>CM077090.1:14114623-14714623 GCA_039513925.1 Platanthera zijinensis
CTGCGGAGTATAGTAGTTACAAGTTATAAATATTATTATTATTATATTATATAAGGAAAGTATAGCAGTATAATGTAATAATTATTGTTTAGTTTTTTTAAATAAACATTCCATTGGATCTGAGTTTGCCTAGCCAAGTCAAACCCGTCTCGAGATCAGATCGAAATAATAAACGACCCAAAAAAAATAACGCTCGTGGCTCAGCTTGCCCGGCTCTATACAAGGATCTTCAAGCTTTCTTCAATCCACAAGTTTACTTTTGGCTCAAAATTGTAATTTTGCTTGTTTTTGCTCAAAATCCACACAAATATTAAGTTTCATGATAAAAATTTCAAGATCTTGCAAAAATGAAGTCAAAATTGAGGCAAAAACTTAAAGTAGATTCAGGTGATGGAAGAATATTTGATGAGCATTCGGCAGAGATGCATGGGTCAACTGCATCATCCCGTCCAATTCTAACAATTCATAAGCTGATTAAAGGATTAAACTTTTCTACAAAGACAGTACCTGGTTAGGCTAAACCCGTCAAGCGATCAACTGATTGCCCAAAAGATCATACCAAAAGCAACAAACCATAAGTCAATTATGAATGAGTTGGAAGTTAGTAAAGTTGATAATCCCGACTTGAATATCAATAAAGGGCAGCCCTGTGCACAAAGTATCCCCGCGTAGCGACGGTCCGGGGAAGGGTGTCACCGCAAGGGTGAAATATAGGCAAACCTTACCCTGCTTTTTGTGCAAGAGGCTGCTTCCAAGACTTGAACCCGTGACCTCAAGGTCACACGGCAACACCTCAACCAATGCGCTAAGTCTCCCATTCCCCGACTTGCATATCAATGAAAGCTATGTTATTAAAGGTGCAAGGCGCACCGATGCGCAAAGGGGTCTTAGAGTCTAGGCGCGGGCGCACCCCTGAGGCACGTGAGACACTAAAATGAAAAAACAGTGAATTGGGCGCCCAATTCACTGAATTTCGGTGAATTGGGTGCCCGTGCGGAAGGTTTCCCCATCACAGAAACGCTCACCAACTTGATCTTCCGCCTGCGGGTCCGAACAGACCTGGAAAAACAGGGCTACGCCGGTCTCGCTTTGGGGGTCAAGGGTCGTCGAGCTACTTCGTTGCGAGGTGGTCTGATAGGGCCAGAAGTGATCCTTTGCCACTCAAGTGTACGACATCTGCCGTGCTTAGGCCTCTTCTTCCCTTCAGGGAGTACTACGAGCCCTCTGCCCCATGCATCTAACCAGCTCGTGTGGTTCACCGGTTCCACCAACGTAACCCTGAGATCTAGTGATTCGATGCAGAGATGCGCTTCAAGTGAATTTCGGTGAATTGGCGCTTATGTGCGTCATAGGTCGGCATCAAGTGCTCTAGGCGCACTTCACCTCGCCCGCCTCTGACTGGCAGAGGCGAGGGTTGTGTGCCTGGCGCCTAAGGCGCGCTTCAAGCGCACCTTTAATGACATAGATGAGGACAAAAATTCTTAGAGTGCCTAGAAGAGTTCATCTACATTAAAATCCGACAAGATAGATAATCGACGTAGAACACCTTTTTTATAAGCCGACAACGTACTACTCACACGTAACCAACTAAGCTTGACACGCCCAAATGTTATATAGCTAACTTATGTAACGAAAGTCATATCCGCACCTCACATTACTACATAAGATGACAAATATCAAATTTTTACTATCCATTTTCTTCCACAAAAACTCTCTTTGAAAATTTGTCACTCCCAAAGAGCCCTGAGGTTCTACTTTCTTTGTGCTACTTCACAATAATTCCTCAATTTTTTAAAACTTGATCACATAAATCTGTGGATCTAATGCATTTGATTTCTATGACAAATGAGAAGGACATTTATGACCTGTTTGGGGGCAGTTGTGGCTGCAAGAAAAGCTGTGGTAAGTTAGAGCTATCAAGAAAAGTAGTGGTAAGAAAAACAGATGGAGGAGAAGGAAGATGTCAATCTATAGCAAGAGAATCCTAAAAATGTAGAAATCTCTTTTTGACATTTCTAGACAAGTTTGTTGTTCTTCAAAAGACCTGAAAATATCCTTTTGATGCAAACACTTTACTATACAAAGGGAGCAGAAGTTCAATTTACTTTATTTTTGTATTGATTTTCTACTGATTTTTAGCTTAAACAGATCTAGCATGGTTCATAAGAAATTCAGAATTAACAAAAGTCAGCACACTGCACCCCCGAAAATATCATTTTTGGCACTTTGCATCCCAATTCTCATATTCTTGGCACTTTGCATCCAAGTAGGAGTAATTTCTGATAGCAGGATTCAAAGGCCTAGGGTGCAAAGTGTCAAGAATATAAGAATGAGGGGTGCAAAGTATAATATTTAAACATTGGGGATGCAAAGTATCAAAAGTGGTATTTTCTGAAGTGCAAAGTGCAAATCAATCACAAAAGTCATATGCATGAAATTGTAAGCGAGATCTTCAATGCCCATTATAGAGAAGGACACCTCACCATGATCTTGCTCAACCAAAGAAGAAGAAACTCTTTATTATTGCTGCAAAATCTTCAAGGTTTAGACATTATACTTCCTTACTGATCACTTGATCGAAAAAATTGCATTCAATCCACAGCAAAACGAAGAAGATGAAGGAATGATCGAACCTTTCAATCGCATCCATCAGTTGCAGGAAACTGGGGAAGGGACCAAATAATCAAGAACAACAGCGCTCTCCAGCAGCGGTCTGACCTTCTCTTTCTGCTTCTCCACCTCTTCGTTTCCCTCTATCGCTTCAGCTTCATCCAGCCCGGGAAACACCGAAATAAACCCTACTTCGTACCCTTTAGCCCTCGCAGGCGAGAAATTCTCGCCGTAGCTGACCTGCACCGAGTCGGGCACGGAACCCCTAATCCCATCGATCGCCTTAACAAGCTCCGCCGCCGCCGTCCCGATCCGCGGCTTAGCGAGGGTGAGGCGCGCCAGCGACCCCGGCAAGGGGGCTGCGTCGACGTCAACTTCGGCGATCCAGTCGACGGCCATGACGTCGTCGCAGATTGGGAAGACATTCTCCTTGACAACGGCCAGGTGGCTCGGATGAGCGGAGTAGGTGGCTAGATCGGCCTTGGAGCTGTATCGGCTAAAGAGGAGATGGGTGAATCCGAAGGCTTCGGCGGCGGAGGAGCGGCGGCGGAGGATGGGGCCGGCGGTGAGGTAGCTGGCAATGCCGAGGGAGGCGAGGGAGCGGAGATTGGCGATCATGGCTTCGGTCAGTGATGGATCCGTGGAGTCACGGACCTTGAAGAGCACCACGTGCTCGACAACGGAGATCGGCGGCATATTGGCGGTGGAGGAGGAGGAGAAGGTGGAGACGGAAGAGGAGGTGGCGCCGGCGACGGCGAGGCGAAGGGGTAGAAAGCGACGGGGGAGGATGGGAGGAGGAAAGGAAGATGGGAGGAGAGGTTTCGAAAGGGAGACGGATCGATGAAGGTAAGTGAAGGTTTTCAGATTCGGCATCTCCTCTTGCAGTCCACCTCACGAACTTGGTATCGTGTGAACACGATGGCCGGAGGTTTCATTTAGTCAACTTAAGACATTGTATTTTAAATTAGGGCGCTGTTATTAGCACTGCAGTTTTGGCTAGTCGCACCGCACTTTCACCTAGATTTTCGCGCCTTTTGGAAATACGCCTTGTATATGCATTTTTAGAAAAAGTGTTCAACTTTCGTGTTGAACACTTTTCCTAAAAATGCATGTACAATGCGTACTTTGAAAATTTCGTGCCTTTTGAAAATACATCTTTTACATGCATTTTTAGGAAAAGTGTTCAACACGAAAGTTGTAGATCTCGTCGAGATCTACAACTTTCCTGTTGAACACTTTTTCTAAAAATGCATGTACAAGGCGTATTTCCAAATGGCGCGAAAATCTAGGTGAAAGTGCGGTGCGACTAGCCAAAAACTGCAGTGCTAATAACAGCACCCAATTAGGCTCTATTTATTTGGGCGTTTTATACTCCGTTTTGGGCAAACGCCGCCGGAAGGAGGGTAAACAAATGAACCTTCGGCGGCGTTTGCTCCGTTTCCACCCGCCCGCCTTGAGAAACGCCCCAAAAAGCTCCGTTTGGAGCAGCCACCTCCCCCCTCCGGTTCGAACACTCCGTTTCCACCCGCCGGATCAATCCACCACCGCCGAACCAAATGAAGCCTAAGGCTATTGTTATCCGCACTACAGTTTTGATTATTCGCACATATTTTTTTCTAATTTTTCGCGTCTTTTGAAAATACGTATTATACATGCATTTTTTCCTAATTTTTCCTAATTTTTTGACGAGATCTACAACTTTAGTGTTGAACATTTTTCCTAAAAATGCATGTACAAAGCATATTTATAAAAGACGTGAAAAATTAGGAAAAAACGTTGTGTGACTAGCCAAAACTGTAGTGCTAATAACAATCACCTAAATTAATCATACGCAAAAATTAATGCCGCTTCATGCTGTTTCGTTTAGTCAACTTACGACATTGTATTTTAAACTACTCATACGCACAAATTAGTGCCGCCTCACTTCATCAATAAAATTAAGTCCCTTCAAATGGAGTCTAAGATGTAAAAATATAGCGGGATCGGCGATCGCGCGTGGTGATCTAAAGTTTGTAATACGCACCAACATTTTATCCACTTTTGCAAGATTCGCAATTTGTTTGTTGGAGTTTCGGCGGCTATATTTTGATATCTTAGGTTTTGTTTGAAGGGACTTGTTTTTACCCGTCAAGCAGTTATGACCGTATGAATCGGGACTTAATTAAATCCCGGTTCATGCGGTCATAACCGCTTGACCGGTGAAAATAAGTCCACCCAAACAAAATCTTAATAAAATTAAGCTGATTCCTAATGGATCTGCAATTTTTTGGGTTCGGTAAATTAGATTTATCTTAGTTTTTGGGTTCTGTAAATTAGATTTATCTTAGTTTGAGAGTCAACCAGATGCCTACATTATTAAATTAGAGTCTGCATCAGAGTTTAAATGTTGAAAATT
Organism: Platanthera zijinensis; assembly: GCA_039513925.1. Lineage (NCBI taxonomy): Eukaryota > Viridiplantae > Streptophyta > Magnoliopsida > Asparagales > Orchidaceae > Platanthera > Platanthera zijinensis. The sequence continues at coordinate 14,119,629 of CM077090.1, forward strand.
TTGAAAGCAAAACTCAGGAGACCTGGCCTACTTCGGAAAATCCACTAGTAATGTTATTAGAGCACGTATCTGATTTAGGGTCTGTTTGGGACAGCGGCTGCGGATCAGAAAGCTGCTCTCTGATCCGCAGCAGCTGTTTTTGCTGTTTGTTTCATGTGCGTTTTGAAAATCGCGGTTTGAAAAACAGCACTTGAAGTGCTTTTTTGAGCGCTTCGTAAGGCTCGCGTCGGCGTCTCCTCTTCCGCCAATAATCGCGTGCCGCTCCCTGCTCCAAAAAAATCCCGCAGATCGTCATCTTCCCGCATATCTCCATCCTCTCGCCCGATCTTCGTCTTCTCTCCCGCAGTCCTCCGGCGAAAGGTCCGGCGAGATCAGAGAGCAGCTCGTCTTCCCGCAGATCGTCTTCTCTCCCGCAGTCATCTTCCCGCAGATCGTCTTCTCTCCCGCAGAACGCGGCGACATCCGGCGAAAGATCCTCCCGCAGATCTCTCCCGCAGAACGCGGCGACATCAGGCGAGATTCTCCGGCGAAATCGGCGCGACATCGGCTTCCATCGGCTTCTCCAACCCGCAGAACTATGTAATAAAAGACTAATGTTATGTGTTATTTTGAAATTTTTAGTTTTTTAAAAAAACAGCTTCCAAAAGTTGTTTCTCCAAACAGCCAAAATTTGCGCATCCAAACAATCTGCAGTTTTTCAAAGAGCAGTTCTGCAAATAACAACCAAACAGACTGCAGCTTTTCAAAACAGCTCCCCAGAGATCTATTTTAAAACAGCTCTATCTGGACAGCAGCTTTTCAATCCGCCAGAGCTAACCCAAACAGACTCTTAGTGAGGGTAAGAGACAACCACTCGTTCTACAATGTTAAAAAAAAATTTTGATTGTTGTGTGCGGCAGAAACATCCTCTAGAGTGTTGTGAGCGGTGGCACGCCCCTGAGGTCGGTCCGTGGTAATGCATTATGGGAGTAGCATGAGGCTCGTCCTGGAGAGCGAAATGTTCACCGGAGAGAGCTGGAGGTCGGAGCGTGGGGGCGCGCACTGAAGAGTAGAGCGTTCACTGGAGCGAATTGGAGTGCAGAGCGCGCATTGGAAATCGTTGTGCGGGGCCAAACATAGATGGAGCAAACAAGAGAGCAAAGCGCTTCGGGGCCCGCATTGGGAAGCAAAGTGAGGACATGCACTGAAGAACGGTGCGTTTACTAGAGCAAACTGAAGAGCAGAGCACGCACCGTAGAGTTGTGTGTATGACCACCCACCGGCCTAGTTTAATAACCTTAAAAAAACAATTATCATAATCTTGGCGCTTTGAGATGCGTGCAAGCGTCTACGAGAACCGTTGGATGCCGGCATTTTGCCGCCGCCTGCCCAAAATAGATCTTCCCGCCTACATTTTGCCATTCAAATTGCCCAAAATTACAATCCCAAGCCATTGCAAAATACTGACCAAATGTTATTATTTGTTTCAGTACAAACCCAATCAAATATTTCAACAAGTTATTTAATAATGATTATTGATAGCCCATTTGGGCAGAGGATAGAACCAGGTGAGAGATTTGTTTTAGAGTGTTGCTGGGGAATACCTCACAAGGAAGCTGGTCCGGTTCTCCGAACATCTCAATCGTCACCCATGCGCGACCAACATACTGTCCAAATGGGCGAGGCGGGGGATCCGGAGCCACTGTGGTATGACATACGACAGAATATGCTCAGACAAGAGGGAGTTGTGTCGACTTGTAATGTGACGCCTATCTTCTCAGTCATCTTCGCCTAACCTTCTCGTGTGCTATCTTGTTTCAACTACTGTCCCGAGTTGGCTTAAAGAATCATGCAGGCGACATAAGGATCATTGCTTGTGCGCGTGTGGTGATTTGGGCTTGTCGTGTTTGAGAGCGTACGATCATTGCTATGGGTTGCAAATCCTGTGGAGCATGTAGGAACCCATTTTGGATGGTATAAGGAGGGCACACTCTCAATAAGTGAGCGCACATGTAATTGAGACCGGTTATGTTATTAAAGGCGCGCTGAGGTGCAAAGGAGTCTTGTAACCTAAGCGCGCGCCTGAGGCACGTGAGACAGAAAAATGAAAGAAAAAAATTAGTAAATTGGGCACCAAGAAATTAGGCGCTCAATTCACTAAATTTCAACAAATTGACAGCCAATTCACTAAAATTCAATCAATTGGGCACCCAATTTACTGAAATTCAGGAAATTGGGCATCCAATTCGCTGAAATTCAGGAAATTGGGTGCCTAGGTGCGTCTCAGATGCGCCTCAGGAGCGCCTAGGCACGCCTAGACGAGCACATCCCCCGCCTCTGCTTGGCGGGGGGTTGTGCGCCCGGCGTCTGAGACGCGCTTGGGTGAAGCTCATCTTGGGCGATGTGTCGGTCAACATTCTCCATGTCCAGGATGGAGAGTCCTTTTATGTTTGTTGTTGTCAAAGTGGGGGTATTATTGTAGGTCGAGTACTATCTCTAAAAAATATTCAAAAAAAAGCATGTTCCCACATATCACAGACAATGTCAAATTGTTATGGACCAGTCGAAGATGGAGTGGGTGAAAATGAAGATAAAACGGTATTTTTCAAATGAAGCTTCCTCTCTGCGGCTGAAATCAAACATACAAAAGCGTTTTGAGGGTTCAGTGATTCTAAATGGAGACTGATATACAAACAGACAAAACACAACATTTAAATTATCTGTAAAACATAAATGGAGTAAAAAAGAAAAAGAAAAGGCCCAAACAAATAGAGCAAAAACCTCAAACAATTCCAAACACAAACCTAGGAGCATGGTAAATGTCCTCCACATATTAAAAATGATAATGAATCTTTCAAGCAGAGAGATACATAAGGAAAGAAAAACAAAGAGGATGATGATAATCCAAAAGGGAAGAACTTAGGCTGCGTTTGTTTGAGCCGATGTGTAGGTCCGATGCGCAGGCCCTAAACAGAGGAACTGCAGATCAGATTGTTTGGATCGGCGACAGCCGAAATAAACTTAGCCTTAGAATGGGGGGGTGATCACAACAGCTCTCCAGCATCCCTAATCTTTGCATCAAACCATTCCTTCCAATCCTCAACCTTCTCATCCCCGTTTGCTACCTGCAGGAAGAAGAAAAAACATCAGTGCCTTCCATATCAGAAACCTTGGACAGTGGCGGATCCAAAAAATTAATAATGGGGGTGCACAAAATTTTTTTTGAATGTGTTATCGGGTTCTACAAATTTTAACATGGGGGCTACTCATCAACTTACTGTTAAAAAAAAAAATTAACGTCTCTATCTTATCGGAGTTGTTTCTCCCTCATCTGTGCCCACCGTTTTTGATGTATAAATAATCAAAATTCATTATCTCGACGAGAAAAATCCATTTGAAAAATAATGGGGGGGGGGGGGGGGCAAGTGTCCCTCGGGCCCCCCTCTAGATCCTCCCCTATTGGACATAATAATCATATAATTTTTGTTACAATCAAAGAAATAAGAAGACACAATAATCACAATCACACAACACAAGAATTTGTGGTTCACCACAAAAAATGGCGCTTCGTCCACCAAGAACATCAGAGGCTTCCCAAATTGGTGTTTCAGAGAGGCAAATAGCAGCCTGCTATTGTCATTTTTGCACACCGCAGATCCCACAGCCAGCTAAATTTATGCAGCAAAATGAATGTGAAAACCCGAATTAAACGAACACCGTCAACGTCTTGGCATGCATGTGACAAACTAAAGATGATCGGCAGAATGGGCGCAACAATTCTGCCGATCATTGTGCTGCAGAATTGATTTTCATATGTATTTTCCTTTCCATACATGTACCCGTTATTAGTTTCGGCTCATCGGTGTGACCGGTCGGTGAGACCTTAAATAAAAATGTCCGATAATTTGAGTAGTTAGAACGTAAGGCAAGCTTAATTTATTTAAGAACGCATAAAATTAAATTCAAAATAATCTTGGGTCCGGTGATTTGAGATTATCACAGTCAACCGCATATGAAAAATCATCCTGGAGGCTGGAAATCAATTGGAGATTATCTTGGGAAATTTAGGAGAAAATAATCAGCTGCTATCATTGAGAAGAGACATACATTTGAAAAGCAATAAAATAAAATATAGCCAGGGTCGGTTCTGTTCACGGCTTAGCCAGAATTTTCAGAGAAAACGAAACTTAATTTTTGTTTTCTCTGTTTCCGGAAATCCCTTGTTCACTGACGTTTCCCTCGCTCCAGCCTCCCAACCGATGCGACGGAACTTCAAGGCCCGCCGGCCACCGCGCGCCTCTCCGCCGACCTCTCCCCGCGTGCCGCTTGGTCGCGTGTTCAGTGAACGGGGCGATCGACTCCAACTGACACAACGGCTCCACGACTACAACACTCATTTCCGACAGCCTTTGAGCCAAAGTTGAGCCCATTTCCGTCCACAGCCTGTTTGGAAGAGTCACTCCTCGCCTGAGTAACATTCACTCGTCCTGTGCTTCGAAATATCAAATTAATTTTATGCGTCTCAATTAAATATTGCTGAGTTTATCTCGAACGTTCAATCTACTCCTATTGTCATTATCTCATAACTTATTGTGTTTTTTGCTTGTGGTTGTATAAATCTCGCAAATATTCAACTCGGAAAATGCTCGAGAGAGCCGGCTCTAACAAATTTCAACGACTTTATCGAAGCTCATTACGACGAGCGTAATTTCACGCGCAAAACTTGATTTGGCCCGCTCGGCCAACAACGAATAAGACCCTGTATGACAACCCGGCGGGGTGACGTTCCGGCGGGGACGAACCGGAGGTGAGGCATTTGGGAAACCGGCGCGAGCTCCGTTTTAGAAAGGCCGGCGTGAAAGGGAGATTTCCGGACATTTTGGCGCTGGCCATCCGAGCACCAGCGGCCGTCCGAGCCGGCCGTTTTGATTTTATTTGATTTTTTTATTAATTTTCCGGCGTCCCTCCTCCCGACGTTCCTCCTCCCGGAGTTCCTCCTTCCACAGGGTTTCCACGGCGAGTTTGGTACAGAACGGCGTCAATGGCGAGGGCTTCCATAGGAAGATGAACAAATATAATTAAGGTAATAATAAAAGTAAACTAATATAATTATATTTAAAGTAAACTAATTTTTATTTAAGTTATGCAGTTATATAATTTTATTTAAAGTTATTAAATTTTATTAAAAAATTTATTTAGTAACAGATAAATAAAATAATTATATTTAAAGTTATATAATTTTTACTCCCACCGGCACCGGACCGGAGGTTTTCCAAACACAACCTCAGTTTTAAAAATACAGTTTTGAATATCCTTTTTGAACTACTCCTTTTTAAACCTGCACTGGTTTCTCAAACAGAGCCTAAATTACTTTACTTCAAAAAATATTTTAATTTTTGAAACCCTAATTCGAATCTACATCATTTTACCTAGAAATTTGAATTAGTAAATTAAATAAACTAAAGGTCATTGTAAAGACCCATACTCCTATTCACTGTTTTAGTACCACGACTCCAATCTTGATTTGGGTTCTCCACTTTTTTGTAAAGGTGTCATGTAATAGTTAAGTCTAAATTTTTTGGGAAATAATATTCTCTCAATTTTCCTCAACTTGGTATCATGGTGAGTACTCCCAAAGTCCCAGCATCTTCTTTGAAGCTTGCCAATTTCTACGTTCGACTTCGTCCCACCTTAAGGCCACTCTGCCCGCCCATTTATAATCTCTCGTCCGCTGGTCCCCTCATTTTTTGGACCGACATTGCTTGCGTGAACATCTGCATAACTCGTCGTTGCTTGTGTAAACACCTGCAGAACTCACCACTTCATTTGCTCTGGAACCCTCCTGGCCCCGATCCAGGGCGGGCCTACTCTATCATTGTTCTCGCACAGTTCTCGCCAATTACTTCAGGGTGGGATCGATGCTTCTTATGTCGTGTAGGGCTCATTGCTGCTGCGCTCGAGGCCCTGTCTGCCGCTGGACTCTCATTTCAGATTGTTGACCGGAGCCACGCCCCTCATTGAACTCGCAGACGAACTTGGCGTCGATAGCGAGAAGCTACGAGACTGCGATCTCCTGCAACCTCTACCCGCACCTCTGTTGTGATCTCCTACGAGCACATATCATGTGTGTTTCTGGAGAGACCTGCTCCCTGCTCCAGCGAGATCTTTGTGGCGAGACTTCTGAACCTCGTTTCAGATTGTTGACCAGAGCCACGCCCTTTTATGTTTATGTGCAAGACACTATATAAGCTTATGTATGACTTATTATTATTCATCTTGGACGTAAGATCAAATTGACGGTGAGCTCTAGAGGCTGATTTTTTTTCTCTAATCTCCCTTCTTCTTCCCCATTCTTCCTTCTTCAAACCCTAATTCCTAACACAAACCCAGTAAAAAAACACGAGCAAGCAATGAAGTGGATCATATGGCATTTGAAAAGAACTGTGAGTATTAATATACTTTGGTGATATTGTGAAAGATTGCATCTTAACATTATATGTTGATGCTAATTATGCACGTGATTGAATAGAAGAAGGTCGACGACAAGTTGTGTTCATGTTGGTATTTATGTAATTTTGAGGTTTTTTATTTCTGGTTTATCTTGTACTCTCCTTTTCCCTAATTATCATTCTACAATATGATTCTCCTCATGGTATCAGAGCCCTAGGCGTCTGCCGATCCGGCCCCACTCGCCAATCCCGCCTCGTCAGTGTCGCGCCTCACAGATCCGATCCCGCTTCCATCGTTCCTAGTCCGTCGGCCTCGCCTTTGTCCATATCCATCAGAAAACCAAACTTGATGCTCGTGTTCACAAGTGTGTCTTCATCGGCTATTCCCCAACTCAAGAGTTATAAATGTTTTGACCCCATCCACAAGAGAGTGTTTGTGTCTATGGATGTCACATTTCATGAATCTGAGAGCTATTATGGGTCCTCATTTCGGGGGGGGGGGGGGGGGGGGGGGGGGGACTCTCGTCTGATGGAAGTGAGTTCCTTCACGCCTGGTGATTCTCTCTATATTACTCCGTTGCCAATTCCTCCTTTGGATCCATTCTACTCGACATCCTCTCCCGTTGCCCCAGTGCCAACTCTTGTTGCTCCCGTGACACGATCTCAAGTCCCCCCATTGTAGGTGTATTATCGTCGTTCTAAGGGAACAAACACATGAGTCCCTCACAGTATTATGGAGCCGACATCTGACCCGCCGTCTGGGTCCAATGCTCTAAGGGAAGGTACCTCCACACAACATCATTTATCTCAGTTTGTATCTTATTCCTCTGTAACGGACTCCCATGGGGCCTTTCTCTCTTCCTTGTCTGCGGTTTCCATTCCCGCTTCGTGGAAGGAAGCTCTCTTTGACGACAAGTGGAAGACAGCTATGCTAGAAGAAATGCATGTGCTGGGCAAGAACCACACTTAGGACTTGGTACATCTACGTAAAGAGAAGACTGTCGTTGGAAGTAAATGGGTGTTTTCCGTCAACACCAAAACTCTCTGGATGTTGTGGAGATATATAAGGCAAGGTTGGTTGCAAGAGGGTACACGCAGATTGCAGGGATTGACTATCAAGAGACCTTTGCTTCGGTTGCAAAGATGAACTTCATAAGGGTTCTCCTATCTTGTGTTGCTTGTAAGGGCTGGAATCTTAGTCAACTGGATGTCAAAAATGTATTTCTTCATGGAGATCTAGAAGAGGAAGTATACATGACGCTTCTTCCTGGTCTTTCACCTAAAGGATCGGAAGGGAAGGTGTGCAAGCTAAAAAATGTCTTGTATGGACTGAAACAATCTCCTAGAGCATGGTTAGGAGATTCCACAAGGCCATGTGATGGGGATCCATCAAATCATGCACCTGGAGGGGTTCGCCGCAAGGCGGGACCCACATTTATTCGCGCAGGAGGGCTTGATCGGATCGTCGATCCGACTCCGTGGTTGCCTCCGACACGTCGTCGCAAGTCAAAAACATATATTAGTTTTTTTAGTTTTATTTTCATGTATTTTGTGGCCGATCCCACCGGCCAATCATAGCCGTTGATGGGGATGTCCTAGTTGCTCTTTTCTTATAAATAGATGTGTTGGGGCTGAAAAGAGGTTATTGCAGAATTTGGAGACTTCTATTCCCGGATTCCAACGATCACTCCCTGGTGCCGATACCGTGGAACCCTAGGTGACGACTCATAGGTGTCTGTTCTCCCCCCAAGGTACCCCCTATCCTTACCTTCATTTTCCAACCCTCAAATCCCCTTTCCCACTGCTGCAGCCCCCTCCCAAATCCGTCCAAAAACAGCCAGCGGGCTGTTTTCCTGCAGCAGTTCAGCCGCCCGCCGCCAGCCCCGCCCCTCCTCTTTCCGCCGCCCCTCAGACTTGCTACAGGACCGCCATCCCTCCACCTCTTCACAACCTCCAGCCGCCCAACCCCCTTGAGCTGCACCTACATCCAAGCCCTCCCTAACCCTAGCCAACCACCTCCATCTTCCCCTTTACGTGGATCCACTTTCCTCCAGCCCGGATTCCCAAGATCAATTCGGATCTTGGAATTCCAGCCCCGAACCATTATTTTCACCATTCATACATCATCCCGTACCCCGGATCCGCCTTCAAACATCGGATCTATTCACCCCCACCCAGATCTATTCCCTAGTGGCAAGATCTATCCATTTTCGGTCTGATCACCCCGTTTTCCACCACGTACAGCCACCGCCATCACCGTCACGCCTCCGATTCCGCTATTGATCGTGATCCTACCCATTCGGCTCTGATTTCTTCAGTGTCTCGGTTCAGCCCTCTACTTTGTGAGTTTTTTTTTGTATTGGATTATTTGAATTGACATTTTCATTTAGTGAACTACTATATTTTGCTGCGATTCTTGCTAGTAGAAATTTTCTTTAGTACGCTAATCATTTGCAGGAGGAGACATTCGCCGTGGGCTTTGTTTTGGCCCTCCGAGCGGAGGAAGTCATTATAAATTGCCAAAATTAATTAACTGTTTTCAATTTCAAATATTTGCGTGCAGTTAGAATTCTCATTGCTCAAATTTATTTGTCGAGATATCGACGATTACATTGCATTTAGGTTCAGTTTAGCGTGTCACTCTTGCACTACAACCTAGCGTTGTAGGTTTTGTGCACTCGTAGTCTACCCCTACATCACCATGACTTGCTTCGGGTACTCCCAGAGCAATGCAAATCATACCCTCTTCCTCAAACATAATGATGGAAATTTGACAGCTCTAATAGTTTATGTGGATGACATCATCATAACATGTGATGATCAGGATGAGATTCATACTCTAAAATGGAGGTTGACGAGAGAATTTGAAGTGAAAGACTTAGGAAGCCTTAAGTACTCCTTGGGCATTGAGATTGCAAGGTCCAAATATGGTATCTTTATACCGCAGAGGAAATACATTCTTGATCTCCTTAAAGCTTCAGGAATGAGTGAGTGTAGACCTGCTGACACCCCAATTGAAGCTAACCACCGACTTAGAAGAGATATGGTGAAACTATTGGATATATTCCTAGTTTTCAAAGACTTGTGGGAAAATTAATTTACTCGTCCCATACTCGCCCTGACATCTCCTATGTGGTTAGACTAGTCAGCCAATATATGCATTCTCCGAAAACTCGTCATCTCGATGCTGCTCATCGTATCCTTAGATACCTCAAATCCTCACCAGGGAAGGGCATTCTATTCTCACCAAGTGATAAACTGGCTATTGAAGTCTACACTGATACAGACTGGGTTGGTTCGGTAGATGATCGTCGGTCCACCTCCGGTCACTGCACGATGGTGGGTGGAAATTTGGTTACATGGAGAAGCAAAAAATAGCATGTCGTCACCAGATCCAGTGCAGAGTCAGAGTTTCAGGTTATGGCTCACGGGATATGTAAAGGGCTATGGACCTGAACCATCATGAAAGGCCTTGGTTTTAATGGTGCAGAGCCTATCAGACTATATTGTGATAACAAGGCGGCTATCAGTATCGCTCATAATCTAGTGCAACATGATCGTACTAAACATATTGAGATCGACAAGCACTTCATCAAAGAAAACATTGTAAGAGGAATTGTGGTTACCCATTTTGTTCCATCCAAACAACAATTGGCCGACATATTCACTAAGGGTTTGTACACTCATGTCTGTGGAAAGATTATTGGCAAGTTGGGCATGATTGACATCACACGCCCAACTTGAGGGGGAGGGGGGGTGTTGGTATTTATGCAATTTTGGGGTTTTAGTTCTGGTTTTTACCTCTCATATATTTATCATGTACTCTCCTTTTCCCTAATTAACATTCTAGAATGCAATCTCCTCAGTTCACAATATGTACAAGTGCAATTTCATGGAGATCGACTCTTCAATCGGTCATTGATCTATCAAAGATTGAGACTCAGTACAAGACTACAGTGGAGGAAGTCTAAGAAGCTATCAAGCTTAGAGGTTTACTTGGAGATATGAGTTTGAGTGGATGGATTATGAAGATAAATTTGTCTGGCGAAGAATCTGACATTCTATGAGATGAGACATATTGATGTTGGTCACTTGTTCTTGAATGTGATTGAATGGAAAATTGTGATCGAGCAATCAAATATGCACACCAAGGAAAACCCCGCAGATGTTTTCACAAAGTTGTTTCATTGGACAAGTTTAAACTTTGTTTGAATTAAATTCACATTGAAGACTTTACATATGGACGGGGATAATCAGTTCCATAAATTTTGCATCATAGAGGATATTATTTTATGCAAAATAAATGCCAAGCTTTCTCAAACCAGTACAGAAAAAAGAAAAATCAAGATGAGAATTGGCTAGAGATTTCTTGGGTTAGAATTATGTAGAAAATAATTGGCGAGTTATGAGGTACTTCTCTAGATATTCTAGAACCCTCAATTTGCATGTGTAAATAGTCAATTGATAGGCCCCAAAAGAAACAAGACAGTAAAAAAGCATTAACAATAAATTTTCTTTCTCCCAGCTATTCCTCTCTACACTTTCCTTCCTCAAACCTAAAGCGTTTGATTTCAAACTATGGAGTCTTCATTTCTGTTAGAATAGCCCATGTATTGGGCCCATCTTATGGGCCCATTTATGTTCTCTCCTCTTTAGTCCCACAACTTGTATAGGATTTATTCCCTCTCTCTTCCTCCTAAATATTTGTATTCTCTCCTTGTTTTTACATACACAAGCAATAAATACAAGTTTTGAGCTTTCTCAACATGGTATCAGAGGGACCGGTCCTAAGCCTGCGGTTTCCCCTTTTCTAACCGCCCAGCCCGCCCTCCTTCATGTCCGCGGATTGCTCTGCGATCTCCCTCCTACCCGCCTACCCGCCTTTCTCTGCGGGCTCCTCTTCTGCGGCCTGCGGGTCTGTCCGCTCTTCCCTTATCCGTGTGGCTTCTGCGGACTACACTCTCTGCATCCGCTTCTCTTCTCTCTCTCCGTGGTTCCATCCTCCTCAGGCTTCTTATAGCCATCTTCTGCTCTGACCCGTGGGGGCCACCTCTCTTATCAGCTGCGGACTCTCCTCTTGTCCGTTGCGAGCTCCTTTCTTATCCGCTGCGAGCTCCTCTCCTCCTCTTGACCGCGCGGTCTCTTCTTCTGCCGCTCGAGCTTTTCTCTACTCGCGGACTCCTCCTTCACCGCTGCGGGCTCTCCTCTTCCTCCTTGCGGCAGTCTCCTTGCAGACTGCTCCTGCCTTAATCGTTGCGGGCTAGTGCTTCTCTATCCTAACCGCTGTGGGCTCCTTCTCTTGCGGACTGCTCCTGTCCGCCGCAGTCTCTCTCCCTTCTTGCCGCTCGAGTTCTCGCGGCTTCCTGCGCTCTGACCGTTGCTGTGTTCACCGAGACCGTGCGGACTCCTCTCTTTCCGCATTTTGGTCGCGATCTAACTAATCGCTGGTATCCGGCGTGACCGTGCGGACTATTGCCTTCCCGCATTTTGGTCGTGGTTATCTCCAGTCCTTCCCGCTGCGACCTTATCGTGCGGCCTCTTGTTCTTCTCGCGGCGGTCTCCCTCTATTTTTTGGTTCTGCGGTTTGCTAATGGGTTCTTCGGGGAACTCCACTGGCTCGGCAGCCAGTCCGCCTACTGACCGCCCGGCCTGTCCTACAGACCGCCCGGTTTGCTCTACTGAAGTCCGTGACGAGCTGAGGATCACTACCATCTCTCTTTCTGGCAAGAAAAACTTTATTCCTTGGGTGCACTCAGTTAGACGGGTTCTTCAGGCCAAGGGCCTTCTGCCTCACCTTCTTCAGGCACCTCCGTCTCCTACTACCGATGATTGGCTGCGCAATGATGGCCGTGTTCAGACTTGGATCCTGAATTCATTAAATGGTGAGTCTTATCAGATGGCTATGTACCACGACACCGCCAAAGCTATGTGGGATGAGCTGCATTCCCTATACTCAGGCCGCGACAGCCTTCAGCATCTCTACGACATACTAACTGACCTCTTTGCTCTCGACGCTGGCGGGGCTTCGGATATGACCTCTTTTGTGCTCGGGCTAAAATTCTTGCTGAAGCCTGGATCCAGCATCAGCCGCCCATAAATGATCTTGCTGCTCAGAAGGAAGCCGCATGCATTGCTATTATAATGGCCCGTCTTCCATCTCACTTCAGAGCATTCGTGCTCAGGTCCTGACTTCTCCCAACACACCATCGTTCTCTGATGTATGCTCCATGATTCTCCGTGTATCACCTCCTCAGGATACACCTGCTCCTTCCCCCCCGACCCTTCTTCAGCAGGCCCCTCCGCTCCTACCATCCCCTCCTACAGTCCTACTTCTGCTCGGGGGGGGGGGGGGGGGGGGGACGATCGGGGCCGTGGTCGGCCGAAGTGTTCTTTCTGTGGGAAAGATGGTCAACTTGAGGCAACCTGCTACAGGAAAATTGGTTATCCTCCTCGTCCGACGGCATCTGTTGTTACTGACGCCAGTCCTCCTAATCTTGAGACCGTCCGTCTTCAGCTCCAGCATCTCCAGGGCGTGCTCAACCCACCATCTGCCTTCATCGCCTCCGTCTCCAACACAGGTACTGCTTGTCTCTCCACCAGCCTGGGCTGGATTGTGGACTCTGGTGCCACTCATCACACTACTTCGCAACGGCCTGCCCAGTACTCGGATTCTCCTTATCCGAAGTCTATCACTGTGGCTACTGGGGTGCTGGTTCCCGTGTCCGGCTCGGCAGATCTCTCTCTCAGCCCGTCAATCTCCCTTCGCTCGGTTATTCATGTTCTGAGTTCCCCGTTCAATTTAATCTCTGTTGGACGTCTTACGAGTGATCTTAATTGTTCTGTTATATTCACCTCCTCTTCCTTTGTTATACAGGATCGGCGAACGCAGACTACCATTGGTAAAAGCCGGCTGCGGAACGGGCTCTACCTTCTCGACGACTCTCCCACCAATCTGTCTTCAGTCTCTTCCACTGCATTGCAACGTCGCCTTGGACATGCTGCTCTGCCGGTCCTCCAGCGGGCTCTTCCAGATGTTTCTTTTACTCCTTTTCAGTGTGACTCATGTATCCTCTGCAAGCAGACGCGTTCTTCTTTTTCTTCGCATTGTACTCAGAGCGCTGCTCCCTTTGATTTAGTGCATTCTGATGTATGGGGGCCAAGGGGCCCTTTTAAGATTACAAGTATTTCTGGTTTTCGCTATTTCATCACATTTATTGATGATCACTCTCGCACTACGTGGTTATACTTACTTCGTGATCGCTCTGAGCTTCCCCGTGTTTTTCGGGCATTTGTCCTCGAAATCCGTACACAATTCCACACCACCCTCAAAATTCTACGCACCGACAATGCTCGTGAGTACACCAGCCACGAGTTTACCGCTTTGTGTTCTGAATTCGGGATTCTACATAAAACCTCTTGTGCTTATACGCCCCAGCAAAATGGTGTTGCCGAAAGGAAGAACCGCCACTTACTTGATGTAGCCCGCTCTCTCATGCTTCAAATGAATGTTCCAAGGCCTTATTGGATCATCAACGGTCTCGACTGTCTGCTTTCTCATCAACCGTCTCCCTTCCTCCCTCCACTCCGGCTTTTCCTCTACCGCCTCGTGTCTTTGGCAGCATTTGCTACGTCCACTGTCTGAGGCCATCCTCGGATAAGTTGGATCCCCGGGCGGCTAAACACATCTTTGTCGGCTATTTGCGCACCCAGAAGGGCTATGTTTGTTACTCTCCAACTACTCGAAAGATCTCTGTTTCTGCTGACGTTACCTTCCGGGAAGAACAACTGTTTTTTCCTGCTCCTTTACCCACTGATCTACCCCCACCTCCTCTCCCGCCATCCATCCCACGCCCAGTTATTCCCGCTACTACATCATCGTCAGTTTCCCCTGCACCGGCTCCTGCTCCCTCCAAATCACCTGTTATTCGTGTCTACACTCGTCACCCTCCCAGTTCTGTTGCCCCTCTGCAGACGACCTCTACCACGGATACTCCGCATCCTGTTGATCAGGTACCGTCTTCCACTGCTCATACTCTGGCTAACTACGTCTCTCTTCATCGCCTCTCTCCCCTTCTACACACATTTGATACTTCTCTCTCTTTGGTTGCTGTTCCTAACTCTGTGCAGGAGGCGCTTCAACATCCAGGCTGGCGGGCAGCCATGGAGGAAGAAATGTCAGCGCTCTGGGCCAACCAGACATGGACCGTCGTTCCCCTTCCTCCGGGTAAGAAACCGGTTGGGTGTAAGTGGGTCTTTGTCATCAAACATGCTGCTGATGGGACAATTGACCGTCTAAAGGCCCGTCTCGTGGTTTATGGTTTCACCCAGCAACAGGGACTCGACTATGAGGAAACTTTCTCTCCGGTCGCCAAGCTCAATACCGTTCGAGCCCTCATCTCTGTCGCTGTTCATCGCCAGTGGCCCCTCTTTCAACTGGATATCAAGAATGCTTTCCTAAATGGGGACCTCCAGGAGACGATGTACATGCAACAACCACCCGGGTTTGGGACCACGGGGGAGTCTCAGGTCTGCCGCCTTCAAAAGGCTCTGTATGGTCTCAAACAATCTCCACGGGCATGGTTTGAAAAATTCAGTAAGGTCCTCCGTGATATTGGTTTTACTCGAAGCTCGGCCGACTTCTCGCTGTTTACTCGTCACCGACCAACAGGGACGGTCCTTCTATTAGTATACGTTGACGATATCATTATTACAGGAGATGACTCACAAGGGATACAGACAGTCAAAGTACATCTAAACTCCGTCTTTCAGACAAAGGATCTGGGACCTCTACGATATTTCTTGGGTCTAGAGGTTGTCAGACGACCGGATGGGCTTACTCTATCTCAACGGAAGTACTGTCTTGACCTTCTTCATGATGCTGGTCTTTCAGGTTGTAAGACAAGTGATACCCCTATGAATGTAAACCACAAGTTGTGCGCCTAGGCATCTGACTCGGATCTACTTCTCCAGAATCCTGAATATTATCGCCGACTCGTTGGAAAATTGATCTATCTCACGGTTACCAGACCAGATATTTCTTTTGTTGTTGGTCTTGTCAGTCGATACATGCATTCTCCTCGAAGATCTCATCTACAGGCTGTTGAACGTATTCTCAGGTACCTTAAAACAGCTCCTGGTCAAGGACTTGTTTATCGGACCTCTTCTTCTGCTCCAACTTTGGTGGCATACTCAGATGCTGATTATGCTGGTTCTCTTAATGACCGACGATCAACTAGTGGTTTTTGCACCTACTTTGGAGGACATTTGGTTACATGGCGAAGCAAGAAACAAGCGGTCGTTACTCGATCATCAGCTGAGGCAGAATACAGGGCAATGACATCTGTTGTATCGGAACTGACATGGCTTGAGTCTTCTCACTGATTTGGGTGTAAAATTACCGTCACCGGCTCTTCTCCTTTGTGACAGCCAAGTTGCTATACATATCGCCAAGAACCCAGTCTTCCACGAAAGAACGAAGCACATTGAAGTCGATTGTCACTTCGTTCGGGAAAAGTTCAAATGAAAAAGCTCGATCTAAAGCATGTCCCAGGATCTGAACAAGTTGTGGATGTCCTCACAAAGGCTCTCTCCAAGGCACTCTTCTATCAATGCTTGTCCAAGCTTGGCGCATACGATTTGTACACTCCAGCTTGCGGGGGAGTGTTAGAATAGCCCATGTATTGGGCCAACTTTTGGGCCCCATTTATGTTCTCTCCTCTTTAGTCCCACAATTTGTATAGGATTTATTCCCTCTCTCTTCCTCCTGTATATTTGTATTCTCTCCTTGTTTTTACATACACAAGCAATAAATATGGAATGGACTCAGCCACCACCATGAAAACTCCAATAGGAACAAGTATGCCTATAGGCAAAGATGAGGCAAGGAAACCTGTTGATGAGTCTTTGTATAGAGGGATAATTGGCTCTCTACTCTACTTGACTGCTAGTAGACCTGACATCATGTATGCTACATGTGTCAGCTCTACCCAACAATCGAAATTGATGAAGCCTGCCGCTGCCTCTAAAGAACCTCCACATCTATCACAGATCTCACCGCTGATGAGCTCAAAGTCCAAATGATGCCGCCACCGCCGCAGTCTCTTCTCTCTATGTTGCCAGGCTCGGTATCTGGAATAATAAGAAGTTCAGCATTTCTGCTTGACATTCCAGCTTCTCAACTCTGCCGGCGGGTATAATTTGCTCCTACAGTCCACTGACGAGTAGTGGAGGACAAACTGTGATATTTGCTCATCTCAAGGGGTGTTCGGTCCGGTGACTTTACCATCTCAAATTGGGTTCTAGTGTTGTTCGTTTCACACTCGTTTCTAATAACATACATAAAACTCTTGTCTCTAATAATAATAATTTCATATGAAGCTCCAAGTTGCTAAGAAAAATTAAAATACATAAAGATAAAATCGGTGTTTATGGAAGAAAGCCAATTTTAATGAAGGAGATTTTGAATTAGTTAGAATTAGACCATAAAGTTTTCTCTGCTTGTATTTAAAAGGTCCATTCAATAGCAGCCAATTTCCTATAAAACCGGGTCCTTGGTACATTCATGATTCATGGTAAATTAATTTCTATAGAATTCAAGCAATTAGTACCTGGATTTTATAGAAATAGAATATAAGGCATCATTCATGACCAAACCCCAAATCATGACAACATTCTAGTCCAAACTGAACTAATATTAAGCTATAAAAACAGAATGTATTAATGTTAATTTTCTTATTAGGATTATGTTTTATTTATTAGCTAAATCAGAATTATCCTTAGGATTTTTTTTTAATTAGATGATGGAATTTATCTACTCTTGAAATTTTTTAATCAGTTGTTTTTCTGTGAAATAGGATACGAAGGCTAGCATTGATGCCTATCTTATGAATTAAATCGGAATCAAATCCCCTTTAGTTCTCCTAATACTCCTCTCTCCTTTCTTTCCACCCAAATCTTCCCTTTTACCATGAATCTGATAGAAGCTTCTACGGGATTCTGCTTTACCGAAACCCTCTCCCTCCTTTCTCTCACTAAATATTCTTCAATCCATTACTTCCGAAAGGTAGAACTCAAAAGGGAGATCACTAAAAAGTCAAGCTGCCATGATTCTTGAATAGCTATAAGTAGCATTGAAAAATAAAAGAAAAGTTGATTACTGAGATGGTATAGACCATGAATCTATGATTAGCCATGAGAAGTCAAGAATAATATAGATGGCTACAATTGGTTCAATTGGGCCTATTTGAATCCTTATCTATTCAACTTCGTAGGCCTTATACAAAAAAGGGTGAAGTTCTCTAATAGGAAAGCAAGAAACCAACCTCAAATATCAAGCCTTTTGGTGGAACTGCATCAAGTGCCTCCACACATATACGAGCAGCATCCTCTTTGCTCAGTCTTCCCTTTGATGCTACACCCTATGAAAACAAATGTATTTTCTGAGAAACATAGAAATACCAAGGAATAGAAAAAGATGAATCTATTAGAGACTGACTTGTATATCATATACAATGTTTCTTGTTGAATACATATAAAGCATATATGGTCATGGAATTGTAGAAGATGAGAGTAGGATTATTTCTCATCGATGAAAAAACAAGCTGATATGGTCATGAAATTGTAGGAGATGAAAGTAGGATTATTTTACATTGAAGAAAAATAACAACTAAGAAACTTATTTGTAAAGCTAGAAGACCCATATCAATTAAAAATATATATACGCATAATATAAATAACTCTCTACAGTCTACACTCCCTCACAAGCTGGAGAATAGATGTTGTATGCGCGAAGCTCATAATGAAATAGAACATACAACGGCCTAAGGTGACACATTGACGAGCATGTACACAATTTGTTAAACAACTGAAATATGATTAAGTTGTATCTTACGTAGCTTAACTTTGTCCTTGATTTTATGCTCCATACTCCCATGAAAAATAGAATTCTCTACAATGTGGATAGAAACTTAATTATCACAAAAAGACTAGCATGGGCTGGAAGAGACACACTAAGATCAGCCACAAAACTTTTGAATCAAGTATAAATATGACAAGGGGCACTAAATAATACTCAGTTTAAAAATAACAGGCCACAACATGTTTCTTCTACACCTTCACGTAGCAGTTGCAATAAAACAATGATCATCGATAGAGCCAGCTAACGTACTGGACTAACAACAAAAGAGTGGAAGATGGTGGGTAAAACAATATTTGACCAGTATGCATTAACTAATTCACAAAATAGATGTATGAAGGTAAGAAAGTCAAATATGTCACCCTCTCAACCAAGCAACAATAGTACCATGGTTTCAACAAACAGAGAATCTGTATACAACACAACAAAGAATAGCGTCACCTTAGCATCCTTATGTGTATTAATCAGTACACAATTCCAGCATCATAAAAGAGAATCGGGCAATCCTCCTTTGAGACTGGATGAGAGAATCAGCACAAGAAGAAGCCGCAATGCCCAAGAAGTACCACAAAAGACCAAGATCCGTAGTCTGGAAGTGTCTAACGATATTATATATGCGGAACAACCAAAATCTACAATCTAAAATTCACTAAGAGGAAGACAAGATATACATTATGTAGATGCAATATGAGAAGAGGGCTGGAGAGGATGGCTAGGTGAGCAGGCCAGAATACCTCGAAGAATATCATAAATAGCAGGAGATGAGATACAAGTAAAAGGATAACTCTGTTGGGCCTAGGGGTGTCGTGGTCAAATCTACGGATACCAGTGTCTATAATAGCAGTTTTACTTGTATGGCTCAGATTTACACTTGTATGGCTCAGATGAGGACAAAAAAGCGCGTACTCTGAGGTTAGTATTAGTATTAGGCACTTGAAGATCAACATTCTCTACTTCGACCAGTACGGGGATTTACACCCCTCGGAGGATGTCTTCAATACGACCTTAGAGAGGAGCAAGAGAAGTTAACTGAAGTGGGACATGTGGTGGAGACGGCAAAATCTCTGCCGAAAGTGTGATTTTCAAAATCATAGAGTAGATGGATAGACAGTTGCAGCAAGGAGAATGTTCGATCAAAATGGTGTGGAGATGAGGTGGTACACAAGCCATCAACATTGCAATCGCATCGACCTCTTGTTGGGCTTGTTGAATAATAAGATCAGTTGTTAGCAAGTGGTGCCGCATTCAGGAACCTAACACATCCTAGAATTTTCCACAGAATTGCATATCTCTAGAAGCACCAGGAGTGAGAGAGCTAAACTTGGTAAAATGATCCTATAAAGAATAGAGATTGGCATATCCTGAGTAAAAGGAGCAAAACTCATCCTGCATGGTCTTGGATGACTCATGTTTAATAACAAGTTCGTTGGGCTCTCATTCCATGGAGTTCAGTATCGGCACCTGAACCCAGCCCTCATCCATACTCCATTCCTCACATGATGAAGAAGTTCATGCATCTGAAGTGAATGATGGAATTTGTCCAATAAGCATGGTTAGTATGACCAAATAATGAAACGATGACAATTGGAAGATCCTCGTGATAATCATGAGAGGGAGAAGAGAGTGTAGAAGCAATGTTAAAGGAAGCCTCAGAAGAAGATCCCATGTCTCAAAGATAATAAAAAGCAGTAAATGATTCCACAAGCAATTGAGTTCCTGAAACATCTTTGTTTATCAACCTGGTTGAAACAGAGAAGTTCAACTTAAAAACAGCAGTTTTTGGGTCCCGATCTTGAAACAGAGACGTCCAGTTTGAAAATTTGGGGCACTTGGAGGTTCCGATTGAAACAAAGTGATGAGATTTGCCAAAAAGGAGGCTATCAGCATCCATATAGATCTAACTGGAGCCCAATAGGAAATGGCCATGAATCAGATGAGAACAAGTTGATAAATTATGTTATTATGTGAGCACGGGTAAATGAAGGTAACGACGGAGGACATGGGGTTTGTCTAAGAGTACTGATAACAGAAAGGGCCGAAACATCACGATCTAAATGAGGTGAAAAAAGAAGAAAAAGATATCCTCTATCAGAGCAACTACTTGACGGGAGCCCATGCTCGCCTCAACACTAAAATTGAAGATTCCACTTCGATGCAAGAGACAGAAGGAGCGGACGACTCCATCAGTGAGAAGAGAGAGAACCCAATTAGGGATCTAATATCACGTAGAAAATGTGGGTACGACCATTTCTAACTAATGGAAATCAAGCTAAGAAGCTTATTTATCTTGTTGGAGTCTCATATCTATACAAAGAATAAGAAATGCATATAAATAAATAATTATCAACACAAATAAACTTCATACGTGTGTTGTAGATAGGGGAGGATCTAAGGGGGCTAAGGAATGACCCCGCCCCCAAAAACATTTTGGTACCTCTATATTGTGAAAAATAAGAAACACTTCTCCATTACTATCGCCCCACCTTACAACGTCAATAGACATAAGAAACATAAAAATGGCAAGAAAATTGCAGCAAATGATATTATAAGAGACAAGAGCCTTTTATCATAAAATTTCAGTGTGGCATATATATCTGACTAGTCTTGGTATTAAATAAACTTTAAACATACATGTCCTATAGAAAATGGATAATAAAAACAAAAATTATTGCAAGTCAGAGTGAGTTGGGTTCTATAACAAACTTTGTTTGGATGATTTATAAATTAGATTTAGGAAACTGTTGATTTTAAAATTCATCCACTTTCTACAATAAGAGGACATTAAGATGCTAGATCAATGGATATATTTTAGTTGTTTGAGACCATTGGAACAATGCCAAATTTGAACTATTTACTTATATTACAACCTGATATTTAAGAAGCTATTTGGAATTTGCAGTAACGTCTCAATATGTGACAATAGGGTATATCCTTAGCAAAACATAAGCAAAGGGAGTGCATCATATAATGATTGTGAAAGAGATAACTAAGATGCCTATGAAATCAAGGATTCCTACACTTAAAGGAGGTGTGAAAATCAAAAGATTTACAGAGAAAGGAGAGAAGAAACAAAATTACATGGTGATAACAAAATGAGTCTTCATAATTCCCACACCTAATGATTTCCGAGCCATAATCACATATTCATCCATAAACCTATGTTGTGTCAAACCGTTTAGTGTAAGATGTAATTGTCAAGGGTGGTTATTTAGACGAGAAGATGTTCATAAAAGTAAGATTATGAAAAAATAACGAAAAAGTCTTGTAGATCAACTAAATATAGCATCAAACGATCATCTGAGTGATCATATGATTATGAAAGTAGAGTTGTATGATCGACAAAGTATAAGATACATTCAAGTGATGCTTGTATGAGCCAACTTAGCCATTGACGATTACGTATGATACATCTTCCTTGCATGTGTCCATGCTTCACAACACTAAACCATTCATTTAAGTTGGTATGATAATCCCTCTACCGGAGAAAGAGACGAAATTACATGGTGATAACAAAATGAGTCTTCAATCACACTTAATGGTTTCCACGCCATAGTCACATATTCATTTTACACCTATGTTGTGTCAAACCTTTTAAGTGTATGTAGTTTTCACTCGTGGTTATTTAGACCTCGTTGGTTGATCAATTGAAGGAGTTCACAAAAATAGCAGGATAAAGAAAATAACCAAAACATATGGTACGTTCATCTAAGTATAATGTCGGACGATCATCTTGTTGGAACATGCGTTCTGCATCCCTCGGGTTTGATAATATCAAATCTTAAGTTGTATTTGATCATACACTTTTGGGTATAGTGTGCAAGTCTACAAGTGTGAAGATTTTCAGGATCGGCGATTTTTTGAACTATCGGAGGCAATAGCTACTATCGTTGGCGATAGCCTGGATCACGCCAGCGATCCGTGGACTGGTGGAACGCGCGGGAAGCCAAAAAAGGAAAAAGAGTTGAATTAAGATATCGCCTGGCGATAGCGACTATCGTTCGGCGATAGCGGACGTAGATTTGGAAACGGCTCCTTTCCTTTTCAGCGCGACACAGCTGGTGGCGGCATTACCCAAATAGGATACCGCCCGGCGATAGCCACTATCGCCCGGCGATAGCCACTATCGCCCGGCGATAGCGTTCAAATCAATATAAGCGCGATTTTTTTTCTGGTGGCATATGCTCCAACCCTAGAACGTCCAAAGGTTGTATTTTGTCGCCTTGTTGCTGAGACTGAGAGTCACCATTTAAGAAGGAGAAGTCTTTCCCTCTTGCACAAACTAAGGAGATCTTTGGAGATGGAACTCCAGAACGAGATTCGGAAGACGATCGTGTGCCCGAACCACAGAAATCAAAAGTACGGATCATCCACCGCCTCCAAAGAAGTATTTTTGAGGGAGCACTATTTTTTTTCATCTATTTAACTTCCTTTTTTCAATTGTCTATTGCATTCTGTGCGGAGAAATCGTCCGGTGTGGACGTCCAATTCCTGAGAGGAGTTCGTAGGAAATTGGCCTGGGAGGTCTTCGGATTTCTGGGAGAAATCTGTGGAAATCGTCCTGAGAGGGCGTCTAGATCTGGGAAATCTAGTAGGTTCGTCGAACTTCTTGGGAAGAAGTGAGAGAGCCAACCGGTCTTTGGGTAGGGTCGGTATAGAAACCACTAGAAATATTTGATTCACCGTCTCCGATCTCCGACATTATGGAGATCTAGTTTTGAACTTTATAAACTCTCTTTTTATGAAATAAAATCATGTATTCTTCTTTAATCATTCGTGCTTGCTAAGAAGTTTAATTTTTGTGTGTGTCTACGTTTATACGTTCTTCAGAAACAAGAAACAAAGTTTTTGTCGATATCGTCGGCGATATCTAGGTATCGCCCAACGATAGCTCCAGAAAAATTGTTTCTTGCCTCCGAATTATTTTTTATCTTTAGTAGTTCACTGCAAACCTTATTCATCCCCCTCTAAGGTTGGCCATCAGATCCAACAAGTGGTATCAGAGCTAGGTTACTTCGAAAAGGAATTAAAATCCTAAAGTAGATGGTCAACGCTAACCACACCTTTCTTGAGGGATAAGGAGTGAGTAGGACTCCTTTGTTTATGGGGAATGATTACACCGCTGGAGAACTCGCATGAAAATATTCTTGATGGCACAAAGCATGGACATGTGGGTCATGGTCGAAACGTAATACACCACACCCACTATTACTGTATCTGAGCAGATTGTTGAAAACCTCGTGATAAATGGGATGACACGGATACGTTGAGGTGTACCAATAAAGTTAAAGTCATGAACTTTTTATGTTGCGCTTTAGATAAGACTGAATTTAATAGAATCTGCAATTGTGAAACTGCTTATGATATTTGGCGTTTACTTAAACTGACTCATAACGGTACCTCGCAGGTAAAAGAGTCAAAGTTATTTCGACTGGAGTTTGAATATGAATAGTTCCGGATGAAGATCGACGAGGAGGTGGACATCATGTACACTCGCTTCACAAAGATCGTCAACGCCTATAGATCTCTTGGAAAGACCTTTTCAAATGGGGACTTGGAAAGGAAGATCTTGCGGTCCTTGCCTCTGCGATTCAATCCAAAGTTGACTGTCATTGTTGAATCGCACAACATCAGTACCCTGAAGATAAAGAGTCTCATTGGGAACCTAAAAACTCAAGAGCTCAAACTGAAGATTCAAGCTGATGAGTATCCCAGGGAACAAAAAAAGAAGGCACTGGCACTAAAGGCAGACAAAGAAAAGGAGGTGACTAAGGAGACTGATGATGAGGAGAGCCTGTACGCCTGCGGCTTCAAAAAGTTCATGAGGAATCCAAAAAAAGCGAGACAAGTTTTGATGATTCATGAAGATCGGCACTACAGAAAAAAGGGGTGGAGCAAGCCATCAAAAGTGGCAAAGGGTGACAAAGAAGAATCTGCCCCGGAGTACTTCCATTACCGCAAATCTGGACACTTCAAGTGTGACTGTCCTAAGCTTTTGAAGGAGGAAAGGGAAGGAAGACCTATGGCAAGGAAAAGAAAAAGGTGTTAAAGGCGTCAACCTGGGATGATACATCAGCAGACGAGTCAGACACCTTAAGCTCGAGCAGTGAAGAAGAGGCAAATATGTGCCTCATGGGAAAGCACCAGGACGAGTCTGACAGCGAATCCAGTGTCCATAGCGACACTGAGGTAACCCCTCCCATATATGAAGAACTGTATGATTTATATGAAAAGTTATGTGATAAATTAGATGATTTGCGTGATAAAAATAATTTCTTAAAATTTGAAAATAAGCAAATGAAAAAGGACTTGAAATGTCTTAATAATGAACTAATCAAATATGGAAAAGAGAAAGTCGAGTACTAAGAATGTTTTCACTCCCTGAGCACGATAAAAGAATTGAAAGAGTGTCACTCCAAGACTTCCTTCAAAAATGAAACTTTTACCAAAAAGAGGAAGGTCTTGGAGAATAAGCTACAGACTTCTCTTAGCCATATTGAGAATGGAAAGAAGCAATTAGCAAACCGGTGTGTGATGCTTATCACAAAAAATGCCGCGTTGAAGGCGAAGATCCATTACCTGAACTGTGTCATCCAAAAGTTTGGAATAGGCCAAAAATCACTGAATATGCCGTTGGGCTATCAGTGTCAGGGATCTGGAAAGTTCGGGTTGAGATACAAACATGTGAAGCTATCGCCCGACGATAGCTCTTCTCCAGCAAATCCGAACAAAAAACTTTAGAAAAATAAGAACTATGTTAAAACTAGAAGCTTGTTTCCATCTTCTAGCAAGAGCCCAAATAAAACGCAAAAGATGACATCCACCGCATATGTCAAGTGTGTCGAGTGTAACAAGTTTGGTCACATTTCTGGCTCGTGCTTGAAGAAAAGATTAAATAAAATTGCACAAATATGGATGTCAAAGTCGACTACCTATACTGTGGTTAGAATAACTTGGGTAACAAGAACTTTACCCTCATCCTCTTTTTAGGTGTGTTGGCAGGCTAAGGACTACAAAAACATGTGGTACTTGGACTCTAGATGTTTCAAGCACATGACGGGAGATGAAGACAAGTTCCTTAGCCTGGAAAAGAGAAGAAGAGGCATGGTGACCATTTGAAGACAACAACAAAGGAAGAATTCTGGGTGTGGGCACTGTAGGTAACATGCATTTTTCTATTTCAAACGTATTGTTAGTAGATGGTTTAAAACATAATTTAAAATCCATTAGTCAACTATGCGATAAATGCGTGAACGTTTTAATTGAAACATCTACAAACATGTGTAAAATCATTGATATTAAATCTCAAAATATATTGCTAACCGCACCTAAGAAATGTTTACATTATCATGTTTGATGATTTATCCTCTTCAAATTTAAAATGCTTAGCCGCTAAAAATAAAGAGTTAGAACTTTGGTATAGGAGACTCGATCATTTCGGGAGTAAATTAATTGTCTAACTATGGAAAGAAAAACTAATCTGTGGACTTCCACAACTAAGTGGTAGTTTGACTTCTTTGTGTGCTCTTTGCCAAAAAAGAAAATTCACAAAAACATCTTTTAAAAACAAAAATGATATTACCACTTTTAGAGCACTGCAATTAATTCACATGGACTTGTTTGACCCTTTTATTACTTGTAGTCTAAGGGGGAAATGATACACATTTATGATAATAGACGATTACTCACGTTTTTGCTGAACTATTTTTCTTGCAAATAAATCTGACGCTTTCATTGAATTCTCCATCATGTGCACTAAAATTCAGAATGAAATGGAATTAAAAATCAAATATATAAAGTCAGACCACGGGGGAGAATTTGAGAATGAAAATTTTACCTCTTTCTGTAATAACTTAGGCATTCAGCACGAGTTCTCTGCTCCAGGCACTCCACAGTAAAATGGGGTAGTGGAAAAGAAAAATCGGACGCTACAAGAATTAGCTTGCACTATGCTTACCGAGTATAGCTTACCCAAATACCTATGGGCTGAAGCGATTAGTACAGCATGCTATGTAATGAACCAGACCATGCTTCGCCTAATTCCTAAGTGTACTTCATATGAGCTGTATTTTGAAAAGAAACCAGGTGTATCTTATTTTAGAATTTTTGGTTACCCGTATTTTATTCTTAACACCAAGGATAATTTAGGAAAATTTGATGAAAAATCTGACCTATGCATCTTTTTAGGATATTCCTCCACGGGTCGTGCTTATAGAATTTATAATAAAAGAACAATGGTTGTAGAAGAATCAATTCATATTCACTTTAACAAAAATACTCCAAAAGAAGACTTTAAATTAAATGAAGTTGGCGATGATGTGATTTCTCAAGAAGAGGAGAGTGTGAAAAGAGAGGAAGGAGTAGATGATGAATTAGGTCATACTGAAGGATATAAACCTCCAAATGAACTAAGGCTTCATTTGGTTCGGCGGTGGCGGGTCGATCCGGCGGGTGAAAACGGAGTGTTCGAATCGGAGGAGGAAGGTGGCTGCTCCAAACGGAGCTTTTTGGAGCGTTTCTCAAGGCGGGCGGGTGGAAACTGAGCAAACGCCACCGGAGGTTCATTTGTTTACCCTCCTTCCGGCGGCATTTGCCAAAAATAGAGCAGCGAAACGCCCAAACAAATAGAGCCTAAATATTTTTAAAAATCATCCTTGAGAATTAGTAATTGGAGAGCCTTCACATGAGATTAGAACTCGTTCAGTCTCACATGAATCATTTTCAAATTTATGTTTATATCTAAAATTGAACCAAAAAACATTTCTGAAACACTAAATGATGAGTCTTAGTTTTAGCCATAAACGAGAAACTTAATCAATTTGAAATAAATAGAGTGTGGACATTAGTGGAGTGCCCTAGTAACCATCCAATTATATGTGTTAAGTGGATCTACAAAAATAAACTTGATGGTGAGTTTAGGATAACGAGAAATAAGGCTATGTTGGTTGCTCAGAGATACTCACAGATCGAAAGGGTGGATTTTGAGTCTTTTGCAACAGTAGCTCGCCTTGAGTCCATTAGGATGTTCTTAGCATTTGCTAGTTTTTTAAAAAAATTTGAATCAAATGGACGTCAAGAGTGCGTTTCTAAATTGTTATATTAAAAAAGAAGTGTATGTAGAGCAACCACCCGGTTTTAAATAGTAATCATCCAAGTCATGTCTATAAACTCATAAAAATCATGTACGGATTAAAGCAAGCACCTCGTGCTTGGTATGATAGGTTAACGACTTTTCTTTTCAAACATGGTTTTAAGATGGGTAGTGCGGATACTACGTTGTTTGTAAAACATAGTGATTCAGATTTAATGAGCATACAAATATATGTCGATGATATAATCTTCAAACACTAATGAAAAACTATGTGAAGAAATCATAAAAGTGATGCAAAGTGAATTTGAAATGAGTTTAGTAGGAGAATTGACATACTTCTTAGGTTTTCAAATTTCTCAACGAGCCGATGGTATTTTTATCTGTCAATCAAAATATATAAAAGACATGCTTAAACAATTTGGTTTTGAGAATTTGAAATACTCTAAAACTCTTATGAGCACATCACTGAAATTAAGAAAAATGAAAGTGGCATTTCGGTGGAGCAAACGGTATATCGAGGTATGATTGGATCATAACTGTATCTTAGTGCGTCTAGACCAGATATCATGTTTGAGGTGTGTCTTTGTGCTAGATATCAAGTTAATCCTAAGGAATCTCATTTTAAAGCCGTTAAACACATCTTTAGGTATCTTATAGGCACGCCAAATCTAGGTCTTTGGTATTGTTACAGACCTGCACCCCGAGGAGCCCCCTTGGCGGACATACACGCGTCGCAACCGCGTTTCTGACGAATCGGCTTGCGCCGATGGCACCGTTATCTTATTTCGATTATGTTTTGTATGTTTCGTTGTTTATTTCAGTTTTGGCTACTCTTGTTATTAACACCCCCATGTAGTATAAATGGGTTAGTGTGCCTAGGGTTTGGTATGCAAGATTGATTTTAAAAAACGGGTTGTTACCGCATTGAGTTTTCCCTCTCACTCTCTCGCGTCCTCTTCCTCCAGCCGATCGGTCCTCTCCTCCCCCCCTTCCCTTACCGGATTCTCCTTCTCCTCCCCCCCTACAGTAATACTTGGTCTGGTCTGCAGCTCCGCCCGCGACAATGCCGTCGGAGAGGAATCTGTTCGATCTCGTACGAAGCCCCTGCATCGGCATCGTCGACCCAGACGCCAACCGCGTCGCCCAAATCCCGCGTTGGCCTCGCCGTGTCGTCCTGCTCCCGCATCGGCCTCGCCCGCGTCGTCCTGCTTCTGCATCGGCCATCCATGACCCGTTCCACCCGGCTGCATCCCGACAACCCCGCCGATCCCATGGACAACGATGGCATCGCCCGTCGCTTCGAAGCACAAGACCAATCCATCGCCTCTCTCCACTCCTCCCTTTTCGTCATCCTAACTCGCTTGGACTCCCTAGTACTGCCGACCACCGCCTCTGCGGCGGAATCCTCCGCGGCAGCGTCTATCTTAGGGCGACCCCCGGCGGGTGACCCTCCACCGGCTGCTCCGCTACCGCTTCCCCTGGCAAACCGCCCCGCCCTCTCCCTCGAAATTTCATCCTTCGCCGGCATCGACCCGATGGGGTGGATCGTCAAGGCGGAACAATATTTTGACCTTCACTCCACTCTTGAGCAGGACAAAGTTGCCCACGTCTTCGTCGGATTGGATGGCTCGGCTCTTCATTGGGCTCGTTGGCTCCGCCAGTCCAACCCCGCCCTTACTTGGGCAGATCTGAAACAAGGGATGATTGGCCGCTACGACTTCCGCTACACCAGCTCCACTATCGAGCGTCTATGCGGTGTGCGGCAATCGGCCACCTTGGAAGAATACATTGATGAGTTTGTTACGTTGGTGACCCACGTTCTGGGCCTTCCGCCGGACCATTACCTTGCCTTCTTCATGAACGGCCTCCTACCACGGATTCGCTGACGCCTCCGCACCCATCACCCGAGGACGGTGTCAGAAGCCTTGGACATGGCTCGCCTCGTGGAGACGGATCTTGGTCCCCGTTCCCAGGCAGCTCCGCTACCGCTTCCCCCTGCTCGGCCGACCACCATTCCTCCGGCCCACCCGCCTCGACCACCCTGGCAAGCAGCCACTGCCGCACCAGCCCGCGGTCCTCCAGTCGCAGGCTGGCCGGCTAGGGTCCCTCCTCTTTGTTTATCCAACCAAGACTACAATGATCTCCGTGCGAAAGAGTTATGTTTCCGACATGGTTGTCAGGATCGCGATCCGGAACATTGGATCTTACGATCCTACGATCCAAATTTTGTAAATCGATCCTGATTTTGTAAAGCGATCCTTGATCCGACCCTACTATCTGATCCGATCCTACCTCGACATGATCTCATCTAGGATCTCGATCCTGACAACCTTGGTTTCCGATGCCGCCAACCTTACAGGCCCAACCATGACTGTCCAGTCAAGGAATTCCACGCCATTGTGGGCGACCTGGAGGCCGAGGTGACTTTGGCCGATTTTGAGGCTTTAGAGCTGGAGGAGAACGACGTGGGCCAAGACGACACCGCGGCCGCCGCCGCATCTCTCTGCCTTCTGCAGTTCCCCTGCTTCTCAGTGGGGGGTATTTCCGGCCCATAGACCATGAAGTTAGCAGGGTGTATTCAGTAGCGCCCGATCGTGGTGATGATTGATAGCGGGGTCAGCCACAATTTCATTTTGGTATAGTTAGCCATGCAGCTCCAGCTTATGTTGGTACCCTCCCCGGACTTCACAGTTTGTTTGGGGGACGGGCGACGCCGATCGACGATGGGTCGTTGCCCGCACGTGTTACTCTTTGTGGGCCCTTGTACGATGACGGTTGACTTCTATGCTTTTGGTTTGGGTGGAATTGACGTCATTCTGGGGGTCGCTTGGCTCCGTACACTCGGCGACGTCAACGTCATTTGGGCCTCCATGATGATGCGTTTCCTCCAGGCGGGCCGACCATGCCGCTTAGTGGGGGACGCTACTCTGCTCCGTTCTCCTATGTCCTTTCGGGCCCTACAGCGCACGTCGGGGGTGGATTTCTCGGCCTGGCTTTGGCTGATTACCGCCGACAGCTGCCCGACCCCGGACCAGCCGCCTTGCAGGAGCTCCTGGCGCACTTTCAGGACGTGTTCCAACCACGCACTGGCTTACCGCCCTCTCGCTCCACCTACCATTCCATTCCCCTCCAGGACGGCACTTCCCCCGTTTCGGTTCGGCCATACCGCTACGGACATATTCAGAAGGATGAGATCGAACGACTGGTGCACGAGATGCTCCTGGCCGACATCATCCGCCCCAGTGCGAGTCCTTTCTCCAGCTCGATCCTCTTGGTTCGGAAGAAGGACGGCAGTTGGCGGTTCTGTGTGGACTACCGCGAACTGAACAAGGCGACCATTCCGGACAAGTACCCCATTCCGGTGATCCAGGAGCTGCTGGACGAGCTTCACGACTCCACCTTCTTCACCAAGCTGGACCTGCGTGTCGGCTACCACCAGATTCGGGTTCGCCCCAAGGACATTCCCAAGACGGCCTTCGGGACTCATGACGGTCATTATGAGTTCCTCGTCATGTCGTTTGGTCTCACCAACTCACCAGTGATGTTTCAGGCGACCATGAACGACATTTTTCGAGCGGTACTTCGCAAGCATGTATTGGTTTTTTTTATGATATCTTGGTGCACAGTTCGTCTTGGCAGACACACTTGGAGCACTTCCGTAGTACTCTTGCCACTCTACGGCGCCACGGCCTGGTGCTGAATAAGAAAAAGTGCTCCTTCGGCGTCGCGGCAGTCAGCTACTTGGGTCACACCATCTCAGCGGCGAGGGTAGCGATGGACGAGAACAAGATGTCGACTGTCCTCCATTGGCCAACCCCGACGTCTCTCCGCGAGATCCGCGGTTTCTTAGGCTTTACCGGCTACTACCGGCGCTTCATTCAGCATTACGGGAGCTTAGCACGCTCCCTCACTCAGCTGTTGCGGGCCTCGGAGGAGGGATCCTTCCAGTGGACAGCCGCGGCGGGCCCCGCTTTTGCCGCCCTGAAGTCCGCCATGGTCCAGGGCCCGGTGTTGGCCATGTCTGACTTCGGCCCTCCCTTTGAGGTGGGAATGCGACGCCTCCGGCACCGGCTTCGGTGCGGTCCTCATGCAGAAGGGTCATCCTGTGGCCTATTTCAGTCGGGTATTCTCGAGCACACTTTGTAGCCGTTCGGCCTACGAGTGCGAGTTGATGGGCTTGGTTTTGGCGGTACAACATTGGCGGTCGTACCTTCTTGGTCGACCCTTCGTGGTTCGGACCGACCACCACAGCTTACGGTACCTACTTCAGCAGAAGATTGCTACTCCGGCACAACAGCTTTGGACGGCCAAACTGTTGGGCTATGACTTCACCATTGAGTTTCGGCCCGGTCGGACGAACAAGGCGGCGGACGCTCTCTCCCGACAGTTACATTCACCGGAGATTTCAGGCTTTCAGCCCTTTCTCGCCCCGTTTGGGAGGCCGCCGTGATTCAGCAGGAGGTCGAGGCGGACCCCACCCTTGTCGTTATTCGGACAGCCTTGATCGTCGGCGCAGATTCGCGCCCCCCAACTCTCTGATCGGCGGGCGCCTTTTCTACAAGGACCGCCTCGTGATTTCTTCGACGTCTCCAAGCATCCCCCACCTGCTGGCCGAGTTTCAAGCTTCCCCAACTGGGGGACACGTTGGGGCTTTCCGGACCTACCACCGCCTGGCCGCTTCGCTGTACTGGCCGCAGATGTTTCGCCAGGTGAAGACCTATGTCGCAGAGTTCCTGACGTGCCAGAAGGCAAAGTATGAGGCGATCTTTCCGGGGGGCTCCTCCAACCACTTCCCATTTCAGACCGCATCTGGGAGGATATTGCGATGGATTTCATCACGCGGTTTCCGCGCTCTGGAGGGTTTCACTGCATTCTGGTAGTGGTGGACCGACTGTCCAAGTATGGTCATTTCATCCCCCTCTGCCACCCGTACACGGCCGTCTCCGTCGTCGATAGCTTCATCACCGGCATCGTCCGCCTCCACGGTTTTCCCCGGTCCATTGTCAGCGACCGGGACCCCCTATTCTTGAGTGTGTTCTGGACGACACTATTTTGCCTTTAGGGGGCACGTCTCCGCATGAGTACCGCCTACCACCCTCAAACTGACGGGCAGTCCGAGTTCCTCAACCGTTGTTTGGAGACATACTTCGGTGTTTTGTTGGAGAGCAGTCCCGGACGTGAGCGAAATGGCTTTGTTGGGCGGAGTATTCACACAACACCGCCTACCATCAGGCGGCAGCCACCACGCCGTTCGAGACGGTCTACGACCACATGCCACCGACCCTTGCTCGCCACCTTCCCGGGGAGTGTGCAGTAGCCAGCCTCGTCGGCCATCTGCAAGACCGTGATACCGTGCTGGAGCATTTGAAACATCATCTTCGCCGGGCCCAGGACAAGATTTCCTCCTTCGCCAACCGAAAGAGGCGGGACTTGAGCTTTGCGGTGGGCGAAAATGTCTTCATCAAGCTCCACCCGTACTGCCAGCTCTCGGTGGCCCGTTGCCCGTGTGCCAAGCTCGATCCTCGCTTCTTTGGCCCATTCGAAGTCCTGGCACGTATTGGTGCGGTGGCATACCACATCGCCCTCCCACCCGGCAGCCGGGTACACCCGGTGTTCCATGTTTCCCAGCTGCGTCGGGTCGTGGGCGATCACCGGGTCGTGGACCATATCCCCGCCGACGTCGAGCTGTCCGGCGACCCTCCCCTCTACCCCGCCAAAGTTCTTGATCGTCGTCACCAGCTTCCGTGCGATGCGGACCCAGACAAGCTCCTTATCGCGTGGGTGGGTCGGGCAGACTCCGACCCCATATGGATCCTTTGTGATGATTTTTGTCGCCAGTACCCATACTTTTGCCTAGATGGTCATCCTGTCCGCTAGATAAGATGATATCAGTTAGATCACTGGTATATTGGGTAGAGATGTTTATGAAAACAAGTATCAACCCGACATCAGAAAACATTTATATTGCCTAGATAATAGCCATATCGAACAGACAACATTCATATCACCTAAACAACATCCATATCGACCAGATGTGTTGTTTCCTGAATTTGATTTTTTTTGTTGATAGAATATGTTGGGTACATTGGTTACAATGTACTTTATTTGAAGAAGTCTTTTCAGCTCAGTGATATACACATAGTTGTATTTGATGAATGTTAAGTTCATATGTGCAGGCAAATAAAGCTAAGTACAAAAGCGTCGAGACACTAGACTAGTGTCCACACTTTTGTCAAAGATGCGCTGAGACAAAGAGAAGGCTGTGTATACACTCAGGACTAGTGTCGACACACTTAAACTAGAAGTGCTGAGTCAATGAAAAAGTTGTGTCGACACCCAGGACTTGGGTAGACACTATGATACAAGGAAGTAATTGTGTCGACACTAAGAACAAGTGTCTACACACTTTATACAAGCAGTGTCGAGATTAAAGACAATTGTGTCGATACTCAGAACTTATGTCGACACATTCTACATCAGCTGTGTTGAGACAAGGTGAAGGTTGTATGTTTTGTATGTTTCGTTGTTTATTTCAGTTTTGGCTACTCTTGTTATTGGCACCCCATGTAGTATAAATGAGTTAGTGACTTAGTGTGCCTAGATTTTTGTATGCAAGATTGATTCTAAGAAACGGGCTACTCCCATATTGAGTTTTCCCTCTCTCTTGCGTCCTCTTCCTCCAGCCAACTGGTCCTCTCCCCCCCTTACCGGATTCTCCTTCTCCTTCCCCCTACAGTAATAGGTATCCTCACACTGACACCTTTACGCTCCATGGATATTTCGACTTAGATTATTCCGGATGTTCACTTGATCGCAAAAGTACGAGTGGCACTTGTCACTTCTTAAGGCCTGCACTAGTTTCATGGTCAAGTGAGAAACAGAATTTTGTTGCCCTCTCTACGGCCGAGGCCAAATATATTGCCTTAGGGAGTTGTTGCGCACAAGCACTATGGATGTCATAGATATTATAGGATTTTGGTATTTCATTCAAAAACGTTGAACTTAGGTGTGGCAACAAGAGTGTCATAGACTTAATGAACAATCCAGTGCACCACTCTCGCTCGAAACATATAGACGTATGACATCACTTCATTCGAGATCGCATTAAGAAGGAAAACATGAGAGTAAATTTCATTGGCACAGACGAACAACTCGCAGACATCTTTACCAAACCCCTTCCCAATGCACGCTTCACTGGGCTTCGCTTAAATTGGGGGTTTTGGATCTATAGACTAAATGAATAAATCCGCATTTTTTGTGTAGTTCTTTAAGTTTTTTTGCCACATTAGATAGGGCTTACAATGCTAAAAACAATGTCCAAAAAATTGAGAGTGAAAAATAGTGAAAACTGGACGTATTTATCAAAAATCGAGTCTCTGTTTGATATCGCTGGGCGGTAGTTGTTACGATCCCGCTGCAGAGGTAGGGTGGTGAATAAAGAATGCCAAGAAGATGGCCGGAGGAGAGGAAGATTGAGAAGAGGAATGTCTAGGCGGTGGCAGGAGGAGGGGAAGACGATTGGGACGGGAAAACAGAAGAATAGAGAACCATTTCCATTAATTGCTTAAAAACATCTTACAACTAACATTTGCTATTTATAGCAGTAATTACAATAAGACCGTTACTTTAATTAATTACTAATTAAAAAATGTTTCTAACGGCTAATTAATCTGGACCCTTGCTGGCATCCTGCGGCTACAGACCCTGGATAGTTGATGGATTAAACTGCGCCATTGATCCGATCAATGAGGAATCCCATCCGTTGGAGTTGCCTTTTGTCCTCTTCCTGCTGAATTAATTGTGATGCACAGTTAATCGTACGGCTCTCTTTTGTGTTGGATCAATCCACACCGTCTAAACTGATGGAGAAGCTGAGACCGTTGGACCATTCCCTCTAACCCTAACATTGTCGTCTCCTTTTAAAGCACTGTCCTCAGTGCTTTCTTCAGTTCCGCTCTTTCGTCTTCCCTGTAACTGGAATGAGATCGTCGCTGAGGGTAATCTGTTGCTGGCGCTGGAGGATCGGGTTCTTCACTACCATGGATCCCTGTTGAAACATTGGCGAAGGTAGTGATGATGACGGGCTGAGAAGGGGAAAAAGTCTGAGGGCTGCAACCCTTTGTTTCAACTGTGGAACTGTGATACTGCGATAACTCGTCGTCCCCTTCTTCGTTTCTCATCTGGATCTGAAAAATGCTTTGTGGCTTCTGTTTTCTGTTATGTTGCCGTGCTTTTTGTTTTCCCCAAGTTGGCAGTTCTGTTGTTTCTGTTTTTCCTTCGTTATGTTGCGCTCCTCTTCTCGTTCTAGTTTTTTTTATCATCCATATGAGATTTGCGATTTCGGGCCATTGTGCTGCTGTTTGCTGATGGATAGCCTCCTGAAGTTGGGGGTTGTCTCTTAAATCCTGTATATCTTCCCATGTACTATCTGCAGGGGCTAAACCTTGCCACTGAACGAGTGCTTGTAATATTTCTTGACCATGCCGCATGATTCGCCTTGTGTTGATGATGGCCAATGGCTAATGCACTGGATTATTCTCCTGACTGTGTTCCGGAAGCTCAACCGTTTGTATGTGTGGGTCTTCTATGTAGGGTTTGAGCATGGAAACATGAAATACGGGATGTATCTTAGATGTGGGAGGGAGAAGTAGGCGATAAGCCACTTCCCCGATGACCTCGACCACCTGATAAGGGCCGTAATATTTTAGCCCAAGTTTTCTTTCCTTCGGTCTTGTGACTGATAGTTGCAAGTAGGGGTGTAATTTTAACAACACCCAATCGTTGATTTCAAGTTTTATGTCTTTTCTCCTCTTATCGGCTTGGCTTTTCATTCTCTGCTGAGATTTCGCTAGGTTGTCCTTGAGACAATGTAGTATCTCTTCTCTGGTCTGGAATGTGTTCTCTACTCTTCGTTGGTTGTTTTACCTGCAAAAAAATTAAAAAGACCAGGGGGTGGCCGACCAAACATAACCTCAAATGGGGTCATGTTGGTCGAAGAGTTGTAAGAAGTGTTATAATGATATTCAGCAAAATTTAAGAACATAGACCATTTATTAGGATTTTCATGACAATAAATCCGTAAATATTGTTCTAAGCTCCTGTTAACCCGTTCTGTTAAACCGTCTGTCTGGGGGTAATAAGAGGAACTGTATTGGAGAGTGGTTCCTTGCTGTTTGAAGAACTCAACCCAGTAGTTGCTTAGGAAAATACTATCCCTATCTGTTATGATAGTCTCAGGTATGCCGTGCAGTTTACCCACACAATTCCAAAACTCATTTGCTACTGTAGGAGCTGAAATTGGGTGTTTAAGTGGGGCGAAGTGGGCTGCTTTAGAAAATCTGTCCACAATTACTAATATAATAGTGTATCCTTTTGAACTTGGAAGGTCCGTAATAAAATCTATTGTGATATCTGCCCACAGTCTTTGTGGGGTTGGTAAGGGTTGTAACAGCCCATAGGGTAAGTGATTTGGGGCCTTGGCTCTTTGGCAAATATCACATTGTTGTATGTATTCAGTGACCTCCTCTTTCATTCGTCGCCAGTAAAAATGGGACTTAAGTCTATACAAAGTCCCCTTTATGCCCGAATGCCCCCCCCCCCCATAGACTAGAATGAGCCTCTTCAATAATTTTTTTCTTAAGGTGAGAATGATCAGGGATATATATTCTGTGCTTATATGTTATGTAGCTCCCTTGTTGCTGTCATGCAGGATACTTCAGTGGCTCTTTTTTTAATATATTTGCAAAATCATCATTTAAGTATTCGTTTGCTAATCCTTCTAATAGTGTAGACTGTAGAGTATGGGGTAGCAACCATTTGGAGGTTCATAATGGATGAATAATCTAAATTTTCTGGTATTCGTGATAATGAATCAGCGGCCTGATTATTTTTTCCTGCTTTGTAATGTATACTAAAGTCATATCTCATTAGTTTTGAAAGAAAAAACTGATGTTCTGGGATTTGTATTTGTTGGGTCAACAAGTGGTGCAAACTTTGATGATCTGTTAAAATTTTAAACCGGTGACCCAGTAAATATTGCCGCCATTTTGCCACTGCAGAAGTGACGGCATACAACTCCCTAACATATGTTGATTTCTTTTGTATCATGGGTGACAATTTCTTGCTAAAATAGGCTATGGTGCCTTGAGATTGTTTAAGAATCGCCCCTATGCCAGTTCCGGAGGCGTCTGTTTCTAACGTAAATTCTTCAGAGAAGTTTGGCAATGCTAGAATGGGATAGGATAGGAGTTTTTCTTTTAATTTGTCGAAGGCCTCCTGGGTTTTGATGGTCCATACGAATGAATTTTTCTTTAATAATTCCGTCAGAGGAAAAGCTATTTTTGAATAGTTTTGGATGAACTTCCTATAATATCCTGTTAATCCTAGGAAAGCTCGAATATGTTTTTGGTTCTTCGGTATTGGAAACCGTTCAATTGCTTCAATGTTGTTTTTGTTGGGGCATACCATTCCTTGGTGAATCGTATGACCCAGAAATTCTACTTTCGAGGACAGGAAACAGCATTTAGATAATTTGACATATAATTTGTTTTCTCTTAATACTTGTAATGTCAGTTTAAGGTGTTCTAAGTGTTCCTCCTGTGACGCACTATAAACCAGTATGTCATCAAAAAATATAACCACAAATTTCCGTAAAAATGGTTGGAATATGGTATTCATTAAGGCTTGGAAGGTTGATGGAGCGTTTGTTAATCCAAAGGGCATTACTAGAAATTCGTAATGCCCTTGATGGGTTCTAAATGTTGTTTTATGAATATCCGGTTCAGCCATTTTGATTTGGTGGTATCCTGACCTTAAGTCTAGTTTTGAGAAATATTGGGATAGATATAATTCATCAAGTAACTCGTCAATAGTTGGTATAGGAAACTTATCTCGTATTGTTATCTTATTAAGTGCCCGGTAATCGACACAAAATCTCCACGTGCCATCTTTTTTCTTAACTAGAAGGACGGGTGAACTGAATACTGAGGTACTTGGTCGAATTTGTCTGTTGCTAAGCATCTCCATTACCATCTTTTCTATCTCATTCTTTTGGTGGTATGGGTATCAAAATGGTCGTAAATTTGGGATTGTGGCTTCACTCTGGAGATTGATCTTGTGGTCAATTTCTCGTGGAGGTGGCAAACATATAGGTTCTTCGAATAATTGGGCATAATCTAAAAGCAATCCTTGAAATTCTTCTGGTAATCTCTCTCTTACGTCTCTTAGAGTCATTGAATCAATCTTCTTGTCTGGCTTTCCTTTTGCAATTAATAAACACATTGCGGATGGTTTTAGTGCCACCATTCGCATGAGCTGTGATGATGAGACTTGACCCATCTGGGAATCCTTTTGATGTCCCACCAAGGTCACTGGACCTAGGTTGCCTGAATAAGATATGGTGAGCTGGGTATAGTCCATTGTTACTGGGCCTAAGGTTCTCAACCAACTTTGTCCTAGAATGAGGTCGGCGCCTTCAATATCCAATACGTACAAATGTACGATATATTGGTGGGTCTGAATGAGCAGCGTGGCGTCTTTGCACTTTCCCTTACATGTTACAGTCGATCCATTTCCCATGAATACTGGGAATTTATTAACCGGTTGAATTGAGATTCTAAGGAAATCAGTCATCCTAGTAGATATGAAATTGTGTGTGCTTCCCCCATCTATCAGTAACTCTAGGGGTTTATTATTTATATATCCAGTCATTCTCAACCCATGATCAGAGAGTAATCCTATCAAAGATTGAAGGCAAATCATGGCTGATGGTGTCTCCTCGGAGGCTGGTTCAATTTATGTGTCATCTTCGATTTCTTCCTCCTCGGTGCCTACTAAATACAATAACGCCCCTTTTCCTTTGCATTTATGCCCCATTTGATATTTCTCGTCGCAATTGTAGCATAATCCCTTCTCTCTTTTAGCTTGTAACTCGGTTGGCGTCAGTCTTTTAATGGGAGGAAATTTAGATTTGTAATTACTATTTGCGCCCCTGTTATGTTCCAGGGTCCTCACTGATTGGGTAGAAAAATTGGGGAACGATTTCTATGGTTCCTAATTTGCTGGTCCTCATACATTCTGGCAATCAAATAAGCATCATGGATTTAAGCCGGCCTAGCTAAAAGTACGGGCCCCCTAATTTCCTCCTTAAGTCCGTAAACAAACATGTCTGAAATGAATTGGGGTTGGAGTCCAGGTACTTTTGCAATTAATTCCTCAAATTCAGTTTTATATTGTGCTACTGTTGTGATTTGTTGTAATTTTGTTAATATTCCGGCTGGCCTCACAAATAACGAAGGCCCGAATCGTTTCTGTAGCGCATCTACAAACAGTGGAAAAGTGAGTGTTGGGTGGTCCTTAAGAATTGTTTGATACCACTTAGAAGCGGGTTTATCTAAATGATATGAAGCGATTAAAAGATAATCTTGAACTCTTATTTCGTTAAATTCAAAATATCGACGAAGCTAGTATAGCCAGTCGGTGGGATCCCCATCCGAAAATCTGGGGCAACTAATTTCCAATTTGCTAGGATGGTTAGAAACTACCTGGGTTTGTGGTGCCGGTGGAGCCGCTCCAAGAATGCTGCGTGCCGCAGATCCTTGAAATGGTTCTGGAATTCGTTGATTACTTTGTGCCTCTTCAATAATGGGGGGCACAACGCGATCGGTCTGTTTTCCCGTTCCCATCGTCCTATGGAGGTTCTCAAACTGCAAGATCATATCCCGCTTAATTGTCGTCATTTGTTTGGTTATCTGATCTGTCGAAGCTTCCTTGGTCTCCAGAATTTGCCTTGATAATATGTTCTCCTTGGTTTGTAATTCGGCTGTAAACTGTTGCTGAAGCCGAAGAGTGTGATGTGCCAATTCTGTGATGATTCTTTGATGCATTTCTTCCATTTGAGTCGTTCGATTAGCCTGCTCGGTTTGCAGGGTTGTCTTGAGTTCTGAGATTGAACGGAGTCCGTCGCTCATCTTGATTATTGGGATCGTTACTTTTCTCTCAACGAGAGCACCAAAATGTTACGATCCCGCTGCAGAGGTAGGGTGGTGAATAAAGAATGCCAAGAAGATGGCCGGAGGAGAGGAAGATTGAGAAGAGGAATGCCTAGGCGGTGGCAGGAGGAGGGGGAGACGATTGGGACGGGAAAACAGAAGAATAGAGAACCATTTCCATTAATTGCTTAAAAACATCTTACAACAAACATCTGCTATTTATAACAGTAATTACAATAAGACCGTTACTTTAATTAATTACTAATTAAAAAATGTTTCTAACGGCTAATTAATCTGGACCCTTGCTGGCATCCTGCGGCTACAGACCCTGGATAGTTGATGGATTAAACTGCACCATTGATCCGGTCAATGAGGAATCCCATCCGTTGGAGTTGCCTTTTGTCCTCTTCCTGCTGAATTAATTGTGATGCACAGTTAATCGTACGGCTCTCTTTTGTGCTGGATCAATCCACGCCGTCTAAACTGATGGAGAAGCTGAGACCGTTGGATCATTCCCTCTAACCCTAACAGTAGTGTTATCGCTGACGATAGTGTGTTTTTGTACAACCTCGATTATTTTTTGTTGCCATCTTTCTGTTTTTGGGTCATTTTAAGCATTTTTTTTTTCTTCAATTTTTATTTGTCAATTTTGTTTTTGCTTTTTATCTTTCAATCAAAAAAATATAAAACCAAAAAAATCACAAAAATATGTTTTTGATTTATTCGTTTTATTTATTTATGCTTTGTAAACAAAACTCAAAATATATATATAACCCCAAAATCACAAAAGTATGTTTTTGCTTAGTATTTATGTGTGCTTAATTTAAAACAAAAAATTCAAAAAAATGCAATAAAAATGGTACGTCATTATTATTTTTAGGACATGCATGACTAGAACTGTAAGCATAAAGATTGCGTCCAATGTTTGATTTTGTATTGCTAATCTCTGTTTAATATTGTATGTCTTTGTCATGATATGTCTAATCTATTGATATTTAACTACTGAGTTCGACTAAATATGATAGTGTATGTTTAATATGCCTCTAGGTATGTATGATGATTTATATAGAATAATGACATTTCATTTATCACACATCTCTAGAAAATGCACTCATTTAGAAATTTCAAATTTTACATGTTATAACTCGTGATATTGTGTCTAACATGTTAGGAATGACTTGAAAAATCAATATCACATTGTTTATTTTCATATATAGAGCTTATAACGTTGGGTCAAAATTATCTTAGTAAGCTCTTTGTATACAAGTTAAAGTGTATCTATCTATGTGGGTAAATTTCGACTGATTCGGACAGCTTGCATACAAATAAAAGGTTAGTATAAAATTGATAGTAAACAAAAAAAAGAGGAAAACTCATATAGATGCTATCAAAATGTGTCAAAGATACTATCAAAATATGTGTCAAAGATACTTCTCAAGCGCTACTCATCTCTCCTGATAAGTCTCTATGAGCATTGTGAGAATGAGCACATTGGTCTACCGAATCATTTTGATCTTGTGTAGAGACAATCAAATGAGTCAGTGCACTTTGTTCTATTCTTGGTATTATATAGATAGAAAACGTGACATGAATTTTCAATTCATTAATTTTGTGTTAGGATATAGATTTACTGAGATATAGCATGTGTTGCTG
The DNA here is from genome assembly GCA_039513925.1 of Platanthera zijinensis. Classification (NCBI taxonomy): domain Eukaryota; kingdom Viridiplantae; phylum Streptophyta; class Magnoliopsida; order Asparagales; family Orchidaceae; genus Platanthera; species Platanthera zijinensis. Next base: position 14,161,701 of record CM077090.1, read on the forward strand.
ATTATTTTTATCTGATGCTTTTCTTTGATGCTACACATACACCTGTCATTGTTCTATCTAACACTTTCATGCATAAGAATTGGACTTAAATTTCACCTCTTGTTTACTGCATGATTATACTAATACACGATTGCTATTCATGACGCTTACAATGTTACAATGTATTAACTCTATAAATCACCTAACATTGTACGCTAAATCTAGTGTATTTAGTTTTGTATGTTGTCCAAAATTCATCTGCTCTGTCAGTTTATAAATCAAATGATTTTTCTGTGTCGTCTAAGTTTTGTAGTTCCTGTGCCCCGCTAGTACTTTTGACCTGAATGTTTAAATTTTCTGATGTGTTTTTTGGTCACTCATATATCTTCCATGCTCATATGTATCTCATGCATTATTTTTTTATGTGAATTAAAAACTACATCTCTCTTTTTAAACACAAACAATTTACGATAATGCCCGACCCTTTCGATAATATCAAAGGGGGAGATTCGAGTGTTCATGAGCTAGTCCTATGCTAGTCACCTAGGGGAGATCTCATGCAAGGGAAGTTATGCGGCTATCATGCACATAGATAGGGGAGTACACATGTAGGGAGTCATACCACGCATGTACGATTGCACTGATTAGTGTTCCATGACAATTCCTTGTGTTATTATGACATAGAAACCCGTCTATTTTGTACTGATTGTAATTGTTTACACTATACTAAGCTATTTCCTGTTCTGTGTATTTTATAACTCATAAACGAGATTTGTTATTATCAAAAATGGGAGTTTGTTGGAATAGTATTCTGCATCTCTCAGGTTTGATAATATCAAATCTCAAGCTGTACTTGATCATACACTTTTGGGTATAGTGTGCATGTCTACAGATGTGAAGATTTTCAGGATCGACTATTTTTTGCACTATCGCAGGCGATAGCTCTTATTGTTGGCGATAGCCTGGATCACGTCAGCGATCCGTGGGCTGGTGGAATGCGCGGGAAGCCAGAAAAGGAAAAAGCATTGAATTAGGATATCGTCCAACGATAGCGACTATCGTCTGACGATAGCGGACATAGATTTAGAAACGGCTCCTTCTTTCCTTTTCGGTGCGGCACAGCTGTCGGTGGTGTTACCAAAATAGGATATCGCCAGGCGATAGCCACTATCGCCCGGCGATAGCGCTCAAATCAATATAAGCGCGATTTTTTTTCTGGTGGCGTGTGCTCCAACCCTAAAAGGTCCAGAGGCTGTATTTTGTCATCCTTGTTGTTGACAGCCACCATCTAAGAAGGAGAAGTCTTTCCCTCTTACAAAAACGAAGGAGATCTTTGGAGACATAATGCCAGAACGAGATTCGGAAGACGATCGTGTGCCTGAACCACGGAAATCAAAAGTACTGATTATCCACCGCCTCCAGAGATATATTTTTGAGGGAGCAGTGGAGCACTAATTTTCTTTCATCTATTTAACTTTCTTTTTCAATTGTCTATTGCATTCTGTGCGGAGAAATCGTCCGGTGTGGACGTCAAATTCCTGAGAGGAGTTCGTCGGAAATCAGCCTGGGAGGTCATCGGATTTCTGGGAGAAATCTGTGGAAATCGTCTTGAGAGGACGTCTAGATCTGAGAGATCTAGTAGGTTCGTCGAACTTCTTGGGAAGAAGTGAGAGAGTCAACCGGTCCTTGGGTAGGGTCGGTATAGAAACCATTAAAAATATTTGATTCACAGTCTTCGATCTCTGACGTCATGGAGATTTAGTTTTGAACTTTGTAAACTCTCTTTTTATTAAATAAAATCATGTATTCTTCCTTCTTCTTTAATCATATGTGCTTGTTATTGAAAGTTTAATTTCATGTGTGTGCCTACGTTTATAAGTTCTTCAGAAACAATAAACAAAGTTTCACTCGATATCGCCGACGATATCTAGATATCGCCCAACGATAGCTCCAGAAAAATTGTTTCTTGCCTCCGAATAATTTTTATCTCTAATAAGTTCTCTGCAAACCTTATTCCCCCCCCCCCCTCTCTAAGGTTGGCCACCAGATCCAACACATCTGAGTAATCATATGATTATGAAAGTAGAGTTGCATGATCGATAAAGTATATGATACATTCAAGTGATGTTGGTATGAACCAATTTAACCCTTCTCGATTACGTCTAATACACCTTACTTGCATGTGCCCATGCTTCACAACTCTAAGCCATTCATTCAAGCTGGTATGATAATCCCTCTACCGGTGAATAAGTTGATGTGAGTTCAAACTTCAAAGCACATGCCTATGATACACTCCTCTACCTCAGTTTACACGGGATATCTATTGGAGGAAACTCCTGATTACTCATAAGATTGCGCAGACAATATGTCGTCTCATTCTCTAACTTGGCTAGGTGTAGATTTACTTTTATATTATTTTGTTAGGAATGTTACGGCATCTTTAATTAAGATCTCGTTAAGTTAACAGTATAGTTATGAAATAAATGCTAGTCTTATTTAGTTAATTAGGGATGTTTATATGTCATTAGTTAGATATTTTAATTGTGTCTGTCCTTTTATTTTGTGTGAAATATTTTTGCAATTTGTAGTTTAGTACGGATGTTTGGACTAATGTTCAAATATTGCGTAATGAGAAACCTTGTAGGGTGTTATGGTCTCTTTCATTTCATGTGAGGATTAATCAAAAATGATATCGTATTTTTCATCTTTAGTCTCTTTTTCTCTGTAGCCTCTTATTTAATCTAGGGCTTAAACTTTTTTCTTCTATCCCTACTCTACAACCCCTATAAGGTTTATCCACTTCAGCTACAAAGTCTAAATTGTGACAACTCGTATAGAGCCAGGTTATCTGTCTACATGCCACGCTTGTTCGATCCATTTAACCAATAACGGGTATGTGCAGCTCCCTCCAAACAATGTTGCACAACCATGAGACTGGCGCATCCGTAACTGCATATTGCAACGTCGATCCCCTGCACCCATCGACTCAAACGATGAGTCATTGATCCGGTGTCTCCTTGCAATCAACTGCTTACGAGCGCCAATTCCTCTAAATCGGGCGTAGAGATGTCAACTCTGCGTAGAAGGAGATAGTCTCAACCCTCCCTGTTGACCTAGGAGACAATCTCTTCTTCCCTAAATAAGCCCAAAAGCAAGTGTTTCCATCTTCATTGACACTTCCCCAGATCTATCCAGTCTCCATGGAGAAATTAGGGAGTAATTGGGGCAAATGTTGCACATACTGGAAGAGTTCATGTGGATCAGATAGTCGCTGTGGCGGAATAACATGCAACTTTCATCGTCTTCATCTCCAAGCTCAACAGCCTAACTGCACCATAATGCATCGTCAATGCATAGTTGCATGTGCATGATAACAACATCCATGGCATTTCCCTAACCCTTGCATGCTCAGTGTGTCTGGATCCGTGTTGTGAGTCAAATCTAAATATTACTTTAGTATTTTTGGTTTATTTTAGTGTATTTTGAGTGGCTCCACCTTCGGTCAATCATAGTCATTGAAGGTGGGATGTCCTAGCTTTGTTTTTATTATAAATAGTCTTGTAGTGGGCTGGTTGGAGTCATTGCAGATTTTGGAGAAAGCTTTCCCGGAATCTAGCAATCCTGCCACATTGCCAACTCCGTGGAACCCTAGGTGACGACTCCTAGGTTGGTATCTCCCTCCCCAAGTTTTCCCCTAACCCTAGCCCTTTTTCCCCTCCTAAACCACCAGTCGCAGCCCCCATACCCCCTAAACCGCCACCTGTTTTGGTTGATGCCGCCCCTCCACACAGCCGCACGCCTCCTTCCTGTACCCATCAAGAACCGTCGTCCCCTCTGCCCCCTCAGCCAGCCGCCGCCGCCTCTCTACCCCCCTCCCTCAGCCACCACCGCCGCCCCTTCCTATTCCCTCCCAGGTCACCGTCACCCCTCCAACAGCCTCCCCATAAGCCGGCCGACACTCCATCCGCCGGTTTCTTTTCCCCACTGCCCCTCTTTTCGTGCATCCACTTTTCACAGCCCCTCCCCTCTAGATCAGTCCGGATCTAGACCATCCAGCCCCGATCCACTATTTTTTCCACCCGGCCATCATCTCCTAGCCCGGATCGGCCCTCAAATCAGCGGATCTATCCACCCCTGCTCGGATCTCTACCTACGTGGCCGGATCTATCCATTTCCAGTCTGATTCTATCTTCCATCGCCGAGTACAGCCACCTACGCTATTTCCATGCCACCGGTTCCACATTGGATCGCTGTCAAAACGTATCCGGCTCCGGAATCTCCAGTGTCTCGGTCAGTCCACTACTTTGGTGAGTCCCTTGTTGTATTGGATTATTTTTCTTCAACATTTTATTAGATTGGACACTGCATTTGTTTGGGCTCTTGTTTATGGAAATTCGTTTTCGATACGCTTATAATTTTCAGGTGGGATTTATTTGTCGCGCGCTTAGTCTCGTCCCTCCAAGCGGAGGAAAGTCACTAATTATCTGCTTATTGAATGTTTTTTATGTTCTTTAATTATCTGCGTGGGTTGAAATTTAATTTGCTTGAATTAATCTGTCGTCGTCAACGACGGTATAGTTGCATTTAGAATTCGGGTAGTGTGTCACATCTGCATTCCACCTCTAGAAATCTAGATTTTGTGCACCCCGTAGCCTACCCTACATCACCTTTTCCATCATATGACTTTGTTGCCTTCATCCAGAAGGCCCCTCACCAGCTACACACCCCTACTACCTCCATCCACATGCTCTTCTCCCTCCATTGATCCATGTTGCCAACATTCAACGGGCACTTATCCTATTGATGAACCCTGTTGTCTCCGGTGATCGAACCATGCATCAACCATCATATCCGCAATGCAACCATCAGTCTCGTCGCTCTTATCTCCAAATAAGATAAGGACAACCCTTGCAACCTCCTTTTCTACCGCACCATACATTGCTGCAAGAAACTCTTCTGAAATAAAGAAATCAGACGATACAGTCTTCAGAATTTCCTTACGAGCTTAAGGACAAGCTCAAATTGAAGGAAGGATAGAATATTATAAATCTAATTCCATATTTTTTTGTTGTGAATGAAATGGAATCTTTAATTAACGATCTTGTTTAGTTTATAGCCTTGCTGTGAGATAAATGTTATTGTCTTGTTTGGTTAATTAGTTGTAGGATCTATGTGTCATTTTTTAAAGGGATAAATAGAAGTTTTAATTATGTGTCCTGGTCCTTTTATTTCATGTGGGGGTATTTTTACAATTAGTATCAATGTTTGAGCTAACATACAAATGTTACATAAGTTATATTTAAAGATTCAAGGGAAAGAGTGAGAGCAAATAAGATTTGATATCTTATTTCTCCTTAATTTCTCTCTCTACTCCCCCAACCTAGCCCTTAAATCCTCTTTGTCCCTGACTCCTGGAGATATATTCATATACAAACGGGTTTCCTTTTCTGAGCAAACAGAAGCTAAACCATTGAAGTATCAAGATCAGAACATGCATAATTGGATTTTTTTCTCATTTTTTAATCTAGTGAACGTTTTCAGAAAGACTTTAAAAAAGAAAGACGTAACTCTACATGAATGGAAAATAAATAATTCATGGAAGGTGTGGGAAACCTCATCAAAGCAGAAACCTTGCGTGCCACCTGGCATGTCCTGCAGCAGTCCAGCCTTCACTATAGTGTAAGGGATTCCAGAAGTAATAACTACCGTCTCATCCCTCTCGGAAAATTTTCTCAGTTTGTTGTTTATGATGGCTTGAAATGTCCCAGCACTTCTATAAACATCCAGCTGCAACCTTACAAAGACAAATTGTTAGTGCATCTGTTGGTACAACTAAACTGCAGAAATTATAGCACAAGGGCTGGTGAGAACCTGAGATAAAACAATAACATGCTGTACACCTTGCATGCGCCCAACATCATTGAAGAAACCATCCTGCAAATATGTCAACAGGATGATGAATTTCAGAGGGAAACCCTTCATATAGATTAATGCATGAGTGGCCACGTCGTTTAGCATGGAAATTCACTGAAGGATAATAACAGAAAGCATTTACATTGATGTCTAATAGTAGAATGCATGAACAATTACATGCTGACATTCCAAAAAATGTAACGTATTCCTTAAGCACTAAAGGAAAAATGATGAAACTGCATACTTCTCCATACTTTATAGTTCACGAAAGCATTTGCATTGATGCACCCACCACACAGAGCTGCTTTGCGTATCCTAAACAAGCAACATATGCAAGAAAGGGGAAAAAATCTGAATGACACAAACATCTGAATGGATATTACAGAACTCCCTCTAGGACATTGACAAGTGGTAATAAAGAAAACTTTATATGGGCATGCGCATCAGCTCGTCTATACACTTGCAAATAAGAAAAAAGTGGGGAAAGTCTTTACACTTGAAAATCAGGTTATTTTGAATTTGAATGATCTCAGCATAGCCAAACTGGGTTTATCCATAACAATCATCAGTTAAATTGTTTCTTTTGCCCTATTATTGATTAGAAGATTTAGCATGTATGAACCGTTGGTTTGATATCAATAACAACTGTTGTTTCCATTTGTCATGAATATGTTACGGTCCCACCTTGGCCCGCCTTGGTCGCGCATGTCGCGAACTATTTATCTAGTCTACTTTTATCTAGTCTACTTTATATTTTTGTATGCGTAATCGATCCTCCGTGTCTAAGCCCAAGGAGGGGGCACTTTATGAACTCTTTATGTGCGTGTGTGGGAAGACAAAGGGAGCAAGAAGTATTTTCACTTTTATCTTTTTTTTTTAACTCTCTCTCTAACATTCTCTAACTCCACAGAAAACCCACCCCTCCAACCCTAGCCGCTCACAGCACACCGAAACCGCCGCTCCACATCGCGATACCGCGCGATCTTAGTTATTAAAGGAGCAAGGCGCAAAAGGGTCTTGGAGCCTAGGCGCAAGGCTCAAGGCACAGGCGCGCGCCCGAAGAAGACAAGGCGCAACCACATTCATTTTAAATAATCGACATTAAACATCAATTCATCTTCTTGAACATAATCTTTATATATTCTACTAATTAATAATTCATTAATATCATTTATATCTCTTAAAAAATAAAATCAATATGATCGTTTGCGTCATATCTAATTCTCAATGATCGATTATGTATCAAAAACACTAAATCATATAAATTATTGAGTTTTTGTATTATTTTTTTCATTATTTTGAAAAAAATAGGTTTACAACAAAAAACAACCTCAGGCGCGCCTATAATGTCCAAAGGCGCAAAAAAACGCACAAAGGCGCAAACCTCTGAGCCTGGAGCCTAGCCGCGCCTGAGGCGCGTCTTTAAAAAAATAGTGCGCGATCCCGCCAGCGCCGCTCCGCCGATCGACACTGCACGACGTCGTCGCCGCCATAGCTCGTCGGGCCGCTCTCTCCTCTCTTGAGGACTTCCCTCCTCTTCCCCCACACACACGCTCACAATCTCGAGCACGTAACAACTTGGTATCAGAGGAAAACCTCCTTCCCACCTCCGACAACCTAGATCCGGTCTTCCCCGCCTCCACTGAGGCAGTCTCCCTCTGTCTCGAACCATTGCCGGCCACCCAACCCCGTCCAAACGGCATCAAAGCCCGTCAAGCCCCCATGAAGCCACTGCAGCATCAACCGGCGACTGACCTCCCAGATCTGTCCCGCCTACCCCTCTCGGCCGCTTCGCACAGCCCGACTCCGCCCCGAAAAGCTCCGGCCAGCCGACTTTGCCCCGTCCGTCTCTGTTCCCCGCCTCTCTCCGCCAGCCCTATTCCGCCAGCCTTATTCCACAGCGTCTCCTGCTCGGCTCCACCATCCACGGGGGCCCCTTGCTCGCCGCCTCTACCGGACTACTCCCGCCACTGCCACTTTTTTCCTCCATTCCCTCCGGCGCCGCTAACCCACCACCTCCGCCTCACGCAATGGCCGACCAGGTTTCCCTCTCGCAAATTTTTGAGTCCCTCGTCAAGCTCCTCACAGATAATAACAACACTCGCATTGCTGTCGTCACCACCCAATTAGCGGCGAACCGACCAGCCCAACCGGCCACGGGTTACTCCAGCGAAGCGCCGATTCCGCCAACCCTGCCAGAATTTTGTTCCCCGCGGCATGACGGCAACGGGGTACCACAATACTTGCGGCTGGATTTTCCAATATTTGACGGCCACGAAGACCCCTTAGTTTGGCTCTCTCGTTACGAGCAGTTCTTCGCCCACCAGCGCACCCCTTGGTACGAGTGGCCCAGCATTGCTGCCTTTCACCTGATGGGCCCCGCGCAAGTTTGGTTTTCCCAACTGCAACGGGAGAAACCACTCCTTTCTTGGGAAGATTTCAAGGTGAACTGCACCCTCTGCTTCGGCCCACCCCTCCACAGCAATCCCTTAAGGGATATCATTTCCATCCAGTAGACTGGTCTGATCGACGAGTACCTGGAACAGTTTCAAGTCCACCTGGCCTGCACTACCTCCGTTCTTCCGACACAGCAGGTATCCATCTTCACGGCGGGACTCCATGAGCGCCTCCGCATGGACGTAGAATTTCAAGCACCCGCAGATCTGACCACTGCAATGAGTTTGGCTCGCATTTGCGAGAAGCGTCTGCTTTTGGATCGCCCTCATCTACATCACTAGGGCACCGAGGGGTCCAAGCATCCTCCGCGGCCTCTGTCATCGACCACAGCTAGTCTCCTTGCCCCAGACCGCGACGCCGACCACCCTGCTACCATTCGACGACTATCGCCATAGGAGATGAATGACCGTCGTGCCAAGGGCCTCTGTTACAACTGCGACGAGCCATTTTTTCGTGGACATCGCTGCAAGCGCCTCTTCTGGTTGGAGGTTGACGACTCCGCTTCTGAACGGGATGCTGACACTGACACGAGAGATCTGACGCCCACCGTCACTACAGACCAAGCTTGAGGGCAAGCTTGTCATCGAGGAGGGTGGGGATGTTACAGTCCCACCTTGGCCCGCCTTGGTCGCGCATGTCGCGAACTATTTATCTAGTCTACTTTTATCTAGTCTACTTTATATTTTTGTATGCGCAATCGATCCTCCGTGGCTAAGCCCAAGGAGGGGGCACTTTATGAATTATTTATGTGTGTTGGGGGGGGAGACAAAGGGAGCGAGAAATATTTTCACTTTTATCTTTTTTTCTAAACTCTCTCTCTAGTTCTCTCTCTCTCTACCATTCTCTAACTCCACGGAAAACCCGCCCCATCCAACCCTAGCCGCTAAGCACACCGAAACCGCCGCTCCACATCGCGATACTACGCGATCACGCCAGCGCCGCTCCGCCGATCGACACCGCACGACGCCACCGCCGCCATAGTTCGTCGGGCCATCTCCTCCTCTCTTGAGGACTTCTCTCCTCTTCCCCCGCGCACACACTCGCAATCTCGAGCACGTAACCGAATACTAGTGTACTTATAATTTAGATAAATTCCATTCCAATGAAAATGAAAATTTTTATAGTGAATTTCTTCAATATCATATGACATTATGCAAAAGGATTCAAAATTGTATGGACATTGATTTTTTATTTTAGTTAGAGTCAAGTCTAATGGGAATAATATTCTACGGCCGACAACTCATTTATTTTCAAACCGATCAATTTACTATCTATTATTTGATTTATAAATCCTTTATATTGTCATATGGTTTGGTAATTTTGTTGTTGAAGGGGAAAGAAGATTAAAACTGGTGGATGCGATAAAAATCAACGAACACGTCTCTTACTAAAGCAAAACTGATAAAGTAACATATGATTTTGACTCGCGGCATCAATCCGGGAACATCCGCGGAGTCCGATCATCGATCCGGGCACGCCATAAATGGAAAGTCACAAGTCAGACTCTAATGGGCCCAAAACTCGTCCTCCACTGCAGGTCATCGTCTCTGCTCCGCATCACAAATTTTGTTAGATGACTAATTCAGTGAATGCACATTTTTCATGTAAAATGAACAGACAGGGAACACTCAAATTGCTACATCCTTAAGCCTCAGCGACCTCATTAGACAAGTTTTAATTTGCTTGACACACTTAACAATTAGTTTAAGAAATTTCACTGCATTTTTGCTTTGGTCTGCTCATAACAAAACGATCTACACTTAAATTTCATTAGTATGCACTTAACACTGATATGCACCTAGTTAAAATCAGTCAGGCCTTAACAATCACATTTTAATTTTATCAAGTTTTTCATGAGCATTAATATGTACGGCCTCACTCAAAACTTGCCCACGGTTTATTTTTATTGCAAATAATTGAATTTTCATCCACAACAATCTAATTTTGGGCCTTAAAACATATTCAAAGTCAAAATTCTTTCCTCCGTATGGTAGATAGATATTTCCAGGAACAAGGAAATCATAATGATTTAATACAATTTCTTTCAAATTTATTAAAATCTTATGTACTGATTCCGAAACTCTTTGAGGCATCGAAGTTCAGATCTTATAATTTACTACCATTGAACTATTTTAAAGCTCTAATACCACGTTGAAAAAACAATAATGCATGTATTAAGACAAACAGTTTTATATATGAAAGCAACACAAGTATCAAATCCGATGACAAAATGATGGAGCTCGTTTGCGTAATTGGAGGAATCAACTGGGTCGATAATTTTTGGATCGTCAGATGGGCAATCAGAGGCTGTCATCGCGTTCGTTGCGATTTTTCATAATTGTATACTTGTATTTTGGGATTTACGGGAAGTCATGTGATCGTGTGTTTAAGACCGTCGGATGGTTAAAATTAAATCCTCCCTTATATATCATTCAGCTAGAGCAATTTCGGAGGGCATCGAGAGTTAGACGGTTCCAAGGAGAGTTAGACGGTTCCAAGATGGAGCTACTCGGTCATGCATGCGGGTGTTGAAGCCCGCAGCCCCTCCTTCCAGTGTCGACGTCGGGAGCCACTATCGCCGCCTCGTCAAGCATTGATGCCTGAGAGCCCCGACCCTGATGACATCCTCACACGTTGCTCTCTACACTCTCGAAGCAAAAACTCGGGCATTCTTCCTCCAAACGTCGGATCCAGCCTCTTCCGCTTTCTCTGACTCTCCATTGATCTCCACCACCCCATCCAACACGGGTGAGCCCTTCCCTACCTCCTACGAGCACCCCCATAGTCCCCCAACCACCGCATCCTCCCATTTCGTAACCTTCTCGGTCTAGCCCTCCCATCCATCTTGCAGAGCCCCTAGAGGCGCCCTTTGCCTCTTCCAGCGACTCCCTGCCGCCTTCTCCCCTCTCCTCCACCAACCTCACAGCCACCCCCAACTTCCAACCTTATTTACCAGCTCTCACATAGCTATCCTTCTTCCATTCCAGCCCCCACTCAGCCACCTCCACCCCTCCTCTACATCCGTCCATTACATCAAATTCTTAAATTTCACAACCCTAGAAATCTCCCTCTTCATAGCTCCCGTCAACCGCGCATTTGATCCTTTGCAACGCTCCTACAGTTTTCCCAGGCTAGCATACAACTTCCTTCACCATCGGTATCAATTTCTTTGTGAATCTAGACATTTCAATTTTCATTATCTGTCTTATATGGATGTTCATTTATTGCTGGTCATATTTTGTTCCAAATTAATTTGATTATTTCTTTTAGGATTGAAAAAATTCTTAATTAGATAAGGTGCACTCCTCTGTATATAATCGAGGAGTGGGTAAAATAATACTAGCACATTTCCCTCAAGTTCGGCATATCATACAATTCATATCCAACTTGTTAATTAAGCTACAAAAATTACATCCACTTACGTCTTTGGTAAGAACGTCGGCAAGTTGTCCTTCTGCTGGAACAAACGGAATGCAAATGAGCCCTTTCGCAATATTCACTTTGATAAAGTGTATATCAACTTTGACATGCTTTGAGTGGTTGTGTTGGACAGGATTATGAGCGATATTGATAGTTGTCTTGTTGTCACAATATAAGTTTATCGGATTGTCTTCAAAAACTTTGATCTCTAAGAATAATGTGTATGTCGCATTCCTTTGCATATTTCATGAGTCATAGCTTTGAACTCAGCATCTGTGCTAGTCGAGCCACCACAGGTTGCTTCTTGCTTCTCCACGTAACAAAGTTTCCCCCCAACAGATGGGCAGTACTCTAACGCAGATTATCTATCATCAACGAATCCAGCCTAGTTAGCTTCAATATCGACCTCAATCTTAAGTTTGCCATTACGAGTGGATAAGATACCCCTTGGCGACATCTTGAATAGCGTTAGATTCTATATACAACATCCAAGTGTTTAGTTTTTGGTGAGTCCATATACTGGTTGATCACTCCCACGGCATATGCCGCGTGTGGACGAGTATGGGATAGATAGATCAACCGTCCAACAAGTCTTTGGTAGTCAGTTTCATCGTCTATGAGCTTTCCAACATCCATCCTAATCCTATGATTGGCTTCAATCAGCGTAGTGGCAAGTTTGCACCCAGTCATGTCTGATTGTTCTAATAGATCTAATACATACTTCCTCTGCGAAATAAAGGTCATGTCCTGACCTTGCAACCACAATGCCCAGGAAATATTTTAGCTTTCCTAAATCTTTTACCTCAAACTCTTTTGTAAGCTTTCCATTGCGGATAGAAATCTCTTCAGTACCATCCTCAATTATCACAATATCATCCACATATACGATAAGAGATGCCAATTTTTCCTGTGATAAATAGAGTGTGATCAACATTACTCTGAGTATACCCAAAGGAGATCATCGCCTTGTGTTATCTACCAAACCATGGTCTCGGGGATTGTTTCAATCCATATAGAGCCTTGTTCAGTTTGCCTACTTTTCCATCAAAACCACTTGGTAAAATCCAAGTGATATAGACATATAAACCGCCGCTTCTAGTTCACCATGGAAGAACACATATTTTACGTCCAATGATTGGAGGTTCCACCCTTTACATGGAGCACATGATAACAGAACCCGTACTGAGTTCATCTTAGCCACAGGGGGAAATGTCTCTTGATAATCAATCCTATGAGCCTAGATATATCCTTTCGCTGCCAATCATGCTTTATAGCATTCCAATATCCCAGGAGCATTTTGTTTTACTACAAATACTTATTTGCATCCCACCGACCTTTTCCCATTCGAAAGATCCACTATTTCTTATGCATTGTTTTTTCCAAAGCCTGTATTTCCTTTATCATAACACTCTTCCACTTTGTATGTTGGAGTGCCCCATGTCATGTAGTAGGAATCGTGATAGAATATAAAGAGGAAACAAATGCTTGATGTGATGGGGTTAAAGAGGCATAAGAAGCATATTTAGACAATGAGTGTTTGGTACTTTTACCTTCACATAGATCGACAAGGAACTTTGCAAGAGTTGGAGACAAAGTCGTGACTAGTTTTGATATGGGAGGGTGTGTCGTTGAGTCCTTTCTTCTCCTAGTATAAACCTCCAGATGTTTTTTCTTCGATGGAGGAGGTATAGTCACCACCTGACTAGGAATATTATGAGATGACATAATATAAGATGGAGGTATTGTGATACGGTTGCGCATGTCGATGGGGCACACACGCGCTGACGAGACACAGTGGAGAATCCTCACACGGAGGGAAACGATGACGAGCCCGTCGGGAGGAGAGACCAAAGACGCGACGCCAGCGTGACTATTTATTTATTTCGCAGTTTGTTATTTTATATTATGTTGCGTGCGCATTATTATTTTGCACTTGTTATTCGCACCCCGCGCCTATAAAGGGGTGTGTTGTACTCTTTTTTTGTATTCTTAGATGAATGGAAAATCAGGGTTACTCCCTAAGAATCTCATCTTGTTCCCTCCTTCCTCTTCCTCACCTTCGTCGGTCCTTCCACATGTCGGATTTCTCTCGGGTTTGTATCAATTTGGCCTGACCTGCCTCACAGCCTGCCATCTTGTCGTTGGTGTCCCGATTGTGTTACCACAGCCACCCCGCCACCCATTCTGTTGAATCGCACTGAATCTCGACCTCCGCTTCCGTCGAATTCCGCTTTCCGCCGAATTGCGTCTACCCGCGTCGTCTCCTGTCGACACGCGCAAGTCCGACGTGTCGGGTTCGTCTTCTGCCACGGCTCCGCACCGGCCCTTGCGACATCGAGCACCCCCTGATCCAATCCCCGGTCGCGCGTGCCCTACCCCTGTCGCGCGTCGTCCGCCGATCCACAACCATCGACGCTCGTTTCCACACTGTGCGAGGCCGATCTGTTTGCTCTGCCACTGAAGGCTACCAGTCTTCTTGTTCTGCTGCCCTCAGACTGATCCCCCTGATTTGAGCAGCAATCTATCCCTAGAAGCCCGAGCATCTGCTCTAGACAGCTTCCCGCCCAAATCCGCCGCATCCCAGCCCCGAGACGTCGCAATTCCAGCTATTTCCGCTGATTCTAGTCCATGGCTCCCAACACACACTCGGACGGAGATCTCCCTCTGAATGCGGCCACCGAAGCCCTAAGCCGACGCTTGGAGGCTCAGGAGCAACTCGTCGCATCCATGCATGCCTCTTTCCTTGCCTTCCACTCCAAGATTGACTCCTTCCACGCGTCGACCGTCGCCTCCGGAACCGGCTCGCCCGCGGACGGCGGCTCTCTCCTCGGCGCCGGTCCGCCGCCCATTTAGCCTGGGACTACTCCACCCATTCTGGGTCGGTCCGCCCTCTCCCTCGACATTCCCTCTTTTATTGACATCGATCCAATGGGTTGGATCGCCAAGGCAGAGCAATATTTTGACCTCAACTACACCAGAGAAGGACAAGGTGTATACGGCTGTGGCTGGCCTGGATGGCTCGGCCCTCTATTGGGCTCGGTGGCTCCACCAATCCAACCCATGTCTTTCCTGGCCCGAGCTCAAGCAGAAGATGATTCAGCGGTATGACACTCGTTACTCCAACTCCTCCGCTATCAAGCGTCTTTGTGAAGTCCGCCAGACAGCCGGCCTGGACGACTATGTCGATGAGTGCGTCGCCCTGGTCTCCCGCGTTATCGGGCTACCGCCCAATCATTACCTGGGTTTCTTCATGCAGGGTCTACTGCTACATATCCGCTCTCATCTTCGCACGCATCACCCTCACACAGTCTTTGACGTCATGGACTTGGCGCGTCTGGTGGAAGCCGACCTCTCCCTCCGGCCACCTGCTCCTACGGCCGACCACCACCAGCCCCGGATGCCTTGGCGACCACCAACCACGGCTCCTCCACCACAACCGCCACCTTGGGGAAACCGACTGGGCCGCCCACCGACAACCGGCCCCTCAGCGCCTCTCGAACAATGACTACAATGACCTTCGCAACAGGGAACTCTGTTTTCGATGCCACCAGCCGTACTCCCCCAACCATGAGTGCACCGTGAAGGAGTTTCACGCCATCATCGGCACGTCGACCTTAAGGTTACCCTAGCTGACTTTGATGCCCTGAAGCTCTCCACGGGTTCAAGGAAAAAAAACCGAGTTCAAGGAGCTCTCCACGGGGGATACACCTCTCGACCTCACCGCAGCTACATTCCACCGGTTGGAGCTATCTTGCGCCTCGACAGGCAGGATCTCCGGTCAGCAGAACATGCAGCTCTCGGGCACACTGCGGGATCGCCCGATCATCATCATGGTGGACAGTGGCGCAAGCCACAACCTCATCTCTGAGCACCTGGTACAGTAGCTCTGATGAGTACGATTTATATGTATTTTTAGTAGAATATTTAGTATTGTTTTAATATAAATTTGTAAATATTACTTTTCATTTTAGTTAATAAATAGTTGATTTTATATTTTTTTCACTAATTTAGGTTTTATTTTATTTTGTAGGAATAATGTCGTTGTCGCGCTCTTGAAGTTGGAGAATGATATATTTACTAGAGTTGCCGCGTTAGCCACTTGTCAATGCAAGCCAACTCCGCGAGCTCATGCCGCACAAGTCTAAGTCGCCTCCTCGCTGACAAGTTGTTGTTCGCCACCTTTGCATGCCGCCGTCAACTCCAATTCCACGGCCACATCACCTCCATGCAAATCCAGCCACGCCATTTCATAATGCCACCTTCAAGTTCCATATATCTTCCATGTTAATTTCATGCAAATTCTGGATCTCGCAATTCTCCATAAATCCTTTGTCCAGCCACCTCATCCCATGCATACACTTGAAACTCTTCATTAAATACATGCATGCGTTAATTTTATTATGGCTCTCATTCCTTCCCCCATGTGGCTGTCGATTCCTATTCTCCCTTTTTTTTATTTGCTGCGGCCCACTTCCTCATTATTAATATTGCTGCCAACTTTCACTCCCCCTATTTCTATTGCTAACCGTGAAACCCATTTATCTCCCACTCCTTCATTTGTTGTTGGCCACCATCTCACCCTTCATTAATGCTCCCACCAATATTTATTACAACCACCTTAATGTACATCCCACGTTAATCCCCAATGCTATGGCCCGCCTCATCTCCATATTATTACAGTCCCCTCCTATTCCCGTGATAATGATGCCGCCATCAATTTAAAATTCATGCAAAACCGATTTTTATATTGCCTCCACAATAACTCATAACTCTTCATGAATTGCCGCCACCTCCACTTTTATTATTGCTACCACATCCAACCTTTCATATGCCTCCCTCCTTCATCCTCTACCTATTGATATAGGGTAGGCTATGGGGGTGCACAAAACCAAGGCTACTAGGGGTGGAATGCAAATGCAATACAGAAACCCTAATCTAAATGCAATGCAACCGTCGATGACGGCGACGAATAATTCAGAGCAATGAAAATATTAACACCACGCAAATTAATAAAAGAGCAGAGAACGAGCATTTAATTTTAAGCAATTTTGCAATGGTCTTCCTCCGCTTAGAGGGCCAAGGCCAAGCGCGCGGCGAATAAACCTTCCTGCAAATTATTAGTGAATCGTAACAAAGTTCCGCAAGCGTTAATCCAAGCAAAGCACGAAAACAATCCAATAATAATGAAGATTCAAATATTCCAATACAACAAGGGCTCACCAAAGTGGCGGGTTGACCAAACCACTGAAGACTTTCGATCTGGATGCGTAGATCGGCGATCGAAGGTGGAACTGGCGGCGTGGAAATGATGGCGGTGGTTGTACTCGGCGGTAGATGATGAGATCGGACAAGAAATGGGTAGATTTGACCACGTATGAGTAGATCCGGGTAAGGGATAAATGGATCCGGTGTTTGATGGCGGACCCGGGCTAAGGGATGACGAACGGATGAAGGGGAGAGCGGATCGGGGCTGAAATTTCCAGATATGGACTGATCTAGAAATTGGGGTTGTTAGGAGGTGGTTCCACGAAGGGGAATGGTGGTGAGGGTGCGGTTTGGGATGTGGAAGAAAGGGGGGTTGGGGAGGGGCAAGGGGAGGTTGTTCAGCGGCTGTAGGCAGGGGTGGAGGGAGGCGGAAGTGAGAGGGAGGAGCAGGCGGTTCCACGGTGGAGGCTGGCGGCTGGGCTCAACGGCAAACAGAGGAGGGAAAAACTATAAGCAAGGAATAGTAAATTTCATGATTGAATAGTAATTTAGAGAGGAAAATAGGAAATTCTGGAGAGCATTCTGGTTGGCTGTGTTTGTGAGGAATTGGGTGGTGGAGAGGATTTGGGAGGGGGAAAAGAGGGCTAGGGTTAGGGGGCACCTTAGGGAAGAAGATAGGCACCTAGGAGTCGTCATCTAGGGTTCCACGGAGTCGGCACCGTGGGATGATCACGGGAATCCGGGAATTGTCTTCTCCAAATTCTGCAATGCCTAGATCAGCCCCCCTATAACATCTACTTAAAATAAAACAAGGATTAGGGAATCATCCATCAACAGCTATGATTGGTCGGAGGTGAGGCTACCCAAATACATCAAAATAAATGCAAACATAGTAAAATAATATATCAAATCGATTTGCAACGCAAATCCGGAAACATCTGCAGAGTCCGATCGTTGATCTGGACACGTCATAATATGATAAGTCGTCAAATCTGCCTCGAACGGGCCCAAAACTCGTCCTCATCTCTGCTCCGCATTACCTATGCTTATATACAGAGTCCATACTCCATATTTTCTCGCTCTCCCTCTGCCTATTTAGGAAGTTATGTCTTCATTTCCTACATTTCTTTTTTTGTATTTTTTAGTTTAGAATTAATTACTTGTATTCTCCTTAAGTTTTATTGCCCTAGATTTTATTTCACCCAATTTTATTTCATGCAATGTTTTTATTTAATGTATTCTCTCTTTAATTATGATATATATATTAATATAGATTTTTTTTCATCAATTTTCTTAATATCTATTCCTTCTATCTCTCTTCATCTCTTGCACCATTTTATTTTATGTTTAATAGTTAGTAATATATAGCTCTTGGTCATGACGATCTTTGAATGAGTACATATTTTTTTATATTATCGTTCTAGTCTTTCTTTAGATTTATTCGTGATTAATATTGAGTGCATATGTCAATGTATGACCTCTTATTCAGATTTTGTATTTTGGTCGAGAGGCTCGTACGAAGAGATCACTCACAAATAAAAAGAGTCGATCGCAACCCTCGAGAGAGGATGATGTGATTCTTCCAGTTTTGCGGGATTCACTTCGTTAAAGCGAGTATTAGGTTATTGATTAAAGAGCGGGAGCTCGTCGATCTTTTTAATCTCAATTGGACATATTTCTCGAGAGAGGACGCTCATATTTTGAATCTCTACAATCAAGGCTTAGAGAAGAAAGTTATATTTATCTTTTTTATTTTATTCAAAGTTTGTTTTGTTCAAGAATAAGTTTCTTATTTCGCATTTTAGTTTTAATTATAAATTTATTTTAAGTTTTGATCGGTAAAATAATAGTTGTTTTCTCGAAATAGCAGTACTCGACAGACCCGAGTTTTAATACGGCCTTAATATTTTTAATATCTTATGTTATATTTTGATATGTACACTTGCCTTAATCGAGTATAGATTGGAGAACACGATTTTCTCCATCAAGCTTCGTCTTCCCTTAGTTCCCTCCCCGGATGTCGCGAACCGCATAGGCGATAGGCGCCATCGACTGACTCAGGGTTGTTGCACTGACGTCTCTCTCTATGGGACATTATTCCATGATTGCGGACTTCTACACATTCAGCTTAGGTGGCCTTGACGCCATTCTGGGAGTGGTCTGGCTCCGCACGCTCGGCAAGGTATGCGTTAATTGGGAGACTATGACCATGTAGTTCCTACAAGAGGGACAACCATGTCGCATCGACGGTGACTCCGATTTCCCTCTGCACGATCCAGCTGCCTACGGACGTCGGCTTCTCCGCGGGTTTGTGGGCCCTCTTGGGCCCGTCCGTTGTGCCTCTTCCTTCTCCAACAAACTACACAGAGCTTTTTACTGCGCTCGCCGATATCACCCAGCCTCCGAGTCTCCAGCCCAGCTTTCTCTAGTCCGGAAGAAAGACAGCGGCTGGCATCGAACTACCCAGTCAAGCTACTTGATTGTCAATACCACCATAAGGGAGACTCTGACCCGTAGGAGGTACCGGTTGATGGGCCTTACCGTCTGGAGTCCGAAGCCATGGGGCTGTTCCAGGATCACTTCTGTCGCCACTGCTCCGATTACTGCCTTGAGGACAAGGCATATTTTTCAGACGGCGGCATTGTTACAGTTACACATGTCGACGAGGCACACAAGCACTGACGAGACACTGTGGCGAGTCATCACACGGAAGGAGACGATGACGAGCCCATCGGGAGGAGAGATCGGAGACGCCACGCCAGCGTGACTATTTATTTATTTTGCACTTTTTTATTTTATATTATGTTGCGTACGCATTATTTATTTCGCACTTGTTATTCGCACCCCGTGCCTATAAAAGGGGTGTGTTGTACTCTTTTTTTGTATTCTTGGATGAATGGAAAATTAGGGTTGCTCCCTAAGAATCTCGTCTCGTTCCCTCCTCCTTCCTCATCTCCGCCGGACCTTCCCCTTGCTGGATTTCTCTCGGGTTCGTATCATATTGTAACATCCTAAATTTAATGAGGGCAATACGATGAGGGCTAGGAGTGCTTTGGAGGTAGTGAATCCTAGGCAAAGCATCTCCTGACAGACTTCTCGAATGGTAGTGCCTCATGTCATCCTAGTGAAAAGAGATGTAGGAATGAACTGAATCTCACATCGAAATTGGAGGGAAAATTGTTGAACTTGAGTAATAATTTATATCCTTAAATATCAGAGGCGTCTTTTTGGAGCAACTGGTAGAGTTATGTTGAAAACTCTAAGGTTAAGCGTGCTCCGATGAGAGTAGTTTTGGGATGGATGACCTCCTAGGAAGTGCTCATAGGCCACCAATAAAAAAGGGCAAATTCATGTGATTCAACTCAGTATGGATTGGATGAACCAAAGCGAACAATACTTCTGAATAAGTTCTGATATTGTGAGTATTGGGTCGTTACAAATGGTATCAGAACCAGACCTCATGCAGTACGATGTGTGGCTCAGAGACGAACTATACAGAAGTTGGTGGGCTTATAATATCCTGAATCCGATGAGGGTAGTCTGATTAGGGCGGGGAGTGCTTTGGTGGCAGTGAAGCCTAGGCAAAGCAGCTCCTGGCAATAAAAAAGGCAGTTTGGTGCACAAAGCATCACCGTGTAGTGAAGGTCAGGGGAAGGGTCCCACCACAAGGGTGCAATGTAGGCAAAACTTACCCTGCATTTTTGCAAAAAGGCTACTTCCAGGACTTGAGCCCGTTACCTCAAGGTCAAACGAAAACATCTTAATTGATGCGCCAAGGCTCCCCTTCATAACTAGAATGCAATAATGATAAAATTTTAGTGTCATTACTCCCCATACTTTTACACCATCCTACCATATGTGCGTCCAATGAAAGTATCTGTGACAACTGGAAAATTGTAATAACTTCAAGGAAACCTATATCGGCCAATACATTTTTCTTAAGGTTTTGTTCGTTTGGATGAAATTAGGGTCCTGAAATTAGAATTAGAGGTCATTTTTATTGGAATTATACCATTAATTCCAATTCTGAAGCCCTAATTATGTCTAACCAAATGGACAGGACCCTAACAGAATTGATATCTAAAAGCAGTGCACGCACAATATTAAGAAAAGAATTTTTGACATCCAGTTGGTGCAATGCCCAGTGGCGGTGAACCGCGAGGGAGATCAACACACGAACAGTATTGAGTTTAGCGACTGGAGAAAATGTCTCATCATAATCCAGACCTTGTTGTTGAGTGAAACCGCGAGCTACTAGACGAGCTTTCAAACGGTGAACCGTCCGATCCGGACCCTATTTGACGGCAAACACCCACTTACATCCCACACAAGATTGTCCAGGAGGAAGCGGGACCAGATCTCATGTGTGGTTTGCCAAAAAAGCAGACATTTCCTCATCCATAGCCACCCGCCACCCGGGATGTTGGAGAGCCTTCTGCACGGAATTAGGGGTGGAAATAGAGGATAAAGAAAGAGCACTTTGTCGGAATTCCGGAGAGAGGCGGTGAAAAGAGACATAGTTTGCCAGTGGGTGGGCAGTGGAACCTGTTGCCGGATCCGCAGGCTGCAAAACATCATTAGAGCAGGGCATCTTCCGTAGAGTGTAGACAAAGAAGGACGTAGAGTGTACACACGGATGATAGGTGATTTAGGTGGGATTGGTGTGGGAAGGAGAGGTGGAAGGTTTGAATGAACAGGGATAGCAGGCCGCAGAAGAGGTGGCGGAAGTGGAGAATCAGCTAGTTGAGAGTAATATGACTAATCTTCGAGGAAGGTGACATCAGCAGAAGTAACAACCTTGCGATCCTAGGGAGAAAAGCAAGCGTATCCCTTCTGAGTCCGAGAGTAACCCACAAACATATATTTAGTGACACATAGAGCAAGTTTGTCAGTAGACGGGTCAAGATTATGAACAAAGCACATGCAGCCAAACACGCAAGGAGTGATGGAGAAAGGAGGTTTGGAGGGAAAAAGAATATTGAAGGGAACTGCAAAATTGAGAATAGAGGAAGGCATGTGGTTAATAAGAGTGCAGGCGGTAGAAACCGTAAAATTCTAATACTGTTTGGGAACATTCATTTGAATCATAAGAGAGCAGGTGACCTCAAGCAGGTGACGATTCTTGCGTTCAGCAACGCCATTTTGTTGGGGGTATAGGCACAGAAGGTTTGATGGATGATCTCAAACTCAGCACATAGGTGTGCAAAGGCATGACTAGTGTATTCACGGGCATTATCGATGCGGAGGGTTTTAATTGTAGTGAAAAACTGGTTGTGAGTTTCAATGAAAAAAGTACGGAATATAACAGGTAATTCAGAGTGGTCACGAAAGAGATACGGTCAGGTCACCCGAGAGTAGTTATCTACAAATATGACAAAGTAACGATATACAAAAACACTAGCAATTACCAAGACTCCGAGTAGTATGTGGTGAGAACGTAGACTGATGATGTTTCCCATCAATACAAGACTGAACTCTTGGAGGGACACTTCGGGGAGAGATTTTCTGAGTATGTTTAGAGAAGCATGACCAAGACGTCGATGTCAATCAACAGAGTCAGAGCTAATAGAGGACAGCATCGTTGGGGGAGAGGGGTCAAGGATATAAAGACAATTTGACAGATGTCTTTTTTCGATGATAGTTTGCATCTTGCGATCCTGCACAACACACAAGTTGGAAGAAAAAATTACATCACAATCAAGATCAATAGTGAGACGACCAATAGAGAGAAGGTTGAAAAGAGAGCCCGAAACATGAAAGGCAGAGTGAAGGGTAATGGAGGGCGTAAGGTGAATATCTGTCGCGTCAGAAACGGGAATGGTGTCCCCACTAGCAACAGTGATGAACATGAGATGCGCAGAGTTCAAATATTGTAGTGGTTTTTGTGAAGTAATGTGGTGAGAGGCCCGGGAATCCAAAATCCAGGATGAGCTATGAGCAAGGCAGGAGGTACCACCATCGGAAATAGACACCACAGAGCCCGAAGGACAGCTGAACATCTTGCAAGGAACAGTCCGCAGCGGTCACGGTGACAACGCACCAGCGGCAAGAAAGGCCACGACCAGCGCGGTAAGAAATAGTCTTCAGCGGTCACGGTGACAACACACCAGCGACAAGAAAGACCACGACCAGCGGATAGAAGAGAGCCCGCAGCGGATAGAAACAAGCCGCGGCAGTTAGAGAAAACTGCACCAAGATCAAAAACGGCGAACAGGCACCAGACCGTGCGATTAGAAGCAAACCGCAACAAGATCGGTAGAAGCAGTCCGCGAGACAGTCCGCAGCGATCACGATGACAACGTACAAGCGGCAAGAAAGGCCACGACCAGCGCGGTAAGAAATAGCAGTCAGCAGTCACGGTGACAACGCACCAGTGGCAAGAAAGACCACGACCAGCGGATAGAAGAGAGCCCGCAGCAGATAGAAACAAGTCGTGGCGGTTAGAGGCAGACCGCACCAAGATCAAAAACGGCGAACAGGCACCAGACCGTGCGGTTAGAAGTAAACCGCAACAAGATCGGTAGAAGAAGTCCGCGCGAACAGCCAAATCGAGCCGAGAAGCAGGAAACAACAAGGAAGACGACAAGAGAAGAGAGGCAGGGCAAGAAAGAACTCCTTGCGATAAGAAGGATACCGTGCGACAAGGAGAGAACTTGAGGCCAGAGACATGTCGCAGCGGGAAAGAACTCTTTGCGACAAGAGCGATAAGATTCCATGCGACAAGGAGACCGCGCGGCAAGGAAAGAGGCCGCAGCGATAAGATTGAGAAGAGGTTGTGCGACAAGAAAAGAAAGGTGGTCGCAGCGGACAGAGGCAGGTCGCAGCGGGTAGAACTTGAGGCCAGACGGTTAGATCTAACTGTGGCAAGGGGGAAGCCGCGGCGGGTAGAGAGCAGCCCGTGGCGGTTAAGAAAATCTAACTGCATGGGAGTGGAGTCCACGTGGCAGAGGGATGAAGGCTATAAAAAAGCGTAGAAGAGAAAGAAGAGGTATATCCACGGGAGAGAAGGAGGCGGTTAGAAAAGAAGAAAACCGCAAAGCAGTGCGGTTAAGAAGTGTGGTTAAGAAGTGCGGTTAAGAAGTGCGATTAAGCAGTAAAACAGGCCGTCCGGTTAACAGGAGGACTGGGCGGTTAGAGAGAAAACAGGTCGGACCGTTTGGCTCTGATACCATGTAGAGAAAGATCAAAACCTTATATATACTTCTTGAATACCAAAAAATAAGTATAAGTACAAATATATAGGAGAGAGGAGAGTAAGATCTAGCTATACAAATAATGTGGGACTAAACACAAAATCTTACATGGGCCAAGTTAATGGGCCAATACATTATTTTTCCTAGTATTCTCTAACAATATTGGTATATATTAAATAAGATAAATAAATTAAGTATTACTCTTGGCATTTCAATGTTTTTGAAGTCTAGGTCCCGGTGCTGGGTAATCTAGAGAATTAACATAAGCTAATAGTAGACATATGTGATATTACTATAGTTGTTTAGCATTATGATAGAGGAAATAATGTGGAACATGCTAGGTAATAAACACATCCAAAAAATAAGTACTCATAAGATGAATAATTGCATGAAAAATGCATAATTAATAAAGTGTTCTTACATTGGCCGGACAGATTATGGCACTAACACCTCTCAAAGCTTTTGAGAGAAAGGATGCATTACTTATATCTCCAACTAATGCCTTCATGTTTAAGAGCATAAAGGAAAATAAGGATAAATTTGTTATTCTTGTTCAGAAAATTATATAAATAAAAAATATGGGATGAAACAAATAAGTTGTGGAGATCACCTCAACATATGTTCCAAAAGCATCCATAGAAGCCTTTTTATCCTTGACCAAGGCTTTAACTCGGATCCGCTTGACTATCAAGGATAGGATTACCATCTAGAAGCTAACATCAAATCTTTTTATGGTGGTGTTAACAGGAACAAAGCGTTAATATTTTGCATAGTATGGTGTCAGATTGATATCTGTTTGAATTTTAACGTTCACTAATTGATACCAAACAGAGCGGCCTAATTGAGATGAGAATGATTTTATACTTGTTATAACAGTGTCATGATGTTGATAAAATATAGAGACTATGATCGATCAAGTAGATATTTAAGAAAATAAGGCAAGGTATCATGGCTTCCAAACTTTATGCTAGATAGCCAATCTGATAGCTATCCTTTAGTATCACATGTGCATCAAGCCCAACCAAAAATACTTGTCACCCGCCTGCAGCCGTGTCCCCAGTGCACAGTGGAGTCAACGATAGTACCCAGCCACCACTCAGTCCCCGCTGCAAAAACACTTTTTGTTGGCACACATTGTAGCAAAGATCGAGTAGTGGCAGTGCACTATCCCCATTGTACACTCCCCACGGGGAACATGTGCATGATCATTAGTGTATAATATAAAATGTAAATTATATTAAATTAATTAAAATATTATTTAATATTATACATTTTAATAATTGTTTTTTAATTTTAATTGTATTATTTTAATATCCATATAATTTCTTTCCTTGTGTTTACTATGAAAGATAGAATCACTGGCACCTGACCAATTTCACTTTCACCATTTGTCACCAGCACTGCATCTCGAACACCTCCAAATTCTAATAATAGAATAGATAAAAAAACAAATATTAATTGTTTTTAATAGAAATATCTTCATATTTCTCTTACCAAGAGTTTCATCACCCTCATCTTGAAGTCCATCTTTTGGAAGGACATCTGATGCCCCATACCACTTTCGCAACTTGGGTCCACCTAAATGTAGTGTCTTTGTAATGAAGTTTCACTCGAAGCCAAATTATACAGGGAACATGAAATACTAAAGGCAATCAGATAACGAACCTCTTGCTTTGGGTAAAGAAAATGAATAATAAAGTCATTTCAGTGTTTCCGTAAGACTATAGTCCACTCGTCGAAAAAAATTTGGTATAACAATGAACAGTGAATGAGGTTTCATGAAGCTGGCCTCAAAGAATTGGGCATAAAAAATGAATAAAGAATGAGACTTCATATAGATGATCGCAAAGAATTGGGATATAACTAATGATAATAAGGATGATGATGGTTAAACAGCTAAAATGTTTTACGTGAAATCTAAACACCTTAAAAGAAAGACAGTGAGGTAAAGTCCAAAATGTTTACAAATAGGTAAAAAAGAAAAAGTTTACTGCTAAAATGAAGATTTATGCATGGAAAGAAAGTATCACCAATAGAATTAATTGACAAAATCTTTTGCAGCAGAGCAACCATTATACTGAAATATGCCAGCATCTCAAGCAAGCCAAGATGATGGAAATTTAACATCTGTTCCATCATGTGTTGTACTAACGTCCTATTGATAATGCCATAAATAGAAATAATTTATTTATGTATATGCAATTCAATTTATTAAAAATTAGGAGATTTGTATATTTCTTATTCAAGAAGATTATTCTTTTTTAGTCTTATGAGAATTTTGACTTTTAGTTATTGTTAGGAACTGGGATCTTGAAAAACCTTAATCGCTCGAGCTGAATCTTGGCATAAAGTGTGCAACTAAAGGTGATCCAAAAGAGCAAAATTGATGCCTAAATAGAATGGATTTATTTATGCATATGAATTTCAATTTTATTAGGAATTAAGAGCTTTGTACATTTTTTTCATTTCATGAGGACTACACTTGTTTAGCTTTAAGGCGCTTTTTACTTCTAGTTATTGTTAGGAATTGGATCATAAAAACCTAAAAATATAGTATGAATCTTGACATCAAATAATCATCCCAAGGTGATTCAAGAGGGCCAAATTGATGGCTAACTTTGCTTTAAAAAAATAAAATGGCAGGCTAAATTTAATTAGAATGATGCCAAAACACATTCAAACGAACAACCTCATACCAATTAAACCATTGTCATCCTAATTCGAAGCCCAAATGAAGAATAGGTTACAACAAAATGGATGGACTTGTTATGGGCCTTCATACTTAGTTATCATATTACGAGTCTTCGTGCCTACTTTAATTAATATGAGTCACTAATATATTATAGGTAATTAAGTCAATTAATGTGTATCATTAATATATTAGTTGTTAGAGTTAATTAATGTGTTGTTGGTCATTTAATGTACGTCATTAATATGTTAGTTGATGGTTTCAGCTTCATAGTATAATTGGATCTCCACCATCATCTTCACCTCCAGTCATCTTTCTAGCGACACCATCGACGTTCTACGGAGAGCCCATAACAACTGGTATCCAGAAAGATGTTAACGTCATGAAGTTGATGCATGAAGACAACTCAGCAACTCCCCTAGCCCCCACAATCTCTCCAACCATTGCGACACCAAGTCCGTCGGCCACCACTCTCGAGGGATTACTTTTGGGGATTGCTACTGAAGCATCCGATGACGCATCCAATTGATTCACACATTTCTATCTCGTTATTGTGTCATGGTTATTTTAGTATGCATTTCCATTATTGTGTCAACATTGTTGTGTCGCATTTCTATTATGTCGCATCTCTGACATTTTATTTTATGTTTGTTATGTGCGTCTCTGTCACGTTTAGTTTCAACGTGTTGGGTTGACCGACAACAAGACCTTAAATAAATAGGTTCGGTAGCGCAGAAGGGGATGGCATGCAAGCAGGGTAACGACTTTTAATTGCATGAATTTTAACAAATAACAACTAAAATTTAAAATCAATATTAATTAAGTTATAAATTCGGAATTAATTTATTTAGGAGTTATATCTCTTTGATTTCAAATGTGCCCCCTTTGATTTCCAAACCCCCACCCTTTTTTCATTAAAATCGTCTATTAATATTTGTAACATATTTCTTCTTTGTAAGCAACCATCCTACCGCTTAAAATAGTAGAGCCTGGAGAAATAATTGAACGAGACTGTTTTCTCGTTCGGTTCTCCCCTCCATCACGTGAACGCCTCGATTCGTCCCTACTAGATAAAGCCTCGAACGACACTGATGAGCCTTCCAGTAGGCCGACTGAAGTAGAGGCGAGCCCTTACCGACCTTCAACAGGTGAGATCGAGCCCTCCTGACACTTATCGTTCATCTCCCTCCGCACCTCTTTGTTGCAAAGCCACGATCTCCTCCACACATCATCCTAAGGGTCTGTCGACCTCATCCCGTCACTCCTCCGGAGACTACGGTGTGCCCATCAATTGTGTTCATAATTTCTAGTACCTATTCAGCTCCTCCTACCCTCAGTCAATCTCCTTCTCCAACCTGACCCGAGCCTCCATTTGTTTTCCAGTTGATTATTACTTGAAGCCTCCATCTCACAACAAACTTATCTAAGCCTTCATTTCCTCCATTGTGATCACCTGCATATCATTCAACTTCTGTTACGTCAATTCTTACATTTATTTGTAGCTTTGCAACTAACCAATTGGGATTCTCCAACAGCGTGTTAAATCCCTCTTAACTCTCTCGCTAATCATCTAATTAAATAGTTTAAGTTTAGACCTCCTATTGAGGTTCCCACTCTCTCGGGAACTTAGTGCGGCTAAAATAATAGTTACAATTCTTAATTTATCTTATAATATTTTCCAAAGGTGGTCTACATCAGCTACCCAACTAGAACCGTCAGTACGTCACTCCGGATCCCCACGGTTCTCATCCCGCAGGCTCATCAAGTCATCAGTCACCCTCGATCGTCCGGAGACACCGGGCACCCTTGCCCCTACTCCAAACACCCAGTCACCGGGATTGCCACTACTACACGGTTGGCTCGTTGATTTTGTCTCTAGGCTAGCAACGACCCCTGACAATATCAACATCATCTGTGCCATCATAAAGCATGATAGAGGCTCGTCGCTCGAGAAAGCCCCAGCTTAAGCAGCAAGATACGAGGAGCTATTTTGGCAAGAAATTAAGGAACTAGGTAATCAAACCTTTTGAGCCTCATCCAAGCTTGAAGGCAAACTTGATTCGAAGGACGAGTGGGATCTATGTTATTAAAGGTGCAGGGTGCACCGAGGCGCAAAGGGACCCTGAAGCCTAGGCACAAGGCGTGCGCCCGAGGCACAAAAATGAGAAAAAAATAAATCAGAGAATTGGGCACCCAATTCATGGAAAATCGGTGAATTAGGCGCCCAAGTCGCTGATTTTCATCGAATTGGGCGCTCAATTCGCTCAATTCCAGCGAATTGGGCGCATGGTTGAAGAAGCTCAGGCCAATATAGCGCACACGTGGAACGACCACTACGTGAACCTAAAGGATGGATATTTGGTGTTATAGACAAAAATCCTTAATGGAGATGATCACGTAGCTGTTGAGGAACGCACCGGAAGAGACTTCGCATTTTGAGGCCAAGCTAGGGGCTTCGAAGGCTGGGGTAGAGCGACTCTCTTCTGAAGATCAGGATGCAGAGTTGAAGGTGGCAGGGATTGCTGAGTACAAGAATTCTCTGGACTATATGCGGGACCGTTGCTTACTTGGCGAGGAATCCGGGATGAGGTCTAGACCAGGGAGGTGGAGCCCCATATTGAAGATGTTTGAGAGGTTCTGATGGGGGACCATCAGGCGCATCTCGGCGCAAGGCGGACCCCACCTTCGTATATTCGCGTCGACGGGCTTGATCGGACCGGCGATCCGCCACCGCGGATGCGTCCGGCTCGTCGTTTCGACTCAGTTTCATATATGACATTTTATATGTTGGATATTATTTCATGTACTTATGGGATCGGAACCGCCGGCCAATCATAGCCGTCGATTCCGGTTGCCCTAATCTCATTCTCTTATAAATAGAAGTATTAGGGCTGCAGGAATTTTCATTGCTGAAAGTTTGGAGATCGTCTTCCTTGCTTCCGGCGGTCACTCCTCGGTGCCGACGCCGTGGAGCCCTTGGTGCCGACGCCTTGGGTAAGTTTCCTTGTGTTTTCCCTCCCTCCTCCTAGTCCTGCTGTCGCCTAAAGCCCCCCTACCCGCACGCCCCGCCTAGCAGCCGAACAGCCCTGTCCGCCCAGTTTCGGGGCTGCAGGGCCCTTTCCCTCCGCCCTATCCTCTTCCCGCAGATTTCCCCCCCCCCCTTTTCGCCACCCTCCAGCCCACCTGCTGCCGCCGACCAGCCCCACCAAGCCCAGCCATCCCCCCCCCTTTTGCCCTCTACCCCCGGATCTGGACAGATCCGACCAGATCTGTCCAGATCGGGACTGGATCTCGCCGGATTCAGTCCAGCGCCAACCCCCCCTGTTTCTCTCCCCGCGACCACTCACCAACTTCCCTCCTTCCGTGGAACCACCCTCCCTTACCCAATCCCATCTCGCACCACCCGGAAGCCTAATTTTCCTCCAAAGATTTCATTTTGCTTGAATTCGCTGCAGCCCTTGTTTTTTTAAATTTCAGATTTTGTACTCGTATTGTGTGGATTTATTATTGTGGTATAAAATATTGTGCACGTTGTGGAACCTTATGATTGATAGGAAAAATAGTACGTTGTATTCGCCCGTAAACTTCAAACCTTGCAGGACGCTTGATTCGCCGCGCGCTCAATTTAGCCCTCATGCGGAGGAGAGCTATTGCCTAAAACGCTCAAAAAAAAATGCTTTTCCTTTATGAATGAATGCAATGGTTATTATATTGTTATGTTGCTTACATTGATTAATTCGCCTGAATAATTTTGTCTTGCATATAGCCCACGGTTAGGGCGAGTCCACCCCTCACGTCACTAGTTTGCATCCTAGGAGTCCACTACACAGCCTACCCTACATCAGTTGGTATCAGAGCCCAGGTCGGGCCGTTTTGCATGCTCCGTAGTGGTAGGGCATTTAGAAGCATGGCAGATCCTCCAGCCACCAATGATCGGGCGGCGGGCTCGAACTCCGCTACAACAGACTTTCAGCGCCTTATTCTAGAACGCTTTGACGCAATGGGTACCCAGTTCGAAAACGTGCGTCACAATATCGCCGCGGTGAATCGTCGTCTAGATCAGTTAGAGAACGCTAGGGATACTCCCTCCCTACATGATGATGAGATCGCGGATGACCCGGACGACTCTCCCCGTCGCGGTCAGCGAGCCAGAGACGATCCGCCACCGGCAGACCGCTACCGTCGTGAAATCCCCGTGAGAGTCCCTACTCCGCCAGCAAGGCGGAACCCAGAACCAGCACGTGGCCGACCCCCTCCCCCGTGGGAAGATTACCACATGCCACGTCAGCCTGGCCCTAGGAACCGTGTACCCCCACACGGTCGCCATGACCAGCGTCGAGACGAGTATTACCCGTCGGGTCGACGTGAGCGCGGGCCCCCGCCCGCTCGGCACGATTATGACCGTGACGATGATCCTGATGATTATCATGACCCGCGGAGGGGCGACCGCGCCTTTGACATCACCCGACGGATTCGCCTCGATGCCCCGACATTCGATGGTCGTCTGGAACCGAAGGCCTTTAGTGATTGGCTCCTTGACATGGATCACTATTTTGATTGGTACGATATGAGTGATGAACGTTGTGTCCGGTTTGCCAAGATGAAGTTAGTCGGGCAGGCCAAGGTATATTGGATTAGTGTCGAGAGAGCCTTAGAGCGTGACGGTTATTACCCTATCACCAGATGGGAAGAGATGAAGCAGAGGCTGAGTGAGAAGTACCTCCCTGCGTCCTACCGAGATCAGTTATTCGAGCAATTACAAAACTTGCGTCAGGGAACGCTCACGGTGGCCGAGTATATGGCTCGATTCGACGAGCTAGTCGTTAGGAGCGATATTTCGGAGGAACCCATCGTCACTGCCTCCCGATTCAAGGCGGGTCTCCGTTCGGATCTCCGGAGAGAGCTGATTCCCCATCGCTTAGAAACGGTAGACCAGATATTCCATCTCGCTCTAGAGTATGAGCAGTACCTTCGCACCTCTAGTACGAAGCAGTTTCCTTCCCGGACGGATTCGTCGACGTTCAGGAAGCCCGCTCCGGCCCAGACTGCTACAGCCACCCCACCCCCTCGAGTCACTCTTGATATGAAGGGGAAGGCTGTCGCCACGGAGGGCCAGAGGCCTGGGGGTATTCAGTGTTTTAGGTGCTCAGGTAGAGGACACGTAGCGGCCCACTGCCCTACGCGGAATCTGTTGATTGAGGATGAGGAGCACGGTTTAGAGGGAGATGAGGAGGTTACTGAGGAGATCACTGCCACCGTGGAGGAGGGCTGGGAGAGCAATGCTGAGCGTTCGTTAGAGGTGGGAGTGGTCAGACGCTTCCTGCACACCCCACGTGCTGATGAGGATTGGCGCCGCACTACCATTTTCTATACATATTTCCCGAGTGCAGGTGGTCCCTGCAAATTAGCTATCGACAGTGGGAGCTGCATAAATATCGTGGCCCAGAGAGGTTTAGACCGCATGCAGGTGAAGGCGGAGCCTCACCCTCACCCCTATCGTGTCATCTGGGTCGACAAGACAGCGATCCAGGTTACCCAGCGCTGCCTTGTTCCGATCACCATCGCATCCTTCGAGGACCGAGTCTGGTGCGATGTCATACCTATGGACGTCGCCCACGTTCTGTTAGGCCGCCCCTGGCTTTTTGATCGTGATGTCACGTGCTTCGGTCGGTCGAACACGTGTGTCTTTTACGACAAGGGGCGAAAGATCACGTTATCTCCCACCCAGCCCAGAGAGCGACCTAAGGGCTGGATTGAGCCGTCCACTAGTACGGTTGCCTCGAGGCCCGTGCATATCCTGCAGCGTAGTGAGTTTTTGAGAGATAGCACTGATGCCGGTATCATGTATGTGGTGGCCGCCACGATGGCATCTGACTGCCCTACACCTGAGGTTCATCCTGCCGCTCGACCCTTACTAGGTGAGTTCGCGGATATTATGCCAGAGGAGCTCCCTGATGAGTTACCCCCTCTGCGGGACATCCAGCACGCTATAGATTTAGTCATGGGGGCCTCGCTCCTCAATCTGCCACATTATCGCATGAATCCCGTTGAGCACGCTGAGCTCAAGAGGCAGGTTGATGAGCTTCTCCGAAAGCAATTTATTCGCAAGAGCTTGAGCCCTTGTGTCGTCCCCGCCCTTCTTACCCCTAAGAAGGACGGCAGTTGGCGCATGTGTATTGATAGTAGAGCTATCAATAAGATTACCGTGAAGTATCGTTTCCCGATTCCTCGTCTTGATGACTTGTTAGACACGATGTAAGGAGCCCAGATCTTCTCGAAGATTGATCTTCGAAGTGGGTATCACCAGATCAGAATTCGAGAAGGGGATGAGTGGAAAACGGCGTTTAAGACGAAGGACGGCCTGTATGAGTGGCTGGTCATGCCATTTGGGCTCTCGAATGCCCCGAGTACATTTATGTGAATCATGACCCAGGTCCTACGACCCTATATGGGTAAATTCCTAGTCGTTTACTTTGACGACATTCTGATTTATAGCCTTACCGAGTCGGATCACCTCGAGCACTTGAGACTTCTGTTTGACATTCTCCGAAGGGAGAAATTATTTATCAATTTGAAGAAGTGCTCCTTCTTATCTGAGTCTGTACACTTTCTGGGCTTCATTATCTCCTCCTCAGGCGTGTCCGTTGACCCTGAGAAGGTCCAGTCCATCCGCGAGTGGCCCACGCCCTCGAACATTTATGAGGCCCATAGTTTTCATGACTCGCGACCTTTTATAGGAGATTCGTTAAGGGATTTAGCTCGATTATGGCCCCGTTTACTAGCTGCTTACGCAAGGGAGACTTTCAGTGGACCGCCGAGGCCACTCGCGCATTTGAGGAGATAAAGGACAAGCTGACGTCCGCCCCTGTTCTGCGACTTCCCGATTTCAGTAGAGCTTTCGAGGTCGCCTGTGACGCATCTGGCGTTGGTATTGGAGGCGTGTTGAGTCAGGAGGGACACCCGGTCTCTTACTTTAGTGATAAATTGAACGAAGCTAAGCAGAAATACTCGACCTACGATCGAGAATTCTATGTTATTGTCCAGTCTTTACGATATTGGAGGCACTACCTTCTACCCCGGGAGTTCATCCTCTATTCGGACCACCAGGCCCTACGATACTTTGATTCCCAACGGAAGTTGAGTCATCGGCATGCGAAGTGGGTTGAGTACCTACAGGACTACCACTATGTTCTCAAACACCGCGCCGGTGTTGAGAACAAACCCGCTGACGCACTCAGTCGCCGAGTCTCGTTCCTCCACACCTTGAGGGCCCAGGTGGATGGTTTTGAGAGATTGATCGCAGACTACCCCACGTGTCGTGACTTTTCTGATATATATGTCGCGCTGTCGAAGGATCCGCCTGACGATATTGAGGGGTATAGGCTTAGTGAAGGCTATTTATTCTGGGGCTCCCGCTTGTGTGTACCCAGCACGTCGTACCGCGACTACTTAGTTTGGGAATTACACGCAGGGGGTGCCGCCGGCCATTTTGGGCGGGATAAGTCGATCGCTATTGCCGAGGATCGCTTCTATTGGCCGAGCCTAAAGAAGGATGTGGCTCGCATTGTACGACATTGTCGGATCTGTCAGACGGCCAAGGGGTCAAAACTGAACACCGGCTTATATACTCCTCTTCCCGTTCCCCATCGTCCTTGGGAGGACATTAGTATGGACTTCGTGTTGAGGCTTCCGCGTACCCTGCGGAAGCATGACTCTATCTTTGTTGTGGTCGACCGGTTCTCCAAAATGGCGCACTTTATTGCATGTAGCAAGACCGCCGATGCCCCCCGCGTCGCGGCCTTATTTATGAGCGAGGTCTTCAGGTTACACGGTCTCCCGAAGTCCATCGTGTCCGATCGGGATGTGCGGTTCGTTAGCTACTTTTGGAAGACGTTATGGCGTAAAACAGGGACTACTCTTAAGTTCTCGTCCGCATACCATCCTCAGACGGACGGCCAGACTGAGGTGGTGAATCGAAGTTTAGGAAACCTGCTGAGATGTCTAGTTAGTGAGCATGCACCTAGTTGGGACTTGGTGCTCCTTGTAGCTGAGTTGCATACAACAGTTCTGTCAATAGGTCGACTGGTCTGAGTCCGTTTCAGGTAGTATCAGGTTATGACCCGAGGAAGCCTATTGATCTTATACCCATCCCGACTGAGTCACGCCCTAGTGAGTCTGCAGAGTCCTTCACACGTCATTTGCATGAGTTGCATGAGTCTATCAGGCGTAAAATCAATTTAAGCAGCGAACATTATAAAGAACAGGCAGACAAACATAGGCGGGAAAAATATTTTCTGGTTGGCGAACAGGTGATGGTACGAGTTCGTGCGGAGTGGCTCCCTCAGGGGCCTGCTAGGAAATTAAGCGCCAGGCGAATTGGGCCTTACACCGTTTTGAGGCGGATCGGGTTGAATGCCTACGAGCTAGACATTCCTGCGAGCATGGGTATCCACCCCGTGTTCAACGTTGAGGACCTGACATCCTATTTCCCACCTCACGAGTACCCCGACCCCTACCATGGCGGCCTCCCCGAACCTCCACCACCATCCCTTTTACCCACCACCAAGCCTCCAGTTGATTCCCACTTACCCTGGGGTTCCCCACCATTGGCTTCACCTGGTGCACCACCACCATCGCCGGACCACTTTTCCCGAGAGCAGAGGGTCGAGCAGATTACAGAGATCATTGCGCACGAGTTCGTCACCTCTACGGATGGACTCGTGTGTCGCTACTTGGTTCGCTGGTATGGACGTTCCGCTTCCGACGACACTTGGGTTGCTGCTGCTGAGATTGATCAACTCGCCCCCGGGCTTCGACTACAGTACGATCATCTCCATTCATCGGAGATGAAGGCTTTTCAGTCGGGGGGAGTTGATGGGGGACCATCAGGCGCATCTCGGCGCAAGGCGGACCCCACCTTCGTATATTCGCGTCGACGGGCTTGATCGGACCGGCGATCCGCCACCGCGGATGCGTCCGGCTCGTCGTTTCGACTCAGTTTCATATATGACATTTTATATGTTGGATATTATTTCATGTACTTATGGGATCGGAACCGCCGGCCAATCATAGCCGTCGATTCTGGTTGCCCTAATCTCATTCTCTTATAAATAGAAGTATTAGGGCTGCAGGAATTTTCATTGCTGAAAGTTTGGAGATCGTCTTCCTTGCTTCCGGTGGTCACTCCTCGGTGCCGACGCCGTGGAGCCTTTGGTGTCGACGCCTTGGGTAAGTTTCCTTGTGTTTTCCCTCCCTCCTTCTCCTAGTCCTGTTGCCGCCTAAAGCCCCCCTACCCGCACGCCCCGCCTAGCAGCCGAACAGCCCTGTCCGCCCAGTTTCGGGGCTGCAGGGCCCTTTCCCTCCGCCCTATCCTCTTCCCGCTGATTTCCCCCCCCCCTTCGCCACCCTCCAGCCCACCTGCTGCCGCCGACCAACCCCACCAAGCCCAGCCATCCCCCCTTTTGCCCTCTACCCCCGGATCTGGGCAGATCCGACCAGATCTGTCCAGATCGGGACTGGATCTCGCCGGATTCAGTCCAGCGCCAGCCAGCCCCCCCCCCCCCCCCCCGTTTCTCTCCCCGCGGCCACTCACCAACTTCCCTCCTTCCGTGGAACCACCCTCCCTTACCAATCCCATCTCGCACCACCCGGAAGCCTAATTTTCCTCCAAAGATTTCAGTTTTGCTTGAATTCGCTGCAGCCCTTGTTTTTTTAAATTTCAGATTTTGTACTCGTATTGTGTGGATTTATTATTGTGGTATAAAATATTGTGCACGTTGTGGAACCTTGTGATTGATAGGAAAAATAGTACGTTGTATTCGCCCGTAAACTTCAAACCTTGCAGGACGCTTGATTCGCCGCGCGCTCAATTTAGCCCCCATGCGGAGGAGAGCTATTGCCTAAAACGCTCAAAGAAAAAATGCTTTTCCTTTATGAATGAATGCAATGGTTATTATATTGTTATGTTGCTTACATTGATTAATTCGCCTGAATAATTTTGTCTTGCATATAGCCCACGGTTAGGGCGAGTCCACCCCTCACGTCACTAGTTTGCATCCTAGGAGTCCACTACACAGCCTACCCTACATCAGGTTCCACTTAGGCGTGGAGTGTCGAAGGCACTTCGGATGGTGGCCAGGAAGCTGGAGTGTGACGTATCCATTCTTGGCTTCAATGGCCTCTCTGAGGACGAAGGCCCGAGTTCCGATTCTGATGTGGATGTAGTAGGTGAGTAAAGGTCTTGCCTTTGTATCTATGTGCATGTTTCCTTTGTTAATTGTGTTTGTATGTTCCCATTGATGTATGATAGGCTTATATCTATGCTTGAGCACTTTCTGTTGCTTGTATTTATTGGCCTCTGTTGTTCTGTGGCAGGCATGCACATTGTCCCCATGTACTTTGTAATGTCTTAGAGGCACTTCAGGCGCTTCTTTGTATCACACCATTGTTTGTATGTTTTTTCTGGCGTTGAGTCTTACTTCAAAGTTGATCGAGCATGCGTGGTATTGATATTGTTGCTTTGAGCGTGTTCACGATCCTCTTTCTTGTATGTTTGAAACTGAAAGACGAGACTCAGGCGACGTTGTAACCTCCTTTCAAGGTGAGGGGCGAACCCCACTAGCCATGTAGTAAGAAGTTAGATCATCGAGCTGGGGTATGTCGTTGTTCGTTCGACGGTTGAAGGACGAGACCTGATGACGTCTTAATTTACTAACAAGGTGAAGGGCGAGCTCTTCTAGCCAAGCAGAGATTAAGATATCTGAATCGGGGGGTGTCATTGATTATGATGGTGAAGTACCAACCTTCGAACCAAGGCAACCACGAGGGGGGCGGGCCCTGACGGTGTCGTGACCTACCGCGGGGGAGAAGGGCTAACCTTCGATCCGGGGCAGTACGAGGTCACTGGGGCAAGGCCCCGAAGACGGCGAGGGGTAGGGCCTACCAGCCGTTTGGCGCACGCAAGGGGGGCTTACCCTGGCGTCACTGTGGCCTACTGCGGGGGAGAAGGGAGAACCTTCGATCCGGGGAAGTGAGAGGTCACTGGGGAGTGGCCCCGGCGGCGTGTCCTTACTGCGGGGGAGAAAGGCGAACCATCGATCAGGGACAAATAAGGACTACCGTACTGTTGACTATTGACGGTTGGACAGATAAGCTTTAAGCGCTCCTATGACAACAAAGTTAGGAGCAAATAAAAATCTTACATTAAATAAAATATAGCGTAGGGGCACAAGCATATAGTAGCATCATTGTTTTTATAAGACATAATAAATAATAGATAGTTAAAGACAGAAACTCGTAAGCCAGAATATAGTAGGGCGTCTCCGCCTGATTTCTGGCTTTTCTTCAGGCGTTTCTTAATTGTTGGTTGCTCCGGGGCGCACATTTGCTCCTCGTCTGGGTTGCATTTGTTATATATAGCATGTACGAGCGGCCTCTTGATTTCCTCGTACTACTTTGATTCCTACAGGGGTGACGAATTTCATCGCCAAATGGGGAATGGATGGGATTGCCTTAAAAGTCGTCTAGAGGGGTCGACCAAAGATTTTGTTGTAAAGAGATTCTGATTCAACTGCCACAAACTAGATGTTGTGAGTAGCCCGCTTCGGGAACTCTCCCAAGGTGACCGGGAGCTCAATGATGCCTTTGACTAGGACAGGCATGCCATCAAATCCATAAACAGACTCGGACGCAGGTTGGAGCTTATCTTCCGAAATTTTCATACCACGAAGAGCGGATATGAATATGACGTTTATTGAGCTGTCATTATCGACTAGGATTCGCTTGACGCGAAAACTAGGATCTCTAATCTCACCGTTGATGACCAGTGGGTCTTGATGCGGTGTGAGCAGTCCCTTCAGATCCTTGTCCCCAAAGCTTATCGTTCCTTCAATTCAGACTTTTTGATTATCCTTCAGGGGATGGATGATGGCTCGGGGGTACCAGAGATAGTCTCCACTACTCCGACTACTTGTCTGCCCCCCTTTGCTTCCTACTGAGCCGGCGATTGCTCCCTCCTTTGTTGTGTATGGTAGTTACGAGTCTTGATACGGTGTGAGCAGTCCCTTCAGATCCTCATCCCCAAAGCTTATTATTCCTGCAGTTCGTACTTTCTAATTATCCCTCAGGGGTTGGGTGATGGAACTGATGATGGATAGGGGGTACCAGAGATAGTCTCCACTACTCCGACTACCTGTTTGCCCCCCTATGCTTCCTGCTGAGCCGGCGGTTGCTCCCTCCTTTGTTGCGCATGGTGGTTACGAGTCTGATCCTGGAGGAATCTTCTTAGAATTCCTTGGCATATAAGGCACTCGATTTCATCTTTTTAACTTAACACATTCCTCGGTGGAGTGTCATGTTCCCCTGTGGAATTCACAATACTTGATTGATCCTCTCTTCCCTCGGAGATCTCCCTGGGTCTTCGCAACGCGGGATCGTCCTGGATTGCATATAACACGTTTGCACGTAAAGTGTTGAGTGACATATACTCTGGATAGGCCTAGGAGGGGGATCCCCGCGGCGCTCTTTTTGTCGTCGCGGGGATGGCTCTTCTCTTTTTCTCTTCACGCTTCCCACGAATTGTCAACGATGAGAATATAAGGCTTCATCTACCGCGATATGCGCCTCTACTCTGTGCACCAAGTCAGGATAGCTAGGGATTGTTTCCCTCATCAAGGATGAATAGAATCTGCTGGGACGGAGTCCCCCTAAGAAAACTACCCGCAAAAGCTCGGGATCTACCCCAGGTATCTGTCTTACTTCTGATGTGAACCGACAAAAGAATTCTTTAAGGGTTTCTCCTTTGTTTTGACAGATGCCCGAAAGATGAGAAGGGTCTTTCACGACTCTCCGATTAGCCACAAATTGGTCTAAGAATTGTTGAGTCAATTCTGCAAAGTTTCGGATTATTCCTTCCCGAAGGGAATGGTACCATGTTCTGCACCTCTATTCTGTGCACCAGGTCAGGATAGCTAGGGGTTGTTTCCCTCATCAAGGCTGAATAGAATCCGTTGGGGCGGAGTCCCCCTAAGAAAACTCCCCACAAAAGCTCGGGGTCTACCTCGGGTATCTGTCTTACTTTTGATGTGAACCGACAAAAGAATTCTTTAAGGGTTTTCCCTTCGTTTTGACGGATGCCCGAAAGATGAGAAGGGTCTTTCACGACTCTCCGATTAGCCACGAATTGTTCTAAGAATTGCTGAGTCAATTCTGCAAAATTTCGGATTGTTCCTTCCCGAAGGGAATGGTATCATGTTCGGGTCTGGCCTTTTAGCGTAGTCGAGAATACTTAGCAAAGGAGCCGGTAGTGAGCATTATAAATTTGCAGAACTATGGTGAAGTGGTTGATGTGCTAAAAAGGATCCTTGGTCCCGTCATCAGGACTTTATGTTTGGCAGTTTAAATCCGACTAGAAGCGTTGTTAAATAGAAATTTCAAAAAAAACCGGGCCCACTTCTTTATTCGCTCAACTCTTCTTCCTTACCACAAGCGATGGAAGTGACGGGATCACTGGCGCATTACCAGGCGAGGCGATCTCCGGCAGATTACCGGGCGCAATTTCTCGCATGTTGTTGTTAATGTTGGCGTCGCCGACGGCCTCCTCTTCCTCTCTGCAGACCCCCGGTCGGGCTTGAGAAGAACCAGGTACGACGATTTTTCCGTGTTCAAGAGACTAGTCGATCCAGCGACTAGAAGGAGTGAACGGCGACCTCATCTCTCTGCATCTCTTTGCATTTGTTGGAAACATAGCATATCTCTGCCGTTTTTATTGAGAAGAATAAGGTACAGCTGGGCGATTTCAAATCCTCACTTTACTTATTATGATCATTGCTTGAATTCCTAGACGCGGTTAGATTTTTAGCACATCATTACAACCATATTGTAAGTTCAAGTTAGAATTGTACTTCAAGTTTGTGTTTGTGAAACTATATTTGATGTTTAATGTACGACTGTATATGCAATTAGTGAATGTAAAAATGTATATACAACTGTTTCTTTTTTGGCCAACTGCATCTACATTAGTTTGAGCCACTGTATTTCTTTTGGCTTACTCAGATGTCTGGCAGCAAATATTTGATCTGTCGATGTGCGGTCTCAATGTTCGTGGCAAATGCACGTCCTCTCCTCGAGGTCATTCCTGACGACTCAAAGGGTGTTCTAAGGGAAGCAAATGTTTTGCCTTTATTCTCCATGCAAACATTGCCGCATAGCATCCCTCTCTTGTATGTTCTTGTGAAGCTATACAAAAGGGATAAGGGGTGTTTCCTTTTCGAAAATCATTACCTCAAACTTACAGTTAACGAAGCGTCCATGATTCTTGGGCTACCAAACCGTGGTTGGGATTTTCTTTTTTCTAGACTCCTCTGTTTGGAGTTCTCTCACAAGGACTTGATCAACGAAATGCGTTTTCTTGTGAATGAGGAATGGTCCCCCGATCTCGAGCAAAGACGAGTAAATACACTCATTAGGTATTTGTTGATCGTATTTTTCTTCCCCATAAAGACTCTAAAGATTCCAATGTGTCTGGGCGTGTTGGAGGATGGTTTAGGTGCTTTGAGAGAGTACAATTGGGCCAAGGAAATTCATGCATTCTTGCATCCACAGCTAGATTGCCCGAGTCGGGCAAATGCAGTTCGAGATGCTGACACCTGTTTAGGCTACTTTGAAGGCTGCTCGACAGTTTTGTTGGTAAGAAATGTGTTAATATTTTGGTTAATGGTTTATTAATTATTCAAGCTAACATGTGTTTTTTTAGTTGTAGTTCTTTGAGCACACCAATGTACAAAGAGTAGTACATTTCTTAGCTCGGCCTCGAATTTGTCGATGGACAGACAGATTGAGATATAATGCAAAGTTTTGTTTGGATTTGCTGAGTGAGCTCATGAAACCCAAGCAGGTATTTTTAATAAATTCCTTAATTCACACCAAATTTTGTGTGTATATAACTATACTACGTTTTGTAATATCTTGTAAATTAGAAATAAGTTTGAAAGTGTGGAGGAGGATGAGGAGTTGCTAGGACCAGAGGAGGCGGAGTCCGATTTTGAAGATGTGAAGCCAACTAAAAGAAAAGGGAAGAGGGGTGAAGGATGCTGGGAAGAAGGTGAAGTTTGAGGTGGACTCGGATTTCGAGGATATCGAGAAGGAGAAGGAGAAAATGAAGTTCGAGGAGGTCAGGAAAAAGATTGCTATGAAGAGCGAAAGAAGATTGTTTAGGATGATGGAGAAGGAGAAAAAGAAGGTGAAGAGAGGAAATGCAGGTGAAGATTGGAACACAATAGAATCTCGGCTCCGTGTTTATATATGGGAAGAAGTTGCTAAGTTTGAAGTCTCATGGAAAACTTTTTGGGAAAGTTTGTTTAAGAAATTGCAAGATGGGATGTCTCAATCTCATCGTCATGCACCATCACCCACATCATCCACACCCCAGACTAAGGTGTCTCCCACCGCACCATTTTCCACCCAAGGTATCCCCGAAGTCGCACTTGTCCCTAACACTCAGATCATTACACTTGAAAGCCCAGCCAAAGAACCATGTCCCGTTCGAGTCCCGAAGAAGGTTGATAGGAGGAAGGATCTTGTTTTGGTTCCTAGCAATCCAGTAGACCTCATATAAACCCTCGAATTCGAGATAGCATTGACTTCGCCCTTAGTCAGTTCAAGGAGAGGTAATTATTACTTGTCATGCACGTATTTTCATACAGATAATTGTTTATCATTCTCACAATGATTTTAACTATTACTACAGATCCAAGATTATTTTCTCGAGTGGTAACATTGAGATGACTTGAGGGGTTGTAGATGATCTGTTGGGAACGGCTTGGATAACGGACGCTCACCTAGATGTGTATGTAGTGTTCATTGGTTCAAAGCAGAAGAGTTCATTTGGTGGACTGAAGATTTTTTAAACGTTTCGTCAAATCATGTAGTACGTGTTTCATTTTGTGCTCCTTTGTAATGCGTTTCGATATGTTTAAACTTGAAATTATTAAAATCTAATAATTCATTGTGTAGTATTATAAGAGTAATAAGGTGTCAAACAGCAAGATCTTGTTGAGCCATATAACATTCGCCAGTGTGAAGGCAACTGATATCATGCTTATGCCATGTCATGTGTCAAGCCATTGGGCATTGCTTGTTTGTCATCAGAAGGAACAATGTTGCGAGTTCTACGACTCGTTTAAAAGCGGTCGTCATCGTTCCAACCTTTCTAACTTGGTACAATTCCACGCTAGTGAGCATTACACGCTCATATGAAAGTTGAGTTTACGTGCTTTCTGACAATTAAGGTATCATGCAGGTTAAGATTTTATACGAGGAGGTCAGAGAAGCATTGCCAAAAGATATTATCAACTGGCCTATTAACGAGGTTCCAAATTTGCCGCAACAAGATAACGAGGATGATTGCGGCGTGTTCGTGATGAAATTCATGTAGGAGGCGTTGTCGACCAAGACTATTTCATGGCAAGAAAAAAAAATTTGTATAAAGAGATGTCACGATTTCACGCAGATATTGCAGCGGACATTTTTCGGGCTTGTTCTAACATAATTAGTACTAACAACTTGTGATTTGGTTGTTGTAAATATTTGAGAGAGGAGATATTGAACAGTTAATTGTTATGACGTTCTGAACTGGACGGATTTTGTGGCCTGAAAACAGTGGGGAAAAACTGAGATTTTGTTAATTAACTGCTGATCAAATTTGTTTTGTCAAATGCCTTTCAGCCGCGTTATCGGTGGGTCCCTTAACAATGCTTCATCTCTCCCATTCTGATTGACACCCCCACCCCCAATGACCATAGTTTGAACCTTTTGAGCCAAATCATTCATGCAAGTCATAACAAGTTCCTTTGTCGGTTGGCAGCTCTCAATTTGGAGGGCTAAGTGATATGTGAACCTCATTAAATGGTTCCTGGAAATCGCATTTGAATCGGATTGGGTCATTGAAGGTGGGTAGGGAAGGTAAATACCTTTCTTAGCATGCAAACTAGATCGTTTGAGCAAATATTGTTCGGGAATCTGCTTTAAATTTCTATGAATGAATATTCGGAAAACTTGTTTGCATGGAATACCTTTGGTTTCAAATCCTTGACAAGAACATTCTACTTCTTCGGTAATAGCATTGAAGTTTACAAACCATATTTTACCGTCAACACCTTCATCACACTGTGAGGTCACATATGAAATACTATTATCCTCGTATCTAGTCTCGTCGACTATCCTAACCCCAACAACCCCCTCCATGAATGATTTTTCGAAGATAAAAAACATTTTCCTGTTATAAACCTTTGAAGTCTGCTTCAGTAGCATGGAACCTTTATATTTTAAGTCGACAGTACCATGTGTGCACTTAAAATCTTCATCAAACTCAGCCCTCCGCCATGTCGAAACTAGTTTCTCCAACCCGACGAAACAGTCTACAATAGAGCTGGTTGCCATGGAACAACCATGCAATCCATGATTTGCTGATTCGCTCCTTTGAGTCGGCAAAATGTCGAGATCCAACATATCCTTGTTGTACGTAATTAACCGCTTCCTCCTAACTGTATATAGGTCTCTCAACCATCTATCGTCTTGTAAGCTTCCTTTCAACATCATCTCATTCCAATAACGATCAAACTCGTACTCACAGTCACACGTGCTCATGCATTGGTAAAATAAACATCGAACACATTTGTCATATAGTTGAAACAATGGACTTTAGAAGGAGCTTTATTTGAGATGTGTCATTGGCAAAATCGATGTCGACTAGTGATGAGAACACGCTCAATAGCAACCGTCATAGCCTGATTTTGGTCAGTAAAAATAGTTGTAGATTGTTTACCACCAACGAACTTAAGAAAGATGACAAAAACCCAATAAAAAGAATCAATGGTTTCTTCTGCAATGAAAGTGCAACTAACATAAATACTTGTCAATGATTGTTCACAGCAATAAATGGAGAGCACACCAAATTATATTTATTTAATCTGTA
This sequence comes from Platanthera zijinensis, assembly GCA_039513925.1. Lineage (NCBI taxonomy): Eukaryota > Viridiplantae > Streptophyta > Magnoliopsida > Asparagales > Orchidaceae > Platanthera > Platanthera zijinensis. Next base: position 14,206,528 of record CM077090.1, read on the forward strand.
CGTTGTATCAAAAATAATAACATCACCGTAACAATCATAATCAATCTTACTACGCTCATCGATCCAAAAAAACCTGGTTAACCTATTATTTTTGATACAACCTACCGATTAAATAAATATAATTTGGCGTGCGCTCCATTTATTGTTGTGAACAATCATTGGCAGAGTGTTTGTGTTGGTTGCACTTTCATTGCAGAAGAAACCATTGATTCTTTTTGTTGCGTTTTTGACATATTTCTTAAGTTCGTTGGTGGTAAACAATCTACAACAATTTTTACTGACCAAGATTAGGCTATGGCGGTTGCTATTAAGCGTGTTCTCACCACCAGCCGGCATCGATTGTGCCAATGGCACATCTCAAAGAAAGTTCCTTCTAAAGTCCATTGTTTTAAATATGACAGGGGTGTTCGAGCTTTATTCCACCAATGCATGAGCAAACGTGACTGTGAGTACGAGTTTGATCATTATTGGAATGAGATGATGTTGAAAGTAAGCTTACAAGACGACAGATGGTTGAGAGACCTATATGCAGTTAGGAGGAAGTGGTCAACTGCGTACAACAAGGATGTGTTGGATCTCGGCATTTTGTCGACTAAAATGAGCGAATCGGCAAATCATGGATTGCATGGTTGTTCTAAGGCAACCAGCTCTATTGAAGAGTATTTTGTCGGGTTGGAGAAACTAGTCTCGACATGACGGAGAGATGAGTTTGATGAAAATTTTAAGTGCACGCAGGGTACTGTCGACTTAAAAAGTTAAAATATAAAGGTTCCATACAGTAAAGCAGGCTTCGAAGGTTTACACTAGAAAAATGTTTTCTATCTTCGAGAAATCATTCATGGAGGGGGCTGTTGGGGTGAGCATAGTCGATGAGATGAGATACTAGGATAATAGTCTTTCATATATGACCTGACAGTGTGACGAAGGTGTTGACGGTAAAAGATGGTTTGTAAACCTCAATGCTATTACCGGCGGAGTAGAATGTTCTTGTCGAGGCACTGAAACCAAAAATATTCTATGCAAGCATGTTTTGCGAATATTCATTCATAGAAATGTAAAGCAGACTCTCGACCAATATTTGATCAAAGGATTCAGTTTGCATGCTAAGAAAGGTATTTACCTTCTCTACTCACCTTCAATGGTCCAATCTGATTCAAATGCGGTTTTCAATAACCATTTAATGAGATTTACATATGAATTAGCCCTCCAAATTGAGAGTTGTCAACCGGCAAAGGAACTTGTTATGAGTTATGACTTCCATGAATGATTTGGCTCAAAAGATTCAAGTTATGGTCATTGGGGGTGGGGATGTCAATCAGAATGGGAGAGATGAAGCATTATTAAGGGACCCACCGACAAAGCGGTCGAAGGGCGTTTGACAAAACAAATTTGATCAGCAGTTAATTAACAAAATCTCAGTTTTTCCCCACTGTTTTCAGGCCACAAAATCCGTCCAATTCAGAACATCATAGCAATTAACTGTTCAATATCTCCTCTCTAAAATATTTACAACAACAAAATCACAAGTTGTTAGTACTAATTATGTTAGAATAAGCCCGAAAAATGTCCGTTGCAATTTCTGCGTGAAATCGTGACATTTCTTTATACAAATTCTTTTTTTCTTGCCATGAAATAGTTTTGGTCGACAGCGCCTCCTACATGAATTTCATTATGAACACACCGCAATCACCATCGTTATCTTGTTTTGGCAAATTAGGAATCTTGTTAATAGGCCAGTTGATAATATCTTTTGACAATGCTTCAATAATATCCTCGTACAAAATCTTAACTGGTTAATGATACCTTAATTGTCATAAAGCACGTAAACTCAACTTTCATGTGTGTGTAATGCTCACTAGCGAGGAATTGTACCAACTTAGAAAGGTTGGAACGATGACGGCCGCTTTTAAACGAGTCGTAGAACTCCCAGCATTATTCCTTCTGGCGACAAACAATCAATGTCCAATCGCTTGACACATGATAGGGCATAAGCATGATATCAGATGCCTTCACACTGGCCAATGTTATATGGCTCAACAAGATCTTGTTGTTTGGCACCTTATTACTCTTATAATACTGCACAATGAATTGTTAGATATTAATAATTTCAAGGTTAAACATATGAAAGCGCATTACAAAAGAGCACAAAATGAAGCATGTACTGCATGATTTGGCGAAACGTATAAAAAAGACTTCAGTCCACCAAATGAACTCTTCTGCTTTGAACCAAGAAAAACTGCATACGCATTTAGGTGATCGTCTGTTATCCAAGCCGTTCCCAACAGATCATCTACAGCCCCTCGAGTCATCTCACTGTTACCACTCGAGAAAATAATCTTGGATCCGTAGTAATAGTTAAAATCATTGTGAGAATGATAAGAAATTATCTGTATGAAAATACGTGCATGACAAGTAATAATTACCTTTCTTTGAACTGACTAAGGATGAATTCAATGTTATCTCGAATTCAAGGGTTTATACCCACTACCGGGATAGCTAGGAACCAAAACAAGATCCTTCCTCTTATCAGCCTTCTTCGGGACTCGAACGAAACATGCTTCTTTGGTTGGGCTTTCAAGTGTAATGATCTGAGTGTTAGGGACAAGTGCGACTTTGGGGATACCTTGGGTGGAAAATGGTGCAGTGGGAGAGACCTAAGTCTGGGGTGTGGATGATGTTGGTGATGTGAGTGACGGTGCATGGCGATGGGATTGGGACATCCCATCTTGCAACTTCTTAAACTAATTTTCACCAAAAGTTTTCAATGAGACTTCAACTTTATCAACTTCTTCCCGTATATAAACACGGAGCCGAGATTTCATTGTATTACAATCTTCATCTGCATTTCCTCTCTTCACTTTCTTCTTCTCCTTTTCCATCCTCCTAAGCAATCTTCTTTTGATCTTCAAAGCAATCTTTTACCCGACCTCCTTGAACTTCATTTTCTCCTTCTCCTTCTCGATATCCTCGAAATCTGAGTCCACCTCAAACTTCACCTTCTTCCCAGCATCCTTCACCCCTCTTCCCTTTCTCTTAGTTGGTTTCATATCTTCAAAATCAGACTCCGCCTCCTCTAGTCCTAGCAACTCCTTCTCATCCTTCTCCACACTTCCAAACTTATATCTAAGCTACAAGATATAACAAAACGTAGTATAGTTACATACACACAAAACTTGATGTAAATTAAGAAGTTCATTAAAAATAATTGTTTGGGTTTCATAAGCTCACTCGACAAATCCAAACAGAACTTTGCATTATATCTCAATTTGTCTGAACATCGACAAATTCGAGGCCGAGCCAGGAAATGTATTACTCTTTGTACATTGGTGTGCTCAAATAACCACACCTAAAAAAACACATGTTAGTTTGAATAATTAATAAACCATTACCCAAAATTTAAACACATTTCTTACCAACAAAACTGTCGAGCAGCCTTCAAAGTGGCACAAACAGGTGTCAGCATCTCGAACTGCATTGGCCCAACTCAGGCAATCTAGTTGTGAATGCAAGAATGCATGAATGGCCTTGACCCAATTGTATTCTCTCAAAGCACCTAAACCATCCTCCAACACGGCCAGACACATTAGAATCTTTAAAATATTCATGGGGAAGAAAAATACGATCAACAAATACCAAATGAGTGTATTTACTCGTCTTTGCTCGAGATCGGGGAACCATTCCTCATTCACAAGAAAACGCATTTCGTTGATCAGGTCCTTGTAAGATAACTCCAAACAGAGGAGTCTAGAAAAAAGAAAATCTCAACCACGGTTTGGTAGCCCAAGAATCATGGACACTTTGTTAACTGTAAGTTTGAGGTAATGATTTCCGAAAAGGAAACACCCCTTATCCCTTTTTGTATAGCTTCACAGGAACATACAAGAGAGGGATGTTATGTGGCAATGTTGGCATGAAGAATAAAGGCAAAACATTTGCTTCCCTTAGAACATCTTTTGAGTCATCGGAAATGACCTCGAGGAGAGGACGGGCATTTGCCACGAACGTTGAGACCGCACACCGACAGCTCAAATATTTGTTATCAGACATCTGAGTAAAGCCAAAATAAATGCAGTGGCTCAAACTAATGTAGATGCACTTGGCAAAAAAAACAGTTATATATATAATTTTAGATTCACTGACTGCAAATACAGTCGTACATTAAACATCAAATACAGTTGCACAAAGACAAGCTTAAAATACAGTTCTAACTTGAACTTATAATATGGTTGTAATGATGTGCTAAAAACCTAACCGCGTCTAGGAATTCAGGCAGTGATCATAATAAGTAAAGTGAGGGTTTGAAATCACTCAGCCGTATCTTGTTCCTCAATGAAAACTACAGAGATAGGCTATGTTTCCAACAAATGCAAAGAGATACAGAGAGATGAGGTCGTCATTCGCTCCTTCCAGTCGCTGGATCGACTAGTCTCTTGAACACGAAAAAATCATCGTACTTAGTTCTTCTCAAGCTCAACCGAGGATCCGTAGAGAGTAAGAGGAGGTCATCGGCGACGCCTACATTAACAGCAGTAGGCGAGAAATTGCGCCTGGTAATCTGTCGGATATCGCTTCGCCTGGTAATGTGTCGGTGATCGCGTCAATTCCGTCGCCTGGGGTAAGAAAGAAGAGTCGATGGAGTTGAGCAAAAAAAGAAGTGGGCCCGATTTTTTTGAAATTTTTGTTTAACAGCGCTCCTAGCACAGGGTACGCTACACACATGGAAAAAATTTCCAATTGTTACATACGGCCAGCCGAGAGACCGGACAGGGTCCCCCGACACGGGAGGGGTCGGTCGCAAGGGAACGGCGGCGGCCGGCCGTTTTGGCCGGCCGCGGACAGTTTGGGTGCGTGGTGGGAACACCGTATGCGGATCATGTGGGGATCGGGCGCGCCGATCGCGCGCATGGCGGTTATTTTCATGATCCCCACCAAGATAGTGGGGATCATGAGTTACCGGTTAATTACACCCCGGTTTTTTTTATAAATTAAGTCTGACCCATCAAGTTCTACTACCCAAGGCCATTTCCCATCAAACCCTAGAAGGGAACGCTCCCCGTAACCCTTCCGGGTACCTAGGAGTCGCATAACTCATGCTTGGTGGAGTTTAATTACTCAAAGAAATGCGAATATGAATGGAATAGATTTAAATCTGGATTTAACCTTCGATGTAGTCGAGAATGCGATCGGTCAAACCAGGCTCCTTCTTCCTGGAAGAGCGGCAGATAAAGAAGGGGCGATGATGAGCGCCGCTGAATGGCGGACGGAAGAAGCCGCTGGGAAGAAGAATAAAGGGTCGGGATGAAGTAGACGGCGATGAGAGCTGCGCTGTGGCCATTGTAGATTATCGCGCTGCAATTGCAGGGAGATAGTCGAGAAGTGAACCACTGTTCATCTGCTGGCTGATGCAACCAAATGAAATATAATATTTTGCTTGTGCTTTAGGCTCTATTTGTTTGGGCGTTTCACTGCTCCGTTTTGGGCAAACGCCGCCGGAAGGAGGGTAAACAAATGAACCTTCGGCGGCGTTTGCTTGTGCCCGCCTTGAGAAATGCCCCAAAAGACTTCGTTTGGAGCAGCCACCTCCCCCCTCCGGTTCGAACACTCCGTTTCCACCCGCCGGATCGAGCCGCCACCGCCGAACCAAATAGAGCCGCCACCGCCGAACCAAATGGAGCCTTAGGCTATATTTGGTTTGGAAGTGGCTGGTGCATTCGGTGGGTCGAAATGTTACTTTGAAATCGGAGGGGAGAGGTGGGGGTCAAAACGGAGCGGATCGGGACCGTTTCCTCCTTGCTCCGGATGCAAACGGAGCAATCACCACCGCCGACCGTTTGTTTACCCGCAGTGCAGGGGCGTTTGCTCCAAATAGAGGCGGCGAAACGCCGAACCAAACAAGGCCTTAATTTAAGAGTATTTCTTGTTATTTAAAAAATAATAATTTAGAGTACTTTTAAGGTGAAATAAAATTCGGCTAAGTGCATCAAAAAAAATAAAGTAATGTTGAGTGCAACTCAATTTTAGAGGAGTGCAAATCAATTTTGTTAGTAGTATTTACCAAAGTTTACGACCATGTTGAATAGCTTTAGGTGAGAGACTGTGGGGCGTGTGACGCCGACAACGATGGCAAGTATTAATAAAGAGCGTTGTTACGTGCGCATCATTTTTGAATATGCACACTGAACTTTCAAGATAAATAACAATTGTTTTTTCCAACCCCACTCATCTTAAACTTGTAAGTGCAAACCCCGATATCATCATCATGTCACCGCCGTTTTCACCATACATCTGTTTGCCCGTCATCATTATGTCACCGCCAACTCCGTCATACATCCTTGAGGAGGCACTGGAGAAACCCCCTGAATTGCCTCTCGTACCCATAGAACCGGCAGCGCCGTCATTTCCTTTGCTGCCATCCCTCTGTGTGTGAGAGATGTCCACGCCATCTCCCCTTCCATTTCCCTAAATTTCTAGAGATAAATCTTGAGGGGCTCGACGTACTCCGCGAAGCCGAGGGTGGTCATGGCCCACAAGAGGTCGTCGTCGTTGATGGTCTTACACTTCTCCCTTTGGCATATGTCAGAGGCCTCGCCGGTGCTAAAGCTAGTGAACTCGGACACACATTTCTGCATTGTTTCTTTGGCGTCTTGGAGATCTTGGCATAACTGGAAGCGCTTTCTTTGTGATTAGGCTCATGTTCGCTATTGGAAGGAAGCGGTCCTGCTCACGGGAGGAGTACTCGCTGTTCATCGCGACATTGCAGTTGTGCATGCCAGATTCGCTGTCGGAATACGCCATGGAAGCCGAAGTGGTTGAAGGAGAAAGGTCGCACGTTTAGAGTTGAGTTGGGATTGCCTTGATGGCTCGGGGAGACGACCGAGGTCTGTGAGATAGCATGGTGTTTGAGCTGCAGACAACGAGGTAGCCGTTATCAATGGTGTGCAAATAAAATTCTCGTATGCACATAGCCAGGAGTAATGTGCATATAGCAGTGCCCTTAATAAATTAATCATTTGATGCTAATTAATGTCCACTGAAAAGTGATAATGTAAAATCAATGTGATGACATAATATTTAGAGCGCGATTAATAAGTACGTGATCATGATTAATATCATAATAATTTAATTAGATTAATTAAAGGTTTGTTAAGTAATTTAAGGTGTTTAAGTGGGTGTAATAAGTTGTTAGCTTGATTGTAAATTAATCTAAAGTTTATTTATAAAGATGGATTGTCTAGTTATCAAAAGGAATGGGTTGGATGCGAAATAACTGGCAAGTCTACGTGTGACTCATGTGCGAAATTTGTATGTGTGACACAAGAGAAAATTGGGGTCACGATAAGAAAGTGTTGTACACCAAGCATTCCCCATTTTCCTGTTGATGCGCCCCCCGACTCCAGACGACTGACAATGTACGTTGCTCCTCGCTGAAGGTCCAAACCAGCTTCGCTTTTCACGTCTCTTCCTTCAATAGCAAGATAATCCCTCCTCAACTATTTTCATTCTTATGTGAAGATCAGGCTTCGATTGGCTAGGGTTGAAAACCTTAGGGCTGGATTTTGTTGATTTTGTTATACAAAATCAAATTTTGTGATACAAAATTTTTTGAACTTGAATAATTATATAATCAATTATGTAAATAATTGAATGATGTCATCGATAATATAAATTGGAGGATGATGTCATCGATGATGTATATTATATGATGATGTAAATAATATGATGATGTCAGTGATGATGTAATTAATAGAATGAGATCAGCAATGACATAAACTTGTAAATATAATATTGGTCTTGGAAGACTATAAAAGGAGATAAGTATTCATTTGTAAAGCATCCAGTTCAGAAACATGTCATGAGTTCTTCTCACTTTTCTCTATTCTCCACTCTAACAACTGGTATCAGAGTCAGGTACTGGCCTTGGACGTAGATGGCGTTGACAAATTTCAAGGTGGAGAAATTTGATGGGAGAGATAGCTTCAGCCTGTGGACGATCAAGATGATCGCTCTATTGAAGTAACAAGGAATGTACAAGATCGTGTTCGAGCCAGAGAAATTGTTGAAGGATATGGTAGCGGAAGCAAAGAAAGAATTGGAAATGAAAGCTCAAAGTACTATTCAACTTTCTCTTGTTGATGAAGTTCTTTGAGAAGTTGCCAATGAAGATACTGCGACAAAATTAAGAAAGAAGCTCGAGACATTCTATTCAAAGAAGTCTCTCACAAATCGATTATATTTAAAGCAACGACTCTACACTTTCAAGATGACGGAAAGTATGTCTATCAAAACCCACTTATATGAGTTAAACCAAATAGTGATGAATTTGAAAAACATCGATATGAAGATTGATGATGAGGATCAAGCGATCCTCTTGTGCTCACTTGCTCCATCATTTGTGCAATTCGTGAATAATATGGTGTATAGCCGAGACATGCTTTCTTTTGAAGATGTTAAAGCGGGTCTGCACTCTGAGTAGTTATGTGGAAAGGTGTCAATGAATAGATCAAATGGGCATGGCGATGGATTATTCGTGAGAGGATTGCACAAGCGAGAGTGTAAGAGTGATATAGGAAAGTCAAGCTAAGAGTCAATGAATCTCGAAAGAGGTCAATGTAACTACTGCAATAAATGGGCATTGGAAGAAAGATTGTCTCATACTCAAAGAAAAAGAGATGAAGAAAACTCCAAATTTTGCGAGCATTGTGCAGGAGGTATCCGATAGTGATGGCTCTATTTTTTCGGAATGTGTATTAGTTGGCATTCAAGATTCTTGGGTGCTTGATTCCAATTGCTCTTACCATATGACTCTAAATCGGAATTATTTTGCAACATATCGTTCCCTTGATGGAGGCTATGTATTCATGGGAAATAATACTGTATGCAAAATTGTTGGTACTGGAACAGTCTGTATTGTGATGCATGATGGGGTTGAAAGAACTTTGATGGATGTTCGGCATATTCCGGACTTGAAGAAAAATCTTCTCTCTCTTAGAGCATTGGACATAATTGGGTGTATGACAGTGGTCAATGTTGGCGATATAAAGATTCTTCGTGGTTCAATGATCGTGATGAAAGGAATAATGGTTGGCAATCTATATCTATTGCAAGGACGCACTACCACTGGTATGTTTGCATTTACATCCCCTTATTTTGATATTTGGACAGATTAATAGAGGAAATGTCAAAGAAGACTTTTGCCTGCTATTCCCTCTTCAAGAAGTGAATTCAGAACCTCATTCTCATTTATTAAACTCTCAGCTGATACAGCAGGAAAAGATTCTATTTCAACTGAGGCTCTTCCACGATTATATCGTGAATCCCCATTTTCTAAATTTGTCACGATTATGCCACTTATGTTCTGGCCATATGAGTAAACGAAATCTATAAGTACTTCATAAAAGAAAGTTAATTGATGGTGTAAAATTTGAGAAGTTAGACTTTTGTAAAGAATGCATATTGGGGAAGCAACATAAGGTAAAGTTTGGTACCGGAACACATAACACAAAAGGCATCATAGACTATATTCACACTGATATTTGGGGGGTCGGCACCTAATCTTTATCGTGCAGGAGTTGAATACTTTGTCCTTTTATTGACATCTTTTCAAGAAAAGTATGGGTTTATTTTTTGAAAAAATAAATCCAACATATTTGAGAAGTACAAAAATTAGAAAGCTATGGTGGAAAAACAGACGGGACGATATGTAAAGGTTGTTAGGTTTGATAATGGTGGTGAATACACTTCTGATGTATTCAAGGATTTGTGCAAAACCGAAGGGATTATGCGTCACTACACAACACTTGGAGATCCACAATCGAATGGGGTTGCGGAACGGATGAATCGAACGCTGCTGGAGAAGACGCGATGTTTGAGGATCACTACAGGGCTCTTAAAGGAGTTTTGGGCAGAGATATTGAATACCTCTGTCTATCGCATTAATATGTCGTCATCTTCGACAATTGGATCAAAGACTTCTGAGGGGTTATGGATGGGGAAAGTTGTTGATTACTCGGTGCTACGAGTATTTGGGTGTTCGGCATATACACTTGAGAAAAATAGCAAAATTGACTCTAAGGCAAGTAAATGCATATTCCTCGGGTATTCTGAAGTAGTCAAAGGATATAGATTATGGTGTTCTTAAACAAAGAAGATTGTGATCACTCGACACATGATATTTGATGAATCTGTCATTCTAAAGAAGCATATTCAAGTTAAAAGGACGCATGTCCCACATGATGAGGTGGAGACCGAGATATCACTTTATGAGATTAAAAATGAGGTGTCAATGACACAAATTGAGGAGTCAGGCCGATGGGAGGAGCTAGTTCATCACGAGGAGCTAGAGCCACATTCGACTGAATATGAAGTTCACAGGCCACGGTGGGATAGACGTCCGCCAGTGAGGTGTGGAGATTGGATTACCTATTGTTTTGATGATGTAACTGCACATGCTTTGAATATAGAAAATGGTGAACCTATAAGTTATGAAGATGCTAAACATTTTAGCAACTTTTCACAATTGAGAGTTTTTATGAAGGAAGAGATGAGTCTCTTCATAAAAATGACACATGAGAGTTAGTTCTTTTACCAAAATACAAGAAGGTCATTGGATGCAAATGGATTTTCAAGGTCAAGGAAGGTTTTTTACTAGAGGATGGTTTCAGGTATACAGTTATATAACTTAGAGGATTACTTGCAGATTTGGGTTTGAGTCAGGAGATCTTGAATATTAATTGTGATAGTTCGAGTGTCATCTATCTTGCAAAGAATCAGACCTTCTTTGGGCAAACAAGACACATCGATGTTCGTCATTCGTTTTTAAATGCCATTGAAGAGGAGAAAGAAATTTAATTTTCTAAGTTAGACACAAAGGTAAATCCTGCAGACGCATTTACGAAGGTCGTTTCATTAGAAAAGTTTTAATTATGTTTAAATTCAATTCGAATAGAAGATTGTGTAGATGGACATGGATAAAAATCATTTTTGATGATTTTGTATCAAGATGAGAATCTTGATTTTGTGATACAAAATCATTTGAACCTGAATAATGATGTAAGCAATGATATAAATAATTGAATGATATCATCGATGATGTAAATTGGAAGATAATGTCATCGATGATGTATATTGTAGGATGATGTCATCGATGATGTAAATGATATGATGATGTTAGTAATAATTTAATTAGTAAGATGAGGTTAACGATGATATAAGCTTGTAAATATAATATTGGTCTTGGATGACTATAAAAAGGGATGAAGTCTTTATTTGTAAGTCATCCAGTTCATAAACATTTCTTGAGTTCTTTTCTCTCTAACTCATTTATGTCTTGTGCTCTTCTTATTTTATTCGATCTCTCTCGCCCTACTACATTCTCCACTCTAACAAATTTCTCATTTTTTTTCATGCTAAAAACCAAATAAAGTATTTAAAATGATTTTTGATGTTAGTTCACCTTCCATTTTGCATGTCCCCCTAAAAAAATCCTAACGGTAAATTGACAAACTTTTCTTATATTATATAGTCTAAAGGACGGTACAGGGTTGGTATGCATCATGAATGTGTATTTCACACCAGTGGCGGGTATAGGAATGTTAACAGGGGGGCGGACATCGTTGTTAAAGTCGGGAAAATCCCGAGTCCAAAATTCAGATCAATGCAGCATAAGGTTGCTGGTCTAGCGGTCGGACTCGTCGGCTAAACGAACTAAAATGCAAAAATAGGGGAACAATAAAAAAGACCCCAGGTGCTGCGATAGGGAGGTCCCACCACGTACCCAGATGCTTAGAATAAGCTTCCCCTCCACAATCAAAGATGGTCGAGCATGGTATAAGGGGGACACTAGCTAGGAACTTGACTCTTAAGAGAAAAGATCCAAAAGCTCAGCTAAAAGTCCAGGGAATTAAGTGATCAAGATCTTTTTCAAGATTTTAAAGTCTATATTCTTGTACCATTGGGGTCCTATTTATAGGCAAATCAAAAGGGGGGTCTCTAAGCGAGAAGACCCGGTTTTGCGATCATCGGTTGTTGCCTTCTGATAATCTGGCTCGGCTATTGGCGAGTATTGGTTGGCGATCATTTGTGATGTTGGTTGGAAGTTGTCTGCTAGGAGAGTATTGTTGTTGCTCACTACTGGCACTGCTCGGAACTTGCATGTACTGAAAGGTTTCTAAAGCTCGCCCGCGCTGCTGTGTGGTCGCGCGACCTGGCGAGTATGATCCTCGCTTGCATTTAAAGGTCCCCTTTCCTCCCCTACTGGACATTAAATACCAATCAGGTCTTCATCTACTGGTGTTGTTTGTTGACTCGTTGACTGCTGGTCTTTAACCGTGATGAGCAGGTGTCGTGCACAATCCCCGCTCTTTTCGAGCAGCCTAGGAGCTCAAAAAGAAACTTCCAACCCCATATTCGACAAGGCTTTTGGCGAGCTATCAACCCTACGATGCTCAGCAGACACTCCACTTGGACCTCTATAAATAGAGGGGGAGGGGGCGACCCTCAGGCACCGCTTCCCGACAGCTGCAAGATGGTCTATACCGTGAAAGAAGTCGCTACGAGGTTTAACGCCCTGGGAGTCTTTCCAGGTACTCGGCCTCAACAGCCTACGAACAAGAGTGAACGGAAGGTCACGGTGAGGAAGGTGATCGCCGAAGGAAGAAGAAGCTGAGCAAGGAACCTCCAACTGAAAAGGAGCCTACTACCGCCTTCAAGAAAAGGAGCCTGCTGCACCAAACGCAGAGCTCGCCGACCCCGTAAACTCAACTCCTGCTCCGGATCTGACTAGGGATATGTTGAATAAGATAAGATTGGGCGAGGATACTGATACCCTGAGGGATGGCTCGGCCCGCCCTAAATACCGGGCGACTACCCTTGTTGGCACACCTCTGGTGCAAAACGAGGTGACAACCAATCGAGGTGCTGGTCGCCCTGCCCGATATTACTGACGTCGCCCTTACTGCCGAGATGCTCGCCTCTTCCACAACACCCCGTGAGTTTGGTCGCTCCCCCGGTGTGGCGATTACTCAAAATGGTATGGTAACTACTCGTAGACGATCGATCTCGTGATTTTGCTTATTGTTTGTCTCTTTTGACGAGTTTAAGTGACATTATAGATAGTGCGCCACTGGCGGAACCCGCCCTCCCGAATAGTGAGCAAGTGCCTCAAGACCTTCCACCCAGTTCCTCGCGCCCTCACACTATGCGACTTCGCCTTGGTTCCGGTCGGTTGACTCATTATCTGCCTGCTGGTAACCTCACCGAGGACCTCCCTACACCGACGCCTCCTGGCTCAAGCACTCCACCTTCACAGGGGGCTGCTGGGAATATGGCGCCTTTATCGTCTTCTCGCCCTGACAGGAATGGGAGAGGACAGTCTTTCGGGCTGCCTCATCTTGCTGATAGTCGCCATCCGGACCTTCGAGGGAAAGACCTGGATAGAACACCTACTTCCGCCTCCTCGCCACCTCACAACTTTTGGAGCTCCAAGGGTCAACACAATGGTCGCCTTGCTGGGCATCAGGACCCATACCATCAAAGTCTGTCTCCTCAACGGATGTAGGCCTCTCCTCTGCGGGCTCTGCCTCATCGTAAATACCAACCTCCAGTTCTGCGTGCTGGTAATGATAGTCGTTGGCTCTGCTTGTCTTTTCTCAGCGCTTGTATTGTAAATGACGAGTTCTTTATGTAGGTCACCCTCCTTATCTTGGGAGAGCGTTGATAGACACCATCGGGCTCCCCCTACGCGAGTACCAAGAGAAGGCGGTCGCCGTCTACCTCGACATGGAGATAAAATTCGATCAATTGTTGATCTGCGAACCTCATCGATGTCTGGGCTCGCTGGAAACTCGTGTAGCCAAGATGGAGGAAGTCAGGGAACGCATGAACCTTGCTGAGTCTCACCATGGTGCAATCAACTTCATGGAGCAGCGCCTTGTAATGGTGGAACATCGGCAGGAGTTGCTTCACAACGAACTCCTCGTGATTCGGACGAGCATCTGGTCAGTGGGACAATTAACAAGGATGGATGACAACGTCCTGCAATACGAGGAGCAGCTGAATCAGGCGAATAAGCATATGTGGCGACCACGAGATCGAGCCTGGGTTGAGCGACATGCTAAACCGACTGATCGCTCGGGGAACTTGCATGCCCCTTAGATTTCTTTTCTTTTTTTTTTGATTCTGCAAATTTGTAATCGACTCTGTAATAATGTTTCCATTCATTTTTGTTGGATTGTATGGACACTTATTTAGGGAACTCGCTTCTACCGAGTACTTCGATTGACGAATATCTCTTGATTTTTGTCTTATGCATAAGCGACGATCTTCCTTTTATGTTGGCGAGTATCGATAGGTAGGTCGCTAGGTTCATTGTCGAAGTAGATGCTTTCTTATATTTTTGCGAGTATACAGGTCTCTCCTTACGTTAATGGAGTGTTTGATGCCGAACATTGCCGCCCCTTCTATTGGCATACCTTTATAAATAGGAGGGCAGGGGGGGTCAGATGATGTTGTTTTTTTTGGAACTCTTATCTTTGCTTGTCTTTCGATGTCTGCCTTTGCTAACTCGGTTCTCGCTTCTTGCTCTTCACTCCTAGCTCTCAGGATGGTTTAAGTCGAGGATGCACATTCTCGCAAAGTCAATCACGTCGCAAATTTCACTGCTGCCAACTTCAAGAAATCCATCACTGATTCTGTTGATCTTGATGATTTCAAAGATCGCTTCTTCCCACCTACTGAGGAGGGTTTCCGCGCGAGTATACCTCGCAGCGCCAAACGAATAAACTCCTTCGATGACTGAGTAGTGTTGCCCATCCGGCACTTCGAGGTTGGCCTCCGCCTATCGTTATGTATGAAGTTATGCGAGATCCTCCGACACTTCAGGGTGATGCCAGCGCAGATCAATCCTAACGACATGGCAATCATCATGGGGTACCGTTCCTACTTGAGGATGGAAAAGATCTCTGAGCTGGCAACTTTCAAGAAGAACTTCAATATTGGGGAGAACAAGGAGGAGATTATCTTCTTCTCCGACCATACCTGCACAGTGGCGAGGACGGTGAACAAGGTACACTGCTGGATAGAGCGGTTTATTATCCTCGGTAGCCCAATCAGCGACATTCTGTTCGCCCCAAAACAACCTTTAAACGAAGTCTTCGAAACCCCAGTCTTGGAGAGGCCTGCCCAGAACCTGTGAGCTGCCTTCATCGGCAGGAAGTTTGACGTTGCATACTGGCAACGGGATGTCGCTGGCCTTTCTTACATCTGGCTGGGCACTGGTACGTTCTTGGCTTACTCTGAATATGTATACTCGCGACGTCTCTAGAGAATTGTCTAACGCTGATCTCGTAATGCCAGGTGTTCGCACAGTCCCACAGGAACCGCCTCCCACTATGAAATAACCATCTTCGTCGACGCATGCGCCAGAGTCATAGGCGAGTACTTCTGAATCATCGCCATGAATACCTCGGCCGATGTCGCCAATTCCGAAGAGCCACGAGTCGCTACTTCACCTGCACGTCCAACCGATGCTGCACCTCCCACGCGGTCGGAACCTGGCGAGCCATCGAATAAGCGATCTCGCACGAAGGATTTCACCTCCAAGAAAAAGATAATCACTGCGGAAGACAGGGACGAGGACCCCACCTCGCATCTTAATTACGGTCAGGGGAGCGAGGAGGTGGACCGCTTTGGTCGCCCCTTAGTTACTTGGGAGACGGGGGCTAGCGAGTTCCGCCTCAGCATCAATCTCCCTCCCTGGTCCGAAGACTGGGATGACGACGACGAGCCCTACAATCTCACCTTCACCTTATACGGGCAAGAGGATGATGCGGTGCTACCGGAGTCGAGCACTCCTTCCTCGCCAACCTGACTTCGAGGTCGTTGTTTCGGTCCTTGTAGCTCGCTCATCAACTAGCAAGGAACTTGAAGGCGACAGACAACAGGTTCGAGGTCCAATGAGACCAGATCGATTCCCTCACCTGCCAGCATACAGAGTCCCATGCGAGGATCAAGGAGCTTGAGAACAAGCTATGGGCGTCCGAGGCCAAGGCCGATGAAAGAAAGACCTACAAGGTGATCTTGGTTAGAATAATAATAGCTTAATATGTACTACCTGCATAGGTTGACGATATGATCTAACATAGGGATCTTTATTTCTGCGGGAAGCCGAGCTGGTCGCGGCCCAGCACAATTTTACGGGTGCGTGAGTCAACCTCATTTGTCTTCTCAGGATCAACCATAGTCTAATACATAGTAAATACAATATTGCGAATGCATACAAGTTTCTTCTTAATCAGATCAAAGAACCGGTATCAAACCCACTACTGCGTCCATATCACAAAAAGATGCACTATCGGGTCTTAGAATCTAATTTTGATATTTTGTCCCTCGGGATGTGCATAAAGGCTTTGCATCCAAATACCCTCAAATAACTATACGAAGGGTCCTTCCCATATCAGATCTTACAAGGAACATAATCTCGTAGTACAAAACTAGGTTAGATATTGATGACGTGTGCAACTGTATACAAAGCCTCACCTCAAAACAAGTCAGGTTGCTTTGCCTCAGACAACATGCACCTCACTCTCTCCATCAGCGTCTTATTCATTCTTTTTGCCACATCATTCAGCTACGGCGTCTTTGGTGGGATCTTTTCACGTCTGATCTCTTGATCACCACAGTACTCATCAAAATGATCAATATACTCTCCTCCATTATCAGACTAATGCACTTTAACTTTTTCTCGGGCTGTCTCTCCACCTCGGCGTGGAATCTTTGAAAAGTGTCGATGACCTCATCTTTGGTCTTAATAGCATTGATCTAAAGCTTCTCAAAAAATCATCAATGGATGTCACAAAATATGACACTTCTCTTCTTCGTTGGGCATTCAGTGGTCCACAAATATCAGTATGCACGAGTTTAGTGGCTCAGATCTTCTGGTGGAGTAGTGCATCTAGAATGAAACTCTATTTTGCTTCCAAACCATACAGCGATTGCACCTCTCAAACTGATTTGTAGATATATCAGCGATCATCTTCTTCTTAGCAAGACATCCCAGACCCTTTTAGATAATATGACACAATCTCATATGCCATAAAGAGGTGGATGCTCCATCCTTGATAATGTTGGTCCGAGCAGCTTCAGGTATTCCCTCAATATAATATAAGCCAGTTTCTCTCTAGCCTTTGACGACTACGAGCGATCCTCTAATCAGTGTTCAAGAATCTCCACCAAAGACACAGAGATGTTCCTCCCGATTGGAACCAAGTTAAAGCGAATGTTGGGTATGTACTATATATCCTTCATAATTAGAAAATCTTTTGTGTTGGTCTTTAGATGCATGTCATCCCTCATGATGACTTTAGACATGTCTTCATTGCCCATTTTAAGAACTCCATAGTTGCGAGTCGTGTAAGCGGCAAACATCTCCTTATTGTGGGAACATGTCCAGAAGCACTTAAGTCAACAATCCAGCTCCTATCATCACACAAGTGTGCAATAGTGACATCATCTCCTATAATGATGACATCCTCCTCCTTTGTATAAGCGGTGGCCGACATCCGTGTGTCCATCTTCTCATTTAAGGACTCTCCCTTATTCTTCTAGTTATTTTTCAGTGTAGCAAAACTTTTGAATATGACCTTTTTGTGGCAGTAGTCGCATTCCATATTTTGTAGTGGGACCTAGACTTTCCTCTACTTTGGTTCCTCTCGCTCTTCCTTCCTCAACTCTTGCTTCTGCCTCTCCCCTTGTGCTCGGTGAAGAGGGCATCAACTCGTGAAGAAGATCTCGAATGCCCTTGTGATTTTCTTCACACCACCTCATTCAGAATGTCACTTTTGACAATCTTTATAGTAATGATGTCACCTGAAGAAGATGAGTTGATTAGAGAAACTATGACCATCTCCCAAGAGTGGAAGAGACTTGAATAACAATAATGCTTTTACCTCATCCTCGAAGGTCACCTTCATAGCAATGAGGCGGTCAATGATGTCTTGGAATTCATTTGTATGATCTAGAATATGTGATCTCTCTCTATATCTGAACTCGCCCAGCTTCATTAACAAATAAAATTTGTTGGTACCAGTACTCTTGACATACAACATCTCTAGAGTCTTTTGAAAGATTTTTTGCATCAGTGATACTCGCGCTATGATTTTAGGCTTTTGGCTTCATGAATCGTCTGATGAATCTACATAACTTTCGGTGCTTCACTTCCCACTTTTTTGGATCCATGGCTTTAGGCTCTCCTTAAAGATAAGAGCATGTTAGCCCTTCACATAGATGAGATCCTCCATCAGTAAGTGTCATTGGCGGTAGTTCGTGTCGTTCAGTTTTACAATTTACTCAGAGCCCGAACTTGAAGTAGACTCCATAATGCTCTATTATTGGTCTATCTGATCTCAGTTCTTTGAGCTGATTATTTCAAAAGCAGCAATCAATGAGGAAATTGAGTGGACCAATGATCGTCACATATCACACCCGATCAACAACATGAAATATCTGATCGACTTATCTCAAATCTCAGACAGGTCACCCCGATAATTGCTTTAATAATGAAACTCTCTCTAATACCACTTGTTGGGTTTGAGAGCGTGCAAACATGACTTGAGCATCTGTACATTAATTCGAGGACACATACGCGAATCTTTTAACAAATAAAAGAAAATTAAGAAAATATAAAATAGAGACATCGCACACACAAATTTTAATGAAAAAATTCAGTTAGGTGAAAACCATGGGATAATCGTAAATCCAACCCAGAAAGCCCCCACTAAAACGTATATAACAATAATTTAAAAAAAATACAGACTTTTCCTCCCTGATCTATAAAAGATCTCCTCCACTTCACCGCACAATAAAATAACATAAATTATAATTAATAAAATTCAAGATACCAACAAGTGCAAATTACAGATTTAAGAAATTCTCTCCAGGGAGCTTACTCAAATTCTTGTAATGACGCTAAATCTAATTTGTGTAGCAAGACTACATCAACTTTGTTGAACGATGTCTGAACTGTTAGGTCGCTCGAAACATCCCGAGTGGTAGTCAAAATAGAACAACCTCCCTATTGCCCTAGCTTGGGTTTTATAGACAAACCCCTAAGTTTAATACGGGTAACGGATATCCCGGTATCCTAATCAGACTCGTTAAGTCTTCAAACCCGTTATATACCCAAATATATATTAACAATCTCCTCTTATGTTTATGGTATATAACGTTTACGCTTCGGAGTACAAAAAAGTAGAAAGTACCAAGTTTTAGACTTTACACATTATTCAGAGAAGAAAACACAATTAAACTTAATAGGAGTTTTGAATAAGCAAAAAACAAACATCCAAACATAAAAGTGCAACTCAGGCTTAAAAATTTAAAAATAATGCTATAATGAATCAAAAACGTAACAATTATACTCAAAGAGTAGATTATCATCATCCATGTCAAACACTACATTCTCTCCTCCGTCTTCACAAGTGTCTGCAAAAAATTTCATGAGTTTAGACTCTATAAATTCATAAACATATGCAGTGACATTTTAAAGTAAACTAGCTCTATATAAATGAGTTTAGTACTTGTAACAATAGTGAAATAATACTGTCAGCATTGTTGGAACCCTAGGTTTTGATTTGAGTTCAGTCCTCTCTTTCTGTCTCTTGACCCAAGATTTATCTATGGTCAAAGGTTAGTTGATAGGTTAGATTCTCTAGTTGTGTAGAATTGCTTTTCCAAATGAATATTTGGTTAAGTAGTTTTTCGTTCGACTATAGTCGAACGTCGCTCGACTATCGTCTATCGGCTGATCGACGATCGTCTATCAGTTGGTCGACGTTCTGTCTGCGTTGATAGTTCGACTATCTGTTGATAGGTCGACTATCTGCTTGCTTTGGTAGTTCGACTATCTGTTTTCTGTGATAGGTCGACTATCTGCTTGATAGGTCGACTATCTGTTATTCTTTGATAGGTCGACTATCTGTTGATAGGTCGACTATCTGTTTTCTGTGATAGGTCGACTATCTGCTTGATAGGTCGACTATCTGTTTTTGTTTGGTAGTTCGACTATCTGTCCGGATAGATCGACTATCTGATAGCTCGACTATCTGTTCTGATAGGTCGACTATCTGCCGAGGTAGTTCGACTATCTTCCTTGATAGTTCGACTATCTGGATCATTCGACTATCTGCCCGATAGGTCGACGATCTCCGTGCGCCGGTCGACGATCTCCGAAGGTCGTTCGACGTTTTGCTGTATGCTCTTTTTTAGTTTATCGTCTTCTGTGATGTGACTAATTTCATATTTATTTTGGCATATTTTATGAAAGATTATCTGAATAATTTGTGACATTATTTCCATGTAATATCAGTTCTATTCTATATGCATGAGCTAATCTTTTCTGACAAAGTTGTTTGTCTTGTAGCTGAGATATGATATCTGCCAGGCTGTCCTTTATAGCCGTTAGACTCAAAAAGTCTTCCTGGCCGTAAAGAGATCTCTTTGATGTGACTTTATCTTATATTATTTCATCAGAAGTATTTGCAGCTTCTTAAAAAGCTTTATCCTTTTATAGGATATCTGTCTGCTGTAGTTTGTTTTTGCTTTATGCTTTTTGCAGCCCAGCATGCAGAGTTCAGAAAAAGACAAGATTCAAACTCAATTAGAGCCGTTGCTGCTGCTGATATATAAAGACTTCTTTGAAGAAGAAATCAACTAGTACTCGGAGAAAAATATTCATTCAGCAAGCTTACAGCAAGAACAAGTTTAACTGCTCTCAGCAATCTTCACTTAACTGAGAAGTTGTTAGCTCTTCTGCTCTTCTTCAACCTGAGTTCTCCTGTTCCAGAAAGTTCTGACTCAGAGTTCTTTTGAAGAAGAAGAAGATAACTGCTAGAAGATTTTAATTTCTTATTTTATATCTTCTTGTAGTTCTTCCTTCAGTATTTACTGAAGTGTTTCTGCACTGAAGCAAGACTTCACCTGGACGTTCTTTGAGCCAGGGGGAGCCTTGATTCTTTTAGAGCTTTCTAGCTCAGTGCAAGTTATTGTGCTTCTCTAATCTATTGTAAAATAGAGAAGACACCTTAACCCCTTTCCCCCTCCTGTACAGGGTTATTACTCCCTTCAAAAGTATCCCTTGGTGGCAGGGCACCTGATCAAAAACCTGTGTTTGGTTTTTAGACACCTGATCAAAAGTCTAAAGGGTTTCTTGATCTACCTGAAGCAGATCTTGTTGGTGGCAGGGCACCTGATCAAAAACCTGAGTGGATTCCTACCTTGTTGGTAGAAGAGTGGACGTACCCAAGTTGTTTGGGGAACCACTATAAATTCCTTGTGTCGTCTGGATTGCTTTGTTTAATTATTTGCATTGTGGCTGTGATTAGATCTTAACTAGGTTTGCTAGTTGCTGGATAGGATCCAAAGCTAAACTGTAATTATATTTAGCTTTAGTTTGTGCACAACACTTGTGTTAGGCTCTAAGGTTTAATCTTAAATATCTATAACTTTCATTCCGCAATTCACTCCAAGGGAGTTGAGTAGAAAGTCAACTTTGCTAGTGCAATTTTTGATTACTCTATTCACCCCCCCTCTAGAGTAGTATTTATCCCTTCTCTTTCAATTGGTATCAGAGGGAGGTTGACTGACTGAATAGGCTAACACCTAAGTCACAAGATCCTGATAGATACCAAAGTTTATAGATATTCACTTTCACTATCATGGCCCAGTCCAAGGATTATTCTAGCACCAGACCTCCAGCATGCAACTTAGCTAAGTTTGGCATCTGGAAGGCAAGGATCAAATTATATATGAATTCTATTGATGAAAGCATCTTTGCTTCTATTTTGTCAGGACCCCCAAGAGCACCTGCTGCTGCTTCTGCCTCATCATCTGATATGAGTGCAGTGCCTCCTCCAGACTACAATGATGAGTACAAAAAGGCAAAGATAGCAGATGCCAAGGCAATGAACATTCTGGCTCAGACAATGTCTGATGAGGTATTCCAAAAGGTTGTTGACTGCTCCTCAGCAAAAGCTATGTGGGATACACTGAACTAGATTGTAGCTGGTTCAGCTGATGAAAGGAAGGACAGGAGGTCCAACCTTATCTCACAATATGAGAACTTCAAGAAAACTAATGCTGAATCAGTTGAAGCCATGTACACAAGGCTCAGCTCAATCATCAATGAGTTGAGGACCCTTGACAAGGACATTTCATTGACATAGGTCAATGATAAGATTCTTATGTGCTTCCCTAGCACATGGGATCTGAGGATCTGGCCCATCAAGGAAGCCAGAAGTACAACAGAGATCTCAACAGAAGCTCTTCTCGGCAAGCTCAAATCCTTTGAGCAAGTGCTGAAGACAAGGGAAGCATAAGCTGAAGCAAAGACCCCTACTCCAACAAGAAAAGAGCAATCTCTAGCTCTTAAGGCTGCTGATGCTTCTGAAGGCAGCCAATCCAATGAGGAGCTAATGGCATTATTTGCCAAGAGGTTTCTTAAGATGGGGAGAAAGGAATTCAGAAAGAAGTCTTCACGCTATGAAGACAAACCAAGGTATGACCGTTCACCTGCTAAAGAAATTATCTGTTATGGTTGCAGGAAACCTGGACATATCTTACCAGATTGTCCAGAGGAGAAGAACAAAGATAAGAGGAAAGAAAAGGATCAGCACAGGAAGCACTCCAAGCCATCCTCCTACAAGAATAAAAAGAAGGAGAGAGGCTTCGTCGCTGAAACCTAGAGTGATTCTGATGAGGAATCCTCTTCCTCAAGCTCCAGTGAGGATGAGGAAGAGAAGAAGGCAAAGGAAATTTGCCTGATGGCAATAGATGCCTGCAGCAATCACTCAGCTGCAGAGAGTTCAGATTCAGAGGAAGAAATGCCAACAGAAGATGAGGTACTATCTTCTTATGATTTCACTTCTGGTGAATTCAAATTAGAATTTAAATCTTTATGTCTAGATTTAATTAGTTCTGAAAAAGAGATTAAAGAACTTAGACATAGGCTAGCTGAATCAGAAATCATATCTATTGAAAATATTAAGTTAAAGGAAGATCTCACTAATTATAGTGAAGAAATTAAGTTTCTTAAAATTGAGTTAGCTAAATCTAAGAGGTTAGAAGAATCTCTAAATGGTAGAAGCCTTAAGTTATTAGAAATAGCCAGCATGACTAACACTAGGTCAGGCAATAACAAACTAGGCTTAGGAGCTTCTCCCAGTGAACCCCCATTTATTCTTAAAAATAATCTTTCAACTCCGGTGAATTTTATCTCAGCTGATGGGATAAAGAACACTGAGCAAGTAAACCAAGTTAATAAAACTTTAAATAAAGCTAAGAGAGAGAAAAGAAAACAATTTTTTAAGGAAATACAAAGAGCGTCGAACGCTGCTCGACGATCGGAAGCTCAATGGTCGAACGAAGATCGACGATCTGAGCGCCCATCGTCGAACGTCGATCGACGTTTTCAATATGATTTTCAAAATCATCATCAAACCCATAGAAACCTAAATGAAAATAGAAACCCTAGGTTTGTTGACCCATCATCTGCATGGAGAATCCCACCTAGGAGATCTCACCCATTAGGTTATCACCCTCAGCCTGCATTTTCATTTATTTCTAGCTTTTCTTATGTGAAAAACAAGGGACCCAAGATTACCTGGGTCCACAATGTCTAAATGAATTTCTTGCAGGTGAAGGCATATCCTATCACTCAAAATAAGTGGTATTTGGATAGTGGATGCTCCAAGCATATGACAGAAAATAAAAATCATCTGTCAAAGTTCAAAGCTAAGCTCGGCCCAAAGGTTATCTTTGGAGATTCAAGCTGCGGTCAGACAAAAGGCTATGGCAGGATCACAATTGGAGCTGTTACTTTCAAGAGAGTTGCATATGTGACTGGACTGAAGCACAATTTGATATCAGTCAGCCAGCTATGTGATGCTGGCTACCAGGTTTCATTTTCTAACACTTCTTGTAATATTACTTTAAATAATAATGTTGTTTTAGTAGGCATTAGATTAGGTAATATTTATTTAGTAGATTTTAATTCAACTCATTCTGAAATCTGTTTATTTAATGAAGTAACAATTAATAATAATTCTTTGTGGCATAAGAGGCTTAGTCATGTTAACCTTAAAAATATATCTAGGTTATCTAAACACAACCTTGTTAGAGGTTTACCTTCTTGCCCCTACAAGAAGGAGAGTCTATGCAAGGCTTATCAGCTAGGCAAGCAAACCAAAAACTCTTTTAAATCTGTAAATAAAAGTGATTCTCCTAGAATCCTGTATTTATTACATCTGGACCTTTTTGGCCCAATAAATGTACAGAGTTTAGGAGGGAAGTATTACACCTTAGTCATTGTAGATGACTTCTCTAGGTTCAGTTGGGTGTTCTTTTTGAGAACTAAGGCTGATAACTTCAAAGCCCTTACAGACTTTCTATTATGTGTGCAGACTGAGTACTCTACTCATGTGGCCTTGATCAGAAGTGATCATGGTACTGAGTTTGACTCTCTTCTCATGCAAGAATTCTGTGAGAGAGAAGGTATCAAACATAGCTTCTCAGCTCCTAGAACTCCCCAACAAAATGGGGTAGTTGAAAGGAAAAATCGAACACTCATTGAAGCTGCTAGCACATTGTTGGCAGATGCTAATATGCATCTTTCCTATTGGGCAGAAGCTGTTAGTACAGCCAACTATGTCCTGAATAGAAGTCTGATACACAAGCTTAAGTGTAAAACTCCTTATGAGTTGCTTAAAGGAAAGAAACCTAAAATTAACTATTTTAGAGTTTTTGGCTGTGTAGTTTACATTCATAATAATAATAAAGAATACCTTAGAAAGTTTGAAGCAAAAGCTTCAATGGGAATTATGCTTGGATATTCCCAAGTAAGCAAAGCTTATAGGGTTTATAACAAATCAACCTGTAAAATTGAAGAATCTGTGCATGTATCTTTTGATGAGTCTCAGATGTTTTACAAGGAGAAGGAAACTTCTCCTTCCTCAAGTTCATTGCAGGTACCTGATGTCACTCAAGAGATTCTTCAGCTATCAACTCTTCATATCACTGAATCAGACAGTGATGAAGACATTGCAGAAGTTGCTGCAGTACCACCAATAGTAGATCAAATTCCTCCTGAGGAATTAATCCCAACTATTGCTGAAGATCACATCCCACCTGCTGATGTTGTCACACTTAGAGATCACCCTACATCTCAAGTGATTGGAGACATATCAACTGGTGTTCAAACAAGACATCAGTTAAGACAGGATGTGATGCACGCTTGTTTCCTCTCACAGGTTGAGGGGGGCCCTCACCTTTAAAGATGCTGAGCTAGATCCCCACTGGATCATTGTTATGCAAGAAGAACTCAATCTGTTTGAGAGATGTAAAGTTTGGACTTTGGTTCCAAGACCTAAAGGCCAACCGATCATAGGCACCAAGTGGGTGTATAGAAACAAGTTGGATGCAAATGGAATTATTGTAAGGAATAAAGCTAGGCTTGTAGCTCAGGGCTACAGACAGGAGGAAGGTATAGACTATGACCAAACCTTTGCTCCTGTTGCAAGGCTAGAAGCAATAAGGATCTTCTTGGCCTATGTAGCCTACATGAAGTTTAAAGTCTTTCAGATGGATGTCAAAAGTGCATTCCTGAATGGTGAGCTTAAGGAAGAGGTGTTTGTTGAACAACCACCAGGGTTTGTTTCTTCAACTCAGCCCTCACATGTGTTCAAGTTGCAGAAAGCTCTTTATGGACTAAAGCAAGCTCCAAGAGCCTGGTATGAGACTCTAGCTAGTTTCCTGTTAGAGCACAACTTTACTAGGGGAGTAGTTGATAGAACCCTTTTCGTCAAGCACCACAAGGACACAATCTTGTTAGTTCAAGTGTATGTGGATGACATTATATTTGGCTCCACTGATCCCAAACTTTGCAAAAGGTTTTCTGACCTAATGCACTCTAAGTTTGAGATGAGTAGTATGGGTGAGCTGTCTTACTTTCTTGGTCTCCAAGTAAAGCAAGATGCTGATGGCATCTTCATATCCCAATCCAAATATGCCAAGGAATTGGTAAAGAAGTTTGGGATGGCAGATGCTTCAGCAATGCATACACCTATGGCTACTAATGTAGTTATTGATTCTGATGATCAGGGAAAGCCTGTAGATCAAAAGAATTATAGGGCCATTGCTGGATCCCTATTGTATTTAACTGCAAGTAGGCCAGACATAATGTTTGCTACATGCCTTTGTGCTAGATTCCAGGTCAACCCCAAGGAATCTCATCTGATTCTTCTCAAGAGAATCTTGAGATACCTGGAGGGATGTCCAAATCTAGGACTTTGGTACCCAGATGAGTCAGAATTTGAATTAATTGGATATTCTGATTCTGATTATGCTGGTTGTCGAGTTGACAGGAAAAGTACCTCAAGAACTTGTCAGTTCCTGGGAGAGAGATTGGTCTTTTGGTTCTGTAAGAAGCAGGCCTCTGTATCAACTTCAACTGCAGAAGCTGAATATATAGCAGCTGCCAGTTGTTGTTCACAGATCCTGTGGATTCAAAACCAGCTTGTGGATTATGGTTACTCACACAAGAACACCAAAATCATGTGTGATAGTACCAGTGCTATCTCAATTGCACAAAATCCAGTGCACCACTCTAGAACGAAGCACATTGAGATTCGGCACCATTTCCTGAGAGATTGTGTGGAAAAGAACAAGATTTGTCTTGAGTTCATATCCACTGAGTTTCAGAGAGGTGATATATTCACCAAGCCCTTAGATGAACAGAAACATCTGTTCTTTTTAGTTCAACTAGGCATGATCAATGGAAGAGACTAAGTGTGACTTCTGCCTTGTTGAAACTTGTTTGAAGATAGTCGAACGACGTTCGAAGATAGTCGATCGGGTCAAGCCCATCGTCGACCTATGGTTGATGAAAGCTTGTCCGTTTGAAGATCGTCGACTGGCGTTCGACCATCGTCGAACAAGTCGAGCTCATCGTCGATCTCTGGATGACGACAGCTTGTTGTTTGAGAAGCCAGAAATAATCGAACGATTGCTCGACTACTCTGCTTCTGGACCGATCGTCGAACGACCGTTCGACCATCGTCTCCAGTATCTTTTAAATAGATCGACTATCTCCGGTCTAATATAAAGCCGATAGTCGACCTAGGTTAAAAGATCTTCGCTTTTATCGTCGACGGAGAGTGTCTTTTCGCATTCCGTCTTCCCGCTTGCTCCTCGTCTTGCGATTTTCTGCCGATTCGTCTTCTCCGTCTCTCTCGCGCATTCTCCAGCATTTCAATGGCGATTTCTCCAGCGCTCCTCGCAGTCGTGAAGTTCGATGCCGGTTTCAGTGTGGACTTTGACGCATTCAGTTGCTGCGAACCCGGTATCGTGGAAATTCTCCAGCTCTGCAAAGATCAAGGTCTGGAAAGGCTCATGTCTACAAGGATCAAGTTAAATATCCCAGAGATAAAGGAATGGGCATTTACTTCATCTTCTACTGAAGATTCAATGACAGGAACAATTGGCGGAGAAGAGGTAATCTTGACTCCCGCCGTTTTGATTGATGTTTTTGGATTGATTAATGGCGAAGAAGAATATGAGCAAGATGCTCCAGAGTTCGGAAGAATGTTGACTGAGCTAGGACATGCAGAAGGCATTCCCTCGAAGCTGCTCAAGATAAATTTTTCTTTTAAGATAAAATTTCTTGCTGAGTTAGTCGGAAAAGTGCTGCTGGGAAAGCACTCCGCCCATGATAACATTACTAGACAACAATTTGCACTAATGTGTGCAATTGTAAATCAGAAAAGGATTAATTGGGCAGGGGTTATGTTTGATTTGATAAGGAAGAAGAACAGTAAGAAGGAAGTTATCCTAGGAAGGGTTATTGGGATTTTTCTGAAGGAAAGATATCCCCAGCTGCTGATTTCAGATGCTACAACCATTAATGTCAGTAAGAAGATGGATCCCAACTTGTTCTCAAAGTGGAAGAGGACATTCGTGAAGCCCGCTCCTGCAGGGGTTGCTCCAGCTGCATCTGAGAGCACAAGGACTGACTCTGTCGCTCCCCACCCTCAAGAAGTTGGCTCAGCTCCTCTATCTATTCCTTCATCTTCTTCTGCTCTGCTGTCTACTTCAGTTGAAGTTCCATCAACTTCAGTTGAAGTACGACATTCTGCCTCTCCTGTTCATGATTCAACAACAGTTGAAATTCCATCTTCTCCTCCAGCATCTCCTATCCCTCATCATCTTGCTAGGATATCTCATCCTAGTTTTGATTTATTAGCTTCTGTACCTTCTACCCCTATTCATTCTCCAGTTCAATCTTCAGATCATATTGATCTTCCTGCTTCCACCCATCTATCTCCAGTTAACTCTCCAGTTAACTCTCCAATTCAATCTCCAGTTCGTTCTCCAGTTCATCAGGAATACATTCCTCCTGCTGATCTTCCATCCACTGCAGTTCCCCCACCATCTTTTGAGATAACTCCTGCATTCATCTCCAGCATCTTGGAGTTAATTACCCCTTCAATCAAAATCATGATTGAAGAGACAATTGCTCCTCTCGTTTCCTCCATTGCTTCTTTGACTGATGCCATCAAAATCCTCTCTAACTCTGCTGAGCCCTCTTCATCTAGGGGCCTGGTTTCAGTTCCCACTGAAATCAGGCAGGGGGAGATGTTCAATGAAGATGTCTCTGAGTAGCTCCCAGCCTACCTTCCAGCAGTTCCTCCAGCTATAACAGAATCAGTATTAGCAGTTATAGCTCCAGTGATAACAGTTACAGAAGAGATAGTTCCAGTTCAAGAAGAAGTAGCTCCTCTACTGTCTGCCAGAGAAATTTCTGATGCTATATTGGAATCAGAATTCGTTGTCAAAGTATGCTTAGAAGATCTTACTACTCCCTTGGTTGCCCGGTTTCTAGAAGGAGTCATTACCTCCTTCCTAGATGAATCTTGGGAGATAGTAAAGTTTGAAGGTAATTCACTCATTCGTTTTATTGACGAGTCAACTGACTTGCTAGTTTGTGAATACCTAGAAGGAATGTTTTTATTTTATATAGCAGATCTGTGTTCATGAATCTAC
Source organism: Platanthera zijinensis (assembly GCA_039513925.1). NCBI lineage: Eukaryota > Viridiplantae > Streptophyta > Magnoliopsida > Asparagales > Orchidaceae > Platanthera > Platanthera zijinensis. The sequence continues at coordinate 14,235,613 of CM077090.1, forward strand.
AGATAAAGTTCAAGAAGAACTAGTTACTCCAGAGCCTGCTGAATCTGCTCCAGTAGTTCCAGATGTCTTAGAGACAGTGCCTGAACATGCTTCAATTGCTCCAGCTGATCATCTGCCTGATGCTCAAGACACTGAGTCTGTTCTACCAGCTCAGTCAGATATGCAAGAAGATCCTGAATTAGATTCTTTTTTAGCTGATATAGAAGATGTTTCTGAAAGCCAAGTTGAAAATAAAGATGACACCCCAAAACTGAGTTTGGAAGAAGAGAAAGCAAAAGCTGCTTGGCAACAAAGAGTAAAGGCTGCTTTGGAAGAGAAAGAAAAAGCTTTGCAAGCTGAAAAGTCTACTGTTTGGGATGATTCACCAGGACCAAATCTAGACCTCCTTCTGGCACAGGATGCCATGGAAGAAGAGAAAGAGAAAGTTGCCCTGAAAGAAAAGGAAAAGGTTGTATCAGAAGCCTATGATCCATATGATCATCCTCCCTCATCTCATTCTGAGGATGAAGATGATTCAGATCTGTCTGAGGATTCTAAGAAAAAGAAAGCTGCAAAGAGGAAAAGAAAAGCTGTGGCTCCTCCTCCTCCCAATCCCGATCATGACACTCCTTACTACATTCTGAAAGGGATTGATCCTAAATCCAAAGAGTTCCAGCACTGGATGTGGTTCTCTAAGAACCATCAAAAGGAAAGAAAGAAATCAAAGAGGTATGATAGTCCTGCTCCCAGATGGACTCCTAGAGGTCCTCCTCCTCCACCTCCCGGTGCAGGAGCCTCTGGCAACATATCAGCAAATCCATCTGCCCCTTCTGACAAATCTGCTCCTTCTCAGCCTCTTTCAAGGAGAAGTTCTCAAAGCCATCAAGGCAGATCACATTCTGGATATCAAAGGCATGATGCTGAAACAAAAAAGCAAGTAAAGGAGGTGGTTTATCAAAAGCCAACATTTTCACCCCCTCCTTCACCCAAGAGAAAAGTTTCACCTGCTGCTAAAGACACTTCAAAGAGTAAAAGAACTGTTTTCTCAGAAAAATCCAGTTAAAAGTTTGCTGAGTTTGCTCCTCCAACATCTCTTGTTATTCAAGAAGTTAAAGATCCAGCTGAAAGTTTATTAGATCTGTCTACCAAGTTTAAAGCTGTGAAGCCAATAGATACTACATCTGAAAATAAGTATGAAAGTCAAGAGTTAGATCCTGATTTCAGGATGGCTCATTTTCTAGAGCTTGTTGGCTCAGCCCAGATAAAGAAAGCTAAGGCTGAAGGAAAAGATTCTGCAGGATTTACTACAATGTCAAAATTCAGAATGAAGGAACTTGATAAAATCCAGGTTAGTCCTGAAGTATTTGACCCTTCTAAATATATGGAAAAGCATCCAGAAGCAGTCGTTCCAAGGGCTTCAGAACTAAAGATTATTGGTGTACAAGATTTGAAGCTATCAAAGAAAGAAGCTCTAGATCCTACAAGGAAAATTACTTTTGTTTCTAGTTCTTCTAATCCTGAATCTAACTCTAAAGCACCTTAATTGTTCATTGATTGTCAGTTAATTTTTATCTGATTGATTGATGATATCTGCTGTGTTATTTCCCTTTATGCATTTTATTTACTTTCTGTAATTAGTGTTGTTTGTTTTATTTGTTGGAGAGACTTAACTCAAATAGGGGGAGATTGTTGGAACCCTAGGTTTTGATTTGAGTTCAGTCCTCTCTTTCTGTCTCTTGACCCAAGATTTATCTATGGTCAAAGGTTAGTTGATAGGTTAGATTCTCTAGTTGTGTAGAATTGCTTTTCCAAATGAATATTTGGTTAAGTAGTTTTTCGTTCGACTATAGTCGAACGTCGCTCGACTATAGTCGAACGTCGCTCGACTATCGTCTATCGGCTGATCGACGATCGTCTATCAGTTGGTCGACGTTCTGTCTGCGTTGATAGTTCGACTATCTGTTGATAGGTCGACTATCTGCTTGCTTTGGTAGTTCGACTATCTGTTTTCTGTGATAGGTCGACTATCTGCTTGATAGGTCGACTATCTGTTTTTCTTTGATAGGTCGACTATCTGTTGATAGGTCGACTATCTGTTTTCTGTGATAGGTCGACTATCTGCTTGATAGGTCGACTATCTGTTTTTGTTTGGTAGTTCGACTATCTGTCCGGATAGATTGACTATCTGATAGCTCGACTATCTATTTTGATAGGTCGACTATCTGCCGAGGTAGTTCGACTATCTTCCTTGATAGTTCGACTATCTGGATCGTTCGACTATCTGCCCGATAGGTCGACGATCTCCGTGCGCCGGTCGACGATCTCCGAAGGTCGTTCGACGTTTTGCTGTATGCTCTTTTTTAGTTTGTCGTCTTCTGTGATGTGACTAATTTCATATTTATTTTGGCATATTTTATGAAAGATTATCTGAATAATTTGTGACATTATTTCCATGCAATATCAGTTCTATTCTATATGCATGAGCTAATCTTTTCTGACAAAGTTGTTTGTCTTGTAGCTGAGATATGATATCTGCCAGGCTGTCCTTTATAGCCGTTAGACTCAAAAAGTCTTCCTGGCCGTAAAGAGATCTTTTTGATGTGACTTTATCTTATATTATTTCATCAGAAGTATTTGCAGCTTCTTAAAAAGCTTTATCCTTTTATAGGATATCTGCCTGCTGTAGTTTGTATTTGCTTTATGCTTTTTGCAGCCCAGCTTGCAGAGTTCAGAAAAAGACAAGATTCAAACTCAATTAGAGTCGTTGCTGCTGCTGATATATAAAGACTTCTTTGAAGAAGAAATCAACTAGTACTCTGAGAAAAATATTCATTCAGCAAGCTTACAGCAAGAACAAGTTTAACTGCTCTCAGCAATCTTCACTTAATTGAGAAGTTGTTAGCTCTTCTGCTCTTCTTCAACCTGAGTTCTCCTGTTCCAGGAAGTTCTGACTCAGAGTTCTTTTGAAGAAGAAGAAGAAGAAGATAGCTGCTAGAAGATTTTAATTTCTTATTTTATATCTTCTTGTAGTTCTTCCTTCAGTATTTACTGAAGTGTTTCTGCACTGAAGCAAGACTTCACCTGGACATTCTTTGAGCCAGGGGGAGCCTTGATTCTTTTAGAGCTTTCTAGCTCAGTGCAAGTTATTGTGCTTCTCTAATCTATTGTAAAATAGAGAAGACACCTTAACCCCTTTCCCCTTCCTGTACAGGGTTATTACTCCATTCAAAAGTATCCCTTGGTGGCAGGGCACCTGATCAAAAACCTGTGTTTGGTTTTTAGACACCTGATCAAAAGTCTAAAGGGTTTCTTGATCTACCTGAAGCAGATCTTGTTGGTGGCAGGGCACCTGATCAAAAACCTGAGTGGATTCCTACCTTGTTGGTAGAAGAGTGGACGTACCCAAGTTGTTTGGGGAACCACTATAAATTCCTTGTGTCGTCTGGATTGCCTTGTTTAATTATTTGCATTGTGGCTGTGATTAGATCTTAACTAGGTTTGCTAGTTGCTGGATAGGATCCAAAGCTAAACTATAATTACATTTAGCTTTAGTTTGTGCACAACACTTGTGTTAGGCTCTAAGGTTTAATCTTAAATATCTATAACTTTCATTCCGCTATTCACTCTAAGGGAGTTGAGTAGAAAGTCAACTTTGCTAGTGCAATTTTTGATTACTCTATTCACCCCCCCTCTAGAGTAGTATCTATCCCTTCTCTTTCAAGCATCTTTATCCAATCTAACTAGGACCAATCAAGTTTTGATTTTAATGAATCAAACACTGTTATCTTGCTCATTAATGATCGCTATGTACCTCATCATCAAATGAGAAATGATTTGGCAGAACATCGTTTGCAACATTATCAAGTGTGAAATAATGTGGTATGATCATTAATATTAAATTAACATCTATAATGACTTTCAATTCCTAACTGAATAATCCTCAAATCAACTTAAAATGAGAAAGATGTTAAGTCATCAAATGTGGAATGACTATGATCTAACTATCCCCGCTTTTCATCGAGAAATTATTTGGGGTTTTCAGTATGTTTTAGATATTTGAATATTGTAGATATATGTTCTTACCATCAAAACATGAACACATGGGGAAAATTTAATCTTTTTATAAATTTTAATCTCATCTCCCCCAATATTTTTATTGTAAGAACTCTATTTGCAATATTGTCCTTTGACCTCACACTGATTAAGGTCATAATCTCTTGACTTATGAGGGAGGTCAACTAAACTTGTTTCATCCTTAATTGTCTTCTTTTGCCATTGAACAAAGTCTTCGTAGCAATCATTTTTGTAGTCTGATTGTCACAGTAAACCACAACAGAACTCAGTTTCAGGCTCGTTAGTGGAATGTCCATCGTCAAATCTCCTATTCACTCTACTTATTCTCCTGCTGAAGATAGAGCATGGAGTTCAGATTCCATAGAAGAGAGCGCAATGCATTACTGCATCTTGAACTTCCAAGCTGCAGTTGCTCCTTCTAATGCGAAAATAAATCCACTAGTGGATTTGCTATCGTTTATTTATGAGCACCGTGATGCATCAGAATATCCTTCCAAAAATGGAGGATGACCATTGTAACATAAAACATATTAATTTTTGAGTGTGTTTTAAGTATCTCACTAGCCAATCGGGGGCATTCCAATGGTCTTAGTTAGGATTAATGGTGAATTTACCTAACATACCTATCGTGAATGCTATGCTAGGTCCGGTACAGATCATAACATACACGAGACTATTAACTAGTTTAACATAGTCTAACTATCTAACAACAACTCCTTCATTGGGCTTTAAATGATTATTGTAGTTATATGGTGTCTCTAATGTCACTGTATGCACACATATCCAACATTGATCTTTTATGTAGTGACCTTGAATTAGGGAAATGTCATCTTTCCCAAAACTAACTTGCATGTCTAGTGTACAACCCCAAATTCACTGGGTGGGACCCAGAGGCATTAATGGTCGGGGTTGGACCAGCCCCAAGTTAGTTCGGGCCTGAGGACCAGAAGAGCTCTCGCGCCGGAGGAGCTTCCGCCTAGGAGCAGGTGAGATCCCACCATAACCAGAAGCGGGCGAGAAGGCACGGCGCTGAGTGAGTGTTACTCTCTCAGCGCCGCGATCAATAAGAGCACTGAGTGAGCTTTACTCACTCAGCGCCACGGTCAGCAGCAAGGGCGTTGAGTGAGCTTCACTCACTCAACGCAGCATCCAGCGGAAAGGGCATTGAGTGAGCTCCACTCACTCAACGTCGTGGTCAGCAGCAAGGGCGTTGAGTGAGCTCCACTCACTCAACGCCGTGGTCAGCAGCAAGGGCGTTGAGTGAGCTCCACTCACTCAACGTCGTGGTCAGCAGCAAGGGCGTTGAATGAGCTCCATTCACTCAGTGTCGGGGTCAGCAGCAAGGGCGTTGAGTGGGCTCCACTCACCCAACGCTGCGTCCAGCGACAGCGCCAAGGTTAGAGGAGCTCCCGCCTGGGTAGGGACAAAAGCGTTCACCTTCGGTCAGCCAGGACCCGCTCTCGGCAGGGTCGGCGAGAAGGATCGAACCGGCAAGAAGGCGGGGGCTGGCTCAGCGTGAGACTTTTGACACTTCTTTTTAGCTCCCGCCAAAAGAAAGCGAGAGGGTTCTCGGCATAGAGCTCTCGCCGTGTGGGGCCCGGCTCAGGGTAAAATATCTTAATTGCCCCTGGGTGAAATTATCCTTATACCCTCAGGGGCTACATTTAATACTTTTCAGACAACGGGATTTGGCTATTAGCAGACCAGTCAGGGGTATTTCAGTAACTTCAGATCAGCAAAAGGCTATAAATAGACCCATAAGGGCTCTTTAGAAGGGGGACTCTCATTTTTTCTCTGAATCCATAGTGCCTTCTGAGGAGCTCCTAGCCCAGCTTTTGGCTTTGGAGGGGAAGCTCTCAGAGATCTTCCGGGTGTGAGGTGGGACCTCCCAGCTGAGGCGTTGGGTCAGTCTTTGGACCTTAGCAGCTAGTCGAGGGTCGAGGTTTGAGGGAAGTAGGCATTGGCTGCACCCTTGTTTTTGAACTCCCGTTGAGGTCAATTTTGGCTTCAACAGTTCTGGTGCGGTGAGCGTGGAAGGCAGCCGGTGCAAGAAAGTCTTGAGTTTGGTCCCATGACTGGAGGTGAAGGTGAAGGATCTGGCTCGAGGGGTATCCCCACCCCGGAGGAGGAAGCGATGAGGAAGATGTTAGAGGACTTTAGGCGAGAAGTCCTACAGACCATCAGCCTAGCCTTCTCGGCAAGGAGTGAGTGGGAGACGCCTCAGGTTCCGGTAGAGGTTGTCCCGCTTCTGGGCGAGAATGCCCCTGGACAGCGGCCCGTGAAGGAGGTCCCGATGGAAGGTGGCGAGAGAGACGTGGCAGAGCGGGAACTCTTCCCAGGGCAGCGCCTCGGAAAGGAGGTTCCGGTAGAAGTGGGCGAGGGGGAAGCGGCGGTGCGGGAGCTGTTCCTTGGGCCCGGTCTCACGGATCGTTCCAGCCAGCCAAGGTCGCGAGACGTTCCTTCTCGCCAGGCAGGGGGCGAGACCCTCTTTAGCAAGCTCATCGTCTCAGCCCCGGTACCAGAGGGGTTCTGGGAGCCGGACATGTCCTACTACTCGGGAAAGGATGACCCAGTACAGCTTGTACAATGGTTCGAGGATGTGGTGTCGATTAGGCAGATGTCCGATGCCTTCAAGTGTCGGTTGTTTGCCATCACATTGAAGGAGAAGGCCAGGGACTGGTTCCACCAGTTGCCAGCAAGCTCAATCTACAGCTTCGAGGATCTACGTCGGGGTTTCTTGTTGAGGTTCTCGACATCGAAGAAGAGGAAGAAGGAAGCAGAGTGCCTGTTCGTAGTGAGGCAGAGGCAAGATGAGACGTTGGGACATTATGTTGACCGGTTCCAAGAGGAGATTCTCCTGGTCTAAGAGGTCCCGGGGTACTCATTGATGTTTGTCTTTACCCTGGGGCTGAGGCTAGGGTTTTTTAACATGGAGTTGAAGAGAGTGCCCCCCTATCTTTTGAGGAGCTCATGGAGAGGGAGGCGAAAGAGATAGACTTCGAGAGGGCGAACCCGGCGTTTGCCAGGAAGCTGGCCCGGTTGGCAGAAGATGATAAAGAACCAACAGCAGGAAAGCAGAGGGAGCAAAGGGAAGAAAGAAGGAGAGAAGAGCCCCGAGGGCAGGGGCAGCAGCAGGGATGGGGAGCCTGGGAGCCGAACAACCGTTTGTGTTGGAGGCCTCAGGAGGGTCGCCCCCAGGGCCAAGGAGGAGGTGTCCAGGGAAGAGATAATCTTCGGGAACCGAGAAGGTTTGACCAGCGGGCATAGAGACAGGGCCGAGAGGTCACTTCCCACCACCGCAAGAAGCGATGGAGGTCGGTAGAGGAAGAGGAGGAGGAAGAAGAATTCGGGGAGCTGGGAGAAGAAGAGGAGGATAAGGAAGGGGGCAGGGTGGCGTTACCCTTTTGTGACTTCCATCAGGAGGAAGGTCATGCGACGGCCACCTGCCCGGAGTTCTTGGAGATGCGGGAAGCCAGAGGAATGGGGAGGCAGGATCCACCGGTAAGGATTGAGGAAGTGCAGCAGGGAGGGGAGGAAGATAGATGCGAGGACCGGGTAGACGTGGGGACCCGAGGAGGGATCAGAGTGATCCACGGAGGGGTGGGGATTGAGGCAACCCGCAAGGGGAGCCTTCAAACCATGTTCCGCAGGGGGGTCGCCTCAATCTCCTTGGCTCCCCCTCCGAAAGAAAAAATCATCTTTTCATCCGCGGATATGCCGGACTACGAAGACCCGTTCTGCGACGCCCTGGTGATCCAGACGGCGATGGAGAACTTTACGGTCTCCAGGATACTGGTGGACAATGGGAGCTCGGTGAACGTCATCTTCAAGATGGCCTTTGATGAGATGAAGGTTAAAGGGAAGAGGGTTCTAGCCTCAGATGGACCGTTGTTCGGATTTTCTAGAGAGAGGAAAGAAGTAGAGGGAGGGGTAGGACTGTATGTGAAGCTGGGAGGAGTGTCACGGAACTGTAGGTTCGTGATAGTAGACGCCCCAAGTAGTTACAACGCCATCTTTGGGCGTTCCCTCATCAGCGCATTTCGCTGTGTCCCCTCCTCGTTTCACCAATGTCTTAAGTTCAACAACGGAGGGGTGTAGGTCAGGATCAGGGGGGATCCAAATGTGGCAAGACAATGCCATGTGACGGCGGTTAACGCTGTGTCTTGGATGGCGGAGGCAAAAGAGCTGGAGAGGGAGCTAGCAAAGCAGGAGAAGGTGTGTAACACCCCAAAAAGACTCAAAATTGGATTTGAGGTGCAGGTTGCTTAACACGGCCTGGGACACGGGCGTGTCCCAGGGCGTGTCGGGGTACACGGCCTGGGACACGGGCGTGTCCCAGGGCATGTTCAGATTAGTCGACGATCGGAGGTCGACGATAGTCGAGCCTGGGACACGACCTTCGACACGGGCGTGTCCCAGGGCATGTCACTCAAGAAAATGTCGTACCGAGTCAGAAATGTACACGGCCCGGAACCAAGCCTTGCACACGGCCGTGTCCGATTTGACACGGGCGTGTCCGAGGGCGTGTGCCTACCCGTGTACTGCTCTGACTGGTTTTAGCGCTCGTTGAGTACCGTGTAACAGGTGTGACACAGGCGTGTCACATGACCGACACGGGCATGTCAGGTTCGACACGGGCGTGTCGATGCCCGTGTTCTGGTAGTTTTTAGTCGGTGCGAGTGCCGCGTGTGCCACTTAAGGGTACACGGCCTGTGACACGGCCGTGTCACAGGCCGTGTCGACCAAAAGAATAAATATTTTCAAGCAAATCTTGGTCGTTCATTTTCCTTAAAGGAGATCCTGTGGCTGGGGCTCATTCCTGGGCTGATAAGGCCGGGAAAGGAAGGAGAAATGCTCATTTCTAAAGTTCATCTTCTCTTTCTAGCTTTAAGAGAGAGGTGAGAGCAAGGTAAGGAAGAAGAAGTGGAATCCGGCTGCCGGTGGTGCTACGGTGGTCCAAATCGTGAGCCGAGTTCGGATTTGCGAAGGCAACGCTGCTGCGAAGGCTTTCATCCGTCTCAAATTTCTCTCCATGGCTCCGAAGCGAGTTCCTAGGGTAACGATTTCCTGCTTGGACATGTGAAGTCCTTAATTCCTGCATTGCATAGGGAAAACCCTTCCCCGCGAGTGTGCGGTGGGTTGTGGCGTCCCTTGGGGTAGATATGCAAAGTCCCCCTTGTTAGAGTCCGGAATTGGAGTACGGATCTAGGCATGCTGTGTGAAGCCCATCTGGACATGGTCTGGATTGGTGATGCTTGTTTGCATATCGGAGAAGACTCCGTGATTCTTGCTTGTAGGCATGATGGATAAAGTACTGGAAGAAGTCCAGGAAATTATGAGAGTTGGACTCTCCTGTAGCCGTGAGTTGCTACTTTGTGTGAGGTTGAGCCGTTGAGCCGTGGGGCTGCAACTAGGCAAATGCCTTGGAGGTGGAACGGGCAAGGTGAAGCTGTACCCGCGTCAGTCCAGGCTTGAGTCTGACGATTTGAGCAATGGGAAAGGTGGATCTGTACCCGCGTTATGGTTGTCTAACCTTGGGTGCTTAAGACCCTGTTAGGATCACATAGCGAGAGTCGACGGCCTGTGAGCCGATCAGACTAGAATGCTCATATTGGACCATTATGTCTGGGACCTCCGAACGGTGGTGTGGCCGTGGAACTACGGAACACCGATAATGTGCCCTGAGTGCACGGAGCGTCGGGCCGTCGTGCCTACGTTTGTGATATGTGACTGTGCGGGCGTGCACGTCTTGCTTGAATTGCTATATATCATATTGGAAGATTGCTATGCAGGGATGGAATTCCGCTGCCCCGTGCCAGGGGCAGGGTCGTTATAATTTGTCAGCTGAATGCTGACCGTTGCCCTATTTGCCACCGCTTGGTGGATTGGTTCTTATAGGTACTGGAGGTGCTGGTCCGAGCGGGACTTAGCGGGCTGAAGCCCAAAGCTGTGTTGCTTCCCTCGAAGGCATTGTTTTGTTTCTTTTGTTCATGTGTGGCCGGCCTGCGTGCCGATGTCTGTAATCCACACTCTTGTTAAGAGAAACTGTTGTAAGGCCTTAAGGCCAGACTCTTTTATTATATGTATACATTCATATGTTATAGTGGACAGTGTTCTTGATCTTGAGTTCAATAATTCAACCTTGAAACTTCCGCTACAATGCTCTGTGTTAGGATGCGTGGTTGTGGTATTATTTCGTAGCGTCTCCGTCTGTTTGTGGAATATGGTGTGGGGCCCCGGCCGGACCCTCTATTATATTCTTCTTGACGGGTAGAGGTGTTACAATTTGGTATCAGCTTGTTGGTCGATCTCTTCCGAATTCGCGGACGAATTCTTTTGAGAGGTGGCGAGCACGTGTTCGTGCCGTCGTTATAACACTTAATTTGAACTCAAGATCGTCCACTTAGGAATGCAAATACACTTGTTTGTTGAACTTGTGTATCCTTTTTGTATGGTTGCCGTTTTCATTGGTCGTTAACCTGTGTATTTTACACATATAGGTGACCAGAAGTGTTGCGGGTCAATCCGAACCACAACGTTCTATTGAGAGTGCGGCACCAGCCGAGGTGCCCACAACTCCTCCATCCGCTGAAACAGTCCGTCTCATCACGGAAACGGTACTTGCGGTGATGAATGCTCAGCAGGCGGGGCAGGCACGTCCTGCAGTGGTGCCAACGCAAGCTGGGGTACGGCAAGAACCGGTAGAAGCCGAAGTTGATCCGCGGGTAGCAGATCAACAATGGAAGCAATTCTTGAGCTTCAACCCTCCGCAGTTTCATGGGGCGGGTACACCGACCCAAGCAGAGGATTGGCTTGCAAGAGTCAAGAGGATTATGAGAGCTATCAAGGTTGAGGAGGAACAGAAAGTCATGTTAGCCACTTTCCTACTAGAAGGAGAGGCGCGATTGTGGTGGGATGAGATTGAAATGCATCACTTGGCCGGCAGGCAATTGGCAGAGGTTACAATGGAAGAATTTTCTCGATTGTTCTTAGCACAACATCTGCCGATGCAGCAAAGGATATCGATGGAAATGGAATTTCAACGGTTAGCGCAGGGAGATCGAAGTGTGGATGACTACCTGCATGAGTTCACCCGTTTGGGAAGATATGTGGGCACGATCTTCGCCGAAGAAGAGCGTAAGACTAGTCGGTTTTATGCGGGACTGCGAGATGAGCTGCGGTATTTGCTCTCGAGTTCTGTGAGTCAGGGATTCCAAGCCTTAGTCTGTACGGCTCGTTCTTTGGAGATGGACATGAAACAGGGGCAAGCAAAGGGAAACTTGGCTGTTGTGAAGCCAGAGTTTAAGCCGCCGCGTCCGGACAAGTTTGGCTACCGAAAAAGATGGAACAAGAAGTCTAAGTCTTCTGGACAAGCTCCTTCTGCGACTGTGACGGATACATCTGGGTCTGGATCTCGTGCTTGTTTTACGTGCGGGAAGGTTGGACACTTCGCACGTGAATGCTGATTTGGTCCTCCAAAGGGTGATAAGAAGACGGGAGCGTCTTATGCGGAGAAGGGGAAGGCTGTGGTGGAGTCTTCTGCCTCGCACGTGCAGCCCAGGGTCTTCAATCTTGGACAACAGGAGGCCATTAAGCAGGCGGATGTCGTCACAGGTGAGCGTAGGTTTTAATGTTCTTGTTGTTATGATGTGCTGTGCTTGTTTTAATTGTAATGTTATAGGGTTTGTCCTTATACGAGAGTATCCGGCGCGAGCACTGTTCGACACAGGTGCTTCACATTCGTTTCTGTCTGAGGACTTTGTCTTTCGTATCGGGGTGCCTATCCGGACCACGACAGACAGTGTAAAGGTGTTGTTGCCTAACGGATGTTTGATGTGCGCGGATCGATCTTACGGTCTTGAGGTCAGGATAGGAAGTCGGGAGTTCAAAGTGGAAACATTAGTATTGCCGATCAAAGAGTTTGATATAATCTTTGGTATGGACTGACTTTCAGAGCAGCGTGCCTGTATAGATTGCACTTCAAAAGAGGTCACACTTGGGCAAAATACCGAACAAGAGACCAAGTTCATTGGTATGCAAGGGATGAGTGGGATGTTGTTATCCGCTCTCCAAGTTGTTAAGGCAGTTCGGAAGGGTGCGGAGGTGTTCTTCACACTCATAGAGGCGGTGGCGCCGAAGGCCAGTGTGAGTGAAGTGCCGATTGTGTCGGAATATGCTGATGTGTTTCCAAAGGACCTTCCGGGGTTACCTCCCCAAAGGGAAATCAACTTCGCTATCGAGCTGGTGCCGGGTGCGAAACCTGTGGCCCGTTCGCCGTATCGGGTAGCGCCAAAAGAAATGGCCGAACTGAAAGTTCAGTTGCAAGAGTTGTTGGAGCAGGGATACATACGCCCAAGTATGTCACCTTGGAGCGCGCCTGTTCTTTTTGTGAAAAAGAAAGACGGTGGTTTGCGACTATGTATTGATTATCGCGAACTGAACAAGCTGACGGAGAAAAATAAGTATCCAATTCCACGGATCGATGACTTGTTCGATCAGCTAGCGGCTCAACCGTCTATTCGAAGTTGGATTTGAAGTCCGGGTATTACCAGTTGCGGATTAGGGAAGGTGACATTCCCAAGACAGCGTTTGGCACACGCTATGGTCATTATGAGTTCACAGTGATGCCGTTCGGCTTATGTAATGCGCCTTTGGTATTCATGGATCTCATGCATCGAACGTTCCGCGAATACCTGGATCTGTTTGTGATTGTGTTTATTGATGATATCCTTGTATATTCACAATCAGAGGAAGATCATGCAAACCACTTGCGATTAGTATTGCATACCTTGCGAAGGAATAAGCTGTATGCCAAGTTCTCTAAGTGTGAGTTCTGGCTCTCGTCGGTGGCTTTTCTAGGCCATGTGGTAAGTGGAGAGGGCATAGCGGTGGATTCGGCTAAGATAAGTGCCATTCGTGATTGGCCAGTGTTGTCTTCGGTGGCCGAGGTCAGGAGTTTCCTTGGACTGGCGGGCTACTATAAACGGTTCGTGGAGAACTTCTCTCGAATTGCTTTGCCTCTGACTATGTTGACGAGAAAGGATCATAAGTTCGTTTGGATGCCGGAGTGCGCAAGAGCTTTTATGGAGCTGAAGAATCGTTTGACCACGGCGCCCGTTTTGACGTCGCCATGTGGTACAGATGGATTTGAAATATACAGCGATGCGTCAGGAAGCGGCTTAGGTTGCATTCTCCTGCAGTTTGGCAAGGTGATCGCTTATGGCTCACGTCAATTGAAAGTGCATGAGCGTAATTACCCCGTCCATGACTTGGAGTTGGCGGCGGTGATCTTTTCGCTAAAGTTGTGGCGGCATTATCTTTATGGAGTGAAAGTGGATATTTATACAGATCATAAAAGCTTAAAGTATCTGCTCGAGAAAAAGGAGTTGAATATGCGACAAAGGAGGTGGATGGAATTCCTTGGGGATTATACCTTCGACATTCACTATGTTCCCGGAAAGGGAAATGTGGTCGCTGATGTCTTGAGTCGTCGGACTCCAGTGCGGGCAGCTTGGTTGCGGATACATGATGAGCGGTTAATCCAGGAGTTAGAAGCTTTGGAGATATCTTGTGTGGAAAGAGATTCTTCGACTAATGCATGTGTGAATTGGTTGGAGGTTCAATATGACCTTGCTGACAGGGTTCAGCGGGCAATGGAGTTGGACGAAAGTCTCCAACGCTATGCAAAGGAGGGGTCTGGTGATCAATTCTCCTGGGATGACGGTTTGTTACGGAAAGATGGCCGATTGTGCGTCCCTAGTGCGGGTAAATTGCGAGAAGGATTGTTATATGAAGCACACTTTACAAAGTACTCAATTCACCCTGGGAGCACAAAAATGTACAAGGACATGAAGAAACTGTTCTGGTGGCCTGGTTTAAAGAAGGACATAGCCGCATATGTGGCTAAATGTCGTACTTGTGCTTTGGTAAAGGCAGAATGTCAACGGCCGAGTGGTTTCCTGAAGTCGTTGTCGGTTCCGCAATGGAAGTTTGAGGATATTTCTATGGATTTCGTGCACGGATTGCCGAGATCTCAGCGTGGCCATGACTCAATCTGGGTGATTGTAGACCAGTTGACAAAGGTGACTCACTTTATACCGAACAAGCGGGATGATTCAGTGGAAACGTTGGCAAAGCTCTATGTGGAGCAGATTGTTCGATTGCACGGTGTTCCCCGGAGCATCGTAAGTGACCGAGATGGGCGCTTTACCTCGAAAGATTGGAGATTAGTTCATCAGATGTTGGGCACGAAGTTAGCATTCAGTACGGCCTTTCACCCGCAAACGGATAGCCAAACTGAACGAACCAACAGAACGATGGAGGATATGCTCCGTATGTACGCCCTGGACTTCAGTAAGAATTGGGAAGAGCATCTTGTTATGGTGGAGTTTGCCTATAATAATAACCATCAAACGAGTATAGGCATGGCCCCGTTTGAAGCGCTCTATGGTCGTAAGTGTCGTACACCGCTAGCTTGGGCAGAAACTGGCGAGACTAAACTTTTAGGCAAAAAGGAAGTCGAGGATGCTACCTCAACAATACGCTCTATTCGAGAGAAGCTCCTAATAGCCCAGGATCGGCAAGCCAAGTATTACAATGCTAAGCACCGGAACGTGGAGTTCGCGGTGGGTGACTGGGTCTATTTAAAGATTAAGCCCTTCAAAGGCGTATCTCGGATTCGGCAGTTGAAAAAGCTAAGTCCGCGATACCTTGGTCCGTTTGAAGTGGTGGAGCGAGTTGGGGAAGCCGCCTATCGGCTAGCTCTTTCATCGGAATTGAGTGGATTGCATGATGTGTTTCACATCTCGGTGCTACGCAAAGCAGTCAAGGATCCAGCTCAAGTAATTGACAATGATCGAGTGCCGGTTGAGTATGGGCTAACGACAAAGGTGAAGCCTATACGGATCGAGGATCGAGCCGAGAAACAGTTGCGGAACAAAGTGATCGGGATGGTCAAAGTCCGATGGGACAATTGTGGCCGAGAAGAACTAACATGGGAGCGCGAGCAGACCATGCAAGCCGAGTTTCCCGAGTTATTTTCGTAACTTGTTCGCTCGTTGTATATGTAATAGAAACATATAAATGTTTTGTTATTTTTCTCCCTGCTGTCTTCAAATTTCGGGACGAAATTTTATTAAGGAGGGGAGGATTGTAACACCCCAAAAAGACTCAAAATTGGATTTGAGGTGCAGGTTGCTTAACACGGCCTGGGACACGGGCGTGTCCCAGGGCGTGTCGGGGTACACGGCCTGGGACACGGGCGTGTCCCAGGGCGTGTTCAGATTAGTAGACGATCGGAGGTCGACGATAGTCGAGCCTGGGACACGGCCTTCGACACGGGCGTGTCCCAGGGCGTGTCACTCAAGAAAATACCGTACCGAGTCAGAAATGTACACGGCCCGGAACCAAGCCTTGCACACGGCCGTGTCCGATTTGACACGGGCGTGTCCGAGGGCGTGTGCCTACCCGCGTACTGCTCTGGCTGGTTTTAGCGCTCGTTGAGTACCGTGTAACAGGTGTGACACGGGCGTGTCACATGACCGACACGGGCGTGTCAGGTTCGACACGGGCGTGTCGATGCCCGTGTTCTGGTAGTTTTTAGTCGGTGCGAGTGCCGCGTGTGCCGCTTAAGGGTACACGGCCTGTGACACGGCCGTGTCACAGGCCGTGTCGGCCAAAAGAATAAATATTTTCAAGCAAATCTTGGTCGTTCATTTTCCTTAAAGGAGATCCTGTGGCTGGGCCTCATTCCTGGGCTGATAAGGCCGGGAAAGGAAGGAGAAATGCTCATTTCTAAAGTTCATCTTCTCTTTCTAGCTTTAAGAGAGAGGTGAGAGCAAGGTGAGGAAGAAGAAGTGGAATCCGGCTGCCGGTGGTGCTACGGTGGTCCAAATCGCGAGCCGAGTTCGGATTTGCGAAGGCAACGCTGCTGCGAAGGCTTTCATCCGTCTCAAATTTCTCTCCATGGCTCCGAAGCGAGTTCCTAGGGTAACGATTTCCTGCTTGGACATGTGAAGTCCTTAATTCCTGCATTGCATAGGGAAAACCCTTCCCCGCGAGTGTGCGGTGGGTTGTGGCGTCCCTTGGGGTAGATATGTGAAGTCCCCCTTGTTAGAGTCCGGAATTGGAGTACGGATCTAGGCATGCTGTGTGAAGCCCATCTGGACATGGTCTGGATTGGTGATGCTTGTTTGCATATCGGAGAAGACTCTGTGATTCTTGCTTGTAGGCATGATGGATAAAGTACTGGAAGAAGTCCAGGAAATTATGAGAGTTGGACTCTCCTGTAGCCGTGAGTTGCTACTTTGTGTGAGGTTGAGCCGTTGAGCCGTGGGGCTGCAACTAGGCAAATGCCTTGGTGGTGGAACGGGCAAGGTGAAGCTGTACCCGCGTCAGTCCAGGCTTGAGTCTGACGATTTGAGCAACGGGAAAGGTGGATCTGTACCCGCGTTATGGTTGTCTAACCTTGGGTGCTTAAGACCCTGTTAGGATCACATAGCGAGAGTCGACGGCCTGTGAGCCGATCAGACTAGAATGCTCATATTGGACCGTTATGTCTGGGACCTCTGAACGGTGGTGTGGCCGTGGAACTACGGAACACCGATAATGTGCCCTGAGTGCACGGAGCGTCGGGCCGTCGTGCCGATGTTTGTGATATGTGACTGTGCGGGCGTGCACGTCTTGCTTGAATTGCTATATATCATATTGGAAGATTGCTATACAGGGATGGAATTCCGCTGCCCCGTGCCAGGGGCAGGGTCGTTATAATTGGTCAGTTGAATGCTGACCGTTGCCCTGTTTGCCACCGCTTGGTGGATTGGTTCTTACAGGTACTGGAGGTGCTGGTCCGAGTGGGACTTAGCGGGCTGAAGCCCAAAGCTGCGTTGCTGCCCTCGAAGGCATTGTTTTGTTTCTTTTGTTCATGTGTGCCCAGCCTGCGTGCCGATGTCTGTAATCCACACTCTTGTTAAGAGAAACTGTTGTAAGGCCTTAAGACCAGACTCTTTTATTATATGTATACATTCCTATGTTATAGTGGACAGTGTTCTTGATCTTGAGTTCAATGATTCAACTGTGAAACTTCCGCTACAATGCTCTGTGTTAGGATGCGTGGTTGTGATATTATTTCGTAGCGTCTCCGCCTGTTTGTGGAATATGGTGTGGGGCCCCGGCCGGACCCTCTATTATATTCTTCTTGACGGGTAGAGGTGTTACAAGGTGAGCCCGGAGGTGGAGGAGCAAGTGGTAGGAGAAGCTGAGAAGGAGTCCCAGAGGGGGGAGGAAGTTGAGCCACAACAGGAAGAGAGCCTGGAGGAGGCGATGAAGATATAGGAGCTAGCCGTTGGAGTTGAGCAAGAGGGTCTGGAGATAGGGATGGATGAAGAAGAGGAGGGCCAAGTTGCGAAAGTTGGGCAGGGGGCCCCGGGGAGCGTGGAGATCCATCAGCTAGGAGGAGAGGCCGGAGGAGGCAATGGAAGTTGTAGGAGGGGAAGAGTTGGAGTTTGAGGAAGAAGCAAGGGACGGCTGGGAGCAGTCGCGGTTGGAGTCGGCCGAGGAAGTGGTAGAGATGGAGGTCTCCACCAAGGCAGGGCAGGTGCAGAGGGTGCGAATCAGCGGGGGCCTGAGCCTCGAGGACCAGGAGCGGATGAGAGCTTGCATCCAGAACAATGTCGACATCTTCGCTTGGAGCACGGCGGACATGCAGGGCATTGACGCGGATGTGGCCTGTCATCGCCTGAACTTGGACCCCCGGACTCGCCCCATACGCAAAAAGATGAGGGCCATCGCCACCAGGCTGGAGGAGCCCATCCGCGAGGAGGTCAGAAAGCTCCTGGAGGCGGGCTTCATCTCGGAGGTCCAGTACCCAGGTTGGATCTCCAATGTGGTAATGGTTAAGAAAGGGGGAGGGAAGTGACGCATGTGTATTGACTTCTCTTTATTAAATAAATCGTGCTCCAAGGATTGCTACCCTCTGCCTCGAATCGACGCACTGGTTGACTCAGCCATCGGTTTTTCTGTTATGAGTTTTCTTGATGCTTTTTCAGGTTATCACCAGATTCGCATGCACCCCACCCACCCCCCCCACCCTCGACGTCAAAGACGTCTCCTTCATCACTAGGGAAGGGTGCTTCAGTTATAAGATGATGCCCTTTGGGCTGAAAAACGCAGGAGCCACATACCAGCGCATGATGGATCGAGTCTTCCAGGAGTAGAGAGGGAGAAACTTGGAAGTCTATGTCGATGACTTGATGGTGAAAAGCAAGTGTGTGAACTCACACCTGCGGGACCTCGAAGAAACCTTCGCCACCCTCCGAAGGTTCAAGATGAGGTCGAACCCCTTGAAGTGTGTCTTCGGGTCCAGCCGCGGGAAGTTCCTCGGACATTTCTTGACTCCGACGGGGGTGGAACCTAACCCGGATAAGGTAAAGATCATCCTAAACCTGGAATCACCTCGCAATGCCAAGGAGGTCCAGCGCTTGACAGACAAGCTGGCGGGATTAAGCAGGTTCCTGTCTCGGTCTGGTGACAAATGTTCATCATTCTTCAAAGTGTTGAGGGGTAACGAGAGGTTCGAGTGGACGGCCGATTGTGAGGAAGCCTTCCAAGGGCTGAAGAGGCAGCTCTCCCAGGCTCCCCTACTTCAAAGCCCAAAAGAAGGGGAGGACTTAGCCCTATATCTCGGGGTGGGAGCGGAATCCATGAGCTCTGTTCTAGTCAGGGAGGAGGGGAAGAAGCAGTTACCCATCTATTACGTAAGACGGATCTTGAGGAAGGCGGAGCTCCGTTACCCCATCCTCGAAAAGCTAGCGTATGCTCTGATCGTCTCGACGAGAAAGCTTCGGCCGTACTTCCAAGCGCACACGATTAGGGTGGTAACCGATCATCCTCTCCGTAAGATCTTTGAAGGGGTGGAGCACTCGGGGAGGCTGGCCAAGTGGTCCATTGAGCTGAGCGAGTTCAACATCTCTTTTGTCCCAAGGCTCTCGATTAAGGCACAGGCGGTAGCGGACTTTCTCGTGGACTATGTTGTTGAAGTCGGGGAAGATGAGCCGCAGCAGCAGGGGGTGTGGAAGGTGATGGTTGACGGGGCCTCGGGAAAGCATTCCATGGGGGGAGGAGTGGTGTTGGTAAGCCCCCAGGGGGTAGCAATAGAACAGGCGGTGGCCTATCACTTTCCGGTGACCAACAATAAGGCAGAGTACGAAGCCGTGATAGCTGGTCTTCGTTTGGCGAAGGAGCTTGGGATCCAGGATGTGGAGGTTTTTACGGACTCGATGGTGGTGGCATCGCAAATTCGAGGAGAGTTTGAAGCTCGGGAACCTACCCTCATAAAGTACCTATCCAAGGTAAGGGCAATCATCGGAGGCTTTCGATCATTCTCAATCCAGCATGTTCCTCGGGAGGAGAGTGTGGCTGCCGAGCGATTTGCAAAGTTCGGGCCTCGGGGAGGAGGGACCTTAACCGAACTATTCCGACCAGCAATCGAAGAAGGGGAGCTGATGGAGGTAGGCCGGCGACCCTCGTGGGTGGACCCACTTGTGACCTTCTTATCAACCGGTGAACTGACGGAAGAAGTGAAAGACACAAGGAGTTTCAAGCATAAGACAGCTCACTACCTGATGTTGGAAGGGGGGTTACATCGCAAGATGTCGTCGGGACTCCTGGCCCGGTGTGCGACCGAGGAAGAAGTTCCGAAGATACTTGGGGAGATACATTCAGGCGAGTGCGACAGTCACTCAGGGGGAAGGACTCTAGAGGCAAGGGTGGTCAGGCAAGAGTACTTCTAGCAGATCCTGAGGAAGGATGCGGCATAGTTCGCAAGGAGATGTAAAAGGTGTCAGCTGAACGCCCCCCTCCAGCTCTTGCCCGCTCAAAGACTAAGGAGCATAACGTCACCATGGCCTTTCGCCATTTGGGGGATGGACTTGGTCGGGCCTTTCCCCCCGGCCAGTGGACAGAGGAGGTTCCTATTGGTCATGATCGATTACTTCTCCAAGTGGCTGGAGATCAAGGCTCTAGCTAAGGTCACTTCCCAGGTCATCAGGAACTTTGTTTGGGGAGAAATCATATGCAGGCACGGGCTACCCCGAGCGATAGTGACAGATAACGGTCCTCAGTTTGCTAGTGAGGAGTTCATCAACTTCTGCACCCAGCAGGGGATAGATCTCAGGTTTGTCTCTGTCCATCACCCCCAGAGCAATGGCCAGGTGGAAGCGGCAAATAAGATTATCATGAACTTACTCAAGAAGAAGGTGGAGAACCTGAGGGGGAACTGGGTAGAACAGCTCCCTTCCATCCTATGGGCCTTGCAGATGACCCCGAACACGGCTACCGGTGAGCCCCCTTCAAGCTCTCCCATGGGTGCGAGGTTGTCCTCCCGGTCGAGTTCGAGGTTCGGTCCCCGCGGGTCACGACCGCCGGCGAGGGAGATGAGGCCTGGAGATTGGGAAATGAAGAAGGGTTGCGCCACTCACTAGACATGGTAGAGGAGCTGCGGGATGTTGCGGCCATCAGACAGGAGGAGACCAAGCGGCGAATGGCCAAGTACTTCGATAAGCATGTTAGAATCAAACAATTCTCCGAGGGGGATCTAGTGCTGAAAAAGGTCGACGCGGCAGGGAGGTTAGCCCTAGTGGGCAAGCTCAACCCCAGCTGGGAAGGACCTTACATAGTAAAGGAGGTTCTGGCAAACGGAGGTTACTACCTCCAGGATGTGGAGGGAAGGACCTTGAGTCACACCTGGAGCGGCGACGATCTAAAGCGCTTTTACCCGTAGGGGAAAAAGGGGATTGTACGGTTGTAATCAAACAGAATCATTTTGAAACATTGTAATACCAAAATGCTATCAAGGTCTTCTTCTTGCTTTGATCTGACACCTGCTTTCTAATTTTAATGATAGAATAGGCCTTATGTCTTGAAATCTTCATCAACACCCCGAGCTCGGCTCGGCCCCAGGTAGACCCGCTGCACATGCTCTCATCTAGCTGACAGGTCCAAAGGCTCGCCTGTGGGGGAGATGTTTGGTTTGAGAAATCTTCATCAACACCCCGAGCTCGGCTCGGCCCCAGGTAGACCCGCTGTACAGGCTCTCATCTAGCTGGCAGGTCCTAAGGCTCGCCTGTGGGAGAGAGGTTTGGTTTGAGAAATCTTCATCAACACCCCGAGCTCGGCTCGGCCCCAGGTAGATCCGCTGCACAGGCTCTCATCTAGCTGGCAGGTCCGAAGGCTCGCCTGTGGGGGAGAGGTTTGGTTTGAGAAATCTTCATCAACACCCCGAGCTCGGCTCGGCCCCAGGTAGACCCGCTGCGCAGGCTCTCATCTAGCTGGCAGGTCCGAAGGCTCGCCTGTGGGGGAGAGGTTTGGTATGAGAAATCTTCATCAACACCCCGAGCTCGGCTCGGCCCCAGGTAGACCCGCTACGCAGGCTCTCATCTAGCTGGCAGGTCCTAAGGCTTGCCTGTGGGGGAGAGGTTTGGTTTGAGAAATCTTCATCAACACCCCGAGCTCGACTCGGCCCCAGGTAGACCTGTTGCGCAGACTCTCATCTAGCTGGCAGGTCCGAAGGCTCGCCTGTGGGGGAGAGGTTTGGTTTGAGAAATCTTCATCAACACCCCGAGCTCGGCTCGGCCCCAGGTAGACCCGCTGCGCAGGCTCTCATCTAGCTGGCAGGTCTGAAGGCTCGCCTGTGGGGGAGAGGTTTGGTTTGAGAAATATTCATCAACACCCCGAGCTCGGCTCGGCCCCAGGTAGACCCACTGCGCAGGCTCTCATCTAGCTGGCAGGTCCGAAGGCTCGCTTGTGGGGGAGAGGTTTGGTTTGAGAAATCTTCATCAACACCCCGAGCTCGGCTCGACCCCAGGTAGACCCGCTGCGCAGGCTCTCATCTAGCTGACAGGTCTGAAGGCTCGCCTGTGGGGGAGAGGTTTGGTTTGAGAAATCTTCATCAACACCCCGAGCTCGGCTCGTCCCCAGGTAGACCCACTGCGCAGACTCTCATCTAGCTGGCAGGTCCGAAGGCTCGCCTGCGGGGGAGAGGTTTGGTTTGAGAAATCTTCATCAACACCCCGAGCTCGGCTCGACCCCAGGTAGACCCGCTGCGCAGGCTCTCATCTAACTGGCAGGTCTGAAGGCTCGCCTGTGGGGGAGAGGTTTGGTTTGAGAAATCTTCATCAACACCCCGAGCTCGGCTCGACCCCAGGTAGACCCGCTGCGCAGACTCTCATCTAGCTGGCAGGTCCGAAGGCTCGCTTGTGGGGGAGAGGTTTAGTGTTACACGGATGTTCTAGGCTAGGCAAAAGGCATCCTAAGGACAGACCCAAAAATGGTCTCGGCCAGGAGAGGTTTCGGCCAGGAGCGGTTTCGGCCAGGAGAGGTCTCGGCCAGGAGCGGTTTCGGTCAAGGAAGGTTTCGGCGAGGAGATCCTTGTTGAGGGATCTTGCCAAGCGAAGTCCCCGGCGGGCCTAGGTAAGGAGGCCGATCGTTCGCGCAAGGTAAGGAGGGGCGGTCTTCCCTCAGCTTATGAATGACACTTATCGTAAATCGTTCTCGGCATAAGGCGGGAGCGACGTTTCAGAGCCTTGGGCTCTCGGCAGATTCTCACCTATCGGCCGCCAAGAGAGACTATCCTAGAGGGGGCCGGGGGCCCCGGGCAGAAACGATCTTGAACAGCATTCGTTTCTAGCAGAAAATAAAAAAAAAGGAAGGGGGAAGAGGGGAGCAAAATTACATTTATATTATAAACGGGATAGTCTTACAAAAATTGGAGTGTCTCGCTCATTACAGAGAAGAAAAAGAAACCCCTCAGGAGGGAGCGCTATATCTGCTCGAGCTCCCGCCTGAGCTCCCGCTGGAGTCCTCACTTGGACTTCCACTAGAGCTCCCGCCAGAGCTCGCCCCTGAGGTCTCGCCAGCAACCGTGGTAAATTTTGGGACGTCCGAGGGCGAAGAGTCGGGCGCGCCTGGGGGTCTCAGGATAGGCGCAAAGAGCCAAGGGACGAGCTGAGGAGCGGTCAGGGTCTCACCACCCTCGTCCAAGCATCCCACGTTCTGTAAGGTCTCGATCATCAACTTGGCCGTCGCCTGAGCGTTGACCTGCAAGAGCTTGTCGATGTCGTACTCGGAATAATCTCGGCACTTCAGCCTTTCATCGAGCGTGGGAGGGGGCGAGATCGCAACTATCGCCGTCTCCAGGCGCTTGACTTGGCCCTTCAGCATGTCATTCTCGCACTCCACCCCGACCAATCGCGCGCGAAGCACCACGACTTGCGGAGAGTCCTGCATAAGATTGTTCTATCAGCGGCAAGAACAGAGGTATGGATCTCATATGCGAGAACTAAGGTTGGAAAGGGTCTCGCTTACCTCCTCCACCAGGCGCATAGATAGCTGGCATTGGGCGTCCTCCAGCTCATTCTTCAGGGCCGTCACCTGAGCCACCGCTTCCTCTCTCGCCTTGTACATGTCAAGGAAGTTTCGGTCGATGGTGATGCTTCGGCGAGCACACATGTGCGCAAGCTCGAACCCACGCATAAGGGCCCGAATGGAATCGAAAGCGAGAAGGCGGGTGGACATCTGGTCGTACATGCCCGCAAACTCCCGACTGTAGAGGCCATAGCCCAGCGCGAAGGCCTCGCCGGAGACCTCGTCGCCCTTTGCCCAGCTCGGGAGCAGCGTCGAGAGAGATACTCGGTTGGCCTCTGGGTCCCATTGCAGCAAGGGCTTCCCTTCGGCATCTAGGCTCTTCACGCCCATGCCAAAGTTCATGTGCCCCTTCGGTACAGGCTTGGGCAGAGGCTGGGCAGAACCTGCGGCAGCCACTATCTCGGCGCCCACCTCCCCACCCGCCTCGACCGCGGCCGGAGGGTTCTCGGCAGAGGCCCCAACACTGCTCCTGGGGATGTCCCTCATCTCGCTTACTGCCGCTAGAATCTCGGCGAAAGACCTGCCCGGCGGAAGAGGTCGGGCGGGCGAGGGCACCTTGGACTTCCCTTTCTCGGTGGCAGAAGGTTTCGGCCTCTTCACTCGTTGAGATGAGAAGTCGCCGGGTTTCCGCTTCGCGGCACCAGACGGCGGAGGCGGGGCTGGCTCGTCTGGGCAAGCGCGGGCCGCAGATTTCGCGAGAGCCAACGGATCTCCCGCGATCTGGCCCTCGGCAGCGTGCGTCTCGGGGAATGGCTGGCGCTGGGGAACCTCCCGCTCCCCTGCAGAGACGCTAGTATTCAGCATAGAAACTCAGCAAGGAATCAGGTTAGAGGCGAGACTATACCTTCACCCGGGAGCACGGGAAGGAGGGAATCAATGGCTCGTCGGAGGAAGGGGACGTTAAATTCCTTTGTCCCGAAGAACTCCAAAATAGCATTCTCGCGCGACCCCAGAGTCGGCGGCTTGTAAGCAGCATTCTCGTACTGCACCGGCGAGAGGGGGACGTTGCCAAAATCGTCGGCAACGTAGACAAACTTCTCGCCCCAATGGTGGTGCTTGTTGGCGAGACCGGTGGTTTTGAGCAATTGTCCGGAGAATAAGACCACTCCTCCTTTCGCCCGGAAAGTGAACAACTTCCGGAAGATCGGGAGGCTGAACTCAATCCTCTGGGACCGCATGTAGCAGATGAACGCTACGAGAATTGCGACCGAGTTGGGATTCAGTTGCGCGGGAACAACTCCATAATAGCAGAGAGCCTGGCGCATCTCCGGGCACAAGGGGAGGCGAAAGCCCACCTCGAAGTGTTCGAGGGGGATGACGAGCTCTTCTGCTCCCGGGCTGTTCACCTTGTCGCGATTGCCAGGGTTTCTCGCCGTGAAGCTGGCGGGAATAAAGCGGGAGGTGATCGTCTGATATTCCTCCAAGGTCAGGGTGCAGGAGGGAAACAGGTGTTTTCGGAAAGCTTCCGCACAATTGGCATGACCCTCACTCTCGCCCGACATTGTGGTTGGGAAGAGGAGGGCGAGAACTGTGAGAAAGAGGAGAAAGCAAGAAGTGGACGGAAACGAGAAGAGGCGGAAGCGAGCACGTGTTCCCGGCAAGACGCGAAAGCAACGAAGGAAAAAGCTGAGGTTCCGGATCGGGGAAATAAATATGGTGGGTGAATCCACCTATTTATAGGAGACCGTGGTAAATGATGATTTCCCCATAAATGGCGGTGGAGGTACAACTGTCACGCCCTAGGTCAACAATGCCTCGGTCCCCCGCCCGAAGTGACAGTGACTGATCGATAACCCTAGTTCGCGCAAGGGTTAAGCGGTACGGCATAAGCGAAAGCGAAGAATGTTCTCGCTAAGTGAGACATAAGATAACAGCGATAACGACAGTTAATCAATAAAAGCAGTTCACAATATCGCAAGCGGTCCACAGTCAAAAACAATTAAGAAAAACATAATTAGAAGACATGGTACATGGCGGGAAGGGAAGGGAAGGCCAGAGGTAAGGAGAGGCGAGGCGAGATAGCAAGAATCAATAAAGCTACCAATGATAGCGTCCTCGCTCTCGCTGTCGGGTCCTCGGAGGCGCCAACGGGTTGAAGTAGGAGGAGATCATGGTGCACCCTAGATTGATCCGGCGAGCTTGGTCTCGTATCCGTGCAAGACACCTCCCGGGGGAAGATCCCGCAGTAGAGCAGCCCGGCCGCTCCGCCTCGCTTAGAAAGTAGTGTCGCTCCAGGGCCTCCAGCCTTTGCTCCACCGATCTACGGAACTCCCTCGCCGCGTAGGCCTGGGACCGCTCCCGCCGCGCAAGTTTAGAGAGGATGGCCGCGAACCTTTTCCCTCGCCTTCTTGCGCTTCCCGCGCCAACCAACATTTCTTCCATCTCGCCAGAGGAGGGGAAGGGGGAGCTATCGCCATCCTCCTCTTGATCCCTGTCATCGTCCTCGTCCTCTTCAGCCCCCGATCGCAGGTCCGGATCTCCTAAGAAGGCAATCGGGCGGTCAGTGCGAGAACAGGATAGGGGCAGCAGCAGTATGTGGCATACCAGAACCGTGGCAAGAGCCATCGGCCGGGGGAAGGCGAGAAGGCCCGGGTTCCCCCTCGGCATCCCTCCCAAATAGAAGATGGAGGGGATTTCCACGGCCCGGACGGAAGGTCTCGCGCGCCGTAATCTCCGCAGGGCCCGAAGTCTGGGGAGGGTCGCGCTCCCTCTCGGAACGGTCCACCTCCGGCGTCAGGGATGGGTCGGCAGGTGCGTCACCTACGGAAGGGTGAGGATTGATTGTCGGATCGTCATAGGGGGCAATCTCTGCGACAGTCTCCTGCAAGGTAAGATTCGGTCAGGCGGAAGCAGGCGTTGCGAGAGTCCCGCCCAAGGGTTAGAATAACCAAAAGAAAAGCAGACGAAAAAGGAGGGGCTACCTGGAGGTCCCGAACCATTGGCGGGAGCTCTTTTCGGAGCCTGCGGCTGGTCCTCAGGCGGGCGAGACGTCAACGGGTCCGGGGGCACCGACGGAAGCCCAGCTCCACCTTCCGGGACCACCTGCCAAGAAAGGTTCAGTGACCAATTCATAAGTACAGCAGTCCGCTAGTCGGCAAGACATACCCTTTGCAATAGAAGAGGATCGGCCGTGCGGCTTGGGGGTGGAGTTGGAGAGGCTCGGTGCTCCCGCGAGGGGTCCCGAGGGGCCCTCTTCTTCTTCTTCCTCTTCTTCTCTTTCGTCGGCGGCGGAGGCTCTACGGTGGGCGCTCCTCTCGCCAGCCAAGGAGCCACTAGAGCGCTACTGGCAAGAGCATGCGCTTGCGCCGCCTTTATGCGTTCCTGAAGACTCTGAGAGAGTGGCTTACCAACCTGTTTGGGGTGCATCGCGAGGTCGCGCGAGATCTCAGGAGGGGGCAACAACAGTCGGGCAGATTTACGCCCGCCTATCCGCACATATATATAGTCGAGGTATGACCCACCAAAAGATTCTCTTTTTGAAGTGACACGTGCCCAGCGAATATTATTGGGTTGGACGTGTCTTTTCGAGCGCAGGGCTAGCTCAAAAAGAGCGGGGATTGTGTACAACCCCAAATTCGCTGGGTGGGTCCCAGAGGCATTAATGGTCGGGGTTGGACCAGCCCCAACTTAGTTCGTGCTTGAGGACCAGAAGAGCTCTCGCGCCGGAGGAGCTTCGGCCTAGGAGCAGGCGAGATCCCACCATAACCAGAAGCGGGCGAGAAGGCGCGGTGCTGAGTGAGCTTCACTCTCTCGACGCCGCGATCAGCAAGAGCGCTGAGTGAGCTTCACTCACTCAGTAGTGCCACAGTCAGCAGCAAGGGCGTTGAGTGAGCTTCACTCACTCAACGCCGCGTCCAGCGGAAAGGGCGTTGAGTGAGCTCCACTCACTCAACGCCGTGGTCAGCAGCAAGGGCGTTGAGTGAGCTCCACTCACTCAATGCCGTGGTCAGCAGCAAGAGCGTTGAGTGAGCTCCACTCACTCAACGCCGTGGTCAGCAGCAAGGGTGTTGAGTGAGCTCCATTCACTCAGCGCCGGGGTCAGCAGCATGGGCGTTGAGTGGGCTCCACTCACCCAAAGCCGCGTCCAGCGACAGCGCCAAGGTTAGAGGAGCTCCTGCCTGGGGAGGGGCAAAAGCGTTCACCTTCGGTCACCCGGGACCCGCTCTCGGCAGGGTCGGCGAGAAGGATTGAACCGGCAAGAAGGCGGGGGTTGGCTCAGCGTGAGACTTTTGACACTTCTTTTTAGCTCCCGCCAAAGGAAGGCGAGAGGGTTCTCGGCATAGAGCTCTCGCCGTGTGGGGCCCGGCTCAGGGTAAAATGTCTTAATTGCCCCCAGGTGAAATTATCCTTATACCCTCAGGGGCTGCATTTAACACTTTTCAGACAGCGAGATTTGACTATTGGCAGACCAGCCAGGAGTATTTCAGTAACTTCAGATCAACAAAAGGTTATAAATAGACTCATAAGGGCTCTTTAGAAGGGGGACTCTCATTTTTTTCTCTAAATCCATAGTGCCTTCTGAGGAGCTCCTAGCCCAGCTTTTGGCTTTGGAGGGGAAGCTCTCAGAGATCTTCCGGGTGTGAGGTGTGACCTCCTAGCTGAGGCGTTGGGTCAGTCTTTGGACCTTAGCAGCCAGTCGAGGGTCGAGGCTTGAGGGAAGTAGGCGTTGGCTGCACCCTGATTTTTGAACTCCCGTTGAGGTCAATTTTGGCTTCAACATCTAGTATAGTTTCAATTACACATATGTCTTTAATGCTATATTCTTTTATTAGACCTGACTTTATGTCATCCACTTCAGATTAATCAGATCTTAGAAATAACATATCATCTACATACAAACATATTATAATGACTTTATTTGATGTATGGCGTATATAAAGATATTTATTAGAGAGACTCGACATGAATTACATGTTCTTTACACTATGGTCAAATTTCCCATGCCATGATTTAGGTGCTTGTTTTAGTCCATATCGTAACTTAATTAACTTACAGACCTTATTTTCATTACTTTCTATAATGAAGTCTCCAGGTTGGCTTATGTAAATCTCTTCGGTAAAATCTCTATTTAAGAACGTAGTCTTAACATTCATTTGATGAACAATAAAATTCTCAATAGATGCAATGACAAGGATGATCCTAATGGTTGCTAGGTGACATACTGGTGAGTATATATCAAAATAATCCACCTCACTAACTCGTGTGAAACTTTTAGCCACAAGACATACTTTATACTTAACTATGCTACCATCAAAATTTAATTTCTTTTTCAGAACTCACTTACAATCTATAGTTTTAGCCATTCTTGGCTTATTAACTATTGTCCAGGTGTTGTTTTAAAGTAGAAAGTTCATCTTTTCATCAATTATTTCTTTTCAGAATAGTGAAGCCCTTGATCTCATCGCTTCTTTATAGGTGGATGGATCAACCTTAACGTGGTAAGTGACAAAATCAATATCGAAGGTTTTGGTAGTTCTCTATCTCACAGAAGTTCTCCTGAACTATAATTCATCATTGTCTACTGGAACTGAATAAGAGGTGCTCGGTACTGACTCAAGAAATTCCTCAGTAATAGTTGCTTGTATAACTGGGAGTGTCAGGTCCTTATCTTTAAGGAATTTATCTTCAAAGAACACTGCATTCTTAGATTTCATAATTATATTATTGGAATTATCTAATAATCTATCTGTGTTGGTACTAGGTCCAATCTCAAACCTTCTTGGGTCGGAAACCCTAACATAGGTTATACATTCCCATGTCTTAAGTCAACTTATGTTTAAGGGTCTCTTAAATAAAATCTCGTAGGTTGTAACCTCTAACGTAGCATGAGAGACTTTATTTAAATTGTGATTTGCAGTGAAGACTATTTCTTCCCAATAAGCAGTGAGCATGCTAGCAGTTAGGAGCATGAAATTTAACATTTCTGTTAGCATTCTATTCTTTCGCTCAATTATACCATTTGATTTCGGTGAGTTAGGAGCATTGGTTTCAGCTCTGATTCCTTGATAGGCAAGGAAACACTTGAACTCACTAGACATATATTATCCTCTTCTATCACTTCCAAACCTTTTGATTTTCATATTAAGTTGGTTTTCTACCCTAGTTTTGAAAATATATAATTTTTCAAACGTTTCATCTTTAGTTTTAAGAAGATAAATGTGATAGAACTTAGAACAGTCATCTATAAAAGTGATCATATACTTCCTACCCCCTCCGATGACAACTTTTAAAGTCATAGATGTCATAATGAATTAGCTCTAGGGGTCTGATATTATTAGTAATTGGACTAAAAGGTTTCATAGTGATCATAGTCTGAACACGCACTTCACATTTCTCAAGTTGAGTTTTAATGTTTAATGTGATCTGGTGAATTCTAGCTATTTGGAACATCTTCTTATAATTCACATGTCATAGTCTCTCATGTAGAGTCTTTGAGTTAACTACGTTTGATTGAACTTATTGAAACATTTTGTTTGCTTGACTTAATCAGTCCATTCTATTTTTTAACGTATGCACAACAAAAATAGTGCGAGTTAACTTACATTATTACTTCACCGCTACAAAAATTTTAAAAAACAAATCAACATCACAAAGTAAACTAATAGACACTAAATTAGCAACTGCTGTAAAAATAAATTTAATATTTCCCAAAATTAAATTTTTACCCGGGGAGAGGACCGAGGTAGCATTGCCAGCATGAGTCACCTCAGTCTCTCCTCCATTGTAGTTATGCGCCTTTCCAAAACTATTGTGACCTTAGTTAGAGGATCCTTGTCATTAGTCACGTGACAGGTAGCATCGCTGTCCATCCACCACTCAGAAGACCAGCATGTTGTAGTATTTTGTGGGGCTTTCTCTCTCTTCTCCAGTTTATTCATTTCAGACGTAAAGGCGAGACAACCTGCTTAAGGTCAATGTAAGGCGAGGGTTCAGAGAATTTAGAAGACAATCTTTACAAAATTCCCGTCTTTGCTCCATAGATATTTGTCCACATCCTCCCAGATAGTAGATAAATCACTGAGCACTGTGTGGTAATTCTCCTATTTTTTAAGTCAAGTTGAATGTGGAGTTTTCACCCATGAAAATCAGTGTGATTGAACGACTGCAATTTCACTATATCATATGTGCTACGTTTCGACATAATTAAAGAACAAAGTCACATGATCTGCGGGGAGACAACAAGTTTTCAGATCCAATCCATAAATTTTTTGTTTGCTCCTCCTCTGCGACTGAACGCAACCGTCAGAGACTATCCGATCAGCAAACTCAACTGAAACGCAGAGCGTCTTCAGAGAAGCACACCTTTTCCAAGCAGCAATGTGTGGTAAAAGGAAGAGATTCCATGTAGAGTTGCACACATGCACTCTCTGCCATCGACCGCAATCCAAAAAGTCTAATGCCAAAGAACAGATTTGTTAAATTCCTTCTTACGTGATCTTGAATCTGAGAACTTCACTGAATATCATATCAGTGGAGACTTTCTTCTAGAGATCCTTTTTCGGGGAAGACTTTGTTTTCCAGAACTTGAGTGACAAATCTGTCTTCAGGAATCGTAAAGAGGTCGCTCGAAGCATCCCAAATGACGGTCAAAATGGAACAACCTCTCCGTTGCCCCTAACTTGGGTTTTATAGGCAAACCATAAGTTTAATACGGGTATCGAATATTCCGGTATCCAAACCAGACCCGTTAAGCCTCTGAACCAATTATATACCCAAATATACATTAACACGAACCACCACAACGACGACGGCTTCCAAGCAGTGACGACACAGACTTTCAAACAAAGGCAATGCCGGCCTCCAAACAACGACACGATCTTTAAACAGCAGTGACACGACCTCTTCTTCCCTCCTCCAAGAAAAGCCAAGCATTTCTTGCTTTGTCAGCTTGAACCGTAATTGAGCATGAGCCCAACCATCTCCTTTTTATAGTGCCGGGCTGCCAAGTTAAAAGATCAAAATAAAACCTTAATTTTTTTTTTATTTTGATGATAGATGCAAACACGTGGAGCACAAATGTCTTTTTTCCCCTCAATTTTTATATTTGACGGAAATAACAAGGATCATGGGAAGATCTCAAGGATTTGAAGCAGTCCAAAATCTCGACGTAATGAGCGCGCTCAAAGATTTTCTCAAAATAGATGTAAACCACACCCGACAATGATTTCCGGGAGCTAAGAATTTTTGAAGTGCTGATGAAGGAGAGTCCTTATTTGCTTAAAAAAGGTGAGTGTTATCCGCACTACAGTTTTGGTTATCCGCACTTTTTTTCCCAATTTTTTGCG
The DNA here is from genome assembly GCA_039513925.1 of Platanthera zijinensis. Taxonomy (NCBI): domain Eukaryota; kingdom Viridiplantae; phylum Streptophyta; class Magnoliopsida; order Asparagales; family Orchidaceae; genus Platanthera; species Platanthera zijinensis. The sequence goes on from CM077090.1 coordinate 14,267,370, forward strand.
CCTTTTAGAAATACGTCTTGTACATGCATTTTTACGAAAAGTGTTCAACACCAAAGTTGTAGATCTCATCGAGATCTACAACTTTCGTGTTGAACACTTTTCCTGAAAATGCATGTACAAGAAGTATTTCTAAAAGGCGCGAAATCTGGGTGTATTTCCAAAGTACGTCTTGTACATGCATTTTCAGGAAAAGTGTTCAACACGAAAGTTGTAGATCTCATCGAGATCTACAACTTTCGTGTTGAACACTTTTTCTGAAAATGCATGTACAAGACGTATTTCCAAAAGGCGCGAAAAATTAGGAAAAAAATATTTGCGAATAACCAAAACTGCAGTGCGGATAACAATCACCTTAAAAAATTCGACCAAAATATGCGGGCCAAGCGTAAAATAAGAGCTATTTAGTATACTCATACATGGACAAAGGTGGAGTAACGCACCCCCCAAAAAATGGATCCGGATCGCCAGGAGTTTGTACGGAAAACTCTATGGTGGAGTTCGATCCAACGCACGAGAGCGATTCATCTCGTCAATTCTACGGCGAGATGAATCCGGGCGCTAAAAGAAAAAAAATGAACATTAAAAAATAATAAAAATAATTATATAAAAAGCAGGAAATCTCGCGCGTTGGATTTCAATTCAACGCGCGAGATGGACCGAACTCCACCCTGGAGTTATTCGTACGAACTCCAGGAGATCCAAATCCAAAAAAATACTCCTGAACCCACCACTAGGATTCAGATCGCCTGGAGTTTGTACGGAGAGCTCCATGGTGAAGTTCGATCCAACGCGCAAGAGCGATTCATTTCGCCAATCCTACGGCGAGATGAATAAAGACGTCAAAAACAAAAACGAACAGTAAAAAATAATAAAAATAATTTTAAAAAAAACGGTAAATTTGGATTGCAATCCAAGGCCCGAGGTGGATCAAACTCCACCAACAAGTTATCTGCACGAACTGTAGGGGATCCAAATCCCCACCACCGTCTCCCGCCGTCACTGTCACCGTCCCCTACTTTCTTCCCGCGTGTTCTGAAAAACCTTCGTTCTCAAACACCTTCGTTACGCGGCCCTTTACCGCTTCAAACAGAGATGACCATCGATTGCCTGATCCTAGGAAAGCAGCTTTCTCATGCGTTCCATTCCCCACGCTTCCTGCATAGACTCATCTTTTCCAATCACAGTCGCAAAGAAAAAATGAACTTAAAAAAACCCTAATCCGCTTCTCTCTTTGCACCTCCAGGCGCGGGACAAGAGGTCGGCAAGAGCTGCGCGGTGGTGTCAATGGGGGGAAAGAGGATCATGTTTGACTGCGGAATGCATATGGGCCACCTCGACAACCTCCGCTATCCCGACTTCTCCAAAATCCCCGAGTCCGGAGATTTCAATTCTGCTCTCACCTGCATCGTTATCACCCATTTGTGAGTTGCAAGATTTCGTGTTTTCATGCATTTTCTGTTTCCAGTATATTTTGTTTGGATGATTTTCACTAACCTTACAGAGTAAGGACTACAAGAATAGTTGATGGATTAAGATTAACAATTTTTGGACTGAATAGTCTTTATTTACCTCTTTGATTGTTGATAATTGTCTTATATGTAAATTTTATTTGGAATGATGTGTATTGCAGTCATCTAGATCATGTTGGAGCCCTTCCATACTTTACTGAAGTCTGTGGGTACAGTGGACCTATTTACATGACTGTAAGTTCATAGAATTTTGTTCTATTATTTGTTGTTTGGCTACCACATTTTACTCCATGCAAACATCATGTGACATATTCCTAAAAGTAGTACAGGTAATTCAATCTATCATAGGTAATTAAACCCATCATTGGTCATTCAATTCATCATAGACCATTCAGTCCATTAATTTAATGTTTGTCTATGATTGAAAAGATATACGCATAGTTGCTACTTCCCACGCAGGACTGTAAATGTATAAGCTTTGTACAAGTTCAAGCTAATGGTTGTAATTATATTTTTTAAGTATAACCCTATGTTATTCAAGGCGCGGGCGCGAGGCGCATTAGGCACATGGCGCCAGCCGCGCCACACCTCTGTTAGGCAGAGGTGGTGCACCTAGGCGCACTGTCACGGACTTGTCCCCTTGACAATGTCGCGTGCGGCCTTAGCTTCTTCCTGCGCCCCTTCGCAGCTAGCTAAGTCAGCCTTCTTCAACACTTGATCGTGGAAAGAAAAGTAAGAGAGCATTTAGAAAGAGTGAACGAGAGAGCAAAATAGCAAGAGCGTGTAAGAGAGCTTTATTGCTTGAATTGCTTGGTCATTTACAAATGAGGGGGTCTTCCCCTTATATAGGCCCCCAAAGGGGTTTCCCTTCAAAGAATGGAAGGATCTAGACTACTCTACCATCATTTGTATATCTACATCTTTCAAGAATGTTCTAGAATAATCTCTATGTACAAGAATATCCTCCAAGATCCTAGATTTCTCTAGAAATCTCTAGAGGTTAACCCCATAGATGCAAAATCGTGACATTCTCCCCCATCTAACCTGGCGACACCCTCGTCGCCTCATACTGTTGGATGATGTCTTTGAACTGCCATAAATCTACTAAAGTTTCCCATGTAGCTTCGGACTCTGGCCTTCCTTTCCACTTGATCAAATATTGTGTGCTGGGTTGCACACCTCTTCTCCGCACAGTTTTCTTTGTGAGCACTTTTTCCACCTCTTTGTCAAAAGACTTGGTCATCTCTAGTGGTGCTCTCTGAGATATTCCTCTTTGAAGATATTCATGGGCTTCATGATTAGACTTTAACATGCTGACATGAAACACTGGATGTATCTTCAAAGAGTTTGGTAGGTCGAGACGGTATGCAACCTTACCCACCTTTGCAATCACCGGAAACGGCCCCTCATATTTTCTAACCAATCTTTTATGCAAGCTGCACAAGGGTTTGAATTGTTGCGGTAGAAGTTTTACCATGATCTTGTCCCCAACCGTGTATTCCACCATTCGTCACTTTGAATCAGCCCACTTCATCTGCTTGCGTGGTTTCTCTAAACATGCTCTGGCTAAGTCTGCTTGTTCCTCCAATGACTTAGCCATTTTCCATGCTCCTGCGCTTCTTCCTTCATCAGCTGTGGCCACCAGAGTGTGTGGAGTAAGTGGTTGCCTTCCCGTTGCAAGCTTAAATGGACTCCTTCTAGTTGTCTCACTCCTTTGTTGATTGTATGAGAATTGAGCCACTTCAATCAACTTGGCCCAGTCCTTCTGATTGGCACCCACAAAGTGCCATAAGCAGCACCCAAGCAACGCATTCACCCTCTCAGTTTGCCTATCAGTTTGAGGGCGGAAGCTTGTGGAGAAGTTGAGTTCAGATCCCAACAACTTGAACAACCCTATCCACAATTTTCCCATAAATATGGGGTCTAGATCACTAATGATAGTCTTCGGCAACCCCCAATACTTCTCTACGTTCTTGAAGAAAAGACGTGCTGTCTCCTCCGCTGTAGTGCCCTTGTGCTAGGGATGAATGTTCCATATTTGGAGAATCGATCCACCATTACTAAGATCGATTCACACCCTTCGGATTTAGGCAAAACATTGATGAAGTCAAGTGTCACTGACTCCCAAGGATGCTCTGCAATAGGCAATGACTCCAATAGTCCAGCGGGTTGCTTGTTGTCCACTTTGTCTTGTTGGCAAACAAGACAAGTTTTGACGTATAGCTCCACTTCATCTCTCATCCGTGGCCGGAAGTATGAGTCTTTCATCAATGCCAACGTGCGTTTCTGTCCAGGATGTCCAAATCATTTTGTGTCATGACATTCTTTGATGATACCCCTCCGTAGGTTATCCCACTTAGGGATGTATAGTCGTCTTCTTTTGGTGTAAAGTAGCTTATCCTCTACCCAAAATCTCCTGGCTTGGCCTTCCTTGGCCAGATGCATAAGTTGCGTGGCAAGAGGATCCTCTTTCAACCCTTGCCTTACGTGATCTAGTATTCCTCCAATAGCCATGGATATCGCGGCTAGCTCGGCTTTGCGGCTTAGTGCATCTGCCACAACATTAGTCTTCCCCGCCTTATGCTCCAAGATGAAGTCAAACTCTGCTAAGAAGTCTTGCCACCACGCTTGCTTTGCCGTCAACTTCTTCTGTGTCTGGAAATAAGTTATTGCAACATTATCCGTCTTGATTGTAAATTGTGCTCCTAGTAGATAATGTCTCCATACTTGCAAGCAATGTATTATGACAGTCATTTCCTTCTCCTTAACGGTGTACCTTCATTCCGCCTCGTTGAGTGTGCGACTTTCAAAGGCTAAGGGATGACCTTCTTGCATTAGAACTCCACCGATCACAAAGTCTGATGCATCAGTGTACAACTCAAATCTCTTATTGAAGTCTGGCAAGGCAAGCACCGGTTCACTGCAAACCGTTGCCTTCAAGTTTTTAAAAGCTCGTTGGCATTCATCCGTCCATAGCCAAATCTTGTTCTTCTTCAACAAGTCCGTCAATGGCACTGCCCTCTTCGAGTAGTCCTTGATGAACCTACATAGTAGTTCACCAATCCAAGGAATGATCGTAGATCAGTCACCTTTGTTGGTGGCTCCCATCCTTGAATGACTTGCACCTTGGTCATGTCCATTCGTAGTTGGCCATGTCCAATGACATGTCCAAGAAATTGTATCTCCGTTTGTCCAAATGAGCATTTGGACTTCTTCACATATAACTCGTTCTCTCGCAATGCTTGAAATACCAAGCTAAGGTGCTTGGCATGCTCCTCCAGGGTGTCGCTGTAGACCACGATGTCATCCAAGTACACCACCATGAACTTGTCGAAGTATGGGTGGAATATTTGGTTCATCAAAGTGCAAAAAGTTGCTGGTGCGTTGGTTACACCGAAATGCATCACCAACCATTCGAATGCTCCATACCTTGTGATGCAAGTGGTCTTAGGTTCATCCCCCTCTGCAATCCGCACTTGATGATATCCCTTTTGCAAGTCCAACTTGGAGTAGATCCTTACCCTCCCAAGCATGTCAAAGAGATCCATAATGAGAGGAATAAGATATTTGTTCTTTATCGTAACCTTGTTTAGTGCCCGATAGTCTGTGCAAAGCCGCAAGGTTCCATCCTTCTTCTTTTGGAATAGCACCGGGGCACCAAATGTCGCCTTTGATGGCCTGATCATTCCCGACTCTAGTAGCACTTGAAGTTGCTTCCTCAACTCCTCCAATTCAGGGGGAGCCATTCTATATGGTGATTTGGCTGGTGGCTTTGTCCCCGACTCTAGCTTAATCTTGTGATCCACCTCCCTCCGAGGTGGTATCTTGAGAGGTAACTCGGCGGACATAATGTCCTCATTCTTCACTAGAACGTCCGCAATGAGGTGAGGCACCTCCTCCCTTATGTCGCCTTTGTCTTCCTCCTTTAGGGTGGCCAAGTAAGTTGGTTCACCCTTCTTGAACCCCTTTGCAATTTGTATGGCCGAGGTTGTTTAGGCCCTTTCTTGTCCAACTTTGATGGTCCTTGCATTGTCGGGACCATGCATGCAGTTCCTTCCTCCAAGTTGCAAACTGAGCGATGTGCTAGCATGACAATGGCTTGCATATTCTCTAGAAAGTCCATTCCTAGCACAACATTGAAGTCATCCATGTGTGCTATAGAGAAGTCCACCCAACCCTTCCAGGTGCCCATGCGCAACTCCACATTGCGTGTAACTCCATCGAGCGGCCTTGTTTGACCGTTCACCGTCTTGGTCCAACCTCCGCCCTTCATGACTTGCAAGCCCAACCTCTTGGACTCTCCTTCTGTCATGAAGTTGTGTGAAGCTCCTATGTCGATTAAGGCCTTGGTGGTCTTCCCATTGACCAAAGCTTCCACGTACATCAACCCCTTGCTTGATGTAGCTTTTATTGACTGCACGCTCAAAGCGTTTAGTAATTGCAATGAACTCATTTGAGAAGTACCTTCTTCCCGTGGGGTGACGTTTTGGCTCTCTACCATAGCAGATAATGATCCCAACTTTGGGCAGCTGCTCATCGGATGTGACCCCTTGCACACATAGCATTCGCCTTTTGGTACAAAGTTCTTTTTTCCTTTCTTCAAACTCCTTCCGTGGGTCGGGCAAAGTCTTTGAATTGAACAGTTTCCAACAAGCAAGGGGCTGAGTCACGGACTTGTCCCCTTGACAATGTCGCGTTTGGCCTTAGCTCCTTCCTGCGCCCCTTCGCAGCTAGCTAAGTCAGCCTTCTTCAACACTTGCTCGTGGAAAGATAAGTAAGAGAGGACTTAGAAAAAGTGAACGAGAGAACAAGAGAGCAAGAGTGTGTAAGAGAGCTTTATTGTTTGAATTGCTTGATGAGTTACAAATGAGGGGGTCTCCCCCTTATATAGGCCCCCAAAGGGATTTCCCTCCAAAGAATGGAAGGATCTAGACTACTCTACCATCATCTGTGTATCTACATCTTTCAAGAATGTTCTAGACTAATCTCTATGTACAAGAATATCCTCCAAGATCCTAGATTTCTCTAGAAATCTCCATAGGTTAACCCCATAGATGCAAAGTCGTGACAACACGCTTTGAAGCGCATGACACGCTCAATGCGAAATGTACTACTGCCACCACATGCTGTGTGGACGGGAGGACACCATGCATGATTACTAGTGTGTATCCTTTGGTGATATTTACTCATTTTTACATGCATACATATGTCTAATGAGGGTTTACTTCTGATACATGCAAACACATGCACTTAATGGCCTAATTATACTCAATCCTCTATGATGTTTCTCTAGAGGGTAAGAATTTAATTTTGTGGATCATTTATCTTCTTACGCTCTAAACTGAACAGTTTCCAACAAAAGCTTTGGCCCCATTGATGTTAGAAGATTATCGGAAAGTGATGGTAGAGCGAAGGGGAGAGGAGGAGCAATTTAGCTATGATCAAATTATGGAATGTATGAAAAAAGGTTGGTATAATCATTCTGAATATCTAAGTTTTCCATTTACTTATTCTAGACATTTGCAGCTTGTTTTGATCGTATGTGGGCTTGGTGGAATAATTAGTTGAGTTGATGCTAGATAATATTTTCTTACAGATGGATCCATCACATATAGTGGTTTATAAACTTTAATAATAAATATTGATTTCAAAACAAAAATTTTGATGCCTCAAAAAAGTGATATTGTTTTTTTTAATTTCTCAAATAAATTATTCCTCAAGTTGAATCAATGTGCGTCTTATCTTCAAACATACTTCATGGATAGAGTTTAGAGTTTACTTTACACATTTGTTTGAACCATCATTTTCCTCCTTGTAGCATCTAGATGAAAACACCATCATTTTCCTCCTTGTAGCATCTAGATGAAAACGAGTGGTTATTCATATTGTCCAGTATTCCAAAAGGAGGTATAGGATGCCAAATTATCCAAATTTAATGTTGTTGATCATGCATTTAACATGTGAATTCCATCTCAAGTTTATGTTCAAATAATTATTACGACCTTTCGATTGCAACCTCCGTCGTGCGATGGAGAAGTCCCAGAGGTGTTCCTCTTGGCTCTTCCATGACCAAGCTTTCACAGTTGTGGAGGAAAGCATACTTCAGACAAGGAACTGAGCTCTACCCACACACGCCAACCCTAAGGCGGTGTGACTAACAGCCAAGAGATAAAGGAGAGAATGAGAAGAAGAGAGTTTTAAAACTAGGTTTTGCATGCCCCTTCCATACCCCCATGCTCACTTAAGTAGCGAGAGGAGAAGATCCCAAAACATTACAATATGACCCTCACCTAGGCTAGAAGTTATGCGCGTAAAATACGAGCTTGCAAAAATGATAAAGATATTGTGCGAGAAATAAAGATGCATGCATTTACAACCACACATTGTTACTTTCTTCATGGTTCTATAACATCACCTTCCCATCGCGGATTAAGCTTGTCCTCAAGCTTGAGTGGGAAGGGTGTTGTGGGCCGGAGGCCTGGGAGCTGTTCACTTTGGATCCAGAGTCCCGCCCTTATAGTAGGCGCCACAACATGGGTCCGCGGGGCCCATACGCACCCCAACCCATCTCCGCACGTGTTCTCGGTGCGACGGGTTGTTGAGGCGGGGACTTGATCCCTCGACCTCCCAGGCCTCCGACCCGCAACATCAAAATGCGCATTTTGATGTTATGGACCGCTCATTCACGAGCCTAATCCCGCCGGTCGAGCCCACAACATGGGCCGCGACCCTGCACACCCAACCCTTCTCCGCACATGTTCTCGGTGCTGCGTGGTGTTGAGGCCGGGTCTCGAACCCTTTACCTCCTTGATGTAAGCTCTTAACGCCAGCTCACATCACCAATTGAGCCGGATCAGTTGGTGATGTGAGCTAGCGTTAAGAGCTTACATTAAGGAGGTCGGGGGATCGAGCCCCCGTCTCAACAATCCGTAGCACCGAGAACACGTGCGGAGAAGGGTTGGGTGTGCAGGGCCGCGTCACATGTTGTGGGCTCGACCGGCGGGATTAGGCACGTGAATGAGCGGTCCATAACATCAAAATGGGCTCGACCGGCGGGTGTGCAGGGCCGCGTCACCAATTGAGCCGGATCAGTTTGATGTTATGGACCGCTCATTCACGGACCTAATCCCGCCGGTCGAGCTCACAATATGGGTCGCAACCCTGCACACCCAACCCTTCTCCGCACGTGTTTTTGGTGCGGCGGGGTGTTGAGGCAGGGTCTCGAACCCTTTACCTCCTTGATGTAAGCTCTTAACTCTAGCTCACATCACCAACTGAGCCGCGTTAAGAGCTTACATCAAGGAGGTAAAGGGTTCGAGACCCGGCCTCAACACCCCGCCGCACCGAGAACACGTGCAGAGAAGGGTTGGGTGTGCAGGGCCGCGACCCATGTTGTGAGCTCGAACGGCGGGATTAGGCCCGTGAATGAGTGGTCCATAGCAAAGGGGTTTGGGTCTTCTATTGTTTTTGCTTCTTGGTCATCATCTGGGGGATTGTCAAGCTCTTTCTGACTACGTTAGATCTGTGGTTAACTGTCATTCTACCAATGACATTTGGATGTATTAGGCTCCGTTTGGGAGGACTTAAATTAAGTCCTGGTTCATGCGGTCATGACCGCTTGACCGGTGAAAATAAGTCCTCCCAAACAGAGCCTAAAGGCTCTGTTTGGGAGAGCTTTTCGAAAAGGAAAAGGAGTGGTAGCAAAAGAAAGGTGGGAAAATGAGCTTTTAAAAAATGTATATTGCAAAAGGAGATCCGTTTGGGTGAACTTCTTTTGCAGAGATTTTCAGAAAGGAGCATTTTATAAACTGTTTGAAAATCTCCGTTACAGTGACTTTTTTTATTAAAATTACGCACATTTTTCGCCCGAGAGTGAATTTTCCGGACGGACGAAAATTTTGCGCCCGGTCAAAAATTTCGCGCCGGGGCGAAAACATCGTTCAAAAACTGCGCGTCCGGGCAAAATATTCGCGCCCGGGCGAATATTCGCGCCCGGGCGAATATTCGCGCCCGGGCAAAATAATCGCTTCCGGTCGAATATTCGCGCCCGGGCGAAATAATCGCGCCCGGGCGAATATTCGCGCCCGGGCGAAATAATCGCGCCCGGGCGAATATTCGCGCCCGGGCGAAATAATCGCGCCCGGGCGAAATAATCGCGCCCGGGCGAAATAATCGCGCCCGGGCGAAATATTCGCGCCCGGGCGAAATATTCGCGCCCGGGCGAAATATTCGCGCCCGGGCAAAATATTCGTGTTCGGGCGAAATTCTAGCTCCCGGGCGAAAATTTCGCGCCCGGGCGAAAACATCGTGCACTGGTGAAAAAATTGCGATCGGGCGAAAAAACTGCGCTCGGGCGAAAAAACTGCGTCCGGAGGAAAAAACCGCTCCCCGGCGAAAAAATCGCGCCCGAAAAAAAAATGCTCCCGGGTGAAAAATGCACAATCGGGCGAAAAAACAGCGCCTGAGTGAAAAATTCGCGCCCGGGCAAAAAAATTCGCGCTCGGACGAAAAAATTCGCGCCCGGGCGAAAAATTCGCGCCCGGGCGAAAAATTCGCGTCGGGAGAAAAAATTTGCGCCCGGGTGAAAAAATTTGCGTCAGGGTGGAAAATTCGCGCCCGGGCGAAAGAATGTCGCCCGAGCGAAAAATTCCTCGCCCGGGCGAAAAATTCGCGCCCCGACAAAAAATTCGCGCTCGGGCGAAAAATTCGCCCCGAGAGAAAAAATTTGCGTCTGGGTGAAAAAATTTGCGCCCGGGTGGAAAATTCGTGCAAGGGCGAAAGAATGTCGCCCGGGCGAAAAATTCCGCGCCCGAGCGAAAAATTCCGCGCTGGGGCGAAAAATTCGCGTCCGGGCGTAAAATTCGTGACCGGGCCAAAAATTCGCGCCCCGACAGAAAATTCGTGTCCGGGCAAAAAATTAGCGTCCGGGAGAACAAATCGCGCACGGGCGAAAAATTCCGCGCTCGGGCGAAAAATTCGTGCCAGGGCGAAAAAATCTCCTCGTGCGAAAAAATCGCGCCTGCGCGAAATATTCATCTAGAGAAAGGCTAGTGTTTTCGCAGTGTTGTCGAACTAGATCCAAAGGAGTAAAATGTTTTCATAGCATCAACTGTGTATCGGGATTAGAAATTACTTTTCGAAAAGTAGGAGGCTCGTGACTTTTTCAAATAGAGAAAAAGGAGTTTTTGGTGATAGCTTTTCCCACCGGTAGACATTTCAAACGATTTATTATGTGCGGTGGCGTTTTCTAGAAAATGAAAAGGAGCTAGAAAGCGCTCCCAAACAGGCCCTTAATCAGATATAAGGTCAAATTCTGAGAAATCCATCTTCAACATGTTTTTTTTACTTTTCAAATTACAGACATTCTCACCTAACCTATGCTATGTCCTTTGCTTCTTCATTTTTTTCCTAGCTTGGCTCATACAACATGCATGCTCTAGCTTGTAAGGATTGTAGCAATTTGTTATGAATATTCTTTTATTTTATGCCTCCATTGATATGGGACCTCCCATTTATATAAATAGATCATTTGCATTACAACGATAATCAATTCTATTTTATTCAACAGATAATATATGCCCTTCGTTGGAAAAAAGTGCATCTTGCTTCCTAAATGGGCATTTATCCACGGACAATTTTAATATTTAACAAGGATTCTGCAGGTTGCATGCTGACTCCTTAATGGATATGTGCTTTGTAGAATTTTTGTACATTCCTTGAATGTTAGTTATAATACCGCCTTTCCACAAGTGGTTTGCAAAAGCAAATAACTTCTGAACTATAACAATTTATCAGCCCCCTTTCTGTTATTTTCTTTGTTCAAACTATTTTCGTTTCATCCTTTCAAAATACACTGCAATTCAAGGCATTGACTTATTTATTGCATATTAAAGTTGTGCATCTTCTTTGTTACAGTAACACCTATTGACTTGAAGCAGGCTATACAAGTTGATAAAGATCTCCAGATTTGTGCTTATTTTGCTGGACATGTATATCTCTTCTTTAGTTCCATCTTTTTTAATTTCTTGGGGTTTTTTCTTTAATTTGAAGATTCTTCGTGCATCTTTTTACCTCTGAATTGGAAGGCATCCCTTAAACATTCTTCTTCTCATGAGCTACTTTTTCTGATTTTGATGCAATCTACTAAGATATTTTTATATAACGTAGGAAGATATTTTAAACAAATTTTAATTTATTTTAATAAAAAAAACAATCGATTTGGGATAATTATCTACTCAACTTTTTTATTAAAAAAATCCTGTAGAAAATATCCGGCTGGATATTGATGCGGCGCGGCGACTTACCATATATGGCGTGCTCGGATCGACGATCCGACTCCGTGGATGCATCCGGATTCGCGTTGCGAATCAATTTCATATATAATTTTATGTTTTTAGGTTTATATTTCATGTAGTTTTGGCTCCGAAACCAACGACTAATCATAGCCGTTGATTCCGGGTGCCCTAATTTCAGATTAGTATATATATGATGTTTAGGGCTGCCGTATCTTCATTGCTGAATGTTTGGAGAAGAAATCCCTTCATTCCAGTGATCTCCTCCGCGGTGCCGACTCCATGAAACCCCTTGACGACGACTCCTTGGGTAAGGTCTTTATATCTAGTATTTTTCCTCCTCCCCCACCCTCCACCTTTCCTATTTTGTTGCTGTCCAACCATTCTCTTGAGATTTCCCTTCTCAGATCAGCCGTCTACCACCCCCTGCAGTCCAATTCAGGCCGCCAACCAGCCCCATGTCCGGCCACCTCCGCCCCTCCAGCCACCTACCAGCAGGCTGCTGCCCTCCCTCTGCCCAGTCCAGGCCACCCGCACCCTCTTCCACCTCTGTCCAGCAGGCCGCCGCCCCCACAAAGCACCCTGGAACCCGCCAGAACTCCCTCCTCCTTGTTTTCAGATCTGTCATCTTTTCCCTTCATCTGACCCTCAATCTACAGACCGACAACCACCCCAAGGCAACCACTTGGCTCTTTCCTTCCCAACCAGGGGCATTCCAGCCTAGACCCAACTATCTCCCGCCCCGATTCAGCCCTCCCAACTGTCACGACCCGTCTCGACAAAGGTCAGAGTGCGCTTCAGGCGGGCCGTGATGCCATAGGCATGGGCGGAAAGGAATCCATGCCTGCTAAGGCGGATGCAGAGAATACTAACAATAGATTTAAAATAATTATTAGAGCAAAAATAACTTGATTTATATGCGGAAGTTTTTAAATTCATCAGTGAAAAGAGTTTTGGATGCACATGTACTTTGTAAAATTCATGCTTTACAGGCTACTACTATAATTCTCATGCAGTTATGATTCAACAGAGGGTGCACATGCGTTAATTTCAGATTCTATTACATAAATATTTAATAGCCTAGCAGTTGTCCATGATACCAGAGAAAATGGCTGATTGCAATTATTACATAAAAGAATTAATTGACAGTAAAAGAAATGTAAACATATAACCTGAAACTTGAAGCAGATCGGGCTCGAGTACCTGACGGCGCTGCACGAACACTAAGGCAATTCCAAAACAGAAAGGAAAAGCCTCAGAACATTGAAATTTAAACAGGGTGAGCAGAGTTAAGTATAGAACAGTAACAGAAGCAGAAAAACATGAGTGTACCAGCTTCTCATGAAGCGATGCTACCAAAACAGACAAAAGAGCTAAACAGAATAAGTTAATGTATTATACTACTCCGAAGCGTAGCCTAACATTATTCATTTAATATGTTGTAAGCTGTGATCGATGAAGGGTGTAGGTACTATAGCGGGCGCACATGACTCACGATCAGATCTGAGTGCAAGTCTTATCGGAAAAAGTAATCCTGCTTGCCGTGACCATGACAGCAGACAGATGACCAGTTAGACGCTACAGTTCAAAGATTTGTTTACAATTACGGATTTGTTTTCAAGTTTCATACTAGATTATTATCATTTTTATTTTATGACAACCTTATGAGAGGAAACTTCAGATCGTGAAACAGATTCACGTCAACGAGAAAGATTAAATTGGAAATAAGTTTTACTCGGATTTTACAATCAGACAGACATCAGAAATCATACAGACATCAGAAATCATACAGACATCACAATCAGACATACATCAGAAACCAGATATACATCAAAACCAGACATACATCAGAAACCAGACAGACAACACAGAAGAAAATCGGAGATATCAAGTACATATTTAGGTTAAATCATTCTTGAACTCAAGTATTTTCCACGTAAAAAGGTGCGTTACGAGCATGATACATCAAAACATCAATCATATACTTGCTAACCAGAATCCATTATAGTTATTATCGCGATAATGGTGCTCGTGATTAACGCTCTACTATTCTTCAAATTATTCCTCAAAATAGACAGAATGCATCAATTTACATATCCAATTAACTATCGTTCACTAACCCGTCTCCCAATTGTTCAAATATCATCATTTACATTCACCACTCGTGTTATTCCTATCGCGTGAACCTCAAACTGAAACAAGTTTAATTTGGGATTCGAGGTCTAAATTATTTGACGAAACAATCAAACAAGAGCGAATTACAAACATAAGATCAGATAAGGCAATTGAAATTCAATGATTGTAAGAGAGAGAGATCTCCACTTGCCTTAGAGAAGCTGAAGCTGGCGGAGGCGGTCAACTGGCACGAGCAAAGTTGACACTCCTCAAGCGAACCTGTTCAAGAACGACAAAAACGCTATAACAAATTTATCACAATGCTAACAGGCAATCATCCACTACAAAATTGAATCAGATGGGGCTAAGAGATTTACCTCCCTCATGAGTGAGGGGAGAAGAGACTATCACGCAGAAACAGAGGCTTGACGACGCTTAGGCTAGGGAAAACCCTAATTCGGAGAGGGTTTCTTCCCGAACCAATCATGGATGCGATGAACGATGCCGAAAAACACAACTACAACGAGAATTAAACTATTATTATGGGGCAAAAATCGGAATCACAACATACATGCAAATTTGGAGCACAAAAATTTTGTAGGAAACAAGAAAATTCTGATTAATGGTGAAGAAGGAAGTTTCTTACCATTAGAAAGTCAAATCCGGGCTTAAGGAGGAGAGGAAACCAAACCCTAAGCATACTTTCTCTCAAATCTCGGCCAAGACGAAGACAGGGAAAGTTGTCGGCCCTTGGAGGAGAAGAGAAAGGGGTTGTGGGCTTTAGAGGGGAGGGAAGAGGCGGCTGCCCTCGCTAATCGACGAAGAGGAGGCCTTGCCGGCCCTAGGAGAAGGAGGGAAGGGAGTAGTCAGCCTCTGGAGGAGCAGGAGGCCGCCAGCCCTAGCATTGGAGTTGGGGGGGGGGAGTTGCAGACCAGAGCAAGAAGAGGGGAAGCCGGAGGAGTCGGCGCCTGGAGCAGGAGGAGGCGGCGACTTGCGTGCGGCTGGCTGGAGACGGGAATCGGGGAGAGCGGGATCGGCAGCTGAGCGGCTTTCTTGCGGGATGCGGGAGACGGGCTGCGGGTTTGCGGAAATAAAAGGGGGGGGGGCTGCTCGGGTTAGGTAGGGTTTTATTTTATTTTATTTATTTATTTAGTTATTATTATTAAAAAGAGGGGGGATTGTTACACCAACCTTGAACAACCCTCTCCTTACCTGCTCTAGTCCCACCAACCACCGGGACTCCTCTTTGAGGCCTCCAACATTTAGATCCATTCATTTATAACAGCCCTAATATTCGTATTTGTGTTTTTGTATTGATATTCAGTTGTAAAACATTGTCATGGTATGGTTATTTGATGCTTCCTTGGTATTAATGTTTATCATGCTATTTGCTCCTTGAAAATTTTTAACTGCAGGAAGAGCTCAGCTGCCGATCCCGCTCTCCCCGATTCCCGTCTCCAGCCGCTAATCGACGAAGAGGAGGCCTTGTCGGCCCTAGGAGAAGGAGGGAAGGGAGTAGTCAGCCTCTGGAGGAGCAGGAGGCCGCCAGCCCTAGCATCGGAGTTGGGGGGGGGGAGTTGCAGACCAGAGCAAGAAGAGGAGAAGCCGGAGGAGTCGACGCCTGGAGCAGGAGGAGGCGGCGACTTGCGTGCGGCTGGCTGGAGACGGGAATCGTGGAGAGCGGGATCGGCAGCTGAGCGACTTTCTTGCGGGATGCGGGAGACGGGCTGCGGGTTTGCGGAAATAAAAGGGGGGGGGGGCTGCTCGGGTTAGGTAGGATTTTTATTTATTTATTTAGTTATTATTATTAAAAAGAGGGGGGATTGTTACATTCTCCCTTACTTAGGAAATTTCGTCCCGAAACTTCCCTGAGAATTCTCTGAATGGGTTCAAGAACAACGAAGATTCATATAACATTCATTCCAACAAGGTTTCAAATCAAGGCATGAAAGTTAACTATGATTCTATGAATATAGGGAAACAGAGAGGAGAACAAGCGCAAAGGCTTATCAAAATCCATAGAAATGTTGCGGATATTTGCAACGCATAACAGATTCGAGTTCACTGGAGAACTCTTCAGACTTAACGGATTCAGACAGATACGAAAGATCGACTTCAAGGAGCACAGGAATTATCTTCGATCAGCTCGAAATTAAGCGACAGAATACGAGAATCTTGGAACGAAAAGATCTTGCACACAGTGAAGATAAAACATCAATGAGGAAAAGAAACAGAATGACGATTGAATATCGACGGAAGCGAGTCAACTGGAGTTGGAAAATCACCAGAAAATGCTGAAACAATTCAGCAGAGCAAGAAGAATTTCATTTCTTGCTGAAACCGAGAAGCTATCTAGAAGAACATACATGATGACCAGACAAAATTTACAGACATGCGAAACAGGAAAAACCAAAATACAATTATCAGGGGCTAGAAATTCTAACGCATTTCCTACTGTCAAATACATAAATTATGTAATAATTACAGCATTTTCATTGGACAACTCTAGGTAATTCATGCAAGTGCAACAAAGAGATCATGTGCGATGTCAAGCAGGTAGAAAATTCATGTGTGTACAATCATTATTGTTGTTCTTGGCTTAACACTTGTGCAATGATTTATGATATGCATGCAAATGAATGGATACACATGTCATGTTAAAGCCCATATCACTTAACATGTCATGCATATTAGGACTTTAATGCCATCGCACTTGAAAATATTAAACCGCCCATATAATTTAATATTCGCAAGCGGTGTATATCCTAGTGGAAATTCATATGCACAAAAATGTTAAGTTTGCCCATAACCCCTTAACATTCGTGTGCATACTACTCATGCTTATGAGTGTGTGCGTGCGTGTTTCAGCCGCAAACAACAGATAATGACAAGCTGAATGAAGAAATGATGCATGTTTTTATTTATTTATTTATTTTTAAAATAAGTTTCAAAATATTTGATAAATACAAAATACTTTATCTATAGATGCTCAACCTCTCTAACTTCTCTAACATCTCTAACCTCTCTAACCTCCCTCTGATACCAACTGTCACGACCCATCTCGACAAAGGTCAGAGTGCGCTTTAGGCGGGCCGTGATGCCACAGACATGGGCGGAAAGGAATCCATGCCTGCTAAGGCGGATGCAGAGAATACTAACAATAGATTTAAAATAATTATTAGAGCAAAAATAGCTTGATTTATATGCGGAAGTTTTTAAATTCATCAGTGAAAAGAGTTTTGGATGCACATGTACTTTGTAAAATTCATGTTTTACAGGCTACTACTATAATTCTCATGCAGTTATGATTCAACAGAGGGTGCACATGCGTTAATTTCAGATTCTAGTACATAAATATTTAATAGCCTAGCAGTTGTCCATGATACCAGAGAAAATGGCTGATTGCAATTATTACATAAAAGAATTAATTGACAGTAAAAGAAATGTAAACATATAACCTGAAACTTGAAGCAGACCGGGCTCGAGTACCTGACGGCGCTGCACGAACACTAAGGCAATTCCAAAACAGAAAGGAAAAGCCTCAGAACATTGAAATTTAAACAGGGTGAGCAGAGTTAAGTATAGAACAGTAACAGAAGCAGAAAAACATGAGTGTACCAGCTTCTCATGAAGCGATGCTACCAAAACAGACAAAAGAGCTAAACAGAATAAGTTAATATATTATACTACTCCGAAGCGTAGTCTAACATTATTCATTTAATATGTTGTAAGCTGTGATCGATGAAGGGTGTAGGTACTATAGCGGACGCACATGACTCACGATCAGATCTGAGTGCAAGTCTTATCGGAAAAAGTAATCCTGCTTGCCGTGACCATGACAGCAGACAGATGCCCAGTTAGACGCTACAGTTCAAAGATTTGTTTACAATTACGGATTTGTTTTCAAGTTTCATACTAGATTATTATCATTTTATTTTATGACAACCTTATGAGAGGAAACTTCAGATCGTGAAACAGATTCACGTCAACGAGAAAGATTAAATTGGAAATAAGTTTTACTCGGGTTTTACAATCAGACAAATATCAGAAATCATACAGATATCACAACCAGACATACATCAGAAACCAGACATACATCAGAAACCAGACATACGTCAGAAAGCAGACATACATCAGAAACCGGACAGACAACACAGAAGAAAATCGGAGATATCAAGTACATATTTAGGTTAAATCATTCTTGAACTCAAGTATTTTCCACGTAAAAAGGTGCGTTACGAGCATGATACATCAAAACATCAATCATATACTTGCTAACCAGAATCCATTATAGTTATTATCGCGACAATGGTGCTCGTGATTAACGCTCTACTATTCTTCAAATTATTCCTCAAAATAGACAGAATGCATCAATTTACATATCCAATTAACTATCGTTCACTAACACGTCTCCCAATTGTTCAAATATCATCATTTACATTCACCACTCGTATTATTCCTATCGCGTGAACCTCAAACTGAAACAAGTTTAATTAGGTAGTGTTCGTTTGATAGTTATTGGCGGATGGAATTGGAATTCAAGGTCCCAATTCCAATTCCAGCGTTCGTTTCGTGATGTTAACAGCGGAATTGGAATTCGTTTGAAAACCCATGGGTTTTCAAAATTAATAAAACTGCCTGGGCTCAAAACTTACCCCCCCGTCGGTTTTGGCGATTTTCAGAACAGTGCCGGCTTCCGCACATCGCTCGCTCGCAGCCCTAGCTTCCGCACATCGCCTTTCCGCCCGGTGCTCACCTTCTCCGGCCTTCTCCGGCCAACGCCGGTCATCTGAGGTTAGTATTCTCCTCTAGAAGAAGAACTCTCATCTCTGCCTCCGGTTTCACCGATGGATTTTCTCATTTCCTTCCTTTTCTCCTTCCCCGTGCAGTGTACGTGCTCCGGCCGACTCCCTCAACTCCGAAAAACTCCTCCAGTGCAGCTTCCCTACTCCGGCCAGCTGTGAGGTCCGTCTTCCTCCTCTTCAAGAATGTAGGTTTTCTTTTGGTATGATGCGTTTTACTCCTCTTAGGGCCACTTGTTGGAGTTTTTTGTTTTTTTAGAATGCCCTGATTTTTTGTTGGTATGTAAATGTGTGTGTATGTAAATGTATGTGTTTGTGTGTGTGTAAATGTATGTGTTTGTGTGTGTATAAGTGTAAATGCATGTGTATGTTTGTGTCTTAATGTAGGCATGTGTTTGTGTGTGTGTGTACATGTAAATGCATGTGTATGTGTGTGTGTAAATGTAGGTGTATGTAAATGTATGTGTGTGTGCAAATGTAGGTGTGTGTGTAAATGTGCGTGTGTGCGTAAATGTAGGTATGTGTTTGTTTGTGTGTGTATAAATTTAAATGCATGTTTATGTATAAATGTAAATGTATGTGTGTGTATAAATGTATGGGTTTGTGCGTATGTATAAATGCATGTGCATGTGTATTTGTGTGTGCAAATGTAGGTGTGTATGTAAATGTAGGTGTACATGTAAATGTATGTGTGTGTACAAATGTATGGGTTTGTGTGTAAATGTATGAATTTGTGTGCGTGTATTTAATTATTTAATTTTCATGTTACTAGATGGATGTCGATATCGAGGTTTACATAAGACAAAAAATGATCATGAGAAAGAGAGCGATTGTAGCCGCTCTATCTTCGATTGCCGCTGTTCTTTTGGTGAGAAATAATCGATTAAGTTTGTCAAGTAGTAGAGAACATCATGATACTCTCAGATCAACGATTTTAAATATGTTATATAATGGCACGGATATCAACTGTTATAATCAATTGCGGATGAACAAGAGTGCATTCTTTAGCTTGTGTAAGATATTAGTGGATGGAGGTTTCTTAATTGAAACACAAAATGTACCGGTGAAGGAATCAGTAGTTTTGTTCCTACATGTCCTTGCACATAACACAAAATTTAGGGTTTTAGGTGGTACGTACATACGTTCCATCGATACCATAAGCCGTCATTTCAACCTTGTGTTGAGAGCAATCTTGAAGATGACTTCAACGTATATCAAATGTCCCGCAACATCGCAAGCACATAGGTGGGGGTATTTTACAGATTGTGTTGGTGCTATTGATGGCACACACATTGATGTCACTGTACCACGGACTGAACAAGGAAGATATCGCAATAGAAAACAAGCTATTACAACCAATGTTCTTGGAGTTTGCGACGCAGACATGAAATTCGTATATGTTTTACCCGGTTGGGAAGGTTCCGCATCAGATTCAAGGGTGCTTCGTAATGCATTGGAGAGAGAGGATTGTTTTGAAGTTCCCATAGGTAAGAATTTTTCAAAGTGTCCACTTTACATATATCCGAGTATTTTCGGGCTAGTAACATACAAGTTAACATTGTAGGTAAGTACTATCTTGTCGATGCCGGTTACACAAATGGACCAGGATACCTAGCTCCTTATCGGTCGACTCGTTATCATCTTCAGGAATGGGCAACTCAGGGCAACAATCCAACTACATATAAAGAGTTGTTTAATCTCCGACATTCGAAGAAAAGAAACGTTATCGAAAGGACATTTGGTTTATTAAAAAAAAGATGGGCTATCTTACGTCAAGCATCTTTCTTTAATATTAAGCAACAGGTGTGACAATGAACACGTTCGTGCTATATATGTTTGATTATATTATGCAATATCAAATATTTAAATTGTTTATGCTTATGGCCCAGATTCAAATAATTAATGCTTGTTGCGTGCTGCATAATTTCTTGGTAGACAAGAGACTTGTAACTGATGCCAGGTTGTTGGAGGAAGTTGATGCAGATATTTTAACAGCACATATTACTGGGGCTAGTTTTGAGTACGCTGACACAGCTGAACCCATTCAGGCAACAAATGAATGGACCGCATTCAGGGATAACCTAGCTCTAACAATGTTTAATGAGTATCAAGATCGAATTACCAATATACCAACACCGTAGTTTTTGTACTTACCATTTTTTGTCTCCATCACATGTTTTGCATAACAACGTTTTATTGCAACTTAAATTTTTGTACTCTCATTTTGTAGCACTATCATTTTGTACCACTCTTATTTTTAATATGTACAAGATTTATGCTATTAAATTTTACAGTGTGGAAATGGACAAGAATAAGACTCAGGTACCAAAAGAGAAGGAGAAGTCGTACATAGTATGGACCAATGAAATGGATTATGCTCTATCTGCATCTCTTTTAGAGCAACTACATCTTGGTAACAAGGGTTCAAATGGATGGAAAGGAGTAGCATTCACGGCTGCTATATCCGCTCTTTGGGATGAGTGTCGCGTCCATATTAGCAAGGAGAAAATAGCGGCACGGCTGAAAACGTGGAATAAATACTATCAAGAAATATCCGCAATGCTGGATACAAGTGGATTTGGATGGGATTGGGAACGACATGTGGTGCAAGTTGATAGCGAACAAGTATGGACCGATTATATCAAGGTATTGAATTTTTTGATTTTTTTAAAAATTATGATTAATGTTGTAAAAATTAATTTTTTATTTTATTTATTACATGATACTGAATTGGTTACATTAAATGCAGGCACATCCGTCTTTGAAACACTACAAAGATAAAGTAATTGTAAATTGAGGAGATTTGGGAACTCTCTGTGGGACTGATCGAGCAAATGATGGTAACACCTCAACGGGAGTGGAGTCATCGAATGATTTTGGGGTGGAAGAAATTCCTGAAGAGGATGTTCCGTCAGAGCAAAGTGGTCAAATGAAGAAGAAATCTAAAACTACAACATCAATTGATACGATTGCCGATGCTGTCACATATATTGCAAAGAACATGGATAATCCAATTGAAATTGTCCCGATCGGTAAACCATCAAGGTCTAGGATTGAAGCGGTGTACAAAGCATTATCTGTTATGACTGATCTTTCTGAAGATGACCTTATAAAAGCCATAGATTTGCTCAGTGTTGACGCGACAAAGTGTGAGGTCTTCTTGGTTTTACCGGAGATTGCTAGGAGGCGATGGTTGCGCATCCATATATCCGAGTAGTGTGTACCTTATATGTTTTTATATTTGTCATGTTTGGACCTATATGTTTTTATATTTGTCATGTTTGGACCTATATGTTTTTGGACCCTATTTAGGGAGGTTGTATCTTTATGTATTCATATTTTCAGACCTGAACTCATGTTTTATGTAGCTGTGTTTTTTATTTAATCCGTTCGGAATGTTGTAATGATTATTTGTATTAACTGTTTGCAATGTTTGAAGCATTACTTGTATTAAATGTTTGAAGCAATCCTATATGGTTGTAAAGTCATCATAGTATAGAGATCTTGAGCAATTCCTGTCTCCGAATTCCATCCTGCAAAAGAACAGAAATAATGAAAACTTCAATTCCTGTAACTGAAAACCTTCCTGCAAACGAACAAAGGAATTGGTTTTCAGCCAAAACCAATTCCTCTGCGCCGTAGGTTTTCGGCCAAAACCAATTCTTACATCTCAATTCTTGCGAAACGAACACACCCTGAGGGATTCGAGGTCTAAATTATTTGACGAAACAAGCAAACAAGAGCGAATTACAAACATAAGATCAGATAAGGTAATTGAAATTCAATGATTGCAAGAGAGAGAGATCTCCACTTGCCTTAGAGAAGCTGAAGCTGGCGGAGGCGGTCAACTGACACGAGCAAAGTTGACACTCCTCAAGCGAATCTGTTCAAGAACGACAAAAACACTATAACAAATTTATCACAATGCTAACAGGCAATCATCCACTACAAAATTGAATTAGATGGGGCTAAGAGATTTACCCCCCTCATGAGTGAGGGGAGAAGAGACTACCACGCAGAAACAGAGGCTTGACGACGCTTAGGCTAGGGAAAACCCTAATTCGGAGAGGGTTTCTTCCCGAACCAATCATGGATGCGATGAACGATGCCGGAAAACACAACTACAACGAGAATTAAACTATTATTATGGGGCAAAAATCGGAATCACAACATACATGCAAATTTGGAGCAAAAAAATTTTGTAGGAAACAAGAAAATTCTGATTAATGGTGAAGAAGGAAGTTTCTTACCATTAGAAAGTCAAATCCGGGCTTAAGGAGGAGAGAAAACCAAACCCTAAGCATACTTTCTCTCAAATCTCGGCCAAGACGAAGACAGGGAGAGTTGTCGGCCCTTGGAGGAGAAGAGAAAGGGGTTGTGGGCTTTAGAGGGGAGGGAAGAGGCGGCTGCCCTCGCTAATCGACAAAGAGGAGGCCTTGCCGGCCCTAGGAGAAGGAGGGAAGGGAGTAGTCAGCCTCTGGAGGAGCAGGAGGCCGCCAGCCCTAGCATCGGAGTTGGGGGGGGGGGGAGTTGCAGACCAGAGCAAGAAGAGGAGAAGCCGGAGGAGTCGGCGCCTGGAGCAGGAGAAGGCGGCGACTTGCGTGCGGCTGGCTGGAGACGGGAATCGGGGAGAGCGGGATCGGCAACTGAGCGGCTTTCTTGCGGGATGCGGGAGACGGGCTGCGGATTTGCGGAAATAAGGGGGGGGGGGCTGCTCAGGTTAGGTAGGTTTTTTTTTTTAGTTATTATTATTAAAAAGAGGGGGGATTGTTACACCAACCTTGAACAACCCTCTCCTTACCTGCTCTAGTCCCACCAACCACCGGGACTCCTCTTTGAGGCCTCCAACGTTTAGATCCATTCATTTATAACAGCCCTAATATTCGTATTTGTGTTTTTGTATTGATATTTAGTTGTAAAACATTGTTATGGTATGGTTATTTGATGCTTCCTTGGTATTAATGTTTATCATGCTATTTGCTCCTTGAAAATTTTTAACTACAGGAAGAGTTTATTCGCCGAACGCTCTTGCTTTGGCCCTCCACGCGGAGGAAAGCTTAAGCTTGTTTCGCCATAATTAATTATTTTGTCTTGTTGTGAATTTATTTGCGTGAGATGTTAATGCATATTATCTAATTTGTGATTAACCGTCGGATTTGCATAACATGTAGGGTTAGGTCTCCGTCTACCCGCCACCTATAGATTCGTCCCGCGTCAATTGGTATCAGAGCTAGGCTACACGCTTTTTTGATACTCAGTCGTAGAGTATATAGATTTTCATTATGTCTTGGTGTCACAATTATTCCTCTCCTCACTTTGGAGGTCTCAAATCCACTTGCACCCGCCTTTATAGACCCTCTTCAGGAAGACCCTCACGACACTACGATGATTATTCGTGATCGCAACACACCACTTCCAGAGATCGTGTTGACCCACCGACACGACTCCACTGTGTTAGAGAGGATTAACATGATGATTGTCATCATTCTTATCTGTACCCGTGAGCGGATCGTGTTGATCTTTCAACACGACTCAGTTACCTTAAGGATGATTGTTATGATGATCGTCGTTTCCAGAGAGATCTTGAGAGTCAGTTTCGTATTGCTTCCCCTTTCTTTGACGACTCATCGAGTCCCGAGTCTTTCAGTTATTGGCTCGTGGATATGGAGTATTATCTTGATCATTTTGAGGTATTCAGTGGGCATTGCGTCAAGTTTCCGAAACTTTGACTTTTAGATCAGGCGATGACATATTGGTCTAGTGTTGGGAGGACCCGTGAGTGAGACCGTCTACATCGCATCACCAGTTGAGTGGACATGAAGCGTACATTGTGTTAGAGGTATCTGCCTTCGTCGTATCGGAGTCGATTGCTCGTCCAATTATTTTCCCTTCAGCAAGGATCAATGTTTGTCGCTGAGTACATGAACCGTTTTGATGAGTTAGTAGTGAGGAGTGATATCCGTGAGGACGTAGCCATGACCATTTCCCGATTTCGGTTTAGACTTCGGTCTGACATACGTACTAAGATAGTTTATCATAGCTCAAAGTCCCTCGAGCAGACATATCAACTCGCCATTCTTTATGAACAGTATTTGAGATCTGCAAGAACCGGTCGATGGGATTCTCACCTTGACCTCTGCAGTACGAGTCCCTCCCATACTGAGCTCACCACGATGCCTACCACTGTTCTGGTAACCACGACAAAAGTGATACTTGATACGGATTGCTCTCACCCTAGTGAGGTGCTTAGCCCAGTGAGTGACCTATCTCTTGTTTCTGACCCGTCTCTTGTGACCCCGACTGAGAGCGAGCCTGAGCGACCTATTGAGTCTGTAGTGTTGTGTCCCTCACCCACACCTCTTCCTCTGCCATACATCGGGTTAGTTAGCACCCCAACCACAGACCCATTTCTCGACACCGCACCTACGGA
Source organism: Platanthera zijinensis (assembly GCA_039513925.1). Lineage (NCBI taxonomy): Eukaryota > Viridiplantae > Streptophyta > Magnoliopsida > Asparagales > Orchidaceae > Platanthera > Platanthera zijinensis. The sequence continues at coordinate 14,292,478 of CM077090.1, forward strand.
TCCATTCTTGAGTATAGGTCTTTGTCGCTCTCCCATTGTCATTACCCTGAGTCACATCACATCGAGAGCCCAGAGTCTGGTGTTGATCTCGTAGTGTCTATATCACCCATTCACGAGGAGACTACCCCTTACGATGGTACTCATCTGGAGGACTTTGACCATAGTGACAAGTTCTATGACGAGCCCCCAGTTGAGCCTCTTGATGATCCACTGCATCCTGATGAGGATGAGATTCAGGCGAGTCCCACATATATGATTTTCGATTTATTGATGCCTCTTCCATTATCGTCCTTGTCCGCGCCCCAGAGATAGATATTGTGTGGAGCATCTAATATTTATGACACCACCTACTGACACATCGCACTCTCAACAAGTTTTGGGATGCACTACCTGCTGACCCACCAGACGAGTTTTTTATTTTCTGGAATACTCCCCACACTATAGAGTCACGCCTTCTAGTCAGTGTACACGATTTTCACTCAGGTGGTCGTCTCATTCGTGATGACTTTTCGTACACACCTCCTGGTGAGCCCCCTGATGCGTTATGTTTCTTGAGAGACATTTGACCTGTTACGAGCTCGTATTTGAGTGTAGATGTCTCTCACAGTCACCAAAACACTTGACACACACGTGATGAGTTTTTCTACACTCTCTCAGAGAACCTCCTGATAGGTCACCTCATTTGATAGATTTTCAAGTCATTATTAGATTTTTCCATAGAGAGCATGTTGTGTCGGTCATGTTTCATTTGCATCATTTGCGCGAGTCTGTTGAGTCGTTTTGTCATCCTTTGCATGAGTCGGTTGTGTTGTCAGTTCATCGTTTGCATGTGTGTCATGAGTCGGTCCGACGAAAAATCCATATTGATAATAAATCTTGTAAATCACATGCGGATGTTCACTGACAAATGCAAGTACTTCATGATGACGAGCAAATGATGGTGAGAATTTGCATGGTGAGGCTCCGTGCGAGACTTGCTAAAGGTTTGGACGTTCAACGAATGAGTCCCTACTCAGTCTTGAGACGCATCGGGACAAATGCTTATGAGCTGGACATCCCCGCGAGCATGAGTATCCATACTGTGTTCAGTGTCGAGGACCCAACGCTATACTTTGCACCTCATGAGTATTCAGGCCACATCTTGGCGGCCCTCCCGGGCCTTTACCACCGTTTTTGCCATCCACTACTTAGACCACCCCCGAGCTTTTGCCACCACATTCATTGACCTGTGCTCAACCCATGACCTCCACTTACCCGAGATCCTGTCCCCAACGGCTTCACCATTGGCACCTCAGATCCCACCGGATCCTCTACTAGTGTGTTGAGAGACGAGCTTATCACTGAGATCATTACTCATGAGTCCACCCCCTCTACAGACAGTCTTGTGTGCCGCCACCTGGTTCGCTGACCGGACGACCCTTCATCCACGACACCCGGCTGCTACCATCGGAGCTTGATCGACTCGCCCTTGGACTTCGACTTCAGTACGACTGTCTCCATTCATCAGAGATGGAAGTTTTTCAGACCAGAGGAGTTGATTGACAATGACACTTTTCTAGCGACGACACTTGGAAGACCTCTAGTGAACCTCATCGAGTCCTACTTGACATTCTTCGAGAGAATTCTGAACCCTATTCATCGGGAGATGAATTCTTTCAAGCCGGGGAGAGTGATGCGGCGCGACGACTTACCATATATGGCGTTCCCGGATCGACAATCCGACTCCGTGGATGCGTCCGGATTCGCGTTGCGAATTAATTTCATATATAACTTTATGTTTTTTCGGTGTATTAACCGTCAGATTTGCATAGCATGTAGGGTTAGGTGTCCGTCTACCCGCTGCTTATAGATTAGTCCTGCATCAGATATGAATTTATATTTATTTTGCTTTCTTCTAGTTTAAGTAGGAGGAAAGGTTATTTCTGTATTATTCTAGTCATGCTATTTCTACAAATAGCGCATGCACTTATTGGGATAATTGAATGTGTGGATATTTCCTACATGAGAGAGATCTTTGGCCACATTGTATTGGGTTGTGTGAGACAACTGGGTTCTACAGTTTCTCTTCAAAATATTGTCTACATCACCATCATTTGGTATTAGAGCTCCATTTACTATAGAGCCCTATAATTTGTATCAAAGCTTCTAGGAGAATTAGTATTGTCCAGTGGCCTTACAGCTGTGGCTAAAGTGACCAATTTGAATAAAGATTGTCACTCGGGGGAGATTATTGGTCATACCTCAATGTATATCCCTGAACTATGAAATGTATCTAGTCATGACAGAGGTTTGTGCTAGTGAAGTCACATATGAAGCCATGGGCATTGTGTTTGGGTGTGTAATCTATGAAACCTTGCTTGTGCCCATCCAACAGCTCAAGATTTTAAGAGAGTCGGTGATGTAGTCAATCATCGTGGTTTTAATCACCTGTCTACACGGAGTTTTAGATTGTTTACGTCTAGAACCTGTGTTATGTATTTGTGAAGATTTTCATGCATTTTTGAGAGAATTTCTTATATAGTTAGGATTTATATGTATTTGAGTCACCACTGTCAAGTTAAGAGTTGAATGAGCTTTTGATTCTTTCACAAATTGTTCGTACCTAGAACCAATATATGTTTTTGTAAGCTATTTTCATATATTTTGAGATATTTCCATATTTATGTGAATTTTTTTTGTATGTAGTTAATTTGCTTGTATTTGTGATTTCATTTTCATGTATTTGAGTTGCTATTTTGCACGTTATGGGGTGTAGTAGATTATTTGAGGGTTATGTTGTTAAAGGCGTTCCTAAGGCTCAAGGTTCACCAGACTCAGAGGTTTACGCATTTGTGTGTTTTTTGCGGCTTTTAGTGGTTTTTTTTGTATTTTGTGCGCAATTTTTGCGCCTTTGGGGGGAGATTTATGTTGTAAATTTTTTTTTTCAAAATAAAGAAAGAAATAATGTAAGAACGCAATATTTTTTGCATGAATTAGTGTTTGTGGAATATAATCAAGCATTGAGACTTATATATGATGCAAATGACCACATCGATTCTTTTTTTTAAGAGAGATAAATGATAGTAATTAACAATTAATGAGCAGAGTAAATGAAATGTTGATCATGAAGATGAACTGATGTTTGATGTTGATTATTTAAAATGGATGTGATTGCGTCTTGCACTCGTCAGGCGCGCGCCTGCGTCTTGAGCCTTGCGCTTAGGATTTAAGACCCTTTTGTGCTTTGGTGCGCCTTGAGCCTTTACTCTTTAGTAACTATGTTTGAGGGTAATTTGAGTTCTATACGTATTTCTCCCACTATTTTCCACATTTTCCCATTTCATTTCACTCTTCCATTAGCTTGGCTGCTCCTTCTCTCCACTTTATTTATTCCATTTACTCTCTTTTTTGAACACCTATTTATCTTCACATCAGAAATTTTCATACTTGAGTTTGGCCTTCTTGTGCCATTATCCCTTCTTTCCATCACCAACCAAAAATAGGGAGTGTTTTGGAAAATGTAGTTCCTTGTGCTTAAATTCTCAATTCATAGTGGAAGACTGCTACTAGAAGTTTTCACTATGAAGGATTGCCGTAGGATGATCTAATGCATTTCTGCAACATTGAGTGCAGTTTGGGAGCTAGTTTATTTAGGCATAATATGTTCAGTAGCGTTCAACTGTTTTTCTTTTCACTAAATTTCTTTTTAAGTATTTTATTAACCAATAAACTTTCCATGAATCTTGTACTCTGGTGCCTAGTTTGGGCTATTTTTCATAGCCTTGACTTGAATATCTTCCTTTTTGTTCTTTGTTGCACTGAGATATTAATCAGTGCATGATTCATTTTCTTTGCCCCGGGGGGGGGGGGGGACCAAAAAGCATGTCTTAGAATTGTTTGAAATCCTTCCAGGTCATTTTAGAATGCACCTTTTGCAAATTTTATAAACCACATTTGTGTTGCACACAGGAGGTTAAAGGATGTTAGATTGATCCATTCATTCTACTTTGTTCTTTGGTTGATGAATAAGTGTTCATGTCTTACGAGTTATCCCAAGTGATCATATTTTTTGTCAAAAAAGGGGAAACTCCAACTTGACAGCGGGAATGCGGGATTATCACCATCAAAGATTTCTCTCATATAAATTGTTTGCGCATGCGGAGTTTGTCCTCTGGTTGTAATTGATCTCCATTCAGCCTCCCCCTCCTCTGTGAGGTACAAAATGGGAATAGATGCTGGGGTTTCCCCTATTAGGCAGTCTACAACTTCTCCCACAGTAATCCCCATGCAGTGGGCCCTTGAAATGTGCTATGCTGGCCGCCTAGGCCTAACGTGTGTAGACCTGAAGCTACGGTTGTTGTCAAACTCGATACTGATAAGCCATCAATTCATCTGTGGGTCGTATTGAAGGCCCCTTGGTTCATAGCTTGCATAGCATTGTGATTTACTTCACAACTAGATTGTCAATTATCTTTTGTAACATCATTTTTAAGTTCTCCATGATCTTTAATCGAATTACCCATGACTGTTTTCTAAAGGCCCAATCAACTCTGCTGTGATTGTCGAGTGAAGGATGTAGCGAGCATGGACAAAATTGACACTTGGTGGATCAATTGCTTGGGAGATGGTGACGAGATTTTGTGGAATTGGTTGCCAGGAATTGTTTTGCCCACGTTGGAGATGCACATCGATCTAGATGATAGGTGAATGAATGCAGATCGTCGATTGGAAGGAAGAGTAACGTATCAATTGTGTACATCGAGCACCATGTACTAGAAAGTGTCCTTAAAGTGCGATCATAGAAGATGTTGCATGCACAACGATTGGAACTAATAGGCACGACGGGCATGAGTGCCTATAGATCTGAGCATGAACACCTCACGGTAGAGGCGACGAAGTTGTTGCACTCCAAGCTCATGCATGGAAGAGTTAGTGTTTGTAGGGATTTGTTGATATTGGACTATCTGACTCTTAGGGTTGTGCCAAATGGTAGTTACTACATTGAGACTGGTTTTAGAAGAAGTGGTGAGCCGAGGAGGGGTGGCTTCAATACCAATTTATTATGATGGCTTCAATACCAATTTATTATGATGGCTTCAATACCAATTTATTTTGATCCAAGATCAAGATGATATGGTGGAGTCTTGCCATATTCTGCCCTTGGCGGAGAGCTACAGGGTGAGGTTCTAAATACTTATATATATGGGTTAGAGAGAAATGAGAAACTAAGAGGGAATAAATGTAATACCCCGGTCTAATGTGGGTGTACTACTTGTCTGCAGACCAATGACCCCATCCCATCTCCATGGATTTGATTGGCCGCAACCGCCAATTCCAATGGCGGGTTGTTGAGGCTGGGGCTTGAACCTCAGACCTCTTAGATAAGGGAGCTCTAAACTGGTCCTCATCACCAACTAAGCTGCAGTCAATTGGTGATGAAGACCAGTTTAGAGATCCCTTATGTAGAAGATTCGAGGTTCAAGCCCCAACCTTAAGAACCCACTATTGGAATTAGCGGTGGCGGCCAATTAGATTTGCGGAGATAGGTCACTTTTTATATAACGCCACTGTCAACTGTGGGTGCGCTATCGGTCTACAGACCAGTGACCCCAACTCATCTCCACGGATCTGATTGGCTGCAACCGCTAATTCCAATGGCGGGTTGTTGAGGCAGAGGCTTGAACCCTAGACCTCTTTGATAAGGGAGCTCTAAACTGGTCCTCATCACCAACTGAGCTGCAACACCTTTAGGTAGAAAACATCATTTGTAATTTAGTCCACATAACCAGACTAATTGCAACAACAACTGGGATCCAATGTTTCAAGTATGTACAGTCATAAAAATACACTTGGAGAACAAAAATAATCCAAATTGCAAGATAAGGAAGGCAAGTTATTGAGCTTATCATCTTGACTGGGGTCATAACATCATCCGAACTTGCTATCAGTCTAAATCTCTGTACTTTGTAGTCTCCTGGAGGAGTTGGTTTCTTTATTTTGCCCATAATGGATGCCACCCTGGTTCAACTCATTTCTTGCTTGAATACTAACTTCAGTTTAGTTGAGCTAAATGCACTCTCTACATAAGTCTTCATTAGTTCTTTAGATAGTTTTAATTATAAAACGGCGGCCAAAGAAGATTGAGCACTATAAAATACAAGATGTCTGAGAATTCATTGACACACTTGTCTTTTTCCCTCATAATTTCATCCCGATCATATGTTAATGACGCCTTTTCAATGGTATACTAATTAGTTTTTGTAGAGAAAAATTAAAGGTGCAATTTTATTCTACCTCAAAGGGGCATAATATAGGAGAAACAACAAGACATCCAACACCGATAGGCGGTGTGGGACTAAACTCAACATAACTAAAATACTACTAACTTTAACACTCCCCCTCAAGCTGGCTCTGATACCATGTAGATGTCTGAGAATTCATTGACACGCATGTCTTTTTCCCTCATAATTTCATCCCGAACATATGCTAGTGATGCCTTTTCAATGGTATACTAATTAGTTTTAAATATATATATATTTCTATATTAGTTGGTTCTTTTAGTCTCACATGGTTACAAATAATGTTTCTTAAAGGTACTTGGAGCAGCCATGATTTATGCAAAGGTTGGGGATAGTGCCATGGTATATACTGGAGACTATAACATGACACCTGATAGACATCTAGGAGCAGCTCAGATTGATCGCTTAGAGTTGGACCTTCTTATAACAGAGTATGAAGATGATTTTTTTTTTGTTACTCTACATATGCAGATGAGATTTTTCACTATTGTTCCTGATTGCGACTTGATTAACAGCACTCATCTTGGTATAACATGAACAAAACAAAGATATAGCTGTACCCAAATAAATTTATCTCATCAAACTAACCATTAAAATCTTACCTTCGCCCACTCCAATTTCTATATTTTTGATCCACCCTGAAATTAGGGAGATTAAGGTCAACATTTCTGGAGATTTACCCAGTTATCCCCGTGCCTTTGCTGCAAGGGTTGTTCTCTGGGAGACTGGGATCACCGGGGTGCTATTCTAAAGGCTTTCCGTTTTTTTACTTTTGGCAATCTATCATTTTTTTCTTCCCATTTTATATTTGCAACCCATCCTCCTTTTCTTCCTGCTTCTTGGCCTCTTGCAACCTACAAATCACGTCTTCCTTCCCTTAACCGTGGATTTTTCCACATCCGTAAGGAGAGAAATTCAATGCCTTGTTGGGTTGTTCGGGCTAGGAACAAGCTCTTGAATGACCAAGGAATTATAATAGGATGATATACCCTTTGTTGTAAGGTCTGGGATGGATTTTTTTGACTTCATGCACCCCCAGTAATTCTTCAGTAACCAAGTTTCTTTGTTTCCTTTCCTGACTGGCTCTTTTGTTGATGCTGAGGTTTTGGGTTAACATCAGGATGTCTCACCTTGCCCTTTCAATTACACGCATTATGCGTACTTTGATCCCACAACGGCATATATATATATATATCTATACTATATATACAAAAAAATATGGACAATGATTGCACGGTGTAACAAATGAGGCCCCTCAAGTGAATCAGGACCGTCCGTTCAATTCCACGCTTCTATAATCTTCCGCGATATTAAACTCCGCCCTTTTCCTCACCATCGATCTCAAACCTTACTCCCCTCTCCATCCAGCGCCGTCACTCCCTCTCCATCCTGCTTCCTGATTTTGCCCACGACTTGCCTGAGATAAACTCCAGTCGCCGGAACCCCTTAATCCTCAACCAACATCGAAGCGCCGCAGCCGCTCCCAAACCCTATCTCCCTCTCCATCCCGCGCCGTCAATCCATCTCCATCCTGCGCGATTTCTACCACGTCTTGGCGGAGATCCAGTCGCCGGAATCCCTCATTCCTCCTCTCACCTCCATTTCAGAGGGTTTCGATGTCGTCCCCGGTTTCCTCCGTCCACAGGCCTTCGACAACACCATCTAGGGTTCTTACTCATCTCGTCGGGGGAAAACTCCAGTCGCCAGAATCCCCCACAATAGGCTCACGAAGGTACATACACCATCGCCATTTCTATCCAATTCTTCAATCTACAACCCCTTACTCCTCTTCTTAATCCCTCATTCTCGGCCCAAGACCAGCTTCCCTCTGCGCAACAAAAACTCCTACGCCGACATCCCTCGATCCTAATCCAAGTTCGAAGTGCGCCGCCAACACGTCTTCATTCCACGGCCATCACCGACACCGTACTCTACGCAAGAAAACCACCGCCGGCGCCGACGATATATCTGCCCTTCCACAACGGTCTCACCGAAGATCTGGATCTGGGCTTCTTAGTCCATACGCCTCCCTCACCGACTTCAGGTACATACACCGTCGCCATTTCTATCCAAGATCTTCAATTTGCAACCCCTTACTCCTCTTCTAAAATTACTTCTAATTTATTAACTGATTTATATTTCTATCCAAGAACACTAAGTTATTAACCGATTCATATTTCTATCCAAGAATCCTAAGTTATTAACTGATTCTTTTTTTTAATGAGTCTTCAAATTTTTTGGTAGATCTGGGTCCATATTTTTTTGTACCAAGAGAGCTATTAACTGATTCACATCCTATTCCTTTAATTATCAGCGTTCGACCCATACATATGTTTCAATTTGGTTTAAACTGCTTCAACGTGCTGTTTAGTGCCAGATTAATGTTGTTTAGTGCCTGATTCAATTTGCTTTTAACTGCACAATATTAGCCCCAAATTAGTGCATTCTACTGCTTTAACGTGTTGTTACCACAACCAATTTGCTTAGTGCCTGATTCAAGTTGTTGTTAACTGCACAACATTAGCCCCAAATTAGTGCATTCTACTGCTTCAACGTGCTGTTACCACAACCAATTTGCTGTTTACTGCACAATATTAGCCCCAGATTAGTGCATTCTTTTGAAATGTCAGATTAGTGCCAAATTTTCATTGAGCAAATTTTACAATCATGTCAATGATCATTTTCATGACCAAGTATATGTATGATCTTACATTATTTGAAGCTCTAATTCTTTCTTAGGGTTCAATTAAATATTATGTTCAGAAGGTTCTCATGAGCATCCATGAGTTTTAAATTAAATATTATGTCATAAACAACTGGATTAATTAAGGTTTGTTGGCTGCTGATTGTTTTTGATGCCTGAGTTTAAAATGCTTTGTTTTCAAATTGTAAGTTGCATTTACATATTTTTTTAATAGTTAAAAATGACATTGATGAACAGATTTAAAGCTTCTCAAAGCTATTGATTCATAACATAAAGAAGTTCTTCCGTAGTCACTGACGAACATCTGTTAATCTCTACAAAAAGAGAAGTTCAGCTAATCTAGACAAACACCTACTAATCTAGGCAAAAGAGAAGTCTATGAGTCGTCATCGTCTGTAGTAGGAACATATACAGGTACTCGCGTTAGCAGGTAAATAGAATGCACTAATTTGACGTTGCTGATTTGTAAGTTGTTTTTGACTTCTCTTTTGCCTAGATTAGCAGGTGTTCGCGTGTCAAGCAAAACTTTTTCACAACAGAGGTATTTGCCTAGATTAGCTCACACCAAGCAAAACTTTTTCACAACAGCGGACTCGCCAGAGGCAATAGTAGAATCCATGAAGCCGCATGGAGAAGGCAGCGACAACAGATAGAAGGCAACAACAGGCAGCAGCGGACAGGAGGCCGCAACGGACAAGAGGCCGCAACAGACAGAACAAGCCGCGTACGAAGAGGAGGCCGAGCGAAAAAGAAGCAACCCGCAACCGGAAGAGAGCGGAGCAAAAACAGGAGAAGCCGCACGGTCTCGGTGTCACCACACCAGCGACAAGGGACCGCGACCAAGATGCGGAGCTCGCAGCGGGTAGAGAGGCCGCAGCGGCTAAGAGAGTCAACCCGCAACCTGAAGAAGGCGGTGGATGAGAAGAGCAGAAGCCGCACGGTCTCGATGTCAACACACCAGCGGCAAGAGGCCGCGACCAAGATGCGGAGCCCGTAGCGGGTAGAGAAGCCGCAGTGGCTAAGAGAGGGCCAAGCGGGACGCCCGCAGAGAGTGAAGAAGGGAGACCGCAGCGGGTAGGAGAGCAGCAGCGGGAAGAGAAGCCGCAACGACTTAAGCAAGGAAAATCGCACGGTCTCGGTGAGAACACTAGCGACACAGAACGGTGCCGCGACTAGACGCGGTGCTCGCGACTAGACGCGGTGCTCGCGACTAGACGCGGTGCTCGCAGAGGTTGGAAAAATCGTAGCGAGAAAAAGAAGTCGCAACGACAAAGAACGAAGTCGCGTGATAAGATAAGAAAATGAGAGACTGCGGGTAGAAGAAGAGCCCGCTGCCAGAGGGTGAGAAGCCGGGCGGGAAGAAAGAAGAAACCGGTCGGTTAGGGGGAAGGGCCCACCAGACCGAGAGGTTTATAAAGGGGGGGGAGGACGAGGTGGAGGCCACGAGAGAGAGAGGAAGAGGAACGGCAAGAGAACAATAGACCGCGCGGGAAGCCGCGGTTAGAAGCAGGAGAACCAGGGAAGGCCGCAAGATAGAGCGGATAAGCCGGAGAACAAACCGCCCGGTTAAAAAGAGAACCAGGCAGATAGAAACAGACAGACCAGACCGTATCCTTCTGATACCATGTAGAAAATGAGAGCAATGAACCTTGTAGGTTGTATTTCTTGTATAAACAATAAGTTTGAATACAAATATATAGGAAGAGAGGAAAAGAGAAATCCCAAAAATACAATGTGGGACAAAACTTAAGACAAACTTGGGCCCATAAATGAGCCACAATTACAATGGGCTTTTACATACTTTTCTACTATTTTCTAACAATATACAAAGGAACAATAAGCGTACCAAAGTAATTTTATACCACTAGGGGTTTGCACTCATAAAGCTTATACCCTATGACGGATTCTAAACGCTACGAGCTTAGTATCTATCTTATACCCCAAGTAGATCTATGATGAATAGCCGAATAATTATCCACTAATGCATTTAAGTATCTTCTAGATGAATGTCTCAAGCATATATCACTAAATCCACCAAAAAGGCTTCCTCGACTTCACCACAATGCTTAAGCTAGGAATCAGACAACGAGCACATGCTTCTATCATGACGGGACACAATCCCATACCCGTAGTTCATAGTAACTATGGTTTCCACCAATCCACTAATTTGTGAAACAGGGAAGACCAATGCAAATATCGAAGCAAAGAATCATATATCGAGTCCTATACCTGCGATAAAAGGGTCATTACCTTCTTTCGCTTGTGACCAGCTGCTATGTGCCTAATCGGAGTGGTGGCCGGAGTAGTGGTCAGAGGAAGAGATGATGGTGGAGTATACAACGAAGCCCTAACCGCCGCTGTCTAAGCGGGGTTGTTCGTTGGATGAGAGAGCCACAAAATATCTCACAACAAGAGAATACAAAATAGACTGATTTCATTCATACCCAAAACAAAACCCTAAGGGTCCCTTAAATAGAAATTTACAGGGGAATTACCGTAATTTGCCCTCCACACACTAATAATATCATATAATAAAGAAAACATCATCCAAATCGATAATAGAATATAATAAAGAGAACACTGTCATAACATCACTCCCGCCGATCAAAAAGAGCTTGACCTCAAGCTCAAGGGAGGTCCTCGGTGGAGCAACTTCATCCGACGCCCTCGTTTCTGAGTCTTCGACGTGCAGGTAGAAAAACATGTACCTGTGTCCGCGAGTGAACTGCTCGTCGCAGTTAAAACATAATCCCTGGGCGCGCCGTTGCAACATCTTGGCCCGAGATAATCGGCGGACCGTTGGGCATGGAGGGCACTCGATACGACCTTGTTGAATAATGTTGTTGGTACGCAAGTAGGCCTCCTGTGCTAGCTGGAGGCGATGATCGCAGAGCCTGGCCAGATTCATCGCAGTCACTAAGTCTGGAGGGGCTTCAAATTTGACATCCAGTCGCAGACGATCGCGAAGTCCTGCGGTGAAGATTGTGACCTTCATATCCAGGGCAAGAGTGACATGCGTCAAAAGAAGCTGAAATTGTTTGAGCTACTCGTCCACAGACCCTGTTTGTCTTAAAGATGTGAGTCCGCTGAGGGGGTTGTTGTAGATAGGAGGTCCGAAACGCAAGTTACAAAGCCGCTTGAAGTCGTCCCAAATTAGATTTTGCCGGTCGGTGAGGAGTTAAGAAGCCCACAATAGAGTGGAGTCAAGCATGTGAAAAAATGCTAAGTGCATTCGTTTTACTGCTGGAGTTTGTTGGTGGCCAAAGAATTGCTCACACTTGGTGAGACAACCTAATGGATCGGTTTTCCTGTCGTAGGTTGGGCTGTCTAACCTAGTATATCGCGGTAGAATAGCTGCTTCCAGGTGGATGAAAGTCGGTGGCTCGTGACGGATAAGTGGTTGTGGCGACGCTTGGCTGCTGTTGGCCTGATCCGTAGGTGGGATAGTAGCAACGGGAAAGACCGCGGTCAACTCATTAAGCTTGATGATGATGGTGGCCATGTCATCCTGATGATGTGTTCGACTTCCCGAAGGCAGGACTCTATGGACGTCATGAATCCTTGGAGAGCAGCCGTGAAATCTTGTGTGTCGCCCATATTGCTGCTTGAAATAGCACGAGAGGAGCGGGTGACTGGACGACTAGATTCCTCTGAAGAGGCTGGTTGGGAGTTGCCGCGAGAGCCGCATTGTCGCCCAATGGTGACACATACATATATGCTCCAACCTTCACTCTCCCTTGCCTTGGAGGCCTACTGGCGCGAGACGACAAAATGAGATGGTGAGCGGGGCTTGCTGTGAGTACGCAACATGATATATGATGTATAAATAAAATAAAATAAAAGATGCGGTCTAGCGGTTTTGGTGGGCTCAAGAAAGGGTTGCAGGGTTAAAGATGGGATTAGATGGCTCAAGGCTGGGGAAAAAACTGCATGTGGTGGCTTGGGGTTCAAGGAAGATCTGTCAGCGTGTGTTGGGTTTGATGGGAGAATGGATTGACAGAAGCGAGCGTCTGACAGGGGGCTCGATGAAAAAATAGCAGGCGGCTGGGTTAAATCTGCGACATGAGGGGCGCGAGAGATGGCATGGAGGACGCTAGGATTGAGGAATCGGTGGTGTGCGCAACTCGAGAAAAGGTGGCAATGACATGTAGCTGCGGGACGGATGACAAAAGAAGCCACAGACGATTGTCAATCCAGGCGGAGGGGTTGCGTCGATTTTGGACGCGGATACCGGCTCGTGTCTGGGAGCAGAGAGACCAAATGAGTTCTTGCTGGTGCTTGCGTGAAGGAGGTGATTGGCTGGTTGATGCTGCTGCACAGTAGAAGGCGGGGTACTGTAGTTTGCGGGTTTTCGTCGACAATGAGAAGACAAGGACGCTGAGACAGGAACACGAAGGATGAAGATTTGTCGATGATGGTGCTGGGGAGATCAGAAATAGCAGTTAAACATTGTAGGGAGAGGTGCGGCTTGCTTGTGGTCGAGCGGAGGGGGAAACAGATGCGATGTGTGCAATAGAAGAGGAAGGGAAAACGATAATGGAGTGTTGAGTAGAGGAAGGAGTAGCTCTGATACCAGAGTTGTTATGTGCCTAATCAGAGTGGTGGCCGGAGTAATGGTCGGAGGCAGAGGTGATGATAGTGGAGGATACAACGAAGCCCTAACCGCGGCTGCCTAAGCGGGGTTACTCGTTGGAGGAGAGAGCCACCAATTATCTCACAATAAGAGAATATGAAATGGACCGATTTCATTCATACCAAAAACAAGACCCCAAGGGTCCTTAAATAGAAACATATAGGGGCATTACAGTAATTTTCCTGCCACACACTAATAATATCATATAATAAAAAGAACATCCAACTCGATAATAAAATATAATAAAGAGAATGCTGTCATAACACTAATCATGAGATCTACCACCAAGAAGGATAAGCACGAGTAGGGGGCGATCCTCTACGTGTTGATGGACTTGGATCTCCGATCAGCCTCCTATATCTCTGGCGAAACCTTCTCTTCATCTCCAAAAATGCTTCTCCCCAAACCTAAGAGAGAGAAATAAAAATGAAGGATGGGGTGTCAAACCTCCTCATAACCGATAGAATAGGGTCTGAGCAGCCTCTCCACCGTCTGATCTCCCCAAAAGAGGAGAAACGACTGTGATCAAAAGTCACACTGTCAAGAAAGAGCCACGCAGACAAATGTGTACCACGAGCTAGTGGATGTGCGTCATAAGCAGACATCGCAAGCACACGATCCCTTGAAGATATCCACGATCATGCGCGAAGGAAGAGCACGATCAAACGACAGAACTCCAAAATTGGCTTGAAGCATCTATAATAGCGCACGGTCGCGTGTGAAAGGAATTTCAGACATTCTCAACATGTTCAAAACGATGAATTCCCCTCGCAGTTCCCGCTCGTAAAGCAATACCTACGAGTTCTAAGGTATGAAAATCGGTTGCACGTCTGGTAGTTGAAAGAGAAAAAAGTAATAAATAATGAGTAAATATTATATCTCTAACTTATATGCCAAACATTATTAGTTTTCTTTTCTTTAAATTTCATCAATAGAAGACTATTTTACCTGTGTAGAAAACATGACTTAGCCCATATAAAAGCCCATGTAAATGCCCGTTATTGGCATGTAGTTTAGTCTTACACATTGGGTTGTAGTTTATTTACCACTTCTCCTTCCTGTATATTTTGTACAAATCCTTGTATTGATTGATGAAGTGAAAAAATAAATATTTTTCTGTGTATTGTGAATTTCTACATGGTATCAGAGCTACACGATCCAAATCAGAGGACTCTCGACGAGTGAGTTCTCCTCGTACTGATTGAGTCGTTCTCATTTTTTCCTTGTCTCTGTCTGGGTACTCACACCTTTTATTCGTGGTGCTTGCATGATCCTTGTTAATCAACGCCCCATAATTAAATCCCGACCACCCACCTCTTTTATAGCCTTTCCAGACCCCCGTTTCTTGCAACACCTACCCATGGTCTCGCCTGTTGTGCTACTTAGCCTCAGTTTCTTGAGCATGATCTTACCGCTCGTGGTATCAACTTTGATCTCGCAGCTCCGCTGCCTAGCAATTTCGTCGATTGTGGTTCCTGCTTCGATCTCTCCGCTCGCCGAGAAACTAGCTTGGCTCTCGCAACTCCTTTGCCTAAATATCTCTCAACTCAACCACTTGTGAATGATTGCGCTACAAGCTCACATCTACTTCTTTCAACCTGAGTCGCCTTGGGTGGATTGAAAGATCCTGCCGACGCTCAGTATTGGAGCACATCAAAATATCCCGCCGATGCTCTCTATTAGAGTGCACCATGAAAGATCTCGCTGACGCTCAGTATTGGAGCTCACATCCTCTTTTGCTTGAGCCCATCACCCCTTGTCTTTTTCCAGAGCTCGCCACAATTTTTTTTTTCTTTCACCTGTTTCCTCTAGCGCCGCTCGCGAGACTTCTCCATCTCTCCTTCTTTCCCAGAAATGTCTCATCATGCGGGAACAAATGTTACCTCCTCCCTCCCTGCACTTGCTTCAGCCCCTCTCTTTGACATCCAAGATGAACTCCGCATTACATTAATCTCACTCACCAAGAAGAATTTTTTGTTGAGTGGGTACACTTTGAGTGCCGCGTCCTTTAGACCAAAGGTCTCCTTAATCATGTCACTCGCGAAACCCTTGCTGAGCATACTGAGCAATGGCTCTGGGTTGATGGACGTGTACAGTCATGGATCCTCAACTCCATATAGTGATCCATATTGCATTACAATGCATCGCGAGACCATTAAAACATGTGGGATTAACTGACAACCTTCATTATCTGTTCATTATCTTTCGGAATCTCCATGCCATTGAACTTGGCTCTGACGGTGGTTTAACATCCTTTGTAGCTTAATACAAAACACTTATCAAGTCCTGGGTTCGGAGCCCAAAGATGTAAATATCGGATGTCGATGACATGTCAGATTAAGTTTTTAAATGTCAGAAGTCGGAGACATGTTGAGGATATTTTAAAATATCGGATTTCTATATTTTATAAATAAATAATTTTTGTTATGTATACTAATTATATTCTATGTTCTGAAAGTAAGAAAAATAGTATAACTAATAGACGACGAATGACTCATGTATATCCCAAAATAAATTCTAAGAGTATCCAAACTAAAATTTTATCAAGGACAAAATGATACATTGTAATATATATTTAAATACATTGTAGTGTATATATTTAATGTTATACAATAATTTTATTTTGGTAACACCAATTGTATAACAAATAAATAAGATTTTATTAAATAATTCTGAATTTATTATAAATCTTTCTAAGCTTATAAATTTATATTAAATGCATAACAAAAATCAACTAATAAATGTGTTAAATTTTTTCACATTTTTTGTAATATTAAATAATTTTTTTGTAAAATCATTATACAAAAATGCATGTAAAATTAAAAGCAAAGAATGAAACAATAAGTTTAACTGATTTTAGTATATATAATATAATACATATAAACGATTTAAACATATACTGTTAGTCTGTTAATATAACATAAAGTAAAATAGTAGACGATATATTAAAAATCGTGTCGGTTGATATATCAGAAAAAATCGGATGTCTACCTATATTTTACGAAAGGACAATTTAATTTTTAAGAAACTAATTGTTGTTTTGCCTTAAAAATGACATGTCGGCATGCCTCCGACGTTAGATCTTGCTACCCAACGTGCTCAGAAGGAGGATATCAGCATAACTCAAATGATGACATGACTTCCCCATCATCTCTACAGTGTCCGTAAGACCTTATCTTCTCCTACTATTCTGTCCCTTTTAGATGTGTGCTCCATGATCTTGAAGGTGACTCGGCCCATCGATCTCCCAATGCATCCCTCTTCTGCCCTCCTCCAATACTCTCCTAATGCTCATCCTCCACCTCCTTGACACCGTGGAGGTCGTTATGGAACTTGGGGCGGTGGGCGAGATGCCCGCATTCGCTCGAAGAGGCAGAACACTCGCGTTTACACCCATTGTGGGCAGACGAATCATACTAAGACCACCTGTTATCGCAAACATGGGTTCCCGACGTATCCCCCCTCTTAGCACCATGCCTTTCCTGCGGTGGATGGTTATACCACTCCCGCTCCGACATTGATACCTTGCGAGACGAATTACAACATCTTCGGGGGATGGTTACTTGAATGTTCGACCCCGTCATCTTTATCTCCAATGAAGGTATATTGTGCTTTTCTCATTGTCTCTATTGGATAGTAGACTCTGGGACAACAGTTCGTATTTCCCCGCAGAAGCCTTCTTAGTGTATGGACTCTACTTGTTCAAGTTATATCACGGTGGTCAATGACGACACGACCCCGTTCTGCGGCTCTGGCGATGTGCCCCTTACTCCGTTCCTCTCTCTCCACTCCATGCCTCCGACGTCTACCACAAACCCTCTCTCCCACTATGTATCCTTACACTGCTTGTCTCCCGAACTTCACAGGTTTGCGATTTCTTTATCTTTTATTTCTACCCCCTATTTTGTGTAGGAGGCTTTTCAATATTCAGAGTGGTGGGCAACGATGGATGAGGAAATGGCTGCCCTATGGGCAAATCAGACCTGAGACTTGTCCCGCTTCCTTCTAGCCAATCCCGTGTCAGATGTAAATGGGTCTTCACTGTGAAACATCGCCTCAATGGGATCGTTGAGTTCCTCAAAGCTCGTCTTGTGGCTCGCGGGTTCACTCTAAAATATGGACTCGACTATGAAGAGACATTCTCCCCGGTCGCTAAGTTGAATCGTTCGAGTCTTGATCTCCTTCATCGTCCATCGTCATTGGCTGTTGCATCAATTTGACATCAAAATTACCTTCCTAGTTATAAAACCAATCAATTTGACATCGCCTCAATGTAAATCTTGAACTCACTGAGACTGTTTATATGCAATAACCTCCTAGTTATAAAACCATAGGAGAGTCCCTTGTCTGCCACCTCAAGAAATCTTTCTATGGCCTTAAGTAGTCTCCTCAGGCATACAACAATAACACCAACACTCAAGCAGTCTCCTCAGACATGACTTTATAAATGTAGTTGAGTTTTTCGGGATTTTGGCTTCACTCGGAGCTCAACAGACTTCTCCCTTTTTACTCGTCACCGTGTGTCAGGCACGGTGATACTCCTGGTATTTGTTGATGATATTATCATCACGGGAGATGATCTGACTAGCATCTCTATGATCAACTTGGCCTTGCATTTTTAAATCAAATATTTGGACAACCTCCAATATTTCTTGGGCATCGCGGTAGCTCGTCGACCCAATGGAGTTGTCCAGTGTCAACGAAAGTACTATCTCGACCTTCTTCACGATGCAAACTACTAAGGATGCAAACCTACATGCACACCCATGGATGCCAACCACAAGCTATGCACTCATACGCCCCACTCAGATTTGCTTTTTTCTAGTTCGGAGTACTATCGTTGTCTGGTTGACAAGCTTATCTATTTAATTGTCACACGACCCGTTATATCCTTTGCTGTTGGGGTGGTCAGCAGGTTCTTGCATGCTCTGCGAATGTCCCACCTCCAAGCGGTCGAGTGGATTATTCGATGTCTGAAGAATGCCCTCAGACAAGGGCTTGTGTATAAGTCCTCATTTTCTTTATCATTGGTTACCTATTTTGATGCAGACTATGCTGATTCTCTTGATGATCGTAAGTCTACAAGCGGATACTGCACATATTTTGGAGGACAATGATGGTGGCACGCCGTCTGCAGAAGATGAGTATCATTCAATAACATCTGTTGTTTCTAAACTCACGTGGGTGGAAAGTCTTCTTACTGAGCTTGGTGTGAAACTCCACTTTATAGAGGTTCTCTGTTGTGATAGTCAGTCTGCTCGCCATATCGATAAGAATACCGTTTTTCATGAACGTACCGAACATATCAAAGTTAATTGTTATTTCATCAGGGAAAAGGTTCAGCTACGCAAACTTGATTTACGACATGTGCCAACTGTTGAGCAGATTTCAGATGTTCTCACCAAGGCCTTACCGTGCCCACTATACCGAAAGCTTGACACCTACAATCCGTATGCTCCAAACTTGCGGGAGAGTGTAGAAAACTTGACATACCCCATGTAAAGGCCCGTTATTGACATGTAGTTTAGTCCCACACCTTGGGTTGTAGTTTATTTACCACTCCTCCTTTCTATATATTTTGTACATATTTTTGTATTGATTGGTGAAGTAGAAAATAAATAAATCTGTTTCTTTGTGTATTGTGGATTTCTACAATATGAATAGGCTCTCTCTCTCTCTCTCTCTGGGGTGATTTAGACATTTAGTTTCTCGTTACTTTTATTCAAAGGCTTTACTCTGTTTATTATTCAAACCATTTGATATTTGAAAACAAGTATGCGTTGTCCATTGTTGCCTTATCCCCATGATTTGGCAGTCCACTTGAATAATACAATTTTCAAATACATTTAAAGTGATGAGTAGTTGTATGAGTTCATTGAAAAACTAAAAATTGAATGAAGATGCTTTGTAATTCAAGTTTTTTCTCCAAGATATGCTGTCAAGATATTTTCATTATTTTTTTGAACTAATCAAATTTAGTTAGAACTTAGTCAAGATAAACACTATATCACTAACATGCATGTTCATTTGTTATTCTGCTTAATAACATATTTCCTGTTGTGTTTATGAAGGTCAACTTATGCAACAACTATCCGTGGTTCAAAATATGCCCGAGAAAGGGAATTCTTAAAAGTTGTGAGTTAACCAACTTGTTTATAGAATCCAATTTTGCATTCTAACTGCTCAGGATTGCTTCAGATTGTCGTAGTCATCTAAAATCATAATAATTCACAGGTCAACTTTTGGATTAAATGAGCTGTACTATTTTAGATAACAAGAAGTACACAGATAAACTCATAAACACATGCTAAAAAACTAATTGATAATTAGTTGGCGACATTGAAGCTTAGTAATTTGTAGTTCTTCTGCAATGACTCAACCAACAACATATATTAATTCTACCCTACAAATTTATCTTTTTTTCTTGAGATGACTTCTGAGTACTTCCCTGGAGGTCATCCCATTATGGGTTATCGAGTAATCTTTTATCATCGAGTCATTATATGTTGTCTTTTATTATTTCTTATTAAATCTTGTTGGTTGTTAGGAGTAGGTTATTGAAAGTCTTGTCTTGTAAAGCCTATTTATAGGCATATGATGGTGGAATGGAAGACATGCATGAATTAGAGTCTCTCCTCTTGGCCCTTGTAAAGAGATTCTAGTATATCCTTCTCTCTCCCTGAGCATGCCCCGCTTAGACAGCCGTGACTTCGGCTCGGTAGTATCCCCACATCTCCATCGTAACAATCGTCATCTTACGAGTTTGCCCTTAACAACTTGGTATCAGAGCTTTGTCAGCCTTCGCCCTTCCTCTCTTCCGCACACGATCCAATAATATTCTCCTAAATAACAGGTACCCTCATCTTCCTCGCGGTCACCGCACACTGGATTGTCTTCTTCAAGCTCAAATCCTGAATGAGATGTTTCTCAAGCTTGCTGAACTCCACTCCCTCTGCTGTTGTTCACTGAACTCCACTCCCACCGCCGTTGTTCGTCGAACTCCCATTTTTTTTAAGTTTTACTCGTCTGCGAGCTTCTCGCGGCCATCATCTTTAGACGGAACCATGCCCTGTCAACGTTCCAGAAGGTCACTGAAACCCACGACCTTGTCTCCAGCTTTTTGCTAGTACTTACAAAAGACAGAGGAGCTGACACTTCGCCTTTTTCAAGCCCCATCGAAGGGTATACCTAGATTTTACTGCGCTGGCGAGAACCCACGACCTCGAATTCATGAACGCTCGTCATTGTCCCCAACATCGACCTGTGGGCTCTGTCGACCCCGCTGCCGTCACTAGTCACACCACTTTCGTTGTCCTACACCAGAGCACTCATGGATCTTTCCATCTCGAGCCCAACACAATTATCCAACACTCCTCTTGTGCCATTAACACCACACATCGCCTTCCGGTCCTGCATGTTCCCAAACATCGTCTCACGCTTTTTGTTTTTTTAATCTAAAGTTGCACACCCTTCTCCTTGGGCAGCCTCATCAACTAGAACCTCTAGTCACGATCTCTTCAGAGCCCAGAGTATTTCTTGCCCGGTGCTCTCCTTTAAGTTGCCTTCAGCCTACCTTTAATGAGTAAATAATTGATTAATCATTTAAATGATTAATTAATCATAAAGTCATTAGTTTATTCAAAAAAAGAATGGCTTGTTCTATTATTGGGTGACATCATAAGGAAGCATCGCAGGTTTCGCGATAACTCGAATATCTCAACCACTTTGGGGGAATTGAGCCATCCAATCATCCGCTATGTTCCCTCCATTTTATCTCTGGTAGTGATAAACACCGTGGGGGGCTCGTTCGATCAAATGATTAAACTGGTGGACATGATGCAAACTTTCATGACATTCCTAACCGCTATTGAAATGCGCTGTCAAGAAGTCGAGGCACATCAATAGGAAGACATTGCTACCCTCTCCAACATGCTCAATAATCTCACACTGCCCATTCCAGTCATCACTGTCCCAACGCATGACCCACCCAATAGCAGCCAGGCGCCTACCACCACTTCTACATAATGATCCATCGATCCTTATATGACCTGAATATATTACTATGCTGCGCTACAAAAAGTTGGAATTCACAACCTATGATAATAATACATACCCATTAGGTTTGCTTATTAGGTACGAGCAATTTTTCTGCCACCAACAAACACGGATAGTGGAATTGATTTGTCTGGCGGCCTTTCACCTTCTCGACTCAGCTCAACTATGGTTTACTTGTTTGAACGTTAAACAACCAAGGATGAGTTGGGATGCCTTAAAGAGGTTCCGCAACAAACGATTCAGTGCTCCAATCCGCAACAATCCTCTCGACGCACTCACTATATTACAACAAACAGAGCCTGTGGATGCTTATATGGAACAATTTCTGATTCTTCTGGCTAATGTTATAATACACCTAGAGATGCATGCCACCATCTTTACGACCGGACTTCGCGAGCAACTGCCACTAGACGTCGAGTGTAGGCTTCTTGGGACTTGGCAACTGCTATTAGTTTAGCCAGATTGTGCGAACATTGACTTTAGCTGGACCAGGTTGCCTATATAACCACATGCACAGGGTCTCAACACGGACGACCTGAGACTACCTAGGTCCCACATCTGTCGGTTGTCTCGTGTGGAAATGTCTAACCAACACACATGATAGTTATGTTATAACCGCGATGAGCATTATACCTGACATCACTGCAAGAGACTTTTTTTATCTAGATGTGGACTTTGATGAGGGTATTGGGTGAAGTAGGCACCGATTTTGATCTCCTTTGAGTTTGAAGATAGACTCATTTTGATCGGAGGGAGAGATATTACGGGCTTCGCCCAGTTATCGAGTTGTCTTTTATCATCTGAGTTATCGAGTTGTCTTTTATCATCCTTTATTAAATGTTGTTGGTTGTTAGGAGTAGGTCATTAAGAGTCTTCTTGTAAATCCTATTTAAAGACAGAATGGCGGAATGAAAGACATGCATGAATTCGAGTCTTTCCTCTTTCCCCTCTTGTAATGAGATTGTGGTAACTCTCTTTCTCTTTCTGAGCACACTCTGCTTAGTCAGCCATGGTTCTGACTTCGTAGTATCCCCGCATCTCCAATCATCATCCCCATCTCCGACCACCCTCCGATGAAGTGACCAATGTTTTACGAGTTTGTCTGTAATACACCCATTCTTGAATTACTCCTATTCAGTGCTGACTATATGGGGGGGGGGATCCGATTTTTTACTTAGCCCAATCAATACCTTTGTGAATGCGCTTGAATTTTATGAAATTTTGTTGGTTTTGCTTATGTATACCACTCGTATACACTTCAATTATTTCTATGTTGTGTTGCGGGAATGGACCGCGTCCGTAATATGACGAGAGGTTGATTGAGGTGTTATGTCTTGATTTGTTTGAAATTCAGAATTGGAATGCCTTTTTCTTCAGGTTAAAGAAATTGCTGAGTACTTGAGTTTTAATAGGAACAGACTAACACTTTATCAGTTAGAATATATTTGTGCACTTCATATGATAGAGCCTAAAATTAGGTAGTGATTCAAAGTTTTTGATAGCTAATTGCTATTGTCATGCTCAATTGAAATGTGTTGTCGAGAGAAAAAGGATTAATAATATTGCAATACAAGGAGACCTCTATATATAGAGGTGTTACAATTAATACAATTAATAAAACATAAATAGAAATTATATAATCTAACACTCCCCCTCAAGTTGGGCAAGTGATGTTGATCATGCCCAACTTGTCCACAATCTTGCTAAATGTGTTCCCACTTAATCCTTTCGTGAGAATATCTGCTAGCTGCCTGTTGGAGGGCACGAAGGGAGTACACACAATCCCTCGCTCAATATTCTCCTTGATGAAGTGTCGATCCACCTCGATGTGTTTCGTTCGCTCATGTTGCACGGGATTGTGAGCGATACTGATGGCCGACTTGTTGTCACAGTACAGAAGGATGGGTCCTTCTTCTTCGAAACCAAGATCACGCATTAAGGCACGAAGCCATAAGCCTTCACAGACCCCTTGAGCCATAGCTCTGAACTCGGCCTCAGCACTAGAGCGTGCCACAACTTGCTGCTTCTTGCTCCTCCAAGTAACAAGATTGCCTCCAACAAGAGAACAATATCCCGAAGTTGAACGTCTATCATCAACAGATCCTGCCCAATCAGCATCAGTGTAGACTTCAACCTTTAGGCCGGTGTTTGGGGCAAACAGAATACCCCTTCCTGGTGAAGACTTGAGATACCGTAAAATTCTGTGAGCAGCATCCACGTGTCGGGTCTTGGGAGCATGCATGTACTGGCTCACAACACTCACAGCATAGGAAATGTCTGGGCGAGTATGGGACAGGTATATCAACCTTCCTACTAATCTTTGGAACCCTGAGACATCTTCGATGTCCACACCATCATCCCGCGATAGACGGTGATTTGCTTCAATTGGAGTGTCGGCCGGTCTGCATCCACTCATTCCCATCTTCTCAAGGAGATCTAACGTATACTTTTGTTGAGAGATGAAGATCCCCCGCTTAGATCTGGCAACTTCTATTCCCAAGAAATATCTGAGTTTTCCCAGATCCTTGACCTCAAACTCTCCAGCTAGCTTTTGTTTCAAGCTCTGAATTTCTTCCATATCATTACCAGTTATGACAATATCATCAACATACACAATGGGAGCAGTAAGTTTTCCAAATCTACGTTTAATGAATAATGTGTGGTCAGCATTGCTCTGATAGTACCCAAATGACATCATGGCCTTGTGGAACCGGCCAAACCAAGCTCTTGGGGACTGCTTCAACCCATAGAGAGCCTTCAATAGTCTGCACACTTTTCCAATAGAACCAACAGGCGCAAGACCCGGGGGAATCGACATATAGACCTCCTCCTCCAAGTCACCGTGGAGGAAGGCATTCTTCACATCCAGCTGAAATAGGTCCCAATGTTTGCAAGCAGCAACGGAAAGTAAGACCCTGATAGTATTCATTTTGGCCACCGGGGCGAACGTCTCCTGATAATCAATGCCGTGGGTTTGAGTATAACCTCTTGCAACCAATCTCGCCTTACATCTTTCAATAATTCCTTGTAGGTTCTGTTTCACCGAGAACACCCATTTGCACCCAACAAGTTTCTTGCCATTGGGAAGAGGAACCAAGTCCCATGTATGATTTTTTTCCAGAGCCTTCATTTCCTCCATCATCGCCTCACGCCACACAGGGATTGCCAGAGCCTGTTGCCAAGATGCAGGAATAGAGGCAGTGGAGAGGGAAGACACAAAGGACTTGTAGGGGGTAGAAAGCGCAGCATAAGATACAAAATTCGATAAGGGATGGTGAGTACAAGACCTGGTACCTTTTCGAAGAGCAATCGGAAGATCCGAAGGCCCTGAGTCAGGATCCACTGACTGTTCCGGTAGCAGAGTGGGGTCTTGTGAGCTTGGCCGCATGACACGCCGGGTATATACCTGCAGGATTGGGGGTGGTGAAGGTATGGAGGAAGATGAAAGTAGAGGTGAGGGGCTCTCCTCCACTGGTATTTGAGGACTCACTTCCACAGGTAGAGTCTCCCCCTGAAGTGAGGGATATGGAGGAGGAACGGGGAGAGAAACACCCGAAGACGGGGAATCACCAGGAGACGGAGAGTCAGTGAGAGGATAGTAGGACTCGGATTCACGGAAAGTGACATCCATACTAACAAATACTTTCTTGGTAGGAGGATGAAAACACTTGTACCCTTTTTGTGTAGGAGAGTAACCGATAAAGACACACCAGAGAGCACGAGGATCCAGTTTAGAGGGGCGGGGTTGGTGGATGTGAACAAAGCAAACACAACCAAACACTTTAGGAGGAAGCTGAGTAGGGCGCACCCGGAGGGTATGAAGAGGGGTGGAATGCCCAAGGACACGCGTTGACATTCGATTGATAAGGTATGCCGCAGTCATGACAGCATCTCCCCAATAAAATTTTGGAAGATGCATGGTGGACAACAGACAGCGAGCGACCTCCAGGAGGTGGCGATTCTTCCGCTCAGCCACCCCATTTTGGGCTGGAGAGTAAGCACACGTAGTCTGGTGAAGGATGCCGTGATCAGCAAGATAGGTTTCAAATTGCGAATCAATGTATTCGCGCCCATTGTCACTCCGAAGAACTTTTATTTTAGATTGAAATTGACAAGAAACCATGCTATGAAAGCGCCGAAAAACAGAGAATACATCACTTTTACGATGTAGTAAGTACAGCCAGGTAGTACGAGAGAAACAATCAATAAAGGTAACAAACCATGCACACCCAGAAATAGAAGGAACACGACAAGGACCCCATATATCACTATGAATAACAACAAATGGAATAGAATTAGGTAGCGAAGCATGCTTAAATGAAGTACGATGATGTTTGTTTAGACTACAGACATCACAGACAAAAGTGTCAGAAACAGCATTAGACATAGCAGGAAATAGTAATTTCATAATAGAGATAGGAGGGTGGCCCAGGCGACAATGCCAGGGGTACAGCGGATGGGTAGTGCTAGAATGAAGAGCCATGGTGGGAGAAGCAGTGCCAGGATCAAGAACATAGAGACCGTCCACCATACTACCAGAGCCAATCACCTTTCCCGTCGTCAGGTCCTGAAAGACACAAGAGGAGGGAAGAAATGTCACAAAACAATGCATGAAGTTAGTTAAATGACTAATTGAAAGAAGGTTACGAGTAAAGGTGGGTACATGAAGGACCGAGGACAGGGTGAGAGAGGAGTATGGAATGGTACCCTTGCCAGCAATAGGGGCAAGAGAACCATCGGCAATACTCACCTTATCACGCCCAGACAGAGGGGTATAGGAAACAAAACCTGTGGATGACCCGGTCATATGATCCGTAGCCCCAGAGTCAATGACCCATTGAGTAGAGGACGAAGAAACAGCTGAGTGGGCACCTGGCAGTCCTGTATGAGCGTAAGAGGACGATGGCTCAGTAGACATTCCCTGCATCATGCGTCGGAGAGCCAACATTTCATTCGCAGTAAAGCCACCCGGGGTAGCAGCAGCATCAGTACCAAAGTATCCAGAAGAGGTGTCTGTAGGAGCATCAACAAGATGGGCTGCACGGGGGAGAGCAGCATTGCGACCTGAGAAGCGTCCAGAACCACGGCCTCCACGAGGTGGAGCACCCCCTCTTGGAGTAGGAAATCCATGTAGCTTGAAGCAGGTGTCCCGAGTATGGCGACCCTTGCCACAATAGTCACATAGAAGATGATCCTTATCTGAACCCTTCAACTTGAAGTCCCGGGATGGCCTAGTACCAAGAAGAGAGGGGGTGGTAGCAGCCAAAGCAGAGCCCTCCGGCACAGAGTCAGGGAGAAGTGTCTGTCGACGATCAAACTCTTGTTGAACAATGCTGTAGACCTCAGGAAGAGAAGGTATCTGTGGTCGGCCAAGGATCTGAACGCTGATCTGGTCAAAGTCACGATGTAATCCATGAAGGAATTCAAATATGCGATTACGGTCATCCCGGGCTCGAACCATTGCCTCATCGATGGGGCTTACAAAGACAAGAGAATCAAAATGATCATACTCTTGATAAAGTTGCGTGAACTCCAAATAGTACACAGAAGGAGAACGGTCACCCTGCCGAAGTAAGCTGATCTTACGGCGCAACTGGAAGATCTGGGCAGTATTGCCCCGACGAGAGTAAGTAGCCTCAGCACGACGCCAAATGTCAGTGGCATTATCGAGGAAGAGATAGTTGCGGGCAATGGACTCCTGCATAGAGTTGATAAGCCAAGACATAACCAAGGAATTCTCGGACTCCCACTGCTGCCATTCGGGGAATTCCTCTCCGGTTCCTTTATTTGGCCCGTGACATAGCCATAGAGGCGCCGACTTTTGAGAGCAAGGATGATAGACCGTGACCACGAGAGGTAATTGCCGTCATCAAGACGGATGGTAGTGATTTGGGAGGTAGTATGTTCGGTGGTTCCACGATAGGTAATAGCCGGAGTAGAGACACCGGAAGGAGCCGGAGTGGCTCCGGTGGAGAGTGAGGGAGAATCAGCGCCATTAGTCTCCATACCTAAGGAATAGAAATCCAGAGGGAGAGGAAAAAAAAAATCCGGAGGAGAAATCCGGAGAGGGAAGCAGCCCAAGGATTAGGGCATCAAGAGATGGACGGAAAAAAGGAGAGGATTCATCCACAAAGAAGCCATTACGAGAAGAAAACGGCGTCGGAAGAAGCAGAAACTCACTGCAGGATCATTCCGGCGCCAGAAGAAGAAAAAGGAAGACCGGTCGGGAACGAGAGGGGCGCGACGGAGACGCGGCTTGCGGAGCGACGGGCGACGAAGGAGCGAGAGGGGTGCGACGGGCGACGGAGGAGCGGCAGCGGCTTGCGGAGCGGGCGCGGGAGGCGCGACTGGCGACGGATCGAGGCGAGGACGACTTGCGACGGAAGAGCGGCGAGCGGCTGCGGGAGCGAATTAGGGCACGGGTCCCTCTGATACCATGTTGTCGAGAGAAAAAGGATTAATAATATTGCAATACAAGGAGACCTCTATATATAGAGGTGTTACAATTAATACAATTAATAAAACATAAATAGAAATTATATAATCTAACAAAATGGATTAATGGAAATTGGGCTACAGTATATCGAGATAAGCTCAGTATCCGATTTCTTGAAGGCAGGATCCCTCAATGAGTCTTTCTCTTCTATGAGAACCTAACTAAATTAATGATGGAGGTTGCAATAAGGGACTCCCCTCCATGCCCTAAGGAGTGTGTACATGAAATTGTGAAAATGCTACTAAAGCTACATAGACAATATAACACGTGCTAGATTGTGGTGACGATTCTTGGCAAGACGAACATGAACCCAAAGATTTACATTCGTATCAAATTTGGATTTTGGTAATGCTTTTTTGGTTTATTGTATAAAAATTGAAATCTTATTAATTTTAATGTTTGAATTATAAAATACATGCGTTTTTTATTACCAGTTTATAAATCGGCCTATGTCGGTCCCAAACTCGGATGAAAAATGGTGAAGGTTGTGTTAGGTAGACGACCAACGTAAACTTTAGTCACCCTTATGAATATGGATTATTTGAGAAATTATGCAAAAGCTAGGTTGTTCCCCCGAAGGAACGCGTCACATAGTTCGAATGCTGCGTCTTGGCAAGGACCACTGCACCTCCAAGAGAACTTGAGTGTAGTGTTAAATAGACAAAAATCCTCACATATTAGATGTCCTAGGGAAGTATGTCGTAGGATTTGTGACCGACTTGAGTTTGAAAGTTGGAATATAAGTATGCTAACAAAAAAACAATGAAAGTAGTGAATACGATGATTATGAGAAGGATAAATATCTTATGCTTGCAAGAGATTAGAAGTGTGGATGAGAGTTAAATTTTTAGACACTTCAGATTTTAAATTATGGTACACAAGAAAAAATAAAACAAACAATAGAGTTGATATTATTGTGGATATTACTTGAAGGGATAAAGTTGGGGTAAGTAGAAAATGTGATAAAATCTTAGCTCATAAATTGGTTATAAGAAATGAAACTATTAACGTTATCAATGCTTATGTGTCACAAGTAGGATGAAGTGAAACTATTAAAGTGCAATTTTGGGAAGACTTGAATGATTTACTAAGGGAAATCCCACAAAGAGAAAAGATTTTCATAGGAGACTTAAATGGACAGATAGGGAAACAAAATATATATTATACAACCGTTCATGAAGGATTTAGATATATAGAAAGAAATGAAGTAAGACGAATCATTTTAGACTTTGCCATAATACATGAGCTAATTGTGACAAATACGTTTTTCATAAAGTGAGAAGGTCATTTAATTACATTTAAAAACGGACCAAATATGTCACAAATTAATTATTTTATGACTCGCAAAATGGATGAAATGATTTGTAAGAATTTTAAAGTCATACTAGGAGAAAGTTTGACAACACAACATATGGTAGTGGTGTTGGACGTACAAATTAAATATAATAAATTTAAGACAGCGATAAAAATGTTACCGAAAATTCCGTAGTGGAACCTGAAGATGAAAAACATGTTACTTTCAAGACATCAGTTATAAAACAACTAGTTGATGACCTTTAGGTTGATCATAGTATCTCATAAGAAATTATGTCTTCACATTTAAAGATAAGTGAAAAGAACATACTTGAAATATCAAAAGGTCGTGCACCCCCAAATAAAGAATTTTGGTGGTGGAAAGAGGAAGTGCAAGATAAAGTGAGGGCAAAGAGGGTCAGTTATAAAACGTTCTACGCTTGTAGGAATGATGAAAATTTAGCTAAATATAAAGTCGTTAAAAAGAAGCTAAACATGCAGTAAGTAAAACAAGAAATAAAACTTATTAAGAATTTTATAAACGGATAAATATCAAAGATGGAGAGCATAATATATATAAAATTGATCGAGCTAGAGAACGTAAGATAAAAGATTAGACAATATAAAATGCATAAATGATGAAATAAATACAATTTTGACGGATGATGTGGATATAAAAAAATGATGAAAAAAAATATTTTTATCAACCCTATAATGAAACATAAGACAATGAATGGAATTTGGAAGAGTTAAGTAAATCAGAGGAGTATAAGAACATAACGTTTTATCATAAAATCCAAGTATCAGAGGTAAATAATATTCTAAAGAAGATGAAAAATAGAAAGGCGGTTGAGCCTGATGATATACCCATCAAAATATGGAAATGTCTAGAGAATTATGGAATTTTGTGGCTTACATGTTTTTTCAATAAGATACTAAAGTAAAAGAGAATGTCAGACTAATGAAGAGAAAATATCTTATTTGTATAAGAACAAATAAGATATACAAAATTGTATTAATTACATAAGAAAAATTAATGAGTCATACCATGAAATTATGAGAACGAGTAGTAGAAAGAAGAGTAAGACGAAGGATTCACATCTCGAAGTATCAATTTGGATTCATGCCAGAGCTATTACGGTTGAGAAGAAATCCGGACTAGGGAAAGAGTTGGCCGGGGGAAGGAGGAGATGGAGGCTAGGGTTAGAGATGAAACAAGGGAGCAACCCTTTTCATAACACATCCAAGATGAAATCACAAATACATATTCATCCCCTTATATAGAGGGGGAAGTTCATAAATAGCAACATACCAAAATAACAAATAGCAACATACAAAAATAATCATTACTAAAAGAGCAAACACACAATAGGAACTAAATATTTTGTTTTCTAATGGGCCGAACCCGCTAATTCAGGTGGTTCATCCTCATCGGCGCCTGTCCCGTCCGCCGTCTCCGTCGCCTGTTGAGACCAAGGTTGTCAGGATCGAGATTCTAGATGAGATTGTTTCGAGATTGGATCGGATCTGATAGTAGGGTTGGATCGAGAATCACTGTACAAAATCAGGATCGTAGGATCGTAAGATCCTATGATCTGGATCGCGATCCTGACAATCTTGGTTGAGACCGCCGTTGGTAGACCCGCCATGGACACTCCTCGTCGTGAATGTCCGTTAACATAAGAATTGTGTTAACTACATAAGAATTAAATTAATGAGTCATACCATGAAATTATGAGAACGAGTAGTAGAAAGAAGAGTAAGACGAAGGATTCACATCTCAAAGAATCAATTTGGATTCATGCCAGAGCGGTCGACCATAGAAGCAATACTTCTCTTGAGGAGACTCATTGACAGCTATCGAGAAAGGAAACACACTTTGCATATGTTGTTTGTCAATCTTGAGAAGGCTTATGATAGAGAGTAGAGGTATACTATGGGCATAAAATACAACAAACAAAAATAAAGTTTTAGTTTGTAGGTTTGACGGGGAAATGACCGTGTTGGGTTTTTGAACTAGAGAATAGCTGTAACAACTGTTGACTGGGACCAAAGTTCGTAGGCAGCTCGACAGTGAATGGATTGGGAGTATGTTAGTGGAAGAAATGTCGGAGGAGCTCTGGAGGTGTCCGATGACAACACACAAGAAACTTGTCGCAACTAGGGCTGTTGACAACGTTGTCGATGCCTGGAACTAGGAGCGTCGTGACATGCCTCAACGGAATAAGTGGTGTTCCACGGGGAGGTATTCGGTGAAGCTCTTGGCGGTAGCGTCTTGGGAAAAGGGTGGCATGGATGGGGATTCAGAGGGGAACCTTGTTGTCGGAGGCGGATTATCGAGCAAGTAGAGGGTAGGGACAAAGTTTCAAAACATAGGAAAAAATTTCTCTGTTTTGCTTCTCTGGCTGCCAATACAATGAGGGGACTGGTTCTTTTAAAGAGGGGGAAAACTTTTGTTTCCTTTTTCTTTTCTAGGAAAAGAAATAGTTTTTTTTAAGGAGTTTTTTTAGAGAAGATGGTTTCCAAGAGAGGGAGGGTTTCCAAAGAGAGGGAGAGTTTCCAATACTTACCCTCTCATTCATACTCGTAATCCCCATGGTATACCTCTCCTCTCATTCATACTCGTAACTCGTAAGCCCCAATACTTACCTTTCAGCCAACTGGGAGTCCATCCAGCCCCATTCAGCAACCGCCCCTCTTCAGCCCTCTAAAATTATTTTCCAGCACCTGAACAACACTTTCCCGGATCCTCCATTCCTAAAACTATCTTCTCACTCCCCATATCCTTCAGCCTCTTCAACTATTCAAAACCAGTTCACAACAACCTCTCCGGCCACTGTTCACTCAACATTATGCCCTTTAAACTTTCTATCCCAAAGTTCTTCTAATCGTTGTTTGTTTTATTTTCATTGTTGATGTAACCTGGAAATCTTGAAATTGAGTTGTAAATGTTAAATTTGAGTTTTCTTAGAACTTTTGGTGCAAGCGAGATTTTTAGGAATAATATGCTACAATAATTGTCTTAGGGTTTGCTAACGTGCATAAAGAACTAATATTCAAGCATATAACGAAATGATTTAACACTCTACATGCATGAAAATGAAGAAATGAAAATGCGAGAATTTGAAAATTGACGACCAATAAGATATTTTGATAGTTAAGCACAAGCTTTTAATTTTTAAAGCTCAAATATTACTAAGCATAGAATGACACTAACAAGATATGAGCAATAAATTGTGAGAGATATACCTTGGCTCATAAGTGCAACGACGGATCCAATCTAGTCGGATTTGATACATGGCATAAAGGCTAGAAGGATGAAATGGGGTTCAGGACTGCTGGAAGGATGTGAATAAGGTTCAGGTTTGGTGGAAGGTTCTTTGGGTTAGGGAAGGGTTCAGGTTGGGAGAGGCTTAACATATGAAGGGATGTTCTTCTTGTATTCTGGATGTACTGTGAATCAGGTAAGTGCATAAGATTCAAGTGGGTCTGATTTCAATTGCTGGTTGGTCGGAGATGAAGGCAGGATGGACGGAGGCGCAAGAGGAAGATGGAGGTTTTGGAGGCCTAAACCAGTGGTTGTGGAGGTCAACGACTAGATCTGGCGGAACAAGAAGGCTTGACGGCATGAAAGTACTACAAAGAATGGTTTGTCGAAGTTTGGAGTTGTTGGAGTGGGGTTCAACGACCCCAGATGTGGATGTCAGCTACGGTGGTGGCACTTGGAGGTTTGATTCCGACATCTGGAAGGGGATTGATTGAGGAAATAGGGCTGTCGACTGGGTAACTGGGAAACAAAGTTCTCTCTGTTTCATGATTTTTCCCAAGCTGCGTGTGAAGGAGGGGAGACCCGGCTTTTAATAGAATGATTTCTAGGGTTTTAATGTTCTTTTAATTAAAGGAGAGTTTTAATGTGAGGAATTTGAAGGGTCAAATGTAAGATTTCAAGGGTTTTTTTGTCTTTGGTAATACTCACCATAAATGAAATTTGAAAATGAAAATTAGGTAGTTTTTTTTCATTTGCTTAATATTATCATACTTTTAATTTGAGCTTGTCTTAATTATCATAGTACCTAATTGGACGGACCTTTGCATTCTGGATCTTATTTGTCGGTCACATCAATTAGCCGTACGAACAAGCACAAGTGACATGCGCGATACAAAACACATGGATACTAATAGCATGCACAAAAAGAAAAGAAACTTGCCCAAAAAAACAGGCACGATACAAATGTGAATAAAAATGTAGGAAATTCCATAGAGATGCAACCCGAGTTGCATCAACTGTTTAATATTGTATCAACTTCTAGTTTTTTGTGGATTTTGACTTCTAATATTTGCTCAAAGAACTCTTTTGATTTGCAGGGCTTTGTTCACTCTATCATTTGTTATTTTGCACTCGTTTCTTTACACATCCGTCTTTGTTCTCTTAATTGAAATTCTACTTGGTTGTGGTTGCTATACTATTTATAATTATCTTTTGTGCAAGCTTAATTGTTGGATAAAATTAGTAATTCATATAGCCATCGGATAAATTTTAAATTCATATAAATATTCGTAGAGTCGATCTATACTCTGACATCTGTCCTGCCCCACAAGGGGTTGAAGATATCATGCAATATGTTCGTTTTCCCTTATGCATGACCTGAGGCTTGGATAGCTGTGCTGAAAGACATGTTTAATCTTGTATAATTTTTCAAAACACTTTACATCGCTATCTTGTTTCTTCTTTAAATACTTCCATTGTAGATCTCTTCATATAAGTGTATATCTGACACACCGCGCCAACACATTTATATTTATCTTTACGTGTGTGTGTGTGTGTGTTTTGTTCTGTAACATGTAAAATGCAATTTTTTTTTTGAAATCGTTCTTATCATCTTTTAGGTTCATAAATGTGTTCATGATGGGGGAAAAGTCCTAATTCCAACATTTGCTTTAGGGAGAGCACAGGTATGGATGATTTATACCAAAAATTCCATTACATTTGTGGCCCTATTATGGTTTTTTTTTCCATGGCTACATCACCCTCTCAATCGCATATTATCATTCTTGTCTTGGGTGGTAAATGATTAATTTAGATTGTAAATTCTTAATCTTCTTCTACTGTTCACTGAAACTCCTAACTAGAACTCATGAAGACTTGTTTGGGAAACAGGGTTTCATTGCATAGTATGTCGTATGCTTGGATGCTTGAACTTTGGTACACCTTATAAAAATATGTGAGCATCTTTTCATTATTTCAAGAACAAATTTTGAAAGTTTTTTTTTATCCCACTTGAACATTTTTCTTGTAGGACACATTAGACACTAGACTGGTATAACTAGGTTATGTGCTTGAGTATTTTTGTTTTGTTCTAGTTTGACTCCCATTCTTCTTCTTTGGATAATTTGCATAATCAAATAGTTACTAAGTAACTAGATGGTATAAACTAGGTAAAATTAGAGATGTAAAAAATATCATAGTTGAAGATGGAGGCAATAAAGTTTTGATTGTAAATACTATCTTATTATACTATTTCTATTTTTTTTATATGAGGATGATTAAATCTTTTTACCTTTAGTTGTAATATGCATATATACCTGTATGATTTATGGAGAAGAAATGAGATTATTATTTTCTACATGGTATCAAAGATCTCGTAGGAATCCCTTGTCCTAGTCGTTGCCTTCATTGCAGTCGCTCGTGCTTTCGATCTTTGTGATCGTCCCACTGTTGCCCGTGTGTGTTCACCAACGAAGAAGAGTCATCTTCCGCTTCATGGGATAGCTCGATGATGAAGAGGAGAGGTTGTTCTATGGTTTTGACTTTTTTGCTCTACATCGACTGTCGTCTTTTATGGATCCAATTTTTTTAGGTCATCCAGATGCTGTTGTTGCTGATTCCCGTCGACTTCCCTGCTAATTGATACGCACCGGGCTGCTCGCAGGGCCATCTAACCCAGGATCCATAGCCGGCCGCACCAGGTCCTGCAGACCATACACCCCAACCCTTCTCCACAGCGGGGCCCAGACTGCTCACTGACTGATCCAGCCGCGGCTCAGTTGGTGATCAGACTCTGCGGAAGCGAGTCTTATCTAAGAGGTAGGGGGATCGAGCCCCCGCCTCAACAACCCGCCAGGTGGGTCCCAGCTCTGGATCAGTCAGTGAGCAACCTGGGCCCCGCTGTGGAGAAGGGTTGGGGTGTATGGTCTGCGGGACCTGGTGCGACCGACTATGAATCCTGGGTGAGATGGCCCTGCGAGCAGCCCGGTGCGTATCATAAAAGTGCACTTTTATGATACGACCCAAGCTGCTCGCAGGGCCATCTCACCCAGGATCCATAGTCGGTCGCACCAGGCTCGCGGGCCATACACCCCAACCCGTCTCCAATGCGGGACCCAGGCTGCTCACTTGACGGATCCATAGCTGGGCGCCACGTGGCGGGTTGTTGAGGCGGGGGATTGATCCCCCAACCTCCTAGATAAGACTGTCTTCCACAGAGTCTGATCACCAACTGAGCCGCAGACTCTGCGGAAGCGAGTCTTATCTAAGAGGTAGGGGGATCGAGCCCCTGCCTCAACAACCCACCAGGTGGGTCCCATCTATGGATCAGTCAGTGAGCAGCCTGGGCCCCGCCGTGGAGAAGGGTTGGGGTGTATGGTCTGCGGGACCTGGTGCGGCCGGCTATGGATCCTGGGTTAGATGACCCTGCGAGCAGCTCGGGTCGTATCACTAATCCAAATGTTGTTGATTCCCCTCGACCTTATCTGATTTTTCAAACACTACTAGTGATTCTAGTTGACCATCTCCGATGACTTGTCAGAGTAGTCTACAGATTCGACGTCTGTCGATGATCTTCTGATCGTCCATAACCTTCTCTCGACTCATATTATTGTTTCTTCCTTTTTTTGTATATTGTTGTCGTCTACGGCTTCCTTCGACAACTTGCAGTGTTCTATCATTGAATCCTTGTTGTTCCACTGAACCTGTTAATCGATCTTGATTATCCGCCTTCATTGCGGCCTCATGGTCTCGTCTCTTTATTCTATCTTTGGGGATAAGAATGGTATACCACTCTAAATATGTTGATGGTTCCGCCAACATGTTTGTAACTCACCTTATCCCAAATGATCTCTCTATTCTTTATCCCACTTACTGTCTCAATGAAAAAAATATCTTCAATGGGCCATAGTTATTAACACCACTTTGAAAGGGAGAAGAAAATAAAATCCTGTTAAAGAACTTTCCCACGCTAAAACTGATGCATAATTTGTAACTTGAAACGACGAAAAGCGAACGACGGTTTATCTCTTAGATAAATAGGCAGTTAAAAGAAGTCTGTATGGAAAATGAAAAGTCATAACCATATGCCGATAATCTGACTCAACCCGCTAGGAATAACATAGGATATTGTTGTGCGTAAAAGGGTTTTCACGAAAGGTGCGCTATTTTAGTATTAATTGTGGCGGTATCATAATTTCTTTGAACTGAAGGAACTTAATATAAATTGAATTGAATAAGAAGGAGCATAAATACTGAAAGTGATATATTGCATTGTAAAGAATCAAAAATTATATTGCACATTTACAACTTAAAAAGTTGAACGCTGGACGATATTGCTTTGACCAACGAAAAATAATGAAAAACAGTTATGATGAGAACTCCAAATCACAGCCATATGATGTAACACACAAAAACCATCACACCTTTCATTATCAGGAGTCTAGATATCCTTTTTGTGGATAAGCTCTGTCTAGTAAAGAGGCCTTATGCCCAACTGAGTTATCGTTTATGAGGAAAGCTTCACAGGTAACTTATGCCCAATTGGTTTCCCTTTGCAGTATGACGTTGAGCTACTATCCCTGGGGTGGTGTCAACTAAAGGATTAGTTAATGGCTAAGTGGTTTCCTTCCTCACCCACAATGCATCCTAAAGCACCACGTGCAAGGAAGGAAAGCTAATGCTAACTCAACAAGACCTTTATATATAAGAAAGGAAAGATCTTAGGAAATGTAGCGTCAGTTATAAGCTAATCAAATGCAATGTAGCATATATAAACAATTTAACTTATCATATAAAAATACCCATACAATTTATATGATAAAGGATCCATATAAGTATTGCATTATAAGCAAGACCATTTGTTGAAATCATTACTCATATGAAAAAGCAAAGTTTTGGTGAAAACTGGTGAGAATTTCAAAGAACGGAGTCCATGGTTTGACTCAAAACATCAAAATACTTACAAATCAACGTATTAATTATCAAAATTCCTCCCTTGGATGTAGCAGAATTCATACTTATTCCCAATATCTGATCGCTTGATTGTCTACCTCCATGATCAGAGATTGGGAATATGCATGAATAGTTCGTAGACCTCTCAATTCTCTATTAGGTGATTGACCGAGTCAGTCTTTTCAATAGAAACAACAAGAGAAGTGGATGGAAGTATAGAATCTGTGGTAGGAAAATTTTCGTCAAGAAAAACAATGAGATCTGTAATCACCTCATGTTCCATATCAACCTCCTCTTGGGCACAAGGCTGCTCGTAATTATTTTTGAAGATGTTTTCTTGCTCTCATCTTTATCTAATCTTATTTCAATCATTACACTAGATGTTAATCATGTTATTATTTATGAACCCATTTTTTGCTAGCCTATACGAAAGATTTGTTTAAAAAGAACTTGCTTAAACTAAGCTTAACACGTGATTCAAGTTTGCTATCATTATTATATCTTTACCCAATCACGTAAGCCCCATTACAACCTAAGGCAAGACCTAACGATCCAAGCTAAGAACTCCTGATAACTCTCCGAAGATTTCTGGAATACTGGAGTGATCTCCATCTCCTCCAAGGTGCACACCAATTCCGTGATCATCACCAAATCCTCCAGCGAAGGCAATGACGATGAGCGATGACGTGCTGTGGCGACAAAGAGGCGTGCACATACAAATCTTCCTACGATTCCTCAGATTGTTCCATCAAGGTGTTCCACGTGCTCTCAACGCATTACAATAAACTTTCTCCAAGTTCATCTCCAGCGATCTCACAGACTCCACTAGAGTGCGGAATTCAAGAGACTTGGATCCCACCAATCTCAATCTCAAGTCATCTCTGATACCCTCATAGAACTTATATGTCTTGGCATCCTCATCATCCACTAACCTCCCCGCACATCAACTCATTCAGGTTAACTCATGCAGGTAATCATCTTACCTTGAGATTTCTCTTAGTCATTTGTAAATCACATTTACAACGTAGATATACACATCTGAACATTCAATGATCACCGGCTAAGCATCATAGGCCAACCATAAGTCTAGAATACACAAAAGGGAATATTAAAATTCAGAGCCACCATAATTGACGAGTTTATTAACCGTGTGTTAAGAAACTCGAATGCATGAAAGCATTCAAAATCAAAATCAAATGTTGAATCTTTCTCGAGAATTCTAGTTAAGGGAAGCACTGTTTGATACCAATGGATTCAAAAAATTCCCTCATCCTATGAGAGTCAAATTTAGTCCCATGATCACACACTTGTGATCATGATAACTGAAGTAGTCATCTCATTTTGAATTTTCTTGAGGAAACTAGTGATGATTGCATAGCATAATGGTGCTATGAACAAACACTTGTATATATGTCAAATTCTCTAAATTATCATCAAGCACATATCCTCATTCTTGTCAAATAACCTACACATTCGCCACAATATTCCTATTCTTAAAATACACATTGAGCGGATCTACCTGCATGTGATGCGACTTTTTACAAGTTGGACAATTAAGACATGATGTTACCAGCTATGGACCCTGTAAGAAGACATTTCAATTCAAGATAATTATCTCCATAAATTCATTGTAATGCCCTTTTGTCTCACTAATGCGTCGTCAATGTTCATGAGGCCACCCTGTCATTAATAGGCTAGTCGAATGCTCTGAATACTCATTGTCACTTTTCTGTTCTCACAATCACAGAACTACCTACCTCTGCTCGGATGCTCACA
Organism: Platanthera zijinensis; assembly: GCA_039513925.1. Lineage (NCBI taxonomy): Eukaryota > Viridiplantae > Streptophyta > Magnoliopsida > Asparagales > Orchidaceae > Platanthera > Platanthera zijinensis. Next base: position 14,331,931 of record CM077090.1, read on the forward strand.
TTTTCCCTCCGACCGTCTTGTTGTTCCTCTGATCCACAGGAACCATAACTCCTCTCTAGCTTCTACGAGCATACTCTCGCATTCTGTGCTCATGTGCATCCGTTCTCTGATTGCATTCCAGGCCTTCGCACTCTGTGCTCATGTGCATTTGTTCTCTAATTGCATTCCCGGCTTACTCTCTACTTCAGAGGATGCTGCATCCCAATGTCTGGAGCATGACTCGTCTCCCGGATAACTTATATTATGTCACTTAAGGATTTGATGAAGTTCCAATATTTAGTTGCTATAGGTGGTAGAAGCTAGGTTTCTTAACCGTAGTTCACCTCTGAGGGATGTCCTTGCCCCCACTATTTTTTTCACTGCCTTCCACCTTGACCTCGTTGAGCTCCTTTTCGCCTCTCTTCTGTGGTTTGGTAGAAAGCCATTAAAATCACCTTGAAAGAAAGCAAACAATATGAAAATTCCCTCGACTTGATGAATACTAAGTGGTGAACCCATGCATATTATGAAAATGTAAGAGGGATAAACTAGAGGATGTCAATTTAATGGCTTAACAAATGCAGGTTTTGAAAGATTTAAATTACTTCAAATGGATTAAAAGTTTGTATTTAAACAAGATTATTAAAGAAGTATATGATGAACAACCCCAATGATTTATAAATTGTGATTTCTCAAACTGTGTCCAAACTCACCGGAGCAAAACACTGCGCTAAACAAACCAGTAATCTCAGCCACAGAACTATCCTTTTTTGGAAAAATAATGTTTATTTTTGTATTTTTACTTGGGAAAAATATATGGGGACTCGTATTTTGATGCTACCGTGTGGCGATAGCTGCTGCCGGCAACGATAGCTCTCAGAAAATTATAAATACAATTTATTCTCTCAAGAACTTGATTCTATCATAGATTTCAACTGATCCCCCATTTTCTTCCTGCATTCAATGGAGACGTGTTCTCCTTTTCTGCAATAAAAGCATATTACTTCATCAAGTTGTTTATATTTATGCATGGCACTTCTAATGCTTTTGCCCTTACTCCTATCTTTGTATTTGGAAGGTCTTTTAACGGAGACTCTCAGAATCCAACTGAATCCTTTGCAGAGGAATTCTCAAAATTCTATACAATAATTGATTTGAATGAACTTTGAACTTTTCCACAATGTGAAGTAATCTTTATAAATTGAAGTTGAAGATTTTTTCCACAAAATAAGTGAATTTGTTTGTCATAGCTTACTAGGTGATCTTGAGTGTGCTCTAGATAGAACTTGATCAATACCAAAATCGGAAGATGGAATGCAATAAAGATGCCTCCACACTGACCACCTTTGTCGAGAGAGAAATGATCTTCAAGTTCTTGTCTGGCCTGAATTCTGAATATGATCACATCCGCGTCCAAATCCTTTGTAAGGAAATACTTCCATCACTTTCTAAAGTTTTCTACATTGCTAGAGGTGGAGAGAGTCTTGGGATTGCTACGATGAATGACAAACCTACTGAGGTATCTACCCTCATGACATGTAAATACACCAAACTTGGGACTCCGTCGCCCACAATGCTCTTAGGCCTAATCATGACAACCCTTGGTGTGTTTGCTGCACAAAATATGGGCACACAAACAAAAACTGCTTTGAGTTTCATGGAAAAAAATGTTCTGGGTTGTATTGGAGGCTTGAAAGGCTTCCAACGTAATCATGCCAATCTTGCTGTATCCGGGACCACTAATGAGATACAATGTGAAATAAAAGATAGTACTATTGATGACATCCCGACTCTTAGCAAAGAAGAGTTAGTTTACTTGCGAACCCTCTTCAGTTCTCTCAGTAAGCATATAAGTACTTGCACTCTTGCCATGATTGTAAAAAACTTAAGTTAAGTAATTTTGTTGATTACTTATGGGTCGTCGACTCTATCCACAATTGACATTCTTTCCTTGTCATTGTGATTTTTAGGATCTGGTCACGAAAAAGACAATTGGAGTTTCTGAGAAGAATTGGGGATTGTATCACTTACTTTAGTTGTTTGTTGAGACTAACCAGAAGTCTCTCCATTCATGTCGTCAGTTTGAGGATATCTCTAAAATCATGCTCCAATGCAGACATATGGGGCTTCCACCTTTTATGTTTCTTAAAAACATGTTTCCTACTTTATTTCTTAAAAAATATCTTGAACTATTAACTTGTGAAACTTGTGAACTTGGTAAACATTGTCATTACTTCCTTTTATTCAAGCATTACTTCTAGTTGTAAACCTGTTGATCTTATCAATTCTGATGTTTAGGGACCTATGCATGTCACTAGTATTTTTGGTGGCAAGTGGTTTGTGTCATTTATTGATGATTGCACTAGAGTATTTTGGGTTTCTTGATGAGGGACAAAACTGAAGTCACACAATTGTTTATCTAATTTCATAGTATGACTAAAACTTAATTTCACGAATCTATGAAAGATTCGTTTTGACAATGGTAAAGAATATGTAGGGTCTAGGTGGATCTATTCCTTAAAATACAGATCTGATGGCACCATGGATCTGTACAAGGCAAAACTAGTTACAAAAGATTACACTCAAACATATAAGATATATTACCAAAAAATTTTTACTCCAGTATCAAAGATGAATATTGTGAGAGTTCTCTTTTCCCCGACTGCTCAATTCAGCTGAGTACTATATCACATTGATGTCATGAATATATTCTTTCATGAAGATCTTGAGGAAGAGATATATATGAACATCTCACCTAGTTTTTGCTCTTAATAATAATGAGAATCAAGTGTGCAGTCTAAAGAAGGCTTTGCATGAGCTTAACTGGTTTGAGAGATTCTCCAAAACTACGTTGATGTCAGGGTACAAACTCACCCAATCAGATCACATATTATTCTTCACATACTCATGGGAAGGTAAACTCACCTTATTACTTTTGTTTGTTGATGATATTATCTGATACGAAGCGGCCACCACATGCTTTTTTTGTTTATGTAGCCCAAGGGGCAATTTTGTAATTTCCCCCACTCATCTATATATGAGTGTTAGTTTCTGTAGGGAGTGTCTTTAGAAGTCTAGGGTTTTGGCTCTCTCTTGAAGAGTGGAGTTGTAACGGCCCAAAATCCGCCACAATTTAGATCAATCTTTCTGAGAGGGTTTTATGAATACGCAGCAGTATAAAAAAACAAGGTGTACCAGTGAAAATATATAACATCACAAATCATTAATGTATAGAATATACACACTATCTCTAAGCCAGGTACGGAAATGTCTACATCTAGTACATTCCAACTAGCTATCATAGTACAAGGAAAAACATCAGGCTAACCCGTAGATGAGTCACATCTTCGACTGGTCTTCGGTCTGCATTTGCCTGCGCCCGCCTAGCGGGGTCTAGTACGCTGGTACTCGACTCCTGAAAGAAAATTAGGAACCAATTAGTTTTAAAAACTAAGTGAATTCCTTACCCTTACCTGTATTTTCGCACTGCAATCAGACAAGAGAGTCAGCAGCAATAAATCTATATGAACATGTTTCTAAGCTAGTAACATGAAAAATCAACAAATCTATTCTGATATCAATTCATATTTCATTTATTCTGTTTCTATCAATTTTCTATTTATTCGTAATGTATTTCTCGAAATGCTAAGGGTCATTCAACTATCTCAATCATCCGGGTCCGTCGACCCTTCATATCAATCCGCTTTAGGGCGCTCAAATGCGCAGCAGGCTTCCACGCCTCCTAAATTGGACTCTCATCATATTCTGTAGGAGTTCGACCCCTCCTACGAGGTGTGAGAGTTCTACCCCTCTCACGAGGTGTAGGAGTCTGAAGTATTCCCCCCTACTAGGCCGACCCTTAGCTTTTCGATGCGTCGACGCAATCTCAATTTCAATTCAAATTCTATCTTCTCGTTTCATTTCATTTTCTTAACAAAATAGGATTTATTTGTATGTTTTCCCCTCAGAAATCTATCGCTCGCTAAGCCACATTAGCGTTTCGGCGATTCATATATTTCAGTGATATCAAATACAGGAAAAATAACTAGCTTAACAAATTCACCAGAAAGTAGTAAGGACTCACCCCAACTTTTTCCCCCTTGTCCCTCGAAGGAGTCACATCACGCCTATCGCCGGACGTCATTTTCTGCAGTATCAAAATATCATTTACTTTAGGATTGCGCCTTAAATATTTACGAGCGGACTCCTACGACGGTCACAACTACGACATCTAGGAGTTGTCTAGGAAAGGACTAGCGTGGGTGACTCATACGAAATGTGTATCATTCGACCAACATAGAGTTGAAATACCCATGATAGAATTCCAAATTGCTCCAATACACAACCGCAAGGGTTGCCATCATGGCAACTCCAAGTGTTGTGAATAGCAGCTCATATCAAGTATAAATCCATTTTTAAAATAGCCGGACCGTTAACCCAAGCAGCCCAAACACAACCTGTAGCATCCATACTATAACCGGCCTACACAATACACTCACAACACTGTCTAAGCACAGCCGGCACTACATCACACACACAAACAGCACGGTCTAAGCACAGCCGGCACACAAGGAGATCAAGACAAACTAGACTTCACTCAAACCCTAGCTTCCAAATATGGTTCTAGGATTATACAGAAACTTTTAATTCCAAAAGGGAGTGAAGAAAACCAAAAACTCCAAACCCTAGGTTTTCACCCATCTGAAATCTTTACATCAACTTCAAAATCAACACAAGGGGAGTTAAGGGAAGGAGGTTACCTCTCAATCACAAGAAGAATCACAGAAATCGGAGAAGAATCGAGCCCGATAGAGCAAGCGGCGGTAGCGGCTTCCGAAATTTCTTCCGTCCCGTCGAAAAATGAGAAGAATACGATAGGGATAAGAATATAAAGCTCGGGATGCATCGCCGCCTAACCGGTTAAACCGGTTTAAATAACAGGTAGCCGGTTCCCAGCTAGGTGGGAAATTATACGTAACCGGATACAGGAGCTCAATCTAGGTTCAGCCAATTTCAATAAAATGAGCACAGCCACAACCATACTAACCAAAACAGCCCAGCACCCAGCCGGTCCAACCAAAGAAATCCCAAACCAATTCAACAACCCATCATATAAAATTAGACGGAAGCGAAACGACTGTCGCAAAATCAATCGATCGCAACAAGAATCCGAACATAAAATTTTCGTGCGACACTGAATCAACACTGCATTTTATCTTTCATCATCGGGGAATATTCACATAATGTTTATTTTACAAGGTATAAACTTTTATAATTGTTCGGGTATTACAGGAGTATCAAGGAGGACCCAACCTCCAGATGCTTGACGAGATTCGTCTCGATTGTATCTTTATCGTTTAATGCAATGTAATTTCCTCTTCTCTATCAACTGGTCCGACCTGCCATTTTTTAGGGTTCTCATGAGCCCTAATTTCCCCCTCCTGCGGACGACGCTTCCGATCTGTGTTCCAGCCGACTCCCGTTCAGCTGCCGACCCCGCGCTCCAGAACCCGCCGCGTCGTTTCTCCCGATCCACGATCTGCCTGCTTCTTCCGCCGACAACATCGCGCGGCTTCCCCTACGACAACGCCGACCTCATCGCCCCGACACCTCCTGCCACTGCGCTCATAGTTTTTCCGTGGCTTGGCCTCGTTCGGTCCTTCCTGCGCCTCCTCCGACCGGCCCAGCAACGCCTCTTCCTCCCAGCGGCGATTCTGCTGAGTACAGAGCCGCCCACATCGCCTTCTCCCGCGGCTTCCGTGGCCTTCCCGCCACCTTTCCGGCGACTCCTCGCCGCTGTCTGGTCACCCTCTTGCAGCTTCTATAGCGTACCAACCACCGTTCCTCACCCTCGCCATCCTCCCGCTGTACGCAACATTCTACCAGCCCTCCCGCGTCTCCTCCCGCCTTCTGCCAGCCTTCCTGCTGCTTCGACGGCCTTCCAGTGGCCGTTTCTCCTCCTCTCCGCCTTCGACTGTGTCGGGCCATCCTCCGTCAACTATTACAGCCTTCCGACACGCCTTGACGCCACTCGTAGCCGCGATTCATGCCCAATACTCGGGCCATGACCCTCCACGCCGATCAGAACGCCTCCACCACTACAAACTCGGACTCTCAGCGCATGGATCACATTGAAGCCCAGCTGGCGGACCTCACGCTCTTCCTTCGAGGACTTACCACAACAGTTAATCGCCCTTTGACCCCTTCCCCACCACTTCCGATACCAACCGTTCCCGACCACATGGGGGGTTTTTGCACCCTACGACAGACCGTGCCCCGACCCATCTCTGCCGGATCGAGATTCCGGTGTTCGACGACACCGACTCTCTCGGGTGGATCGCCCGCGTCGAGCAATTCTTCGACTTGCAGCCCCCCCCCCCCCGACCAAAAGGCCCCCCTCACTACTATTTATATGGAGGGTCGACACTCCATTGGGTGCGCTGGATGCACCAGCAGGTACCAGACATTTCCTGTCCCACATTGAAGGAGAAACTCCTCCGCCACTGTGACAGCCGCTAGGCGGATAATGCCTTTGAGCGCCTCAGCTCCGTCCGCCAGTCTGACTCTGTGGCAGCTTACATCGACGAATTCATTGCGGTCGCTACTCATGTCCCCGACCTGGCCCCCGACCACTACTTGGGCTATTTTCTGACGGGTCTGCACCCGCACCTCCGTGCGCGCCTTTGGGTCCACAACCCGACTACTCTGTCCCGCGCAATGGAGCAGGCTAGATATCTCGACGAGGAACTCTATCCAGCCCCACCGTCCTCCTCGACACGACCGACCCCACCGCCGCGGCCACTACTGCCACTTCTTCCGCTTGTGGATCCTCTGCCCCCACCTGGGCCACAACTCCGCCTCCGCACCCGCCAGCTCCCCGACGACCCCATCTTTTGTCTTACCAACAACATGAAGAGCTTCTCCGCAAGGGCCTTTGCTTTCGCTGCCAGCAATTGTTCTCGCCCACCCACGTCTGCCCTCTCAGGAACCTATGTGTATTACTGGGAGCTGAAGATACTGATCCTGACTTTGGGGAACTGGATCCGCTTACGCTTTCTGACGACCCATTTGACCCTCGACTTTGAGGACATGGTCGTTTTTCGGGCATGACGTGATGATACGAAGCGGCCGCCACATGCTTTTTTTGTTTATGTAGCCCAGGGGGCAATTTTGTAATTTGTAATTTCCCCCACTCATCTATATATATGAGTGTTAGTTTCTTTAGGGAGTATCTTTGGAAGTCTGGGGTTTTGGCTCTCTCTTGGAGAGTGGAGTATCAAGGAGGACCTAGCCTCTGGATGTTTGGTGAGATTCGTCTCTGTTAGATTATACTTAAGTTTTATGATATATGTAGCCTTTTATGTAGCCGGTGTTCCCTCTATATATAGAGGTCTTCTTCATGTGAATAATAATGAATTACCGATTGATGCTTTACAACATGGTATCAGAGGGACCCTAAAACCCCGATAAGCCGTTTCCGCACCCGCAGCCCCTCCGCCTTCCGCAGCGCCTCCGCCTTCCGCCCGACAGCTCGCATCGCAGCCTTCCGCCTTCCGCAGCGTCTCCGCCTTCGGCCAGTTCCGTCGCCCGCGTCGCAGCTCGCGTCGTAGCCCGCGTCGCAGCGTCGTAGCCCGGAGTCGCAGCCCGCATCGCAGCAGCCCGCGTCGCAGTTCCGCCGCCCGAAGTCGCATCTTGCGTCTTCGTTCTCCTCCTCTGGCGCCGGAAATGAAGTGCTTGTCTTCTACTCCTTTCGGCGCCATTATTTCTTCATGATGCCTCTCTATGGGTGGATTTTTTCGTCTCTCTACGATTAATCTCTTGATGCCCTAACCTTTGGGCTGCCTTCTTCCCTCCGGATTTCTCTTCCGGTCTTCCTTCCCTGCGGGATTTCTGTTCCTGCACAATGAGTTCTAATGGCGCGGATTCTCCGGCTCTTTCTACCGCCGTTGCTCCGGCTCTTTCTACCGCCGTTGCTCCGGCTCCTGGTTCCGGTGGCCCTCCTCCATCAATTTGTTTCCGTGGAACCACCGACCATAATACTCCTCAGATTACTACTATTCGCCTCGATGATTGTAACTATCTCTCATGGTCCCGTTCCATTACTCTGGCGCTCAAAAGTCGGCGTCTCTTTGGCTATGTCACGGGCCAAATGAAGGAACCAGATCCTACTTCTCCCGACTGGCAGCAGTGGGAATCGGAGAACTCCTTGGTTATGTCTTGGCTTACCAACTCGATGCAGGAGTCCATCGCCCGCAACTACCTATTTCTTGCTAATGCCGCCGATATTTGGCGTCGTGCGGAGTCTACTTACTCCCGCCGTGGCAGTGCTGCCCAGATATTTCAGTTGCGGCGCCGCATCAGCTTACTTCGGCAGGGTGACCGACCACCTTCCCCATACTATTTAGAGTTCACACAGCTCTATCAGGAGTATGATCATTTTGATCCTTTGGTCTTTGTCAGTCCCATTGATGAGGCGATGGTTCGAACCAGGGATGACCGTAATCGCATCTTCGAATTTCTTCATGGCTTGCATCGGGATTTTGACCAGATCAGTGTCCAGATCATGGGACGGCCTTCGATACCTTCTCTTCCTGAGGTCTACAGCATCGTTTAGCAGGAGTTTGATCGTCGTCAGACCCTTCTACCAGACTCGGTGCCGGAAGGATCTGCTCTGGCCGCTACCGCCCCCTCTCTTCTTGGTACTCGGCCACCCCGGGATTTCAGGCTGAAGAATCCTGATAAGGATCATCTTCTATGTGATTATTGTGGCAAGACCCGCCACACTCGGGATACCTGCTTCAGGCTTCATGGTTTCCCAAACCCCAGGGGAGGGGCTCCACCTCGTGGAGGTCGAGGTTCTGGACGTCCCTCGGGTCGTTATGCTGCTCCGCCCCGGGCGGCCCACTTTACTGATGCTACTCCCGATGCCTCTGCTGTTCCCTTGGGTGCTGATGTCTCTGCCCCTCCTGGTGGATTTTCTGCGGATGAAATGTTGGCCCTCCGACGTATGATGCAGGGAATGTCTACTGAGCCGCCTTCCTCAGCCTCGTCCTCTTACGCGCACACGGGATTGCCAGGTGCCCATTCTGCCGTTTCTCCGTCTTCCACTCAATGGGTCATTGACTCGGGGGCCACGGATCATATGACCGGGTCCTCCACAGGTTTTGTTTCCTATACTCCTCTTTCTGGACGAGATAAAGTGAGCATTGCCGATGGTTCTCTTGCCTCTATTGCTGGCAAGGGTACCATCCCCTGTTCATCGCTCACTTTGTCCTCTGTCCTTCATGTTCCCACCTTTACTCGTAACCTCCTTTCAATTAGCCATTTAACTAACTCCATGCATTGTTCAGTTACCTTCCTTCCTTCTTCTTGTGTCTTTCAGGACCTGACGATGGGGAAGGTGATTGGCTCTGGTAGCATGGTGGATGGCCTCTATGTTCTGGACTCTGATGCTGCTCCTCCTACTACGGCACTTTACTCCAGCACCACTCACCCTTTGTACTCCTGGCATTGTCGCCTGGGACACCCCTCTATCTCTGTTATGAAGTTGTTATTTCCTGCTTTGTCTACTGCTGTTTTTGATGCTTTCGTGTGTGATGACTGTAGTCTTAACAAACATCATCGTTCTTCATTTACAAATGTTTCGTTGCCTAGTTCTACTCCTTTTGCTGTTATTCATACTGATATTTGGGGCCCATGCCGTGTTCCGTCCATTTCTGGTTGTGAGTGGTTTGTTACTTTTATAGATTGTTTCTCTCGTACTACATGACTGTACTTGATAAATCGAAAAAATGATGTCTTCTCTGTCTTTCGACGTTTTCATAGTATGGTCTCAACTCAATTTCACTCCAAGATTAAAATTCTTCGCAGTGACAATGGCCGCGAATACATTGATTCGCAGTTTGAGGCTTACCTTGCCGATAACGGCATCCTCCACCAGACCACTTGTGCTTATTCCCCCGCACAAAATGGGGTCGCTGAGCGAAAAAATCGCCACCTTCTGGAGGTGGCTCGATGTCTCCTATCTACCATGCATCTCCCAAAATTCTATTGGGGAGACGCTGTTATGACTGCTGCTTACCTCATCAATCGTCTGCCCACGCGCGTCCTTGGGAAGTCTACCCCCCTTGATACTCTTCGGGTGCCCCCTACTCGGCTTCCTCCTAAGGTGTTTGGTTGTGTTTGCTTTGTTTACATACACCAACCACGCCCCTCCAAACTGGATCCTCGTGCTCTCAAGTGTGTCTTTATTGGCTACTCTCCTATGCAGAAAGGTTACAAGTGTTACCACCCACCTACCAGGAAAGTTTTTGTCAGTATGGACGTCACATTCCGTGAATCTGAGTCCTACTACCCTCTCTCTGCTCCCCCCTCTTCAGGGGGAGACTCCATCTCCCTGCCCGTTCCACCTCCGTATCCCTCACTTCAGGGGGAGACTCTACCAATGGAAGTGAGCCCTTCTATCCCAGTGGTGAGCTCCTCCCCTATGGTTCCTCCTTCACCCCCGACCTTGCAGGTTTATACTCGGCGCATCACGAGACCAAGTACACAGGTTCCTGCCATGCTTCCAGAACAGTCAGTGGAACCTGACTCAGGGCCTTCCGACCTCCCGATTGCCCTTCGAAAAGGTATCCGGTCTTGTACTCGGCATCCTTTATCAAATTATGTTTCTTATGCTTCTCTTTCTACCTCCTATATGTCTTTTGTCTCCTCTCTTTCTACTGCCTCTATACCTGTATCATGGCAACAGGCCCTTACAATCCCTGTGTGGCGAGAGGCGATGGTTGAGGAAATGCAGGCTCTTGAGAAGAACCATACTTGGGATTTAGTTCCCCTTCCCTATGGCAAGAAAGTTGTTGGGTGTAAATGGGTGTTCTCGGTGAAACAGAACCCACAAGGAGTTGTTGAAAGATGTAAGGCAAGGTTGGTTGCACGGGGTTATACTCAAACCCATGGCATCGACTATCAGGAGACGTTTGCCCCGGTGGCAAAAATGAACACAATCAGGGTCTTACTTTCTGTTGCCTCTTGCAAACATTGGGACCTATTACAGCTTGATGTGAAGAATGCCTTCCTCCACGGTGACTTGGAGGAAGAGGTTTATATGTCTACCCCTCCGGGTCTTACTCCAGTTGGTACTGCAGGGAAAGTGTGTAAAGTGTTAAAGGCCTTATATGGGTTAAAACAGTCCCCCAGAGCTTGGTTTGGGCGGTTTCACAAGGCTATGGTCTCATTTGGATATTATCAGAGCAATGCGGACCACACCCTATTCATCAAACGAAGACTTGGAAAGATTACTGCTCTCATTGTGTATGTTGACGATATTGTCATAACAGGTGATGATGTTGAAGAAGTTCAAATTCTGAAACAGAAACTAGCTAGAGAGTTTGAGGTCAAGGACCTGGGAAAACTCAGGTACTTCTTGGGCATCGAGGTTGCCAGATCTAAACAGGGGATCTTCATTTCTCAACAAAAGTACACCTTAGATCTCCTTGCAAAAATGGGGATGAGCGGATGCAGACCGGCTGACACTCCGATTGAAGCAAACCACCGGTTGGGGCGGGATGATGGTGAGAACATTGAAGATATCTCTGGTTTCCAAAGATTAGTGGGAAGGTTGATATATTTGTCCCATACTCGCCCAGATATCTCCTATGCCGTGAGTGTTGTGAGCCAATACATGCATGCTCCTAAGACCCGACACATGGACGCGGCTCTCAGAATTCTACGGTATCTCAAGTCTTCACCAGGAATGGGTATTCTGTTTGCCCCCAATACCGATCTAAAAGTTGAAGTCTACACTGATGCTGATTGGGCAGGGTCCGTGGACGATAGGCGATCCACATCCGGATATTGTTCCCTCATTGGAGGCAACCTTGTTACGTGGAGGAGCAAGAAACAACAAGTTGTGGCACGCTCCAGTGCTGAGGCCGAGTTCAGAGCCATGGCTCAGGGTGTTTGCGAAGGCCTATGGCTTCGGGCCTTGATGTGTGATCTTGGTCTTTCGGAGGATGGACCCATCAGGCTATATTGTGACAACAAGTCTGCCATCAGTATCGCACACAATCCCGTCCAACATGACCGGACGAAACATATCGAGGTGGATAGACACTTTATCAAGGAAAACATTGAGAAAGGGATTGTGTGTACTCCCTTTGTGCCCTCCAACAGGCAGCTAGCTGACATTCTCACAAAAGGATTGCTTGGGAACTTATTTAGCATGATTGTGGACAAGTTGGGCATGATCAACATCACTCGCCCAACTTGAGGGGGAGTGTTAGATTATACTTAAGTTTTATGATATATGTAGCCTTTTATGTAGCCGGTGTTCCCTCTATATATAGAGGTCTTCTTCATGTGAATAATAATGAATTACCGATTGATGCTTTACAACAGTCTCAATTGTATCTTTATCGTTTAATGTAATGTAATTTCCTCTTCTCTATCATTATCATTTCAGGAAATGACATAGCTGAGAGCAAATTTCTAAAGGAAAGCTGAAGTACTTCATATGAAGTGTAGTTGCTTACTCTAAAAGAGGAATCTTTATCTTTCAACGAAAGTATGTTTTAGATCTACTGAAAGAGACAATGAAACTGGGATACAAGACTGCTAATGTTCCCATCGAGCAAAATCACAGAATTGGGAATGCTGAAGAAAGCCCAAAGGTTGGTAAAGCTCAATATCAGAGATTTGTTGAGAACGTAATATATCTGGCACATACAAGACCTGATCTTGCATATACAGTCAATGCCATCAACTAATTTATGCATGATCCAAGGATCAAATAGCTACAAGCCGTAGAACGGATCCTTAAATATCTCAATAACACCTCGGGGAGATGATTATTGTTTAAAAGGGGTGAAAGATGATCTTTGGTGACCTTAATTATTAAAGGCGCAAAGAGGGCTTGGAGCCTAGGCATATGACTCAAGACGCAGGCGCATGCCTGACGAAGGCAAGTCGCAAGCACATTCATTTTAAATAATCAACATTAAATTTCACTTCATCTTCTTGATTAGATTTTTTATCTATTCTACCCATTAATCATTCATTATTGTCATTTAATCTCTTAAAAAATAAAATCGATGTAGTCACATGCATCATATCTAAGTCTCGACGCTCGATTATGTTTCACAAATACTAAATAATGCAAAAATTATTGAGTACATACATTATTTGTTTCTTTTTTTTTAAAAAAAATTACAACTTAAATCACCGCCCAGACTCGCCTTTTATGCTCCTTCAAAGATGCAAAAAAAGTCGCACGAAGACGCAAATCTTTGAGCCTGATGAATCTTGAGCTTTATACGTGCCTTTAACAACATAGCTGGAAACATGCAGATGCTGATTATGGAGGATTTCCAATGGACAGAAGGTCTACTTTTGGCTACTTTACCTTCTCGGGTGGCAACCTCGTCATCTGGAGGAACAATAAATAGAATGTGGTAGCCAGATCTAGAATTGAAACTGAGTTCAAGGCTATGAAACAAGGTATACGCGAACTATTGTGGATGAAGATTCTATTGGATGATCTGAAAATTCAATATGAAGTTCCAATGAAATTGTTTTCTCATGATTGAACAAAACACATCGAAATCAATTGTCACTTCATCAGAAAGAAACTTGACAGTGGGTTGATATATATTTCTCATGTTTCTTCTTAATTAGAGATTGTTGATGTTTTGACAAAGAGGTTATTACCGTACTAAAAATTCCACAATCTGACTAGCAAGTTACAGATGATTTATATCCATTCTCCAGCTTGAGGGAAGGTGTTGTCAATTCTATCTCTTATACTGCATCTATTCCTTGTATTATACGAGTGTGGTTAGATCTTTTTACCCTCAGTTGTAATATGTATATATACCCATATGATTTATGGATTAAGAAATGAGATTATTATTTCCTACAGTTTTTACTTTGAAAATCTTAAGTCAGATTAGTATATTAGAAAATAAGAAGCATGGGAAGAGATTTCTTTAGAAGAACAAACTGAACCACTCCGTGAAATGTATTGTAGATTTTACTAAGAGGGTGCTGATTTAGCTTTTAGGAAGATACACAGATAAAACTTTTGATTCAACTGATATTTTAAATGAAAATGGTAGAGCTATTGATGATACTTGAGTACTAAATTTGTGTGTTTCAAAGATTATATGGATTCTTAATGAATGCAGAATAGACATTTGAATACACATTTTTATGAATAGTAACAATGTTCAAGTTTTTTGTTACATGAGAATTACCAAGTTTTACTAGACAAGAATCTAACACAAGGGACTCTACTAATAGATTTGGGAGAAAATTGTAAAATTGAAGTCTAGGAGAAATATTAAAAAACTGAGCTTGGTTAAGAGCGGACATCTTTGATGTTTATTAATAAGCTTGATGTTTTTTTTCTTGATTTTGTATTACTTCTTTCTTCTTTGATATATGCATACCAGTAATCTTTCTTCATTCTGAAGAATTTTTTCCGCAAGATCCTCCCTCCTGTTAAGGTTTCTTGCCATCTGATTGATCAATGACTGGAAATGAGGCACTATTATTTCTTTCAGTATTGAGAATGAGGTGGCGAAGCCCACTCTTCGTTGGGTTGAAATCATTCTCCTTAAAATTAATCTTTATGTGGTGTACAGTGTACTCTTGATAATTGTTTTGGCAAATTTTAATTTTGTAGGAGCTTTGTATATTGTTGGATGATTATTGGGAACGCATGAACCTAAAGGTTCCTATCTATTTTTCAGCTGGTATGTGCAATAGGAGCAGGTATTTCTCTTGTTTTTGTCAATTAAAAAAAATGATTTTTTGGATATATTGTTCTGCTGAAGGGTTAGGATATATTGCAATAGGAGCGGGCATATTTATTTTCCCATTTAGTTCTCATATAAAATTAATACCAAATCAAAAGTTATAGACCATCTTATCTTTTGGATCTCTATCAGTAAGTGAACCCTTTCAAAGTTTAACTTTTTCTTTGGGTTTCATGAGCATTGAGGCTCACAAGCCAAAAAATTATGGAGCATTGACTACATTTTGTTTTTGAAACATCCTTCTATCTTTTAATTTTCTAGAAGTGCACGAAAATTTTGGATTTTACTTAAAACCAAGATATATGCATATGGATTTGATTCACTAAATATCATATAGCATATCGATGGCAATATATAGAGGAAAAAATAATTACTTGCTTTTTATTGGTAGTAAGGACATAAGAGTAAAATATATAAGGGTAATTGTAGTTTACCCCTATTACAAGTTCTAAATAAATAAGCCCAGGTATTTAGACCCATAAGGCCTCTCTCCTTTTAAGCTCCTTTTTAGTCTCACATCTTGAGTTGTATTTAGCTCTCTCCCCCTCTCCATAAATGAAGACCCATTATACAATGTATTTTTATGACATTTTATGAGAATAATATAATATTGACCAATTTTATTCTCTATTTTACATGGCATCAGAGCTAAGACGTTCCTACAGACCGGTTTATT
Organism: Platanthera zijinensis; assembly: GCA_039513925.1. Lineage (NCBI taxonomy): Eukaryota > Viridiplantae > Streptophyta > Magnoliopsida > Asparagales > Orchidaceae > Platanthera > Platanthera zijinensis. The sequence continues at coordinate 14,347,399 of CM077090.1, forward strand.
TCCCGATTGAGCCCTGCTCTCGTCTCTCGTCTAATTGAGCCTCTACTATCGTATCCGCACGCACCCGTCATTGTCACTCCTCCTGTGGCTTTTCGCTTAGACGTTCTCTTCTTGCTGCCTTGCCAAGCTCCCTTGTTCGCCGAGCTCCTGTTTGCAAAGCCCCTGCTTGCCGAACCCCTGCTGTGTCGAACTTTTGGTTCGCCGAGGTTCTTCCTTGCTGAGCTCCTCCGTGCTGAGCTTCTTTGTGCCGAGCTCCCTCCTGCTGAGTTCTCTATTTGTCGAGCTCTAGTTTACCGAGCTCCCTCCCGTCGAGCTCCTGCTTGTCGAGCTCCTGTTCGCCGAGCTCCTTTTGTTCGTGTGTTGTGACTGCTGAGCTCGCCCTGTTCGCATGATGTGTTCTTCGTCTTCACCGACCCTGTTGCGATTTCTTGTGACTGCAAAGCTCCTGACCACTGAGCTTCCTCTGCCGTTTTTTGTGCCGCGCTCTCTTTCTACTGTGCTCATTCCTCGCCGGGCCATACATTGTTCTCCCAGCGCTCGCGCCTCTTCCAGAGCTCTCATCCGCTCGCAAATATTTCTTTTGCTCGTCTCGCTTGCTTCTGCTTGCTGAGCCCGCTGGTTCGTCTCGCTTCACCTCTGTAGGTTGTTGCTCCTCTTCCTGAATTCACTGTTTCTTGGTGTTTGTGCTCGTTGTCACTCATCATGGGACCTCCTATCCACCATCCTCAAGCTCACACTTCTTTTTCCAGTGCTGACATCGATGTCATGTTGGATGAACTCCGACGACTGCAGGAACTTCTTATACACACCCATAGCCCCATAGCCTCTTCCTCCCATACCGACTTATCTTCTCTTCCTCTTATCTCCTCTTGGATTGTGAACTCCAGGGCTACCAATCACATTTCTTCACAACCGCTCTATTGGTACACTGATACCACACCCAAGTTTATCACCGTTGTGATTATTGTCAAGGCGCGCGCCTAGGCGCGCCTGAGGCGCCGGGCGCACCAGGCGCAGCCCGCCGTGCCTCAGCACAGCTGAGGCGGGCGATGTGCCCCAGGCGCGCCTAGGCGCGCGCCTTACAGGCTCCCAGGCGCGCCAAAGGCGCGCCCGGGCCTTTTAAGGTATTTTTTTTAAAAAAAAATTTTGATATTGGCAAAAACATGATCTTAGACGCACCCGAGGCACCCCCTAGGCGCACTTGGGCGCCCAATTCGCTGATATTGAGCGAATTGGGCGCCCAATTCGCTGAAATTGAGCGAATTGGGCGCCCAATTCGCTGAAATTGAGCGAATTGGGCGCCCAATTCGCTGAAATTGAGCGAATTGGGCGCCCAATTCGCTGAAATTGTGCGAATTGGGCGCCCATTCGCTCAATTTCAGCGAATTGGGCTCCCAATTCACTGAAGTTCAGCGAATTCGCTCAATTTCAGCGAATTGGGCGCCGAATTCGCTCAATTTCAGCGAATTGGGCGCCGAATTCGCTCAATTTCAGCGAATTGGGCGCCCAATTCGCTCAATTTTCTTTTTCCCCAATTTTTGCGCCTCACGTGCCTCAGGCGCGCGCCTGCGCCTTGCGCCTAGGCTCCAGGGGCCCTTTGCGCCTCGGTGCGCCTTGCGCCTTTGATAACTTAGTTGTGAATGACGATACCACTCCTGTTTGTGGTTGCGGTGATGTTGATGTGACTCTGTCCATTTCTCTTTGTTCTGTTCTTTATGTCCCCGACTCTAAATTTAATCTACTCTCTGTCAGTCGTCTCACTCAATAACATGACTGTGTTATGAGCCTTAGAATGTTGCCGGAGGAAAGGCCGGAGGTGGAGAAGATGGCGGTGGTGGAGGATACCGTAGAGTCGGAACTGCGGTTTCCTAGGCGGGGTTGCTCATTAGAGGATAGAGCCATCAAGATCTCACAACAAGGGGACAATAACTAAAACTTCATTCATTGATAATTGATACAAGACTCTAAGGGTCTATTTATAGAACCCCCGGTGGCAAACATGTAATTACATGATAAAACCTTAAAATATTAAAAAATATATAAATATTAATATAATAAGACTTGACTCCTAATATGAACTCCATACAACATATAATATGATAAACGACAAAGGATCTGAGACCGATCCGTAACAGACTGTTCCATTACTTTTATCTCGTTGTCTTTTGTGGTGGATCGACGTACCCGGCGTGTTATTGGTACCACTCGTCTGTCAAATGAGCTCTACACTTTCGACATTACTACCTCCTTGTTATCCCCAGCTACTTCCATTGACTAACATCGTCGACTTGGTCATGCTCCTTCTTACTATCCTCCAAAAAGCTCTTCTTGATTTTTTGTTTACCGTGTTTCAATGTGAAACTTGCATTTACGACAAACAACATCGATCTATCTTCTCCCTAGTTTGTTTAGCTATTAGTACTTTTTGACATTTATTGGTGATCATCCTCGCGTCATCTAATTATACTTACTGCGTTATCGCTTTGAGTTGTTGCGGTGCTTTCGCTCCTTCATCACTGAAACTTGCACTCAATTCTCGTGCACCATTAAAATTGTTTGCACTTATAATGTCTGTGAGTGTACCCGTCGCGAATTTCAGGACACATGTAACCTCCTCGATATTCTTCATCAGACATCTCGTGCCTATACACCACAATAAAATGGTATCACCGAGTGGAAAAATTGCCACCTTTTGGAGGTTGCTCACTCCCTTATGTTCCAAATGCACATTCCAAAGTAGTATTGACACTTCGTTGTTTCCACGGCGTGCTGTTTACTTAACCGTCGACCGTCCATAATTTTGCCACTCCTCCATTTTGTATCCTTCCACCCCTCTCTTCGCCTTCCCTCCTCGAGTCTTTGGATGTGTCTGCTTTGTCCATCATCTCGGACCTCATGTCGATAAGTTGGGTTCTCGTGCTACCAAGTACATCTTTGTTGGGTACTCTTGTATACAGAAGGTTATGTGTGCAATTCTCTTACTACTGGGAAAACAATCACCTCCTCGGATGTTACCTTCTTTGATGATCAACCGTTCTACTCAGCACCTCCTGAAGCTATATCTCCCAATGCTCTCCCATGTCGGGTTGTTCCCACTCACACCTCTCCTCCCTTGCTTCTTATCCCCCTCCCGAGTTCCTCTCTCCTCCCTTACTTCTTAAACCTTCTCTCGTGCTCTCCTCACCTCCTCGACAAGTGTACTTTTGTCGTCGTCCTTGGTTTGATGTTCTGCGACCATTGTCGTCTACTAATGATGCTCCCCTGACTGTTGATTCGCCTATGGCTCCCTCCCAAGCTGTGGTTTCTTCTACCGTTTACCATCTGTCTAATTCTGTATCCTTGCACTGCCTCTCTTCTCCACATCGCAGGCTTACATCATCTTTGTACTCTATTTTCACCCTGTTTTCTGTGCAGGAGACTCTTCAGCATCCGGGGTGGCGAGCGACAATGAATGAGAAAATGACAAGCCTATGTGCCAATAACACACAAAACCTGTTCCTCTTCCTCTGAAACAACATATAGTGAGTTTCAAGTGAGTATTCATCGTGAAGCATCATCTAGATGAGTTGTTGACCGCCTTAAGGCTCGTCTTGCTGCCAGAGGTTTTACTCAACTACATGACCTTGATTATGAAGAGAACTTTTTTTCCGGCAGCAAAACTCAACACCCTCTGTGTCCTACTCTCACTTTTTATTCATCGTTATTGGCAACTCCATCAGTTTGACATTAAAAATGACTTCACGACAATCTTGTGGAGACTGTGTACATGCAACAACCTACTGGTTATACAACCATAAGGGAGTACCTTGTCTGTCGTCTTAAGTAATCTTTCTATGGCCTCAAAAAGTCTCCACGTACTGTGTACATGCAACAAACCTATTTGTTATACAACCACGAGGGAGTACCTTATCTGTCATCTGAAATAATCTTTTTATGGCCTCAAAAAGTTTCCACGTACATTGTTTGCGTAGTTTAATCGTGTGGTTCGTAAGTTTGGCTTCACCAGAAGCTCGCCAGACTTCTCCATATTTATTCGACAACGTTCATTTGACACCATGATTCTTCTAGTCTTCGTTGATGACATATTGTTACTGGTGATGTTCTTCCCGACATCACTCAAATCAAGCAATATCTTACCTCTCATTTTCAAACTAAGGATTTGGGACAAATCCGCTACTTCTTTGAAATTGAGGTAGCCTGACGACCTGATGGTCTTGTCTTGTCTCAACAAAAGTATTGTCTCGATCTACTTCACAATGCAGACTACTCTGGATGTAAGCATGTGGATACACCTATGAATGCAAATCATCAACTCTGTGCTCATGGCTCGGACTCTGATCAACTTCTCCCTAATCCGGAGTATTATCGTCATCTTGTTTGCAAGCTAATCTATCTTACTGTCACACGACTAGACATTTTCTTTGCGACCGGTGTGCTCTGTCGCTATATGCATACCCCTCATGTCTCTCATTTTCAGGCCGTTGAGCATATTCTTCAATACTTGAAGAATGCTCCAGGACAAGGGCTAGTGTACAAACCTTCTACCTCTCTGTCTCTCATTGCATATTGTGTTGCTGATTATGCCGAGTCCCTGAACGATCCTTGGTCTACGAATGACTACTGCACATATTTTGGCGGGAACTTGGTTACTTGGCGAAGCAAGAAGTAGATTGTGATTGCTCGGTCTTCAACTGAAGCGGAGTATCGCTCCATGGCTTCCGCCATCTCAGAATATACATGGCTGGAAAGTCTCCTCACTGATTTGAGCGTCAGACTTCCATCACCAGCTGTTCTCTTTTGCAATAGTCAAGTTGTTGTTCACATCACCGAGAACCTTGTGTTTTATGAGTGTACAAAACTTATTGAAGTTGATTGTCATTTTGTCTGGGAAAGGTTCAACTTTGGAAACTGATTCTACGATATGTGCGGGTTGCCGATCAATTTTTTTTATATTCTCACTAAGGCCTTGTCTCACCCACCATATTAGCAATTTCTCTCCAAGTTTGGCCCCTTCGACTTGTACGCTCCAGGTTGCGGGAGAGTGTTCAAGTTCTAAATAAATAAAGCTCATGTATTTTGGCCCGTAAGGCCTCTCTCCTTTTAAGCTCCTTTTTAGTCCCACATCTTGAGTTGTACTTAGCTTTCTCTCCCTCTCTATAAATGAAGACCCATTGTACAATGTATTTTATGATATTTTATTAGAATAATAAAATATTGGCCCATTTTATTCTCTATTTTACAACCCCATCACTATATCTTTATGCACATTTTACCATCATAAGTTTAAGTGCATGAAGTTTAACAACATGCACTTAAGCCCTATGGATTTTGACATAAGCGCCGATAAATTTTTCGTCCAAAATAATTGTGTGAACTTAGAAGACATTTTCCCCCATGATATTTGTTTCGAAGCTTGACGAATGACGCCAAATCTAGCGAGAAGTATTTACTGGTCTGGCCTCAGTCAGCCTAATGATCTCCACAATAATTTGGACGACAGTTCAATGGAGATGAAGTTCTGCCATGATTGTGCCATGCCTACCCCATCCTTTTATTCAAACGATAATTCCTTCTTAGAGGACATAACGTTTCTGGTTATTAGGGTTCTGAAACATTGATATTTGTTGTTCCACAATCAATTTGCTTACACAGTTATGAAAAAATACAATAAAAATGGATAGACTATATATTCAAGGGAAGCTCAAGCGTTGAGATCAAATAAAACATCAACAAAAAACAGGCAATCAAAGTGAGAGTCAGCATCCCGCTGCAGAAAGAAACTCAAATTCGTTGTGGTACTGGTGTGGCCGAAGAGAACTAGGTCAAATATAAGGTGCTCGGATTGTGGTATTGGTGCTGCTTTGATATGCGAGGTGTCTAGGAAAGATCATGGAAGGCTTAGATGGGTTGTTTGTTGTGGTTGTTGGAAATCAAAAGGGTGGTTTGAAGGCTGGTGGGGGTGAACCATTGCTGGCGACTAGGTTTGTAGCCCTGGAAGAGTTTTCGACGGGCTGATAGTAGTTCGACAGCGGCTGGAGGGTCAGGCATCTGGATTTTCAATCGATGGAAGGATTCTTACTGCTAGAATGGGCTCTCTGGGAGGAGATCGTTGAGTTTGGAGGGGATTTCCAATGCTAAATGCACTGTCGATGTCTAGCCAGAGGGATGGAGGATTTTCAGCTGCGTTGGTGAGGTTAATTGTTGTTGGACAGTCAGTTGATGGGAGCTAGGGCTAGGGATGTTGTACTTGGAGAGGGGACTTCCTCCTCTCCAAGTTCTAATTTTCAATCCTCTTGATTTAGAATTCTAGGACCCTTTTAACAATTTTGCAATGCCCTCATAATAGGAATAGATCTCGGGTTTTAGTACTTACCCCCTTTTGCTATGTCTAAAAAAGATCGCTATTACAGTTTACCTAAATATCTATTATTCTTTTAAACAAAAGTTATTTTTTTAATGTCTTATTAACCGGCGAAACCATTAAGCCGTAAACAATGTATGAAATAAAATACAAATTGCCATCCATAAATGATACACGAAATAGGACATGTATCATAACTATAATAAATAATTGAAGTGCGATAAAGGCCCATAGAGTAGACCTAGTTAGAGCCCATTAACTCTTTAGTCTTTAGTCCCACATCTTAAGATGACTACACTCTCTCTTCCTGCACAAGTGTACAAATATTTCTAGCATGTATGTACTTTAAATGAAAAATCAATAATTTTTCTCTTCCGCGTTTTTCTACATAGTATCAGAGCTAGGTTCCTCTAAGTTAAAACAAACATTTTTTAGCTACGACTCGTGCGTGCACTTATATTTGACCGCTCCTCGATATTCCTCCATATCTTCCTTTGCGTCAAGGAACCACCCCTACCGGATTTATAGACTTCTTTAGTAAGTGTTGCCCCTGGGACCCACATAGCTCTAGTCGAGCAATCCTTTGCCGCTTTTTGCCTGGTCGCTCGACTAGTGTGTCTGCTAATCTCCTACGACTAGCGTGCTGGTGAGCACGAGCAATCGTCCTGATCGCGTGATCCTTTTGTTCGCACATCTCGCTTAGTTCCTTTTGTTCGCAGACCGACGAGCAATCGTCCTGATCACGCGCTCCTTCAGCTCGCACAACTCCTGTCTGTAGACCGACGATCCTCTTCAGCTCGCCCAGCCTTGTACGCAAACCGACAATCGTCCTATTCCTGTGCTCCTTCAACTCGTGCAACTCCTTTTGTGTCACGACCCGTCTCGACAAAAGTCAGAGTGCGCTTCGGGCGGGCCGTGATGCCACAGGCATGGGCGGAAAGAATTCCATGCCTGCTAAGGCGGATGCAGAGAAAGCTGAAACTAGTTATTGTTGAGCAAAATAACTTGATTCTTATGCGGAAGCTTTTAAATTCCTCAGTGAAAAGAGTTTTGATGCACATGTACTTTGTAAAATTCACGTTTTACATGCTACTACTATAGTTCTCATGCAGTTATGATTCAACAGAGGGTGCACATGCGTTAATTTCAGATTCTAGTACATAAATATTTAAATAACCTAGCAGTTGTCCATGATACCAAGGAAAATGGCTGATTGCAATTATTACATAAAAGAATTAATTGACAGTAAAAGAAATATAAACATAGAATCTGATACTTGAAGCAGATCGGGCTCGAGTACCTGGCGGCGCTGCACAATCACTAAGACAATTTCAAAACAGAAAGGAAAAGCCTCAGAATACTGAAATAAACAGAGCATAGTAAAAGTAAAGTGCAGTAAGAGAAACAGAAATATATGAGTGTACCAGTTTCTCATGAAGCTATGCTATTCGAGACAAGCAAAAAAAGAGCTAAACAGAACAAGTTAGTTTATTATACTACCCTGGAGTATAACATTTAGACGGATCAAGAGATGTTATTAGCGGTAATCAGTGGAAAGTGGAAGTGTTTTATTTGATGCACGTGATTCTGATGCAAGTCTGAATGCAAGTCTTATCAAAATAGTTGAGCTTGCTATGACCATTTGTTGGTTTCCGTTGTCAGTCAAGCGGAAACTCGAGTCAAAGCGTCACATCAATTGAACACTGCCTTTCACTGATTTCGTATGACATTAATGACTTCGAAGATTCATGATTTAGGAGATTCGTAACATGTCGAGACCGGATGCAAATTTAGCGATATAACTGTACAAGATTAGAGATTATGAACGCGTCAAGAGAGAGCTTGAGTAATGGATCTACATTCGCTCAATTCTTAGAACAGACCTAAGAAACCAGACAGACATCAAAAATCGGATTCGATGACAGCAGATTCGATGACAGCAAATTCGATGACACAAGGTTCGTCGTCACAAGATTCGATGACACGAACAAAACCGGATAAAGAGCAATATATATAGCGGGTTCAAGTATGTACGAGTGATACGATCGTCATACGCTACTTTTCTGGGCACTAAATATCCTTTTAGATTAATCAATTCTCAGACATAATTATCATCCAAATGAATTGTATGTATGTATATACGAGCATGACATCATTTAATCGTAGCAAGGAATCTTAACTGTATCCTTCAAAGTAATTATTGCGGATGATCACATAAACTATAGGTCTCCTAACCATCCATCAAATGGGATCAAATTCATGTAAGTGCGAATCCAAATGATACAATTCTTACAATTCCTAATAATTCTCATTAGGATATTCGTTAATCATTCCAAAAAAAAATCCACATACTTCGGTTTGTACATCAAACAAGAAAATTCGTATAATCATAAGACCAGACCAAATAATTGAAATTCAATGATTGCAAGCGAGAGAGAGGTCTCTACTTGCCTGAAAGAGGCTGAAACTGGCGGCGGCTAAGCGCGCAGGCGAAAACAGAAATCCTGACTGGACCTGTTCAGGAACAATCACAGACAATATTTGATAAATAGACATGACAGGAATCCAAAAATGCTAGCACAAGAAATTAAATGATACATAACTAAATCAAGAGGGGGCTAAGAATTTTACCTCCCTTATGAGTGAGGGGACAAGAGATACCACGTAGAAGCAGAGACTTGGCGATGCTTGGGTTAGGGGAACCCTAATTTGGAGAGGGGCTTGGAGGAATTTCATCACTTGAGTCAAGGAGTTGTGCTGGAAATCAGAAATACGACGAGATTAGAAGATTGCGAGAGAGGCAAAAACTTGGATTCACAAAAATACACGCAATTGGAGGCATAATAACACGCTAGGGTTATAGAAGAAAATCTGAATAATGGTGAAAGGAGGAAGATCCATACCAAAAAGAGTCCGATTCGGAGCCCAAAATCTGAGTAGAGGCGAAAAACGAGCAAACCCTAGGAAGAGGGAGTAAACCCTAGCCGCTCTTCTAGCCAAATGTCGACCAAAACCAAGAGGGAAGAGGGCTGCTGGAAGGGAGAGCTGTTGCATGCCTTTGGAGAGGGAGAGGCCACAGGTGGCTGCCGGTTTGAGGGAGAAGAAGCAGATGTTGCCGGCCCTTGCAAAGGAAGAGCCGAAGTAGTCGGACAAGGCAGAAGGAGCAGCCGTCGGCCATGGAGGAAGGAGCCGGAGAAGGCGGCGGCGCCTGGAGCGGAAGGCGGAGACCTGCGGCTTCGTGCGGGAGCAGCGACGGAAGCGGAAGAGAGGGATCGGGAGAAAAAAATTAGGCCGACGGGTTGCGGCTTGCGGGAACGGGGGAAGGGCTGGCTCGGGTTAAATGGGGAGGGGGGGGGGGTAGGTTAGGTTTTGGTTTATATTGTTTTATTATTATTATTATTATTATTATTATTTATAATAAAAAGGGGTTGTTACATTTTGTCTGTAGACTGACGAGCCTCTTCAGCTTGCGCGGCCTTGTCCGCAGACCGGCGAGCATACAAATCTCCTGTGGAACAACATCGGGAACCATCGACAACGACAGAGAACAACCCTGGGACAACAACAGGCTCCATCATCAGAAGTACCACTAAATCAGCCAAGAGCACCTGTATCAATTGACAGGAGCTGCAACAAGCGGGAGAGAAGAGTCCCACAGGATCGGCAGAGGAGCTACGACAAATGCACCTGTCGACGGGATCACTGTAGAAAGAACCGATGATGACGGGAGAAGAAAGGGTCTGCTCGATCTCATCGAAGGAGGGATGCTAGAGCAGAGTTAGTCGAGCAACATCTAGCATCGACTGATGCGAGTAGAGGCTCGACGGGATCACATGATGGAGCAAAGGCACAATGGTAGCATAGGCTCGACGGGAGAAGCTTCAGCTATGTCAACGAGAGAGGAGGAAAGATTGGCTAGAGATGTCGCCGACACCTAGAGATGTCATCGAGATGGAAAAATTGGTTGTTGTCGTCGATGCCTAGAGATGTCGTGTGACCTAGCGGGAAACAGAGTCGTCGAGAGAGGATGCCACTCCCTCCGCCGAGGGGAATAAAGATTGCTCATGTCGATGGAATCAAAGGACGATTTCGCCGACACGAGCAAAACGAAGCTTCTCGACGAGAACTTTAGTAACGCAGGGGGACTGGATCAAATCGAGGAGGCAGAAATCAATTGGAGGCCTACGGGAATAAAATTTAGGGTTCCATAGGCGAGGAATTATTACCCTCCGTCTGATACCATGTTAAAAGAGAGTAAGAGATAATACGTGGTGCAATTTATTCATCCACATGGGGGGGGGGGGGGGGTAATATATAGGAGTTATTTCACATAATACTTGACTCATGTTGTGGGACTAAACCCACTCATATACTAATAGACTTAATTAATAAAATACTAATATCTTCAACAAGTTTCATGTCTGAAAATTTCTTATGTTGCGACAATAGTGAAGAGAAAGTAAAACAAAGGGAATTTTGTCTTCCTAAAACAATAAATTAAAATATTTTCTACTGCATTTAGGATTTTGGTATACCTTCAATCCATCATATTTAATTCTTTAGAAAAACGTTTTGAATAGGTTAGCTGATAAGAATTGCAACCATTATTCAACTTCCTTGGATTACAGTAACTTTATTATTTTGTATTGAACCTGTAACTTTACAAATGTTTATCTTTGGCTAATCTTGTGTAATGCTCTGTAGGTTTAACAATTCAAGCAAATATGTACTACAAAATGCTTATTGGATGGACTAGCCAAAAGATTAAGGAAGCTCATGGAACACGCAATGCCTTCGACTTCAAACATGGTACTTTCTCAAATAATAGAAGTTAGGATTATTTTATCAAAACCATCTTATTTTAACAAAGTTGATATTGGATTTGTCCTTCTAAATGATTTATTTAAAGCTTTTAACTACAACTTAAGAGTTATGGTGTATTTTAGTTGAGGCCTTTCTCTACTTTTAACTACTACTTAGATTAAGAATAATAATTTCTTGTTGTTTCTGATTATAAAATGTGTGGTGGATTCCTTCTTATGCATTCCTCCTACTTATGATATTTTCTTTTTTTGGGAGTTACATGCTGAAGGACTGTTTGGTTAAGTAGGTCATAAAAAGTGATCTATCAACAAGAGAGATTCTAACGATCTCTAATTGAAAAAGATGTGAGAATAGCAAGAAAATATTGAACGTGCTAAACATGCATGGATTAGTGATACGAAGCAGAGGCGAGGACGCGCTTCGGGCCCGTTCGAGACTGATTTGGCAACTTTCTATATATGGCGTGCCCGTATCGCCGATCGGACTCCGCTATTGCGTCCGGAGCGTCTCCGCGAGTCAAAACACTATATTAGTTTATCTTTTTCAGTTTGTTATTGATGTATTTTAAGGGTCGAACCCACCGGCCAATCATAGCCGTTGATGGGGATGCCCTAGCTTTTTTTTTCTTATAAATAAGACGTAGAGGGGCTGAATTCAGACATTGTTGAATTTGGAGAAGCATTCCCGGATTCCAGCGATCCCTCCCCGGTGCCGACGCCGTGGAACCCTAGGTGACGACTCCTAGGCCGCCAAACTCCTCCCCAATGTACTACCTATTCATACCCTCCTTTTCCCCACCACAAAGCCCTCTTCCACCGCCCAGAAACTCCCCCACATCCCGCTGAATCGGTGGTTCCAGCAACCCTTAAAACATCAGGTTTCCTAATGCCCTGTTCAATTTTACTGTTCAAAAATACATTTCACTGTTCATTTCTATAGTTTCTGAACAGTGCCCGCCTATTCCTGCCGCCTGCTTCCACCGCCCCTCCCCTTTCTCCCTATACCCACCGCCAGCCAGCAGCCCTCATAACCAACCCCCACCGCCACCTTCTTTCACCAAAACCAGCCACCCTAGAGGAGTCTCCACCCTAGCCGGCCACTCCTCTCCCTTCCCCTTCGTGGATCCACCCCCCACCGCTCCGAAAACCCTAGATCTGTCTTGATTTGGTGCTACCACCCTCCGATCCATCACCTTCCTCCGTATTCCTCTTGTCGTAGCCCGGATCCGCCATCAAAACACCGGATCTATCCACCTACACCCGGATCTATTCCCTAGTGGCCAGATCTCTCCGTTTCCGGCCCGTTTTCCCTCTTTTCCACCGTGGGCAGCCACCTCACCGTCGCCGTACCACCGAGTTCACCTCCGATCGCCTTTCTACATATCCGGCCCTTCAAATTCTCTAGTGTCTCGGTTCAGCCCTCTACGTTGTGAGCATTTGTGGTATTGTATTATATGATTTGACATTTTTCATTTGGTGTTTTATTGTACTGTGCTGAGATTATTGTTGCGTGGAAATTGGTTTTATTATACTAATAATTGCAGGAGTTATTCGGCGCACACTTGCTTTGGCCCTCCGAGCGGGGGAAGCCGTTGCTTAATTGCTAAAATTAATTGTTTGTCTCCTTTTAATTATCTGCGTGTTGTTAATAATCTCATTGCTTATTTTAATTATCGTCGTCGACCGACGGTTGCATTGCATTTAGAGTTGCATTAGTGTGTCACCCCTGCACCCGCACCTAGAGTCATAGTTTCCAAGCACCACTAGCCTACCCTACATCATTTTGGTATCAGAGGTCAATGTTAGGCCATTTGCATGCTTTGTAGTGGTAGGTCATTTAGAGTCTTTAGGTTCATCCATGACTAATTATCGTCGTCGTTCCTCTCGTCTCTTTGGGGATTTTGAGTCCGCCTATATCCAATCTCATAGAGCGACTTCAGAGAACTCCTCACGTTATCATGATGATTATTATCGTCTGCGACACACCACTTCCCGAGATCGTGTTGACCCACTGACACAATCTCATTATGCCAGAGACGATCAGTATGATGATTGTCCTCATTCATATCCTTGCACGCGAGCGGATCGTGTTGATCCTTCAACTCGACCCGATTACCTTAGGGATGACTATTATGAGGATCGTCACTTTGAGAGAGATCTTGAGAGTCAGTTTCGTACAGTTTCCCCTCCCTTTGATGGCTCATCGAGTCCCGAGTCTTTCAGTTTTTGGCTTGTGGATATTGAGTATTATCTTGATCATTTTGAGTTATTCGGTGAGCGTCGCGTTAAGTTTGCAAAACTTAGACTTTTAGATCAGACGAGGGCATATTGGGCTAGCGTTGAGAGGACCCGCGAGCGAGACCGTCTTCGTCGCATCACTAGTTGGGTGGACATGAAACGTATATTGTGTCAGAGGTATCTGCCTTCATCGTATCAGAGTCACTTGCTCGACCAATTATTTTCCCTTCAGCAAGGATCCATGTCTGTCACTGAGTACATGGATTGCTTTGATGAGTTAGTTGTGATGAGCGATATCCTAGAGGACCCAGCCATGACCACTTGCAGATTTCGGTCTGGGCTTCGATCTGACATTCGTACTAAGGTGGTTTATCATAGCTCGAAGTCCCTCGAGCAGTCGTGTTAGCTTGACCTTCATTACGAACAGTCTTTGAGATCCGCCAGAGCTGGTCGGTTGGACCCTCACCTTGACCTCCGCAGTATGAGCCCTTCTCATACTGAGGTCACTGCGATGCCTACCACTGTCCTGTCACCCACGACGGGAGTGATACCTGATACGGATTACTCTCACCCCAGCGAGATGCTTAGTCCCGTGAGTGACCTATCTCTTATTTCTGACCTGTCTCTTGTGATCCCGACGGAGGGTGAGCATGAGCGACCTATTGAGTCTGTAGTGCTGTGTCCCTCACCCACACCTCCACTTTTGGCATGTCCGGTGTTGATTCACACTCATACCCTAGACTCATGTATTGACACCGCACCCACAGACTCATTCTTTAGTGCAGGTCTATGTCGCTTTTCACTTGGCATTACCCTGAGCCACGTTACGACCGAGAGCCCAGAGCTTGGTGTTGATCTCGTAGTGGCTATGTCACCCATGCATGGGGGCACTACCCCTTTCGATGGTACTCATCGGGATGACCTTGACCGTAGTGACGAGTCCTATGACGAGCCCCCTGTTGAGCCTTCTGATGATCTGCCACATCCTGGCGAGGATGAGACTCGGGTGAGCCACTCAGGTACGACGACTCTTTCATTATCATCTTTGGCGTTGCCCCAAAGAAGGGATCTTGAATGGAGCTTGATATATGTAGGGCCTATCTTGAGTCCACTTGAGCATACTCATATTGTGAGGACCTACCTTATGACACCTCACACTCAGAATGAGTTTTGGGACACGCCACCCGCTGAACATCCCGATGAGTTCCTCCTTGTCTGGGACGCTCACCATATTCTAGAGTCACGACTTCTAGTCGGTGTGCACAGTTTTCACCAAAGTGGTCGTCTTATCCGCGATGACTTTTTGTACACACCTCCTGGTGAGCCCCCAGATGTGTCACGTTTCCCTTAGAGACATTTGGCTCTTTACGAGCACGTATTTGAGTATAGTTGTCTCTCACGATCATCTGAGAACTCGTCACACACGGGATGAGTTTTTCTACACTCCACCGAGATAGCTTCCTGATAGGCCACCACATTTTAGAGACATCTCAGGCATTATTAGATTTTCCTATACAGAGTATACCATGTCTGTTGTGCTGTCTTTGCATCATTTGCATTACTTGCATGAGTGTGTTGAGTCGTTTGCATAACATTTGCATGATTTACATGAGTCGGGTCGCCGACGAATAATAACAAGCAATGAAACTTATAAAGCCCATGCAGATAAGCGAAAACGAGATCATTCAATGTAGGCGAAAGGGTAATGGTACGAGTCCGCCCAGAGAGGCTCCCTTCAGGGCCTGCCAAGAAGTTAAGCGCTAGGCGAATGGTTCTGTACTCTATTATTAGTCGTATTGGGACCAACGCCTACCTGCTTGACATCCCGGCTAGTATGAGAATTCACCTAGTGTTTAATGTCGAGGATCTGACTCCATACTACGAACCTCATGAGTATGTGAACCCGAGTAGTGGAGATGCCCAGCCAACCCCACCCCACTGTCGTTACCTCACCACCCTCATACATCACCACCGTCTGATGGCCCGCCCATTCCACCCATTGTTGACATCCACCCACCCGGGAACTCGTCCTCTTTGGTTTCACCGCAGGCACCACCGATCGCATCAGGATCCACCTTTCGAGAGATGAGAGCTGAGTGCATCACAGAGGTCAGATCCCACCATATTGTTCCTACCACATATGGTCCGCGTCGTCGCTACTTGGTACATTGGTGGGGCCGCCTCGATGCAGATAACACTTGGATACTTACAACAGAGCTTGTTCGAATCACCCCTGGACTTCGACTTCAGCACAGACTTCTCCATTCGCCGGAGATGACAACTTTTCAGTCAGGGGGATTGATTGGCGAAGACACCCTTCCCCCGATGAAACTTGGACGACTTCCGGTAGGCTTCCTCGAGTTGTACTTGGCGATCAACGAGAGAATTCCGATCTCAATTCATCGTGAGATGAATTCTTTCAAGCCGGGGAGAGTGATGCGGAGCAGAGGCGAGGACGCGCTTTGGGCCCGTTCGAGGCTGATTTGGCAACTTTACATATGTGGCGTGCCCGGATCGCCGGTCGAACTCCGCGATTGCGTCCGGAGCGTCACCGCGAGTCAAAACACTATATTAGTTTATCTTTTTCAGTTTGTTATTGATGTATTTTAAGGGTCGAACCCACCGACCAATCATAGTCGTTGATGGGGGATGCCCTAGCTTTTCTTTTCTTATAAATAAGACGTAGATGGGCTGAATTCAGACATTGTTGAATTTGGAGAAGAAGCATTCCCGGATTCCAGCGATTCCTCCCCGGTGCCGACGCCGTGGAACCCTAGGTGACGACTCCTACGCCGCCAAACTCCTCCCCAAGGTACTACCTATTCATACCCTCTTTTTCCCCACCACAAAGCCCTCTTCCACCGCCCAGAAACTCCCCCACATCCCGCTGAATCGGTGGTTCCAGCAACCCTTAAAACAACAGGTTTTTCTAATGCCCTGTTCAATTTTACTGTTCAAAAATACATTTCACTGTTCATTTCTATAGTTTCTGAACAGTGCCTGCCTATTCCCACCGCCTGCTTCCACCGCCCCTCCCCTTTCTCCCTATACCCACCGCTGGCCAGCAGCCTCATAACCAGCCCCACAGCCACCTCCTTTCAACAAAACCAGCCACCCTAGAGGAGTCTCCACCCTAGCCGGCCACTCCTCTCCCTTCCCCTTCGTGGATCCACCCCACACCGCTCCGAAAACCCTAGATCTATCTTGATCTAGTGCTACCACCCTCCGATCCATCACCTTCCTCCGTATTCCTCGTGTCGTAGCCCGGATCCCATCAAAACACCGGATCTATCCACCTACACCCGAATCTATTCCCTAGTGGCCGGATCTCTCCGTTTCCGGTCCGTTTTTCCTCTTTTCCACCGTGGGCAGCCACCTCACCGTCGTCGTACCACCGAGTTCACCTCCGATCGCCCGTCTACATATCCGGCCCTTCAAATTCTCCAGTGCCTCGGTTCAGCCCTCTACGTTGTGAGCATTTGTGGTATTGTATTCTGTGATTTGACATTTTTCATTTGGTGTTTTATTGTACTATGCTGAGATTATTGTTGCGTGAAAAGTGGTTTTATTATACTAATAATTGCAGGAGGAGTTATTCGGCGCACACTTGCTTTGGCCCTCCGAGCGGGGGAAGCAGTTGTTTAATTGCTAAAATTAATTGTTTGTCTCCTTTTAATTATCTGCGTGGTGTTAATAATCTCATTGCTTATTTTAATTAGCGTCGTCGACCGACGGTTGCATTGCATTTAGAGTTGTATTAGTGTGTCATCCCTGCACCCGCACCTAGAGTCATAGTTTCCGAGCACCACTAGCCTACCCTACATCAATTAGTTTCATATATTATTTCTCCCGTACCAAATGAGCCATGAGAAGGTGTTATTATGTACTTTGTTTTTGGATTATGAAGAAATGCCCATGTCACGATTATTTTGTTGCGGTTTCTGTTTTTCAAAATGACACTTGTTTTTGTTCAAGGATTATTTAATGCCTTAGGTCTGTCACAACTATTTTTATTGAAATTGCAATTTTGCATGATCTTCTGGCTTTAATTTGTATCATATAAAGGCATAGGGTTGAAAAATAGTTGCATTCGCAATAAAAATAACGGGATACAAAGTCACGAGGAATATTTGTATCCTACTCCAGGAAGTTGATTCCGTCTTGAAGTCCCTCTCACTGAGAGATCCAAACCTAAATGATCCCAAAGATAATCCTGATACACTTTAGCCCGCTCCTTATATAAGAAGGATGCTCATTTATAATTTACCCAGAAGTCCATAAACAAAAAATGCATAGATGACTAAAGTAAAAATATTCCTAGTTATCGTCATCGCACATGTTTAATAATATATCCCACTCAAAAATCAACCTTGACCCCAAGGTCAAGGCGCCTCCCACTAGCTTGTAGTGGTATCCCGCTCGAAAATCTATCTTGATCCCAAGGTCGAAGCCTTGCTCGTCATCTAGTAGTGGTACTCCCGCGAGTTGGCCACCACTCCGGTGCTTGGGGATTTGTCAAGTGGTGCGCAAGTGATCTTGAGGGCCTTAAAGTCATCTATGCCAATCTTTTCCAAGTTATCGCTGATGATGGTGCATAATTGTTTAACAGGACAGTAGCAAGTATGAGAGTAGGATTGTTTGCAATGTAATCAAATTTCGTTACTCTTCAGGACGTAATACTCTAACTTGGAAGGGTGATGAGTAGGTATAGGGATGTTGTTGCATGGCGGTGTGATGGGTGGGCGAGGGAGAGGTGGTGGTGGTGCTAGAGGTTTAAGATTATGGACAAAGTATGGTTGGTAAGAGGGATTTGAGAGAGTAGGGATAGAATGAGGGTCTGTGAAGGTTGCATGGAATTCGGCTTCCACAAACAGTGAGAAGTCCAGGGCTTGGTTAATGATGGATGGAGTTGTAAGCCATGCATAAAGTAGCCCAAGTAGTGGTCGGGTGGAAGACCTGAAACGTGCATGTTCGGGTCGATAAATTCATTCGCGTAAGATGGATCCCGTTTGGCTGACCCCTCACAAGCGTTAGGTTGCATTGTTGGAGTAGCTATGATCGTAGTGCTAAGTGCCTTTATGAGAGTTGCCCATGTGAGACCTGGAGAGGACTGGTGAAGTCAATGGACCCAGTGGAGACCTTTTGTGCCTATGTTGTCTGATGAATGTCAAAATAATGCTCGACATGGGCAATGCAATCCAGTGGGTCTGCCCCGTTGAATGTTGGGATGTCGATGTGGTGGGGTAGTAGAGGATGCAGTCTCATTGGAACGGGTTCTTCTGTGGACGAGTCACTTGGAGATTCCAAGACGAAGGCGACATCTGATCCAGATTGTTGATCGGTTAGTATGTTGCGGAGCAATGCCAGAATTGACGCGAGTTGCTCGACTTGGGCTTCAAGGCGATTGTTGATGGTGGTGATGACGTGCTTTAGGGCCTCTTATGATTTCCTATTGTTTGATGGGTCTTGGGATGAGCGGTAGATGTCGCAAGTACACGTAAGGGTCGATGACGACGCTGCAGAAGGATTTTTGGAATTATGGTTGTGGCAGAGAGATGGGTAATGCTTTGTTTCGGGGCAGAACACTGCAGGTGGACCGTTGACAAGATCATGGTCTGGTGCATAGCTGGATGTCACAAATTATAAAAAGCAAGGCGAAACGTCGGAAGAGCCCGATGAGCTTGGGTCCTACGACGTCTGATCAAGCGCACAGTATCAAGAGGTGCTGCGGGATCAAGAGGCACTTGGGGATCAAGCTTATGTGAGTTTGGCAAGCATTGCAGGATCAAGCACGTGGTTGTGGCCAAAGGATGCAGAATCTGGCTAGTAGCTGGCAAAAACTGTGAGGTCGGGCCGATGTTACCGATTGAAAAATAGTTGCATTCACAGTAGAAATACGGGATACAAAATCACGAGAAATATTTGTAACCTTTATGCTTGTCATCGCCGCGCATGTGTAACATTTGCCTTTTGGACTAAAATAATAATGTGTAACCTTGATCTGCCGTTGAACTCTTTCTTTCAGTGCTTGAAAAAATGTCTTGCTTATGTTGGTAAGATAAAAGTCACCATTGCCAGTCACAAAACAAGATCAAAAAGGTTAAGTGTTGATTTTGAGCAGGAACCATAAGAGTCCGTTCGTTTGCACGGAATTGAGCTCCTGAAATTGGAATTGAAAGTCAAATTCCAATTTCGTCGTTCGTTTGTCCGCTTGACGTTGAAATTTGAATTTTAATGAATTCCGTGAAATTTATTTTGAACTAAAGACAATTCTTTCCAATCTATATAAGAATTGGACAATTCCGACCGAGACACATTTTTAAGCTAAGCGCGCGATTTTTGCCCGAGAGCGCGTGTAATCACACGGGCGAGTGTTTTTTGCCCGTGAGCGCGTTTTTCACTAAGGCACGTATTTTTCATCAGAGCGGCGTATTTCGCCCTGGCGGGCGATTTTTCACCCGGGCGCGATTTTTCGCTCGGACGCGATTTTTTCGCTCGGACGTGATTTTTTTGCCCGGGTGCCTGAGCCCGATTTTTTTCGCCCGGGCGCAAATTTTTTCGCTCGGGCGCGATTTTTCGCCCGAGCGCGATTTTTTCGTCCGGGCACGATTTTTTCCGCACGGGAGCAATTTTTTGCCCCGGTGATTTTTTTTCGCTCGGGCGCGATTTTTTCGCTTGGGCGCGGTTTTTTCATCTAGGCGCGATTTTTTCGCCCGACCGCATTTTTTTCGCCTGAGCGCGAATTTTTCCAAAGGCGCACATTTTTCGTCGGGGTTGCGTCTTTCACACTGGCACACGTTTTTTTCGCCCGACTAAGATTTTTTTGCCCGGGGGAGAATTTTATCCCCCGACCGCGCTATTTTCGCCCGGGCGTGATTTTTTAGCCCGAGCGCGATTTTTCCGCCTGGGCACGATTTTTTCGCCCCGGACACGATTTTTTTGTATGGCAGCGCTTTTTTCGCCCGGGCGCAATTTTTTCGCACGAGAACGAATTTTTCGCCGCATCTCAAATTTTTCGCCCTGCTGCGCTTTTTTCGCCCGAGCGCAATTTTTTCGCCCTGCCGTGCTTTTTTCGCCCGGGCGCGAATTTCGCACAGACGCGAATTTTTTCGCCCTAACTTGAATTTTTCTCCCGATTGCACTTTTTTGTCTCTGGTGTAGTTTTTTCAACCGGGCGTGATTTTTTCGCCCGGACGCGTTTTTTCGCCTGGACGCGATTTTTCGCCCGAGCGCCAATTTTTCGCCCGGACGCGAATTTTCGACCAGATGCGAATTTTTCGCCCGAGCGCTATTTTTTCGCCCTGCCACATTTTTTCAACCCTGCCGCAATTTTTTCACCCTCCCGCGTTTTTTTCTCCAGGCCATGTTTTTTTCGTGCGGGCGCATTTTTTGTCGGACCGCGAAATTTTTCGCCCAACCGCATTTTTTTCGCCCGACCACGATTTTTTCGCCCGGGCGCGATTTTTTTCGCCCGGGCACGACTTTTTGGTCGGGCACATTTTTTTTGCTCGCACGAGATTTTTCAACCGGGCGAGATTTTTTTGCCCGGCTGGGATTTTTCGCCCGGGCAAAAAATCATGCCCGTGCGACAAAATCGCCCGTGAAAAAATTTTGCCCGTGAAAAAAAATCACGGCCGAGCGAAAAAATCTCGCCCGGACGAAAAAAACGCGTCCGGGCGAAAAAATTTTGTCCGTGCAAAAAAACTCGTGCCCGAGCAAAAAAATTGCGGTCATAGCGCACTTTTGTTTATATTTGTTTCTTCATAATATTTTTCAATTTTTATTGTTAGATAAGCCTTGTTAAGGGCCCATCTAGTGGCCCATTTTTCCCTCTTTTTCTCCTCATTGTATTAGTCTCACATGTTAGATCGGGATTTCTCTTCTTTCTCCTCTCCTATATAAATGTATTCATACTTGTAACTATTAATTCAAGAAGTATATACAAGCTTTGAGGCCTCTCTTTACATGGTATCAGAGGGTCCAGTCTCCTCCTTGGGTTTTCGGCTTGTCCACCTTTTCAAATCGCCTGTTCTTCCCGCTACCCGCGCAGCTTCCCCTTCTCCTGCTTAGCCGCTGTCTCGGGCGATTTGCTTTCGTCTAACCGCTTCCACTTCTCTGCTTCCCTCGTGGCTTCCACCTCCTCCTCCTTCCTCCCACCTCTCTTTTATAACCCTCTCTCACGTGGGGTCCACCTTCTCCCGTTCCTTCTTTGACCGCGCGGCATCCCTTGCTCTCCGCGTGTCCTCCTTCTTGCGACTTCTCTTAAGTTACCGCGGTCTCCTTTCTAGCCACGACCTGCTTGCTCGCTGCGGACTTCCTTGTCGCTAGTGGTCTCCCCTCTTCTCTTAGCCGCATCCTGGTCGCGACCTCTCTTGTCGCTGGTGTACCCGCCGAGACCGTGCGATTACCTTATCTGCCGCATTCTCTCTCACTTCGGCCTCTCTCTGCTAGTCGCATCCTGGTCGCGACTTCCTTGTCGCTGGTTTGTCCGCCGAGACCGTGCGCCTACTTCCTCTGCCGACCTCTCTCTCTCCGGCTTCTATTGCTAGCCGCCCGGACTTCTCTTAACCGTTGCGGCTTCCTTAGTCGCTGCGGTCTCCTCTTTGCTTATTCGTTGCGGCCTCTCTACTCGCCCTGGGCTCCGCATCTTGGTCGCGGCATCTGGCTGCTGGTGTGTTCCCACCGAGACCGTGCGGCTTCCTCTCTTCTCTCTTAAGGTGGCCTCTCTTCTCTAACCGCTCCGGGTTGTGGGTTGTCTTCTGTCTTCTGGCCGCTGCTGCTAGGCCTTCTCTGCTTCCAGCTTCTTCCCATTGCGGCCTCGGTCTTCCCGCTGCGGCTTTGCTCCTCCGGCGGCTAGACCGTGTCTACTGCTCTGGTTACGGTCTGCCTCTAACCACCCGGGTGTTTGGTCTTTCCAACTTGGATGTTCGCGCGGTCTACTCGCGCCTTCAGATTTCTACCGCTATTCTTGTTGCGGTCTGCTCCTAGCTGTGCGGTCGCTGTGTCCTGGTGGCCGTCTTCTCCTACCCGCGCTGCCTGCTTGGTTTTTCTAACCGCAGCGACGTGTTTCTAGCCGCTGCGACCTCTTTTCTTACCGCGTTGGTCGTGGCCGGTTTCTTGCCGCTGGTGCGTTGTCACCTTGCCGCTGTGGGCTTTCCTTGCAAGATGCTCAACTATCTTCCTGCCTTGCTCATAGCTCATTCTGGATTTTGGATTCCGGGGCCTCTCACCACATCACCTCATTGAAACCACTACAATATTTGAACTCTGTGCATCCCAAGTTCATTACTGTTGCTAATGGGGACACAATTCCAGTTTTTGGCGCGGCAGATATTCACCTCACTCCCTCCATTACTCTTCGCTCTGCCCTTCATGTTCCGGGCTCTCCTTTCAACCTTCTCTCTGTTGGTCGTCTCACTACTGACCGCGATTGTGATGTTATTTTTTCTTCTAACTTGTGTGTTCTGCAGGATCGCAATACGCAAACCATCATTGGAAAAGGGCATCTGTCGAATGGTCTCTATATCTTTCACCCCTCTCCCCCAACAATGTTGTCTTCTATTAGCTCTGTTGATTGACATCGACGTCTGGGCCACGCTCCTCTCAACATACTCTGAAAATCTCTCCCAGGTGTGCCCTTCCAAGAGTTCACATGTGAGTCCTGTATTTATGGGAAACATCATCGTTCTACCTTCTCACCACATCCTTCTCGGAGTCCTGCTCCCTTTGATCTTGTTCATTCCGATATTTGGGGACCTTACAAAACTGCGATTATTTTTGGATACCGTTACTTTGTCACATTTGTCGATGACTACTCTCGGGTGACCTGGCTATATCTCCTTCGTGACCGCTCTGAATTGCCCGGTGTATTCCGTGCCTTTTTCATTGAAACTCGCAACCAGTTTTCCACTACCATTAAAACCCTCCGCATCGATAATGCCCGTGAATACACCAGTCATGTCTTTGCTCACCTCTGTGCGGAGTTTGGGATCATCCATCAAACCTCATGTGTCTATACCCCCCAACAAAATGGCGTTGCTTGGGGTCACCCGCTCCCTTATGATTCAGATGAATGTTCCCAAACAGTACTGGAATTTTGCGGTCTCTACCGCCTGCACTCTTATTAACCGCATGCCTTACTCTATTCTCAATCTTGCGGTTTCCTTCAATCTCTTTTTTCCCTCCAAACTGCCTTTCTCCGTCACCCCTTGCGTGTTTGGTCGTGTATGCTTTGTTCATCATCTTGGCCCGTCCACTGACAAACTTTCTCCCCGTGCCACTAAATATATGTTTGTAGGTTATTCTCGGACGCAGAAGGGCTACGTTTGTTTTTCTCCCACGGATCGCAAGATGGTTACTTCTGCTGATGTCACCTTCCTCGAAGATCAGCCATAGTACTCTCCACCTGCTGATTCTCCTCTTCCACCACCTCTCCCGCGTCCTGTTATCCCTGTTACCTCAAACCTTCCACCTCTCCTTCCCACACCCGTCTCACCTAAACCACCTACACCACCTATCATTCGTGTGTACACTCGACGTCCTTCCTCGTCTCCTACCCTCCGGGAGCTGCTCTGCTCTAATGATGTTTTGCAGCCTGCAGATCCGACACCTGCTTCCACTGCCCACTCGCTGGCCAACTTTGTTGTTTTTCACCGTCTCTCTCCGACACTCCGACAGAGTGCTCTTTCTTTATCCTCTATCTCCACCCCTCATTCTGTACAGGAGGCTCTTCAACACCCGGGGTGGTGGGCGGCCATGGACGATGAAATGCGGGCTCTCTGGGCTAACTGGACTTGGGATCTGGTTCCTCTTCCCGCAGGACAGCACTGTGTGAGCTGCAAGTGGGTTTTTGTTGTTAAACATGCGGCGGATGGCACCGTGGAGCGACTCAAGGCCCTCCTCGTGGCCCGGGGTTTTACCCAGCAACATGACTTGGATTATGAGGAAACCTTCTCTCCGGTGGCCAAATTGAACACCATCCGCGTCCTTCTCTTCTTGGCTGTTCATCGACATTGGCCTCTTTATCAGCTGGATGTTAAGAATGTCTTCCTCAACGACGATCTACAGGAGACTGTTTACATGCACCAACCTCCCGAGTTTGAGACCACGAGGGAGTCTCGGGTTTGTCTTCTTCGGAAGTCTATTTATGGTCTCAAACAGTCCCCGCGGGCTTGGTTTGATAAATTCAGCATGGTTGTCTGTGATATTGGTTTTATTCGGAGCTCAGCTGATTTCTCTCTCTCCACCCGACACCGGGCAACCGGAACTATGATCCTTCTTGTCTATGTTGATGATATCCTCATTACTGGCGACGATACTACAGGGATACAACATATCAAGGAACAATTAAACTCTGCCTTTCAGACCAAAGACCTTGGCAACCTTCGATACTTTCTTGGCCTTGAGGTTGCTCGACGCCCTGATGGTCTTGTGTTATGACAAAGGAAGTATTGTATGGATCTTCTTCATAATGCCGGCAATTCTGGATGCAAACTTGCGGATACTCCTATGGACGCTAACCACAAGCTCTCGGCCCACAGCTCTGACTCCGATGAGCTGCTTACAAATCCAGAATACTATAGACGCTTGGTTGGGAAGCTGATCTATCTCACGGTTACTAGCCCAGACATCTCTTTTGCTGTAGGAGTCGTGAGTCATTTTATGCATGCTCCCCGGACATCTCATCTTCATGCTGTTGAGCGCATTCTTCGATATCTCAAAACCGCTCCAGGACAAGGGCTGGTGTACAAGCCATCCACATCTTTATCTCTTGTCGCGTACTCTGACGCTGACTATGCTGGATCCATTGATGATAGACGCTCCACAACGGGTTTTTGTACCTACTTTGGAGGACATCTCATAACTTGGCGTAGCAAGAAACAAACCGTGGTTGCTCGCTCTTCTGCTGAAGCCGAGTACCGGGCTATGACCGCTGTCATTTCTGAGCTAACTTGGCTTGAGGGCCTTCTGGGTGACTTAGGTGTTCGTCTCTCATCACCGGCGACCCTATTCTGTGACAGCCAAGCCGCCATACATATTGCCAAGAATCCGGTCTTTCACGAACGTACAAAGCATATTGAAGTTGACTGTCATTTTATCCGAGAAAAGGTACAGTCAAAGAAGATAGAGTTGGAGCATGTCCCTGCTACAAATCAAGTTGCTGACATCTTGACGAAAGCTCTCTCCCGACCGCTATACTATCAGTTTTTATCCATGCTTGGTGCCTACAACTTGTACCCTCCAGCTTGCGGGGGAGTGTTAGAGAAGCCTTGTTAAGGGCCCATCTAGTGGCCCATTTTTCCCTCTTTTTCTCCTCATTGTATTAGTCCCACATATTAGATCGGGATTTCTCTTCTTTCTCCTCTCTTATATAAATGTATTCATACTTGTAACTATTAATTCAAGAAGTATATATAAGCTTTGAGGCCTCTCTTTACACTTATATTGAATTTTATTTAACAAATGAACAAAAGAATTGATCAATTACACAATATTCAACAATATTCTTTATTAGCCGAACATTGGAATTAGAATTAGTCACCAATATTTAATTTCACAATATTCACCAATATTCAATTTCAATATCGAATTTCAATTCCGTGCAAACGAACGGACCCTAATAGTATTAAGTAATGTCAGAACTAATGCAATGAATCCTATTTTGAATTTTCTAAGTGCTCAGGTCCCCATAAGCGAGGCATCCTGATCTAATTCAATTATAGTGAGAAACAAGTGTTTGATAGTGGCCTCATCCATGCTGTAGTAACTGAACTCAATTATGGTGATAAGTACACTATCACTTGCAGGTAACAAGCTACAACTGCACCCAATTGTGATGAAAATTATGCA
This sequence comes from Platanthera zijinensis, assembly GCA_039513925.1. Classification (NCBI taxonomy): domain Eukaryota; kingdom Viridiplantae; phylum Streptophyta; class Magnoliopsida; order Asparagales; family Orchidaceae; genus Platanthera; species Platanthera zijinensis. Next base: position 14,373,670 of record CM077090.1, read on the forward strand.
AAGGTTGAGATTTTAAGGCTTAAGTTTTGGATGTTTAAGGTTAATGATTTTATGACTTTTATAAAGTTAAGTGTTGATGGAGATTGGCTTACATACGTCTATTCCTACAGGAGATAGTATTCCGCTACTTCTTCGGATGATCTGAGTTCACGTATGTGTCCAGATGGTTGTTCTGAGTCAATTTCATGAACTTATTTTTATTATTCGAGTTGTATTTGACATCTGATTGATTCTGACATTCTGAGCCGTCCGATCCAAGTGCCCTGACAATATACTCTTTTTATACATGCAAGCATCGGTTCTGAGAGGCATCAATGGTTTTGATTCCAGTTTTGGAGCTGTCGGTCCTTCCTCAATGCGAATTTGAGAGACCCCTTGGTGCGACTGCAAGGCACATTGTCTTCAACCCTCCTTTCCATTGATCGTTTTCCCCCTATCATCGTCGACTTCTGCAAGCCTCACTGCTTCCCCTCCGCAACCCTCGATCACTTCTCCTCTGCATTTGACCGTTTCTTCCCGCCGTAATCAACGCCTTCTTCCTCCATCAGTCACGATTCCAACTTCTCCCTCCCATGCCGATGCCTGCCACACTTCACCCATCCCAATCTGACGTTGTTCTACTTCTTTCCCATCCTAGCTTAAGCCGAGATACTGTTTCCAACCCTACCTGACGTTGATTACTCCTCTGACTGTTGAATCCCATTCTTCAGTCCCTCACTCAGCCAACCCACTCTCCATTTGCCTGGTCCACACCAGATTCTCACTATTTTGACAGTCCTCTCCCCAAATCCTTCTCCAGGCATTCCTCCAACCTTCATCGAGCGCATTCCAACAAATATCACCCACCCCTAGGCCTGTGCAAAAGGAACCGAAGAAACGAGAATTGAATCGAAACCGAACCGAATTGGACGGTTCGGGTCGGTTCCTGGGTTGACCGGTTTGGGTCTGGATCCATGAATTATGAAAACCGTCGGTTCGGGTCGGTTCTCGGTTCCTGCAGTCGGGTACCCGAGAACCGACCCGAGTTAGTATTTAATCTTAATAATTATATATACACTCCTTGACTATGAGCCATCCGCTGTCCTGTCCGGAAAATTTAAACCAATAGTAATATAATCTAAGATTTTAAATATTTTATATTTAACATTAATAATATAATATATACTATATATTTATAAGTTAATACTTAATATTAAACATCATCACATCAGACTCATCAGTCATTTAACCCCGAACCCCGCGAAGCCCGAACCCTAACATTTCTTGTGGCGTTGTCGCTCCCGATTTCTTCCTAGCATACCGTGACGACGCGACTTCAGTGAGGCAGCGAGCCGGCGCTGCTTGCCTTCTTCCTCCTCTCCCGATTTCTTCCGTGCTCCTCTCAGTTTCTTCCCAGGCCCACCGACCTGCTTCTCTCCTCTCCCGCGACGACATTTCTCGTCCCCGAGACTGTGACGGTAAGAATGAACCCTCCTCCAGCCTCTAGTCTTCCTCGCTGACTTGCTAATTGTTTGGATTATTTATTATCAAGTTCTGTTATTGATTATAAAGATTATTATCAAGTTCTGTTTAATGGCATCTATAATATCCCCAATTTGTTCTTCCGATTAAGTGCAGTAATTTATTCGTTACATAAATTATTTAGCTTGGTATTTCGATTTCAAGTTGCTCTAATTGTTTCTAAATTTTCGTATTATTTTAGAAAGACCCGAGCTTAAGAATTACACGCTTGGAAACAGAAGAATTTCCATTAATTAATAGGAATAATTCCAAGGTTCTCTATTCTCTAGGTAGAATTTGCATTATTACCCAGCATGTCCAAATTTACCATAAACTTGCACAACCTATTTTTTTTGAAGGCGAGTAGAACCGAGAACCGAACCGGAACCGAACCGAACAATTTGGTTCATCCGGTTCTAATTTATGAACCGTGGGTCGGTTCCGTTCCAAAAACTTGGAACCGAACATACATGGGTCGGTTCCTGGTTTTGAGTGGACGCCGAACCGATCCGAATGCACCCCTACCCACCCCTTCCATCCATATCATCACCCGACCCCTTTTGTAATGCCCTGGTCCACCGTGGGTGTGTTACAAGCCTGCATACCCGTGAACCCAATCCCTTCCACGGATGTGATTGATTGCAATTAATTCCAATGGCGAGTGTTGAGGCTCTAATTCCGTGAAATATTTTATTTCCAGTTTTCAGCGCACTTTTATTTTGCGCCTCAATTGTTTGTGGGTTAGTTGCTTTTCCAATTCAATTTTTTTGTGAACAATTGTGCTCCCAATTTTTTATTTTATTTAGCAATGTTAATTTGCAAACTAATTCATTTGCACCTACATTAAATTGGTATTTTATTGGATTTCGTGTATGTTTTCATGTCATTCTAGGTTTGGTCGTAGCTTCATTTACGCTACGACCTAGGTTTTCATGTCATGTGCACACTTGCATTGCATTTAGGGTCAGGACATCGCGCCTTCAGTCACCTGTAGATTCGTCCTTCATCAATTGTCAGTGAGGACATTTTAAATTTAGTTAATTCTTATACTCTGCAAGCTTGGATTGATTGATGATTGAAATAAAAACAGGGGAAAGATTGATAAACTATTACATTACCTCATCTCAAATTATATTTGTTTTGGGGTGATTTTAATGAACATACAAGTTATTATTAGATGATTAAGGCTTCATTTGGTTTAGCGGTGGCGGTTAAAAGGAGCTGTTGTAAAGGCAGGTTTGTAAATGAGCTGTTGGAAACTTGATGCTGGAAATGAGTTCTGTTTGGCTATCTGCGTTTGCAAAGCTGTTCGAAACAGAAACCGTTTGGCAAATCAGCGGTGGCGTTTTAAAAAAAAAAAATATTTTTTTGTCATCTAAAAATTGCAGAAAATATATGACGTGAGATTGCAGCAGGAGAACATACATAAAAACATCCAAAGTAATGCAAATATCAAAATTCCAAAACATGGAAGACATTGCTGAATACGAAAACTCAAAGTACGTTCACGACCATGTAGTTGTTCGGCATCGAGTACGCAGCGCCGCCATTCCTCAACACCAACTCGAATTCCTCTAACATGACTCACCCGAGCTTTCTTCATTTTGCCCTGATCTTCTTTGACGTCCCGCTGGGTAAATGAAAAGCTCGTCAAATCACAAGCCTGAAAATGGTCGTCTGACGGGATGGGTGCCTGCGAATTAATATGCAAGGTCTTGTCGCAATCAATTCCCTTTGCTTCGCCAAACTATAAGCGGCAATCCCTAAGTATCTTCCATTTCTTTTTCCAAACTCCGAATGACCTTTCTATAACACTGCGTATGATGAGTGTGCTCGATTGAATATTTCTAAGCGTCCTTGTAAGGTCTGCTGCCCCTTCTGAAATCTGGCAAATGATACCGTGTCCCTGAATATGGTTTCAAGAAACCACGTTGGAAGGGTACCCGCATCAACGACATAATATTTGCCTACAAGTTTTAAATTTAATTTATGTCAAACAAACTAATTTAAAACTACCGAAATTTAAGAAATACAAGCTCACCTGGTGGAGGATATGAAAATTGAACTGGATCATAAGGGCAGGTGAAATATACGGCTCACTGATCACAAAACAGGGATGAGAAGGGAGAGATGATGGGTTGTCATGCAAAAGCACGTCAAGAAGAAAGCCCTATGACTCTGGAAGTACCTTTGTTGGAGCAGACAAGCCCTTTCCCGCCGGTGAGAGGTTGCCGTCGGAAATGAGAAGCAAACTGTAGGAAGATTCCCCTCACGACACTGTCGTCGTCGCTGTCGCTCGAACTCTGCCGTCGGAGAAGAAGCAGGCAAGCCCAACAACGCCGGAAATTAGCACGGGAAACGATCCAGAACCCGGATGTGGCCGGAGAAGAGGAGGCGGGATCGACTCAAGGCGGCGACAGGAAAACAGCGCACTGCCCTAAAAACGCGATAAAACAGAAGGCCAGGACCGTCGCCGGATAGATGCGGGAGATTCGTCCTCCACCGTGCGGAAGAGATGCGGATGCCGACGGAGTAGGCAGCGGGGAAAACCCTCGCGGCCGAGATCGGGGAGGATGTTTCCCCGCAGGTTTTTGACAGCGATAACGCGGCGCTAAAAACGGGAGCGGGTAAACAAATGAAAAAATCGGGAGGGCGTTTTATGAAAACGGAACCAAATAAGCTTAACCAAATGAAGCTTAAGTGGGTTTATATTAAAAAAAATAAATGTTATAGGAGAAGCTTAACAGTCATCTAAATATGTGTTGCATTAAATAAAAACTTTATTAATGAAAAAACACCTAATTACATTCATAAATGAATCCTTAACAAAGACACCTTTTATACTTAAAATTGTGATAAGGCGATTTAGAAAGTTTGACTAAACAATAGGATAGAAAGTTTGAAATGCTCAGAAGAAGATTAAAGCCACATTTTATTCTGTCCCAACGAGATACGCAATAAGATTGAAGTTGTCATTCTTGATTTTCATTCATAAAATGCAGGACGCCACCCGTTGGATTTCTTTGCCTTTGTGATTTTCTGGAACCTTTTTTATTCTATTTTGAATTCTTGACATCTTGCTTTGTATAAGAATGACATCTTGGTATTCCCAGTTATTTACCATTTCTGTTCTTGGATGATTGGAATCTCCAGTTTTTGCACCTTCTGGTTCTGGTTTGTTGTATCAGATCTGTGCAAGTGGATATTTTTTTGGTTCTTGATTCTCAGCCAGCACCCAATGATGTTCCTGCTCATCAGATCTTTGCAAGTAAAAAGTTAATCCTTTTGAAGTTTCTAGATAGGGATGAGTGAAGAATTGACAATTCCAATTCCAACCTAAAGAATTCTTGATTTGTAGCCGAACGACAGAATTGGAATCGACTCAATTCCAATTTCTGTGGGAATTGGAATTGACTCAATTTTAATTTTTGTGGGAATTGGAATTGAGCAAATTCCAATTCCTACCTCCAATTCCATCCAAACGAACAGACCCTAAGTGGATGTCCCATTTTTATTATAGTAATATGCTATAGCGATCTCAATTTTTGGACTGAAATCTAAGGGAATCTGTAAACTTATTTTACAGATTATCTAGTCATGTTTGAATTAGTCTTTTAATATTTATGTCAGAATATGTCATTTCCATTTTTATCATGTTTTGGCTGTATATTTTATTTATCAATATTTGTAGCTCACATTATATCGTTTCCAATTCAGACCTCGAGTATTTTTCTGTTTTGCCAAAGCTTAATCAGTTTGAATTTGTCATTCATTGAAGAAAAGAAAAGGAGTTAAACCATTATCAGTTAGTACATTTGATCTTTTGTGTGTTTTTTTTAATCATGTCAACATCGGATGCATGCTTCAAGTGTCTTAACTAGGGGTGCAACTTGGATCAGTTCGGTTCGGTTCCACTCAGAACCAAGAACCGACCCGTATAGGTTCGGTTCCAAATTTTTAGAACCGTAATTGAACCAAAAATATCGGTTTGGTTCCGGTTCGGTTCTCAGTTCCAAATTTTTAGAACCGTACTCGAACCGAACAATTTGGGAACCGACCCGAACCGCTCGGTTCGGTTCGGTTTTTGGTTGTTCGGTTACTTCTGCACACCCCTAGTCTCTTAACTCTTTGCTAGGTTACTACATGATGCATTTTTCAGACATTAATTTGTATCTCTAGAAACCTTATGCTGCTATCTGAAATTTTTTTTTTTTGCTTGCTCTCTTTTAAGTCTGCCCTTTTGATCGGTCCTTTGTAAATGTTGCCGGACCTTGCGTTCTTTTTGCAACCCCTGGGATGATTAGCGGAGGATTTTCTCTCGAAGTTTTTAAGCAATGGGCTCCTTCTGAAAAGAATCTTGTTACACTACCCGGGTACTCTCTATCCTCTGAAAATAATTATTCTTTATATTTTTTGCTTATGGGTGGTCTTCACAGACTATATGAAGCTTGGTCTAAAAAGAAAAGCACACTATTTTTTATCTAATTTAATTTCTTTCTTGCCATGCTTGTCATATTTTAAAATTGTTTTTTGAAATAGTTCTAGAGAGAGGCTGTTTGCGTTTTCTCACATTACCTTAGTAGTTATACTTCATAAATTTTGATTGTCCTCATTCATTTACCATGAACACTCTCAAAACTTTTGGTTTAGTTCTCGTAGAAAATTGGATGGTAATTTCAATTGGTTTTGTACGTAGGCTTAGTAAACTACTTATTATATGAAAATGTGATGGTTGCGCCATTATCGTTTGTTCGCATGTTTATGTTTATATTTTTGTCCCACATTGGGAGTATTTATTTACAATCTCCCCTTCTCCTATATATATGAGAGATATTGTAATTTTGTAATTTAATCAATAGTGAATGAAATCAGGTCTTCATATGGATCAGAGCGGGTGACCTAGCCCCTCACGCCTTCGTCGTTTCGAGCCTCTGTGCCTCTTATCGACCTCCTATCCAGAGGCTGCTCTCATCAACCTGTCGTCCAGCATCTTCGACGTAATCAATGACTCATCCACTCAAGCGTTCGTCGTTCCGAGCCCCTTGTCTGCATACGCCTCCCGTTGACTTCCCGTCCAATGACCAATCTCATCGACCGGTCATGCAGTCTCATCGACATTGACGACTTGTCCAATGTCCAGGAGCTATTCTCGCATCCAGCAATTCATCGACACATCATCCAGGCACCGTTCTCACGTACAACAGTCCGTCGACGCGTCATCTAGGCATTGTTTGACGTCGACCCACTCTACTATGCAGTCTAGAATCCAATTTCCTCACACCATTATGCTCCTTCACAGTCTGGTGGTCGTTCCTTCCAGCTGTTGCTCCCTAGCTTGCCTCTCTATGTTTTTTGAGCCCGAGTCATTGGATTATGGCTATTCTACCTGGCAAATCTAGTGTTGCTCCTGCACCTCTAAATAAAGGGATAACATCTCTCACTTTATCTTGCACTTCTTCCATTACAACAAAGAAACTCACAAACAAGAATTATATGGATTGACGAGCGTCCGTCAAAATCTGGTTTCTTGGACAGAGATCAATGGAGGAAGTTTGATTATCAACTGGTGTCTCTCTTGTGGCAATCTATTGATCCCATACTATTGGCCCACTTCCGGACCAATAGATTTATGGTGTCTCTCTTGTGGATGACTAGGGGTGCAAACGAGTTGAGCTCGAGTCGAGCTTGACAAAATTTCCAAGCTCGAGCTTTTCTTTTCGAGCATGAGCTCGAGCTCGACGAGCTCATTTATCCCAGCTCGAGCTCGAGCTCAATGCCAACTTATCGAGCTCGAGCTCGAGGTTCGAGCTCGCGAGTATTTTAGCTCATGAGCTTTATTTTCTTTTTAAATTTTTTTTTTTAAATGTGTAAATAAAAAGCTCACAAGTTGGCTCACGAGCTCATGAACAACACTAGATGAGCTCGAGCTCCACAGGCTCGAGCTCGAGTCGAGCTTTTTTTGAGCCGGCTCATCGAGCTTTCGAGCCGGCTCAACTCAACTTGCACCCCTAGGATGACATGTCACGACATCTGGAGAAAGACACCCTATATACTTAGATGATGTGCAATGTCTTTATGATGTTGTCGCCAAACTTGTCACTCTTCAAATGACGGATCATGATCTTCCCTCCTATCTCACTAAAGCTCAGTCTACTATGAAAGAGGTTAAATAACTCCTCAGTGATAAAGATATGCCCAACACTCCGATGAAAATTGATTGTATGTGTATGATCTTTGTTCTTCATGGCATACATAGAAATTTGGACTCTTTCTGCAATCAAATTCTGACAAACCCTAATGTTCTCTCATTGATTGTTTGCTACGTGCCCCCTATTCCGAGAACACATCAGATGCCAATCTTCTATCATATATTGACTATTCCGTTCTCATGTCCACTCGAGACAATCGGGGCCTTGGTTATGGACGAGGTGGCTGCAACCCCAGCAATCGACCACAATGCACTTATTGCAAATGCATGCGACATACTCTGGACAAGTGTTACTCACTTATTTGATTTCCAGATAGGTCTGTGAATGTCCTACGTGTTCAACCATCTAATCATGGACATACTCCTCCAAGTATTCTGAATGATAATGAGTTCAATGCATATCTTCAATATAAGACTGCACTCCAGACCACATGCCCTGCCACTACAACATCTACGGATAATTCTACGCATACCACTACAACATCTACAGGTAATTCTACGGTTTGTCTCTCACACACCACATCCACTGGCTCATGCATTTTGGATTTTGTTCTGATCACCTGACTGGTAATTCCTCTTTTTTCAATATATCACAACTGCATAATAATCATCACATTACTCTTGCCAAGGGATTTAAAGCTAAAGCCGTGGGTATTGGAAACACAGCTCCGTTTTTTTCAAATACCCTTACGTTATGTTCTCGTCATCCCCGACTGGCCTTTTAACCTTGTCTCTATTAGTCAACTTATTGGGAATCTCAGTTGTTATAACATTCACTTATACTTCTTTTTCCATATGGGACCGAAGTACATGTAAGATGATTGAAGCAGGAATTGAATCATAGAGACTACTGCTTCCAATAAGCTCATAGTGTTGCTTGTAGCATTTCTTATTTTTCTGCTATTATATATAGTCGTCTTGGTCATCCTAGTATAAATAAATTGAAGAGAATGATTTCTTATCTCTCTTAATTGTAGTCTTTAGATTATGAGTCTTGTCAACTTGGTAAATATACTCGGGCTTATTTTCCTAGAGGTGTTCAGCGTGCTGAATCTCCTTTTGATTTGGTCCACTTCGATATTTGGTGACCTAGTCGTGTCAATTCTCTTTTGGTATATATGTATTTTGTTATCTTTATTGATGATTTTTTTCGGATGCACTTGGATTTATTTAGTTAAAGATTGTTCTGAATTATATGCCATATTTCAAAATTTCTTTTATAAAACACAAAATCAATTTAACATATCCGTTAACATCTTTTGTAGTGATAATGCCAAAGAATATTTTTCATCACACCTCACTCATTTTTTGACATCACATGGCATTATTCATCAATCCAGATGCCTAGATGCATTCCAACAGAATGAGATTGTTGAACAGAAACATAGCCACATACTCGAGATGGCACACACTCTTTTGATCCATGCTAATGCACCTTCAAATATCTAGGGTGATGTTGTTATAACTACTATCTTCCTCATCAATCGTATGCCATCCTCCGCTCTTTGTCACCAAGTCCCTCACTCTCTTTTGTTTCCAAAAAGAGCTTATTCTAGGTTCCTCCTAAGATTTTTCGTTCCACTTGCTTTGTTCGTGACCTCTCACCTAGACTTAACAAGTTATCTGCTTGTGCTGTCAATGTATCTTTGTGGGTTATCCACGGGTCCAAAAGTGGTATTGATGTTACACTCCTACTCATTGTCACTCTATATCAGTTGATGCCACTTTTTTGAGGATATGTCATACTTCTCATCATCTTCATTCACATCTGAATCTACCTTTCAGGTCCTTCCCACACCTTTCTCTCTTGATACTTCTATTACTCTTCATAATCCTCCTTTAATTCCTCCTCTGATCACTTACTAATGCTTATCCCAACATTCTTCGACATAGGAAAATCCCAATATCATTATCGGTGATTCAAGCCCTTCCTTCACATATCAACCGACTTTGGATCCTGGTCCTACTGTTCTTCGCAAAGGTAATCGCTCTACTTGTAATCCTCATCCTATTTACCACTTCTTGAGCTAATCACAACCTCTCACCGACCCACAACAGATTTTCTTCAGCTCTCTCTTTTGTTTCTATTCCTAAAAATGTTCAGGAGACACTATCCCATCCTGGCTGGCGATATGCGATGCTTGAAGAGATGACCGCCCTAAAATCTAATTTTACTTGAATCCTAGTTTTTCTCCCTTAATGGAAAGCTACTATCGGATGTCGATGGATCTTTACAGTCGAAGTTGGCCCAGACGGACAAATCGATCGATTAAAAGCGAGATTAGTTGTCATGGGGTACACACAAGTCCATGGATTGGATTGTAGAGGTGTATTCTCTCCTGTTTCTAAAATGACCTTTGTTCATCTTCTCTTATCCAAGGATGCAATGCTCAATTGGTCTCTTTATCAGTTAGATATTAAAAATGCATTCCACCATGGTGATCTTATAGAGGATGTTCACTTAGAGCAACCGCCAGACATTCTTGCTCAGGGGGAGTGCAGCCATTTAGTTTGTAAAGTACAAAAATCTCTATATAGTCTCAAACAATCTCCATGTCCTTGGTTTGGATGATTTAGTTTTGCTCTTCAAGAATTTAGAATGATTCGAAGTGGAACAGATCATTCTTTCTTCTGCAAACACTTCTAATGATCGTAATATTTATCTTGTGGTTTAGGTTCAATGATATTGTCATCTTATGAGATAATCATGAAGAAATTATGAATCTCAAACAATATTTATTTCGTTAGTTCCAAACCAAAGAACTTGGTTGATTACTTTATTTTCTTGGAATTCAAGTGGCTCTAACTAAATTTGGAATGGCCATATCTCCAAGGAAGTATGCCCTTGACATCCTGGAAGAAACTAGAATGACCGATTATAAGCCCACTGACTCACCTGTGGACCCAAATACTAAATTTATACCAGAACAAGAGAAGTTGTACTCTGATTCAGAATGATATCGACAATTATTTGGAAAATTGAATTATCTAACTGTTGCTAGCTCAACATTTCCTTTGTAGTTAGTGTTATGAGTCAGTTCCTTAACTCACCATACCATTTTCATTGGGATGTTCATATATTACGATATATCAAAGGATCTCTAGGTAAAGGAATTGTCTATGCAAATCGAGAACACTCTGACACACTTGCTTAGTGTTGAAGAAAGTATAAAGATGGCCCATCATGAAGGACATAAAGTACTCTCTTAGAAATTAGTCTCACATCTTGGGATAGAATTTAGGCTCTCCCTTCCCATCTTATATATATGTACAAATACATATGATGTATATGGGTGAATTGATTGAGAAATTAATAAAATTTTACATTATTTCTCTCATTGTAGTGTGTTTCTACATGGTATCAAAGCTATCTGATTCTAACTTTTTTTAGGTTCTGCACTCTCTCTGGGCGGTTAGAACTCTTCTAACTGTAAGTCTCCTTTTTCTCCTACCTTTGCGGTCTCTGCTTTGTCTAACTACAACACTTCCCCTCTCTCCTGTGGCTTCCACTCCCCTATCTTCATCTCCTTGCTCTTATTGTTTTCTCTCTTGACAAGTGGGACCAACCCTCTACTCTTCTCGCCGCAGACATTTCTTCCTTGCCGCAAGACTCCTGCTTGTCGCGAGTCTTCTGTGCTCTCGCCTGGCCGGCTCTCCTCTTGTCACAGAACCTCTGGCCGCAACACCTCTTGCTGCTTATTTTCTTTTCTTATCGCAGTACCTCTTGCCACATCACCTCCTACAGTTGCTCGCCAAACCTCCGCTGATTGCTACTCGCCAGACCGTCGTTTGCTCTTGCCGTTGCTGATTGCTTGGCCGCCGACCGCTATCTGCCTGTCCTCACTTGCTGCTGGTCGCGACTCTTCTTCTTGCCACAGTTCAACTAGTCGCAACCTCTACTTGCTGCAGGATCTTGCCTCCACAGCTTCTTCTTGCCGCAGACTCTGTCGCAGCTCATCTTACTCGCTTAACCGTTGTTCCCAGGTTCGTCCTGCAGGTTCTTTTGCCCGTGGGTCGCATGCTTACCTTCAGTTCTCTGCTGGCATCTACTTTGGTTGGATCGTCTCCAATGGCTGAACACGCGTCTTCGTGTGGGGGTCGTACCTCTTCCCAGGATAGAGGTCGACACAGTCATGCTTCTCTTTAGTGTACTTACTGTGGCAGAGATGGTCACCTCACGGTCTACCTCCCGCACTGCCTGTCTCAACTGTGGTCCATACTTTAAGCATTCTTCGCATTGACATTGATGCCTTGCGCATCCAACTCTAGGAACTTCAAGAGCTGTTCAACCTTTCCTTCGGCTCTGTTGTGTCTATTTCAGATGGCGGTATCTCCTGTCTAGCCCACAATTTATCCTGGATTATGGACTCCGGAGCAACACACCATATTACCCATACAAAATCTTCTCAATACTTGGCATCTGCCCATCTCAAGTATATTATTGTTGCCAATAAGGCCACTACCCCAGTCTCTGGTTCAACCGACATTTCCCTTACTTCCTCCATTACCCTTCGCTCGGTTCTTCATGTTCCAGGCTCTCCTTTTAATCTCCTATCTATTAGTTGTCTCACTCAAGACCTTGATTGCTATGTAACCTTCTCTTTCACCTTTGTTGTTGTGCAGGATCGCAAGACGCAAACTATAATTGGTAGATGACAACTGTTGAATTAGCTCTACATCCTAGAACCTTCCTCATCTCCCACGATTCTCTCCTCTACTAACTCTGTCGAGTGGCATCGAAGTATTGGGCATGCACCTCTCTACATACTCTGGAAAGCTCTCCCTGATTTGTCCCTCCATGACTTCACGTGCGTCTTGCATCTACGACAAACAACATCGTGCTCTTTTTTCACCTTCTCACACTCGAAGCGATGCTCCTTTTGTTCTTGTTCATTTCGATATTTGGGGACCATATAAAACCACAAGTACTTTTGATTATTGTTACTTCATCACTTTCATTGATGTTTACTCTTGAATGACATAGTTATATTTACTTCATGATCACTCTTATTTAACTAGTGTGATTCGTGCATTTGTTATTGAAACTTGCAATTAGTTTTCTACTACCATTAAAACTCTTCGAACCGACAATGTCGTGAGTACACCAATCATGAGGTTACAAATTTGTGTGTTGAGTTCGGGATCCTCCATCAAACCTCTTTTGCTTATACCCCTCAATAAAATGACGTTGCTGAACACAAGAATCGTCAACTTCTTGACGCCGCACGCTCCATTATTTTTCAAATGAATGTCCTCAAATTCTATTGGAATTTTTGCGGTTTCTACAGCCTGCTACCTTATTAACCGTATGTCCTCCTCCATTCTCAACATTGCGTCTCCCTTCAATCTCCTTTTTTCCTCCAAAAACCTTTCCCCATCCCACCTCGCATATTTGACTGTGTATGTTATGTTCATAATCTTGGTCCATCGACTGACAAGTTAGCTTCACGTGCCACAAAATATATGTTTGTTGGGTACTCTCGCACTCAGAAGGGTTATGTCGGCTACTCTTCCACTAATCACAAAGTTGTTACATCGACGTCACCTTTCTTGAAGACAAGCCCTACTGATCTTCCACTTCTACTTATGCGGCCTACTGTCCCAGTTACTTCTAACCTTCCCCCTCTCATTCCCATGCCAATCCCACCAAAACCATCTCTGATTCGTGTATGTACTCGTCGTACTCCTTCGTCTGCTGCCCTACAAGAGCTGCCCTCTACGTATGCTACTCTGCGTCCTGCAGATTCGACAATCGTCTCTACTGCTCATTCAATGGAGAATTACGTTTCTTTACACCACCTCTCTGGGACCTCAAGCGATCTGCTCTTTCTTTATCTTCTATTGCCACCCCAAACTCTGTGCAGGAGGCTCTCCTACATCCGGCGTGGCGGACGGTCATGGATGAAATGTCTTCTCTTTGGGCAAACCAAACTTGGGATCTTGTCCCTCTTCCTCTCGGTCAGAGCCTTGTGGGTTGTAAGTGGTTATTTGCCATCAAGCACGCTCTGGATGAGACAATTCAACGTCTAAAGGCTCGCCTTGTGGCTCATGCCTTTACTCAACAACAAGCTCTGGATTATGATGAGACCTCTCTGGTCGCCAAATTGAATATTGTTCGTGTTTTGATCTCCCTCGCCGTTCATCGTCACTGGTCATTGCATCAATTGGATATAAAAAATGTCTTCCTATATGACGATTTACAAGAAACTATCTACATAGATCAACCTCCCGGGTTTGAGACCACTGGGGAGTCTCTTGTCTGTCATTTCAAAAAATCTATTTATGGTCTCAAACAGTTTCCTCACGCTTGGTTTGACAAGTTCAGTACAGTTGTTCGTGATGTTGGATTCACTCGGAGCTCGGCTGATTTCTCTCTCTTTACTCGTCATCAACCGACAGGCACCATGATACTCTTAGCTTATGTTGATAATATCTTAATTACTTGAGATGATTCAAAAAACATCCATATGATCAAGGAGCACTTGACATCCGTGTTCCAGACCAAAGATTTGAAGAATCTCCGATACTTTCTTGGCATCGAGGTTGCCCGTCGACCCGATGGTCTTATCCTATCTCAAAAGAAAGTTCTGTCTTGATCTTCTTCATGATGCGGACTACTCTGGTTGCAAGATGGCTGACACACCCATGGATTCCAACCACAAGCTCTGTGCATGCTCCTCCGACTCTTATACACTCTTACCAAACCCAGAATACTATCGTCGTCTTGTGGAAAAGTTGATATATTTGACAGCTACAAGACTCGATATATCGTTTCTTGTTGGGGTTGTTAGTAGGTTTATGCACGCTCCACGAACTTCTCATCTACAGACAGTTGAGTGCATTCTCCGATACCTGACGTCTACTCCCTGACAAGGGCTCGTATATGAGCCCTCCTCGTCTGTATCTTTCATTGTTTACTCTGATGCTGATTATCTTGGATCCATGATGATCGTCATTCTATAAGTGGTTCGTGCACATACAATGGTGGACATCTTGTTACCTGGTGAAGCAAGAAGCAATCTGTCATCACACACTTATCTGCAGAAGTTGAGTATCGATCAATGGCCTCTGTCGTCTCTGAACTTACATGGCTAGAAAGCCTTCTGAGGACCTGGGTGTCAAACTCTCCTCTCCTGCCACCTTGTTAGTCGCAAACCAAAAATCTTGCACACAATTGAGGTTGATTGTTACAAAATTCAACTCAGAGCGGCGAGCAGAACAAGTATATTTTTACAAAAGAGTATAATGCTTGGCTCCTAGTTGACAGCTTGCGGGGGAGTGTTGAATTTATCATGAAGGCCGTACTCTCTTAAAAATTAGTCCCACATCTCGATAGGATTTAGGCTCTCCCTTCTCCTCCTATATATATGTACAAATTCATATGAAATGTGAATTGCAATATAAAATTTTACATTATTTCTCTCCTTTTTGTGTGTATTAGATTGATATACGGGTTGGTTGCTTATTAGACGATTTGGATAGTGCTTTTTGCAGGAAATCTCATTTTTATGGAAATGCAAGAAGCAAAATTTTGTCTGCAATGGAGTATCATGCACCGTGTCATATATTTAAAACAACTTATCTCTGTATTGTGCTTTGTTATTGAAGGCGCAACATTATATCCAACCCTGGTGAATGAACACATATAAAAATTGGCAAGGAAAAGGTTAAGTTTAGAGAAATAACTACAATCATCATCTCAAATGCAGTTTGTTGAATCTTCATCAAGTCACTCAGGTCTTGACATCCTATATTTGAGCATGATGCTACAATATATATGAGTTTGAGGGAGAGTGTTGATATTTCGTATTTTTATGTTTATGTTTTTGTATCGATTATTTATTTACAGTTTCCCCTTCTCACACATACATAACACAAATAGCTCAAGGCGCACACACACACACACACGGCGCGCGCCTGGCGAAGGCGGCGCGAAGGCGCAACCACAACAAAATTGAGCGGCGAGTATTTTAAAAAATATCCCGTGGAGTGAAATGTCATCGTGTGTAAACTTTTTTGCCCTTCATGCACCGTAGTTTTGTTATTAAAGGCATCACCAAGACGCAAATTCTTGATCAGAGGCGCAGGCGTGTGACGAAGGCAAGGCGCAGGCGTCACGAAGGCAAGGCGCAGGCGTCTACGAAGGCAAGGCGCAACCACATTTATTTTAAAAAATAAGCTACTCATTAATCATTCATTACTATCATTTATATCTCTTAAAAAATAGAATTAATGTGGTCACTTGCATCATATTTATGTCTTAACACTCAATTATGTTTTGCAAACACTAAACAATGTAAAAATTATTGAGTTGCTTACGTTATTTCTTTCTTCCTTTTGGGAAAAAATTTGCAACAAAAATCGCACCCAGACGTGTGTTTTATGCTCCAAAGGCGCAAAAAAGACGCACGAAGGCGCAAGCCACTGAGCCTGGAGCCTTAGGCGCGCCTTTAACAACATAGGTATTGTGGCACACTTGCCAAGGAAAAAGTGCGGCTGCTAGAGTTATAATAATATATAAACATCTTTATTTTTTGGTGGCACACTTGCCAAGAAAAAAAGACTGGCTGCTAGGAGAATTTTATAATAATATATAAATGTTTAATAATTACTTTAACACCTAATAGGACAACTTTATAATAATATATAAATGTTTAATAATTACTCTAACATCTGATAGGACAACTTCAGTAACAGTAAAGACACATGGTCAGCTGGCACATTTACCCGTTAAAACTTAGTAAATTACGGCAATAGTCCCTAATTTAATATTATTTGCATTTTGCATGAATATTTGCAAGTCATTAGCAAAAAAGAATGTGTATAATTGACATTATGAATGTTTTACCAAATGATACTTTTTTCCTTTTAATATTGCAGAGAAGCAGAACTTGAGAAAATAATTCAAATTTTATTAATTTTCTCCAACTTGTACATTACATGTATACATACACTTATATAGGAAGAGAAAAGAGGAGAGAACTTCAATCCTATGATGTGGGACTAAAGAGGGATTTACATGGGCTCCAAGAGTGGGCTTTTATATTGGGCTTTTATCATTTTTCCTTAACACTCCCCCGCAAGCTTGAGTATACAAGTCGTAGACACCAAACTTGGATAAGAACTGATAATATAACGGCCGAGAGAGGGCTTTAATCAGGATGTCAGCAACTTGTCCAGTAGCGGGAACATGCTCCAACTCTAACTTCTTTGACTGAACTTTTCTCGATCGAAGTGACAGTCAACTTCAATATGCTTTGTTCGTTCATGGAATACAAGATTCTTGGCAATATGTATAGCGGCTTGACTGTCACGGAATAAGGTTGCCGGAGATGAGAGTGAGTCCCAAATCATTTAGAAGACTTTCAAGCTAGGTTAGCTCAGAAACAATCGCTGGCATAGCACGGTACTCAGCCTCAGCAGACGAGCGAGCAACAACAGGCTGCTTCTTTCTATGCCAAGTAATAAGGTGTCCATCAAAGTATGTACAAAAACCAATTGTGGAACGCCTATCATCAAGAGAACTCGCGTAGTTAGCGTCAGAATACACAACAAGAGATAGAGAGGTAGAGGGTTTGTAAACGAGTCCTTGTCCCGGAGCAGTCTTCAAATATCGGAGAATACGCTCGACCGCTTGGAGATGAGATGTCCGAGGAGCATGCATAAATCGACTCACAACCCCCACAACAAATGAAATATCGGGTTGTGTAACTATAAGATAAATCAACTTCCCCACCAAGCGTCGATAGTACTCTGGATTTGTAAGCAGTGGGTCGGAATCGGAACCATGTGTAGAAAGCTTGTTATACACATCGTATCTACCCTTCTCCGGCCCGGATCTACTTATACGTGGCCGGATCCTCCATTCTCTTGTCCGATCTCACCATTTACCGCCAAGGACAGCCACCGCCATCGCTTTCACGCTGTCAGTTCCACCTCCGATCGCCGATCTACACGCCCAGATCCTAATTCTTCAATGTCTCGGTTCAGCCCGCTACTTTGTGAGTTTATTTTGTGGTATTCGCTTATTTGATTTGACATTTTCATTGGTGAATAATTGTATGTGTTGTGATTCTGGCTAGTAGAAATTGTTATGACATGCTAATATTTGCAGGTTAAGTTATTCGCCGCACGCTTTGCTTTGGCCCTCCGAGCGGAGGAAAGCCATTATAAAATCGTCAAATTAATTAGTTACTTTTTCAATTATAAATATTTACGTGGTGTTAAATATAAGTTATCATTGCTCATAATTATTTGTCGTCATCACTGACGACCGCACTGCATTTAGAGTCAGATTAACATGTCACACTCACATTCCCACCTAGAGTCATAGGTTTTGCGCACCACGTAGCCTACTCTACATCAGTTTTCTAATATGAGACTATTCTCAACAGTTTCTAGGTGCAATTATTATGGTAATTGGAGGGGATCCAGATTCCATGCATTATTTGTATTTACAAAGCCCAAATGAATCTTTCTTTGAATATCTGAATTTCAGTTTGTGTTTCCTTACCCTGAATATTGAATGCTGCCTGATTCTTTCTTATCTATGCAGTTACTGTGTTGCTGGAACCGTAGGTCATAAACTTATGTCTGGTAAACCAACTCGAATTGATTTGGACAAAGATACTTCTATCGATGTCAGATGTCAGGTTTGTTCAAATTTGTTATCGAGTTTATTACCGGTGTTGCAAGATTACATTAGAAAGAGTTGCGGGAGTTATTTACTGTAATATTATTTGCACGAAGCACGATGGAAACCGGTTGGTATATCTTCATACTTTTGTAACTTTGAATTACTATTTATTTCTTATTCTATCTCTTGAGTCATCTTACACGCACAATCAGCACTAAAGGAATTGTATAAATCACACATGTAATAGTGGGATGGCAAATGAGCCACGCCCGCGAACCCCAGAGATGTTAGAGAGTGGGTCCGGACTGTTGGAGAGTATCATTTTTCAGGAGTAGTGGATAGTGAACAAGTGTTGTGCTTGGGTGCACTATCTTTGCTATTGGGCTTGGTCTGATGAAATTCTCATTATTGATATTAGTTACTGTTACAAGTTCTAAATAAATAAAGTCCATGTATTTAAGCCCATTAGTCCTCTCTCCTCTTAAGTTCCTCTTTTAGTCCCACATCTTGAGTTGTTTTTAGCTTTCTCTCCCTCTCTATATAAAAGGAGACCCATTATAAAATGTAATTAGAGACTTTTTATGAGAATAATAAAATATTGGCATTTTTTAATTTTCTATTTTTCATGGTATCAGAGCTATGTTCGAATCCTGAAGTTTTTTTTTTGGGTTGAGCTCTTGCTCCTGTCGCAGGCCTAAGCCCGCAATTCTCTTTGCCCGCTTGCACAGTCTCGCGACCTCAGCCTGCTCGCGCAGTCTGGTGGCCTCTGCTTGGAGCCCGCTCCTTTGCTTGTGCCTCTGCGTTTCACAACTCCCCCTTTTTGCTTTTATAGAATTCTTTCGCTGCCTACCGGGACCCACCTCAGCTCCTGTTTGTGCGACCTACCACATCTGCTCGCGCGACCGCTGCATCCGCTGTGCAAGCTTCTCCTATTCACACAACTTCTCGCGCACGACTTCTGCTCACATTGCCTCTGACCCACTTATCTTCGGTCGTCGACCTCTACTCTCGCTGCTCCTGCTCGTGACCGCAACTCACTTATCTTGTGTAGATCGCCTTGTTGATCGTTCTCTCCTCTATCCGTTGACTACTGCGAAATCCTGTTGTGTGGCTGCTTCATGGTGCCAACTGCCTCCAGCCGTGTGTTCACCCAAACGTTGTTGTTCGCTTGTGGCTGTTCGCTTTTCTTGATTTTCGCTCGTTCTGTTGTGCTTGTCGTACGCCTGCTCTGTTCATCGCGTTCTTGTGTGTCCGTTGCTCACCTTCGTTACTCAGTCCGCTGCTACTCAGTTTTCTGCTCCTCAGTCTGCTTGAGCTTGCTCGCCTCTCTGTTGCTCGCAAGCTCGCCTACTTGCTGATGCTTGAGCCCGTGCTCGCCATTGCTTGAGCCCACTCACTTTTAATCTCCCTTTGTTCTTCGCTGCTTGAGCCCGCTCCTTCCAATCGTCCTCTGCTCGCCGTTGCTTGAGCTTGCTCACCATTGGTATTTATGCTCGTTGTCTCCCTCCATGTGACCTTTTATCTACCATCCTCAAGCTCGCCCTTCCTCCTATTGGTCTTGCGACATTTTTCACACCTGTCATTCTAGTTCATGAGCTGGCATTGACGTCTTGTGGGATGAACTTTGGCGATTGCGGGAGCTTCTTACTCGCACCCACGGCTCCGTGGCCTCATCCTCCCATGCCGACCTATCTTCTCTTCCTCTTGGCTCCTCTTGGATTGTGGACTGTGGGGTTACCAATCACATTTCTCCACAACCGCCCCTTGGTACACAGATACTGCTACTCACACATTTTTCACCATCGCGAATGACGATACCACCCCTGTTTGCAGTTGCGGCAATGGTTGTGACTCTGTCAATTTATCTTTGTTCTATTCTTCATGTCCCTGACTCTAAATTTAATCTACTCTCCATCAATCGTCTTGTTCCATAACTTTTGCCTCATTTTCTTTTATAGTGCTTGTTTTTCCCATCATCTCGAACCCGGAACCTCATATCAATAAGTTGGCTACTCGTGTTACCAAGTACACTTTCGTTGGGTACTCTTGTACACAGAAAGTTTGCGTGTCATTATCCTTCTGCTGGGAAAGCGATTACCTCTGTGAATGTTACCTTCTTTGATGATCAACCGTTCTACTCAACACCTCCTACTATACCTCTCGATGCTCCCCTATGACTGCATGTTTCCACTCACACTTCTCTCTTGCTTCCTACCCCTCATGTGCTCCCCTCTCCTCTCTCACTCGCTACTCCTACTCTGGTGCTCCCCTCTCCTCCTCTACAAGTGCACACTCGTCGTCATCCTCGGTTTGGTGCTCTGCGACCATTGTCGTCTACTAATGTTGTTGCTCCCCGACCGTTGATCAGCCTACGACTCCCTCCTATGAGCAAATTTTTCTACTTTTCACATTCTATCTAATTATGTATCCGTACACTTTCTCTCTTCTCCCCTTCATAGGTTTGCAACGTCTTTGTACTTCATTTTCATCCCATTTTCATGCAGAAGGTTCTTCAACATCCAGTGGCAGATGACAATGAATGAAGAAATTACAGCTCTATGGATCAATCACACATGAGACCTTGTTCCCCTTCCTCCTGGTCATTCTCTGGTTAGCTGTAAATTGATTTTTACCATCAAGCATCACTTTGATGGGATAATTGAGCGCCTCAAATCTCATCTTATTGCTTGTGGCTTCACTCAACAACATGACATTGATTATGAAGAGGTGTTCTCTCATGTTGACAAGCTCAATACCGTTCGAGTAATAATCTCTCTAGCGGTCCATCGACATTGGCTATTGCATTAACTCGACATAAAGAATTCCTTTCTCAATGGCGATCTTATGGAAACCGTGTACATGCAACAACCACCTGGTTATGAAACCGCTGAGGAGTGTCTGGTTTGTCACCTCAAGAAATCTCTTTACGGCTTCAAGCAGTCCCTACGAGCATGGTTTGACAAATTCAGTTGGGTTGTCATGATATTGTTCTTACTCAGAGCTCTGCCGACTTCTCCATGTTTATTCATCGCCGTCCATCTGACACAGTGGTACTTCTTGTCTATGTTGATGACATTCTTATAACAGGGGATGACATCCCCGACATCACTTTGGTCAAGAAGCATTTGGTCTCTTAGTTTCAGACTAAATATTTGTGTCATCTCTGATACTTCTTGGGTATCGAGGTTGCTCATCGTCCTGATGGCCTCATCTTATCTCAACAGAAATACTGTCTCGACCTTCTTTGTGATGCAAACTATTCAGGATGTAAGCCTGCTGACACACCTATGAATGCCAATCACAAATTATGTGCTTATGCCTCCGACAATGATTTGCTTCTTCCTAATCCAGAGTATTATCGCCGGCTTGTTGACAAGCTAATCTATCTTACTGTCACACGACCCGACATTTACTTTGCGGTCGGTGTGCTCAGTCGCTCCATGCATACCCCTCAGGTTTCTCATTTTTAGTCAGTTGAGCGTATTCTTCGATACTTGAAGAATGATCCGGGACAAGGGCTGGTGTACAGGCCTTCTACTTCTCTATCTCTCATTGCATATTGTGATGCTGATTACGTTGGGTCCCTGGACGCTCATCGGCCCACGAGCGGCTAATGCACATATTTTGGCGGGAACTTGGTTTCTTGGCAAAGCAAGAGGCAGATTGTGGCTGCTCAGTCTTCAACTGAAGCAGAGTATCGCTCCATGGTTGTCGCCGTCTCAGAACTTACATGGCTAAATTGTCTACTCACTGATTCAGGTGTCAAACTCTCATCACCGGTTGTTCTCTTTTGCGATAGTCAGGTTGCTATTCACATCGCTGAGAACCCTGTGTTTCATGAGCGGAGAAGGCACATTGAAGTTGATTGTCATTTTATTCGGGAAAAAGGTTCAACTTTGGAAACTGATTCTACGACATGTGCGGGTTGCCGATCAAATCTCCTATATTCTCAATATGGATTTGTCTCACCCACTATAGCGATTTCTCTCCAATTTTGGCATCTACGACTTGTACGCTACAACTTGCGGAGGAGTGTTAAAGTTCTAAATTAATAAAGCACATGTATTTAGGCTCATTAGTCCTCTCTCCTCTAAAGCTCCTCTTTTAGTCCCATATCTTGAGTTGTATTTAGCTCTCTCTCCCACGCTCTATAAAAGAGATCTATTTTACAATGTAATTAGAAACTTTTTATGAGAATAGTAAAATATTGGCCCTTTTTTATTTTTACAGTTACCTTGTTAGTGATGAATGCACAGGGTGCTTATACGAGAAAGAACTTAATTATTATTAAAACTCTCCTCACTCAAAATAAATAAATAAACATTAGAATGAATTCTGTTAACTATTTCATCAAGTTTGTCTCAAAAAAAGTTTTTCTAATTAATTCTCCTTGAGAAATAAATATTTGATGTACAATTCATTCTCATGCAAGGGAAAAGGAAAAGGTATTCTCATCAAATTACAACTCGCAAAGATTACCATATACACTCCTAACTTATATGTAGAGCTATTGCCCACATTGGCCTATTAACACTTATGATTCAATGCATTCCTCCGATACCATTTGTAACTTCACGAACTCTCATCCATTGTGATATTGGTGTGTATCACGTCATGGAAGGGCTACACGGCGGCCAGAGATGTTATTTTATGAGGATCTACAATTCATGATTACAAATTTTATTTTAGTGTATTTTGTAGGTCGTCTCTATTGGAGAATCATGCCCGTCTGTGGTGGCTACCTAGTCTATAAATAGGGGTAGAAGACTCGTTTAGAAGAGATTGAAAGTTGTAGAGAAAATCCTCCTTTTGATCACCTATGCCAAAGCCAGAATCCAGGTGCGAAACTCAGTCCTTTGTGAAGATATCAAAGAGTTGGTCGGTAATGGAAACATGTTGAGATCAATTTTGCAGAGGTGTACTTTTTCTCAAATGAAGTGATAGACTACTTCAATGTGTTTGGTTCATTCATGAAAAATATGATTTCAGCTATATGGATAGCCGGTTTACTATCACAATAAATGATTGTAGGAGATGGAAGAGATATTCTAAGATCAGCGAGAAGGCTCTCTAGCCAAGTAAGCCCGTAGCGGAGGACGCCTTCGTACAATACTCAGCCTCGACAGATCATGGAGATATCATTTTGATCATAGCCCTTGATTATGATGTCATCGACATACACAAGGAGGAGCACACTACTTTCTTGGCGATGATGTGTAAATAAAGTGAAGTCCACTGAGCTCCTGAAAAACCAAATGTCCTAACCATGTTACTAAATTTATTAAACAATGCGCGAGGTGGCCGTTTTAGGCCCTAGATAAATCTTCTTGGGCGACATACGAGACTCCTTGTGGACTCATATTCAAGAGGTTACTACATGCAAAGAGTCTAAGTCAGTTTGTCATTAAGGAATACATTCTTGACGTCAAGTTGGTGCAACCGCCAATGACAATGGTCCGCCAGGAAAATCAATACTCACATTATTAATCTTGTCCACTGGAGATAACGTCTTTTCATAGTGTAGAAGATTGTGTCAGAAGAGTGAGAATCAAGAATTTATTAATTTCTCATATATGTCCCTCTCATACAACATAAGTATTTGTATATATATATATAGGAGGAGAAAGGAGAGTCTAAACTCTATCATAAGTTGTGTGACTAATCCCTAAGAGGACTTTACATGAGCCTCCTAAATGGGCATTTCTTTACAATTTCTTCAACCTTCCCCCCCCCCCCCACCCAAGTTGGATCATACAAGTCGTAGGAACCAAGCTGTGACAAGAACTGAAAATATGAAGGTTGCGGTAGAGCTTTGGTGAGAATGTCAGCGATTGGATATGTAGTAGGAACATGTCTTAAGTTTAATTTCCTTAGTTGAACTTTTTCCCGAATAAAATGACAATCGACCTCTATATGCTTGGTACGTTCATGGAACGCAGGGTTTTTGGAAATATGAATAGCAGCTTGACTGTCACAGAAAAAGGTGGCGGGAGAGGAGAGTTTGACACCCAGGTCTCCTAGAAGGCTTTCAAGCCATGTGAGTTCAGAGATGACAGGGTAATTGATCGATACTCAGCTTCTGCAGATGAGCGCGCGACGACAAATTGCTTTGCTAGGTAACAAGATGTCCATCAAAATATGTGCAAAAACCACTTGTGGAACGACGATCATCCAGGGATCCAACATAATCAACATCAGAGTAAGCAATAAGAGATCGAAACGAGGAAGGCTTATACGAGCCCTTGACCGGGAGCAAACTTCAGGTATTAGAGAATGCGCTCAACAGCTTTGAGATGAGAGGTCTGTGGAGCATGCATAAACCTAATGACAACCACAACAACAAACGATATATCGGGTCTTGTAACTGTCAAATAGATCGACTTTCCCACAAGACAACGATAGTGTTCTGGGTTAGGTAAGAGCTTATCAGATTCGGAGGAACATGCATAGAGCTTGTGGTTGGCATCTATAGAGTTGTCAGTTGACTTGCAATCAGAGTAGCCAGCATTATGAAGAAGATCAAGACAATACTTTATTTGAGATAAGACAAGACCATCGAGATGATGAGCTACCTCGATGCCAAGAAAGTTTCATAGATTTCACAAATCTTTGGTCTAAAACACGGAGGACAAGTGTTCCTTGATCATATGAATGTCATTTGAATCATTGCCAGTAATTAAAATATTATCGTCATAAACCAGGAGTATCACGGTGCATGTTGGACACTGATGAGTGAAGAGAGAGAAGTCAACCGAGCTTCGAGTAAACCCAACATCACTAACAACCCAACTGAACTTGTCAAACTATGTCCGAGGAGAATGTTTGAGATCATAAAGAGTTTTCATGAGGTGATATACAAGTGACTCCCCCGTGGTCTCAAAACTGGGAGGTTGATGCATGTAGACGGTCTCAGCAAGATCACCATTGAGAAAGACATTCTTGATGTCGAGTTGGTGTAATGTCCAATGACAATGGACATCTAGAGAGATAATTATGCGGACAGTATTGTGCTTGGAAACAGGAAAGAATATCTCTTCATAATAAAGATCGTGTTGTTGAGTGAATTCACAAGCAACAAGACGAGCTTTGAGATGCTCGTTTGTGTGCTTGACGGTAAAATCCATTTACATCCAATCGGAGAATGACTAGGAGGAATTGGAACAAGGTCTCATATGTGATTGGCCAATATAGCTATCATTTCCTTATCCATTACCGCCCGCCACCCCGGATGCTGAAGAGCCTCCTGCACAAAAGACGGAGTGGAGATGGAGGGAAAAGATGCCGCAAACCTGCAAAGGGGAGAGGTGAGGCGGTGCAAGCAGGCATAATTAGAGAGAGGGTGAGCGGTAGAAGCAAATCATAATTTGAGAGGGAACCATAGGCAAATCATCAGGCTGGGGAGCAGCATCAACTGCTGGCAATTGTCGCAGGGCATTCGTCTGAGGGCGACGACGAGTATAGACTTATAGAATATGAGGGGGAGGAGGGGAGGTGTAGGTAGTAAGGAAAGGGTGATATGTTATTAGGGATAGGAATCGAGGGAGAAGTGGGAACAACCAGATGTGGGAGATCCGTGGGAGATATATGCCCTATTTGACGGAGCGACAGCACAACTGCATGCCGCTTTGCCAAACAAAAAGTTTGGTCAGGGCCTTAATACGAAGCCACCGCCCGCAGCAGGCAGCCAGGGTTGCAGCCCTGAAAAAGGGTTGCAGCGCTGATTTTTTTTTTTAAAAAAATAAAATTTAATTTTTATTTATTTATTTAACTTTATATTATACATATATACACAGACATTTTAGCTTTTAACTTTTATAAATTATATTTAACATTTTAATTTTAAAAAAATATATTTAATAAATTATATTAACTTTTTAGTAATTTATTAAAACGCTGACTGTCCTAGCTCGTGAGCCGGTCGAAAACGAATCGTCCTTGCTCGTGAGCGAGTAGAGCTTGCATATGTGTGGTCTCGCATCCGTTTGGAAAACCAAACAACCTCGAAATTGTGCGATAATGGGTTCGTTGGAATTGTAGCGTCGAGTCGGGCAAGGCCCTAGCGTCTCTTTTGTAGGTGATGTTTGTTTGTGGTGGAGAAAAGAGATTGGCATCTATTTAAATTATATTTATCACAAATTTTAATGTCGAGCAAACTATTTAATTATTATTTGGAATTCGTAAATTATTTGAACTATTTAATTATTATTATCATTGTTTAATTTAAATTAATGTTTAATTTTGCACCATTGTTTCACACAATACTGCAAATACTGTTTTCAAACAGTTTCATGAATTTTGTCATCACTGCAAAACAGCAGATTCTTCCATCACTGTTTCCCACCACTGCTTCTCTCAGCACTGCAGCTTAGCCAAACAGGCCCATAGCCTCAGGAGGAGTTGAATAAAATGGTTGATCCTCAACAAAAGTAGCATCCGCAGAAGTGATTGTTTTCTCAGTAGTAGGAGAATGACAAACATAAAATTTTTATGTATGAGAGTACCCAACAAAGATGTATTTGGTTACGCGAGGAGCCAACTTATCGACTGGAGGTCCGAGATGATGGACAAAGTAGGCACATCCAAAGACACAAGGAGGGAGGGAGAAGAGAGGTGTGGAAGGATACAAAATGGAGAAGAAAGTAGTAAAGTTGAGGATGGACGACGACATACAGCTAATTAAATAACATGCGCTGAAAATAACAATGTGCCAATACTGTTTGGGATTGCATTTGGAACATAAGGGAGCGAACAACCTCCAAAAGGTGATGATTTTTCCGCTTAGCGACACCATTTTTTTGTGGTGTATAGACACATAAGTTTTGATGAAGAATGTTGAGGAGATTATAGGTGTCCTGAAATTCGTGACTGATATACTCATGGGCATTATCAATGCGCAAAATCTTAATGGTACTGGAAAATTGAGTACGAGTTTCAGCGATGAAGGATCAGAAGTACCGTAACACCTCAGAAAGATCAAGCAGGAAGTATAATCAGGTTATGCGAGAATGATCGTCAATGAAGGTCAGAAAGTACCGATAACCTGACAAACTAGCAGTTTTATACGTACCTCAAATATCTTAGTGAACCAAGTCAAACGTAGCGGAGATCCGAGAACAATTAGGGGAGCAAGTAGATCAATGTTGCTTGTTGTAAATACAAGTTTCACATTGAAACTCAGCAAATGGAAAATTAGAAAGGGCTTTGCAGGGGATGGGAAGAGGGGCATGACCAAGTCGATGATGTCAATCAATAGAAGTCGTTGGGGATAACACGGAGGTTGGAATGTCCAAAGTGTAGAGCTTATTTGACAGTCGTCCGATACCAATGACACGTCGCGTCCGTTGATCCTGCACCACAAAAGAAGATGAGGTAAAAGTCACAGAACAATCGTGCTCCTTAGTAAGACGACTGATAGAGAAAAGATTAGAGACAGAGACAAGGACATGAACAAATCTTAACTAGAGGGGAGTCTTAACATGATCTTCGCATCCATAGACAGGGTGGTAGCGTCATCCGCAACTGTGATACATTTTGGAACAAGAGCATCAGTGTATCGAGGGGATTTTTGCGGAGAGGTAGTGCCAGAGTCCATAATCCGAGAGGAGCCAAGAGGGGAAGATGCAAGACTGGCATGGAAGGAAGATGTCACAGGGCCAGAGGTGCGAGCAATTTGCTCCCGCATGCGTCGGAGTTCATCCTGAAGAACGACAATTTCATAGCAAGAACATGAGCTAGAATGAGCCCTAGGAGTTTGCATGACCGACAGACAACAAGCTAAGGGCGGGACAGAAGCAGCAACACGCCAGGAGGAGAACGACGATGTGAACGGTCAGGCGAGCAGCAGAAGCTCGCGGTCACCCAGTTGTGGCTAAATTTTTGCGGGCAGGAACTGTAGCTAGACTTCTACGGGAGGACCTATGCGATCAAGAGCAGCCAGACGAGCAGGGCTTCTGCGATCTGTGGCCAAGCGACAAAGGCAACAACAGTAAGCCGGAGAAGGACACCGTCGAGCAAAAGACGGGAGTCGGCGGTCATTAGGGCGTGCAGAAACCAATAAGTGTGAATACCAATGGTTAGCAGACGAGAGCAATCAGCAAGCAGGATAAAGACACTATCGACCAGAAGACGGCAGTTGGCTGTCACCAGTGGCGATCAGGCAAGAAGAAACCCAAAAGAGTGAACAAACGATCTGGCGAAGAAGGGAGCTCCTACAAAGAAGCCGTGGCGACTAGGAGTAGCGAGCAGGAGATACTTGCGGTCAGGGACTTGTAGACAAGAACAGAAGAAGCGCGGCTAGATAAGGTAGAATGCAGAAGCGGCAGGGGGCAGAGGAAAACTTATAAAAGGAGAAGTAGGGGAGGGGAGGTAGCGACGGGAGGGGGGACAAGAAGTGTTGCAGTTAAAAATGCTATCCTCCCAGGAAAGGCGGGAGAAGCAGAGCTGCAGATAGAAAATTTACTGATCATGACAGGCTGGAGACGCGAGCAAGCGCAAGACCTTCTCAAAATAAATTTAGGATCGATTTGGATCTGATACCATGTAGAAAATGGTGCCAGAAGAGAGAAAATCAATAATTTATTAATTTCTCATATATTTCCCCCTCATACAACATTAGTATTTGTATATATATAGGAGGAGAGTCTAAACACTATCCTAAGGGGGGTGACTAATCTCTAAGAGGGTTTTACATGAGCCTCATAAATGAGCATTTATGTACAATTTCTTCAACACATAGTCAATCTAATATTGTGGAATAAATTCACGAGCCACAAGACGAGCTTTTAAGCGCTCATTGGATCCCTCTGGACAATTTATAACCGCAAGCATCCATTTGTATCTGACTCCAGACTGTCCAGGGGGAAGGGACACCAAGTCCCAAGTCCCACTTTCCCAAAAGGCCTTATTTCATCATCCATTGCAGTCTGCCACCTCGAATGTTGGAGAGTCTCCTGTATAGAAGAAGGGGTGGAGATGGAAGACAAGGAGCATGCAAACTTGGAAAGTTTAGGAGACAACCAATGAAATGAGACACAGTGGGACAATTAGTGAGTAGTAGATGAGCATGTTTCCTTTTGTTTGGTTGAGTGTCGATCAACTGAACTAGGAGTGTCATCAGTAGGGGTGGCTGGTTCAGGATATGTCAGCGAGAATGGCGACGAGTATAAACGTTTAGTGAAGGAGGTGGTGTCGATATCATTGTGGTCGGTGGAAAATTTATAGATACGTTGGGACGATGGGGTGCAAGGGATGTTTCACTGGGAGGAGAAGAAGGATAGAATGTTTGATTCTCAAGGAATATGAAGTTAGCAGATGTCATTGTTTTTTGTTATGTGGGAGAATAATATGCACATTCTTCTGTATTTGGGAGTGTCCAACGAATATTTATTTCGTAGCCCGTGGTGCCAACTTATCTAAAGAAGGATCAAAATCATGAACAAATCTCACACACCCGAAAACTTGAGTGATTAGAGAGAAGGGGGTGTGGAAGAAAATAGGATGATGAAAGGGGACTCAAAGTCCAGTAGTCGATGACATGCGATTAATTAGATAAAAGGTAGTAGCGACCGCGAAGTTCCAGTAGCTCTTTAGAACCTGCATTTAAAACATGAGAAATATGACTACATTCAACATATGTCAGCTCTTTCGCTCTGCCGCACCACTTTGATATATTGTCTAGGCTCAAGAAATTTGATTAATAATTGTTCTGAAATTCATGATTAATGTACTCTCAAACATTATCTGACCGAATACTTTTTATAATAGTAGAAAATTGATTGTGAATTTTTGCAGCAATTGAGCGAAAGACATGATTTCAGATCGGTCATGAAGTAAATACACTCATGTCATGCACAAATGATCATCTGTAAATTTAGCAAAATAATGGTATCCAAATAAACTAACATTTTTATATATAGTTCAAATGTTTGAATGAATTAAAGAGAATGGAGCATCTCTCCTAGTACAATAAAGAGGGAAGTATGAATGATGTTTTCCATAAACATTATTCGCAAGTAAAATTAGACAAAGGAAAACTCGGAAGCGCCTTTTGTAATTGGGAGAGGTGCATGGTCAAGACATCAATGTCAGACAACTGAAGTGATGGAAGAGAGAGTTGAGGAGGGTAGCTCTAAAATGTTGAGTCCATTCA
Source organism: Platanthera zijinensis (assembly GCA_039513925.1). Taxonomy (NCBI): domain Eukaryota; kingdom Viridiplantae; phylum Streptophyta; class Magnoliopsida; order Asparagales; family Orchidaceae; genus Platanthera; species Platanthera zijinensis. Next base: position 14,404,162 of record CM077090.1, read on the forward strand.
ACAACCGTCTCCTACCAATGATACTACACGTCTGTCGATCCTGCATCACAAAGGAAGAGAAAAACGTTATGGAATATTCATGATAATGAGTGAGACGACTAACAAATAAAAGATTATATTATGAACCAGGGGCATGAAAAACAAATTGTAGAGAAATAGAGGAAGTGAGAGGCTTGTTTCCAGAGCCTTTAATAGATGTGGTTTTACCGTTTGCAATCATGATAAACTTGGTACAAATAATGACCATGTATTGCAAGGTTTTTTGTGAAGTAATGCGATTTGTGGCCTTGGAGTCCACCATCGAAGAGGGACTATGAGAAAAATATGATATACCTTCATTTGACGTAGAGGCAATGGATTCATACATTCAAGTACTAACCCTAGAAAGCTATAGAGTTCCTCCCGCAAGGTGTCAATTTTAGATTTGGATGTGCTGGGAGTATTGGTCGCAGATGAAGCTTAGTGAGAAGTGTTTTGTTGTTTTGTAGGAATCCATGTTTTTATACAGCATTCTCTCAGTATGATTGCTTTGACCTCAGTAGATACATATGCGAGTGCTCTATCCTTCAGGACGATTTCGGCCATCTCGCCTACCATTTACCTCGAGATCCCATGCGACCTCCCTGATGTCCGGTATTGGGAGATGTGATTCAATAGAATGTTGCAGAAGGATAGGAGATTGAGTCATGGAAACATCGGTGGGTGGAGTGACTTGTGGGACCATTGAGTAGACATCAGATAGAGATGGGATTGTTGGCAATGATAAAACATTGGCACAAACATTGTAAAAATATGGTAGTATCTGAGTCATCGTCATAATTATACCTATTGCTTCTTTCTGCGCTTTCTAGGTTGCCAAATTAAAAGGAGGTTGATGTTGAATCCAAGTCTCGATGAAAGTTTTATATTGGGTTACAAATGACATTAGATCGTCATATGAACTAGGTTCAATGGTTTGGAGGTCCCGAAATAGATCAAATAAATGTTGAAGGCTATCTTTTCCAGAATAAATGGACTTAAGTTCATCCCACAAGACCTTCATATTTTTGTGATGCATAGTCATTCGACATGACTCACTCTCCATAGAGTTCAATATCCATGAAGAACACGATCATCACCTGGAGCTATTGTTTAGTAGGCTGAATCGAGTATTCACGAGTTAGATGATGATAGAGACCCCTAATCTGGAGTACACTACACATCGAGTGGACCCACTCATTCAAGTTTTTCTTCTCAGTAAGAGAGAGTGGTAATCTCATATATGGGAGTGTGAGCGGGGGGTGACCATAATGGTAGTCGAGGCAGAAGCAGCTTAGTGATATGCCAGAATCAGAGGGCCTTGGCAAGCTCAAAAGCAATAGTATTGACTTGCTCAAAAAAGAGACAGATGGGAGTACAAGAGGAAATCAGTGAGTTTCAAAGGTGGAGTCAACGAGTTTTATGTTCGGAACTCAAAATGCAAAATCAGTAAGCTCAGGTGGAAAAGACGAGCTCCAAGTAGGGCGGGCTCCATTAATCGATGAGCTCAAGAAATTTAGCTCCAGAAGGTGAGCTAAAGTAGAATCAACGAGCTTGGCCGAAAAAGGCGAGCTCCAAGATGGAATCGGTTAGCTTTATAGTCTAAAGGAAAAATCGGCGAGCTCAAGGGGTCCACCTCCATAAGTCAAGCTCCACATCGGTGTGCTCAAATAAAATCGTCGAGCTCAAGAGAAAAATATGAGCTCCAAGTAGGTTGAGCAGTCTGTGAGTTCCAGCAGAGGTTACAAGCAACATGAAGTTCGTTGTTGATGAGTTTGAGCTCGAGCAAAAAAGGCGAGCTCAAAATTTGGCGGCAAGAACTCCACTGTTTTGGAATTCGAGCGGAAAAGGAAAGCTCGAAAGTTGGAGGACACTAGTAGAGACGGCGAGTTCAAGCGGAAACAATGAGAAACATAATTGGGAGCTCAAGCCGTGCTAGCACAGAAGCTCTATTAGCGGGAGGGAACTTAGATGAGAGGAGCCTTCAAGACTCGAGTATTTCTAATACCATATTAAGTCAGGAACACAAACTATATTAATTAAACCTTTTGTATTAAAAATAAATACAAGCACATGTATATATATTTATAGGCACAGGTGACAACTCAACTCCAAACCACAATGCGAGACTAATCTATACAAGATAAACACTACTCCTAATGGCCGTAGAAGTGGGCCTTTAACTGTGGGTTTTTTAATATAGTATTCTTTCTATAGTGCTTTTCTTATTAAGTGTAGGGGTAGGGGGGTAGGGGTGATTGGATTTCCTGGATATCCTTGTTTTTGGGTATCTCATTTGAGAGAAAAGTTTTTTAAAGGATTCAATCTTCGAGATCTTGGTGGAGATTGTATCTTGCTTGTTTTCATGTAATAACCTAGGAAGCACCGGTACCGGTACCGGGTACGATACGTACCTTGTACATCGGTACACCAAAATAAAAATAAAAAACAAGGCTACGAGTACGACATGATACGTTATAACAAATATTATATATATACTATATTAAAAAGAAGTATCGATTTGGATCCTATGGCAAGATAAATAACACGTATGACTAGGAAAATAAGACACCAAATAAATCAGAGCCATACGTCTCAAAACTACGGTTTAACTAAATATAAACATCGACATTTACATCCCTAACAAAGTCGTTCGTCATCCCGCGATATCTCCTCCGCTTCCCATCTAAGGCATCGCACCTACGCATATCCATCGCTACCAACCCTGCTCCTCCAGCGACATCTTCTCCTTCGCATATCATCTAGGGCATCGCCCCTCTGCATTTCCATTGCTACCAACGCCACTCCTCCAGCGACATTCTTCCTTCTCATCTCATATAGGACATTCCAGACCGACTCCACCATGCACGATACTCCATCGGAGATCCTTCTTTGTCCGCAAATCTCCATCGGCGACTCCCCGCACACGAATCTCCATAATCTCGTCCTCAAAGATCCAAGCCCGAGATTGAATCAAGCGGGACCCCCAAAGGTAAGCAACTGCCCAGTTTCTATTGTTATAAAACCCATCCGATTCTTTAGATTTCGCATCAGTTTAGTCTGTGGTGCAGAAGATCTTTAGATCTTGCGAACGGACTGTTAAGAAATTTATATACCCCGGCACCGTCTTCTCAACTTCTCCGTGGAAGCAAGACGACTCCTGCTTCAAGGACACCATGGATGAATTTTGCTGTACTCCGCTCGATTTTTCCGTTTGCATGCCTCAATGAATTTGTCCCTCACATGTTTTTCTGCCTAGGTCATTCCCTCTGCTTTGATTTTTTTATTAAGATTCTCAACGTAGGTTATTTCCTCTGCTCAAAATTTTTCTGCCTAGGTTATTTTTTGTGTAGTTTGATAGCCTCAACATTGTTGCTTACTGTAGAAAGTAACTCCAAACCTTGCATATACTTATTGAATGAATAGTTACAAGTATGAATACACTTTTATAGGAGAAGAAAGAGAAGAGAAATCCTAAATACAAGATGTGAGACTAATACATGGAGAGAGAAAAGAGAGAAAACATGGGCCCTTAATTGGGCTTTTCTAACACTCCCCCGCAAGCTAGAGCGTACAAGTCGTAGGCACCAAGCTTGGATAAAAACTGATAGTATAGAGGCCTGGAGAGAGCTTTTGTCAGGATATCCGCAACTTGGTCTTTAGCAGGAACATGCTCCAAATCTATCTTCTTTGACTGTACCTTTTCACGGATAAAATGACAATCAACTTCGATATGCTTTGTGCGCTCGTGAAACACTGGATTCTTGGCAATATGTATTGTTGCCTGACTGTCACAAAATAAGGTAGTCGGTGATGAGAGACGCACACCCAAGTCTCCCAAAAGGCTCTCAAGCCAGGTTAGCTCGGAAGCAACCGCAGCCATAGCCCGGTACTCGGCTTCAGCAGAAGAGCGTGCAACCACGGATTGTTTCTTGCTACGCCATGTTATGAGATGACCACCAAAGTAAGTGCAGAACCCCGTAGTGGAGCGCCTGTCATCAATAGATCCTGCGTAGTCAGCGTCAGAGTAAGCGACGAGTGATATTGATGTGGATGGCTTATACACAAGTCCTTGTCCGGGGGCGATCTTGAGATATCGAAGGATGCGCTCGACCGCTTGAAGATGAGATGTCCGAAGAGCGTGCATGAACCGACTCACAACTCCTACAGCAAACGAGATGTCTGGTCGAGTCACCGTAAGGTAGATCAGCTTCCCAACCAAGCGTCTGTAATATTCCGGATTTGTAAGCAGCTTGTCAGAGTCAGAACTATGGGCCGAGAGCTTGTGATTGGCGTCCATAAGAGTCTCCGCAGGTTTGCACCCAGAATAACCTGTATCATGAAGGAGGTCCATACAGTACTTCCTTTGAGACAACACAAGACCATCAGAGCGTCGTGCGACCTCGAGCCCAAGAAAGTACCGAAGGTTGCCTAGATCTTTGGTCTGAAAAACGGAATTTAACTGAGGATATCGTCAACGTAGACCAGAAGAATCACAGTCCCGGTTGACCGGTGGCGGATGAAGAGAGAAAAATCAGCCGAGCTCCGAGTGAAGCCACTAGCACAGACCACCTTACTGAATTTTTCATACCACGCACGCGGGGACTGTTTGAGACCATAAATGGATTTCTGAAGGTGACATACCAAAGATTCCCCCGTGGTCAAACCCGGGAGGTTGCTGCATATAAACCGTCTCTTGCAGATCGCCGTTGAGGAAGACATTCTTAATATCCAGCTGATAAAGCGGCCAGTGACGATGGACCGCCAAGGAAAGAAGAACGCGGACCGTGCTCAATTTGGCCACTGGAGAGAAAGTTTCTTCATAATCAAGGCCATGTTGCTGAGTAAAGCCCCGGGCCACGAGGCGTGCCTTTAGACGGTCAACAGTGTCATCCACTGCATGCTTGACAACAAAGACCCATTTGCAGCTCACAGCGCGATGGTCAGTAGGAAGAGGAACCAGATCCCAGGTCTGGTTAGCCTAAAGAGCCCGCATTTCATCTTCCATGACTGCCCGCCACCCTGGATGTGAAAGCGCCTCCTGCACAGAGTTAGGAATAGAGATAGAGGAAAGGGAGGTGGCAAAGGCGTAGAGAGGTGGTGTCAGCCGATGGAGAGATACGTAGTTGGCCAAGGGATGTGCCGTAGAGGAAGCTGTTGTCGGATCCGCAGGTTGCAAAGCATCATTAGAGCGGGGCAGCTCTCGTGGGGTAGTAGACGAGGGAGGACGTCGAGTGTACACACGAATGACTGGTGGTGTAGGTGGTTTAGGTGGGATGGGTGTGGGAAGTAGAGGTGGAATGGTGGAAGTTACGGGAATAACAGGTCGCGGGAGAGTTGGCAGAGGAGGAGGGTCAAGAAGTTGAGAGTAATATGGTTGATCTTCGAGGAAGGTGACATCAGCAGAAGTAACCACCTTGCGATCCGTGGGAGAGAAACATACGTAGCCCTTCTGAGTTCGAGAATAGCCCACAAACATATATTTAGTGGCACGGGGGGCAAGCTTGTCAGTGGACGGGCCAAGATGATGAACAAAACATACGCACTCAAACACGCGTGGGGTGAGGGAGAAGGGAGGTTGGGAGGGGAAAAAGAGATTAAAAGGAACCGCAAAATTGAGGATAGAGGAAGGCATGCGGTTAATAAGAGTGCAAGCGGTTGAAACCGCAAAATTCCAATATTGTTTTGGGACATTCATCTGAATCATAAGGGAGCGGGTGGCCTCGAGCAGGTGACGATTCTTGCGTTCAGCAACGCCATTTTGTTGGGGGGTATAGACACAGGAGGTCTGATGGATGATCCCAAACTCCGCACAGAGGTGAGAGAAGGTATGACTGGTGTATTCACGGGCATTATCGGTGCGGAGGGTTTTAATGGTTGTGGAGAACTGGTTGCGAGTTTCAAGAAAAAACGTACGGAATACACCGGGCAATTCAGAGCGGTCACGAAGGAGATACAGCCAGGTCACCCGAGAGTAATCATCGACAAATGTGACAAAGTAACGGTACCCAAAAACACTTGTAATTTTGTAAGGACCCTAAATATCGGAGTGAACAAGATCAAAGGGAGCAGGACGCCGAGAAGGATGTGGTGAGAAGGTAGAGCGATGATGTTTCCCATAGATACAGTACTCACACGTGAACTCTTTGAAGGACACGTCAGGGAGAGATTTTTTGAGGATGTGTAGAGGAGCATGACCCAAACGTCGATGCCAGTCAACGGAGCTAATAGACGACAACACGGTTGGGGGAGACGGATTAAGGATATAGAGACCATTCGACAGATGCCCTGTTCCAATGATGGTTTGCTTCTTGCGATCCTGCACAACACACGAGTTAGAAGAAAAAATAACAGCACAATCGAGATCAGCAGTGAGTCGACCAATAGAGAGAGGGTTGAACGGAGAGCCCGCAACATTAAGAGCAGAGCGAAGAGTAATGGAGGGAGTGAGGTTAATATCTGCCGCACCAGAGACGGGAAGAGTGGCCCCACTAGCAACAGTAATGAACCGGGGATGCACGTCGTTCAAATATTGGGGTGGTTTCCGTGATGTAATGTGGTGAGAGGCCCCGGAGTCCAAAATCCAGGATGAGCTGTGAGCAAAGCAGGAGGTACCGCCATCGGAAACAGACACCACAGAGCCCGGAGGACAGCGGATCATTTTGCAAGGAATAATCCGGGGCGGTCAGGGTGACCCCGCACCAGCGGCAAGAAACGGCCACGACCAGCACGGTAAGCACAGAGTCCGCAGCGACTAGAAACACAGGCTGCGCGGGTTGGAGAAGACTGCAACAGAAGCAAACACCTGGCGAATAAGTAACCAGACCGGGCGGACAGAGGCAGACCGGGCCAAGGAAAACACAGCCTTAGCAGGTCGCACCAAGAAGAGGCAGAGCGGGAGGCCGCAGCGAGAAGGGGATCAGTCCGCGCGGTCACACCAGCGATTAGGCAGATCGCGACCAAAATGCGGAAAGGGAAGCCCGCACGGTCAAGTGGACAGCCGCGGATAGAGGAAGAGAGGAGAACTCGCAGAGGTAGGGAAAGGTCTCAGCGAGAAGCAAGATACTGCGGGCTAGGAACGCGAGCGGTCAGCAGACGAGACCGCGAGAATAGGAGGCAGGCCGCGGCAATAGTCCAGAAACAACCACGCGAGCAGGCGAGAGGAGAGAAACTCGCGACAGACAAGAGAAGAGCCCCCTGCGGGAAAGGAGAAGTCCGCGAGTAGGGAAGCTCGAGCGGACAGAAGAACTCAAGTAGCGGGGAGACCGCAGCGGTCAAGACGAGAGGAGCCCGCTGCGGATAAGAAGCGAGCTCGCAGCGGAGAAGAAGAAGAGCGCGAGGCAGTAAAGGAGAGGAGCTCGCAGCGGACAGGATGAGAGTTCGCAGCGGATAAGAAGGTGGTCCCCACGGGTCAGAGGAGAAGATGGCTATAAGAAGCCATGGGAGGGTGGAACCACGGAGGAGAAGAAGAGAAGCGGAAACAAAGAGGACAGTCCGCAGAAGCTATGCGGATAAGAGAAGGAAGGCCGCAACCGAAGCGGATAGAGCCGCAGACCGGAATGGGTAGGCGGGAAGGAGGCGAGCAGGCGGGTAGAAAGGCAAAACCGCAGAATTCGAATCTGGCTGCGGTTAGCAAAGAAGTAGCCGCAGGGAAGAGAACTCGCTACCCGAAGCGAGCGAGTAGAGGGAGAGTCCGCAGAGGAGAATGCGGACAGGGGAGGAAGACGGGCCGGGCGGTTAGAGTTGTGGAAACCGCATGGACCGAACCGTGTCCTCTAATACCATGTAGAAAGTAACTCTAAACCTTGCATATACTTCTTGAATGAATAGTTACAAGTATGAATACACTTTTATAGGAGAAGAAAGAGAAGAGAAATCCTAAATACAAGATGTGGGACTAATACCTGGAGAGAGAAAAGAGAGAAAACATGGGCCCTTAATTGGGCTTTTCTAACACTTACTAAGGTAATTTGTTTCACATGCCACAACCTATTTGATTGAATTCCCATGTGCACGTCTAGATGGATTAAAGAAAAATGAATATTTTCTTCTTAGTTTACTAAAATTAAATCTCACCAGGTTATACCAATGCTCTCTATTTTAGAGTTTAACAACACATTGTCTTGAAAATTACTATTAAATTCTATCTTGGTATGAAAAACAATGCTCTCTATTTTAGAGTTTAACAACACGCGTTGTCTTGAAAATTACTATTAAATTCTATCTTGGTATGAAAAATACTATTAAATTTTTCTTGGTAATTTTGTTCTTGGTTGTTTTTTCATGAAAAACTTTAAATTTAGGATTTCATTGACATACACAAAAGCAATTGTAGTCTTCCGCTTTTTCATTTGCTCTACATGTCAGTGCATGATTTCACTTATGATGTTAGTATGCAATTCAACTCACAGTTGAGGTGGTTACAATACTTGCATATGTTGTTCTGTTCATCGATGATCAACCTTCCCAAGAATAATTCATACGTTGTAATGCTTTTTGTATATTCTCCTACATCTTTGTCAGATTATTGAGAAAGTGTTTTCAGACTTACATTAAAATGTTCATCACCACAACAAAATGACCCCCACCACGAAAATGATTTTTGTTCATCAATATACTATATCTATATCATAAATGAAAGCTGTAAATGGATGCAGTATCTTGATTCACAATTTCTTAATAGCTAGAGTTTAATGATCTATTTTTTGTTTTATTTCACAAGTCCACCTATGTAATAGCAATCCACTTCTCTACTTCACATTACGTTGGATTTGATTTAGTGTTTACGGTTTTGATACCCACGCCAAATGTCGTCATCACGACAAATGTCGCCCTTATGACAAATGTCGCCCCCGCGACAAATGCAACCCCCACGACAAATGCAGCCCCCACGACAAGTGCAGCCCCCCACGACAAATGCAGCTCCCACGACAAATGTCGCATCCTCGAGAAATGTCGCCCACACGACAAATGTCGTACCCTAGGACAAATGTCACCCCCACTACAAATGTCATACCCCAGGACAAATGTCGTCTCCACGACAAAGGTCGCCCCCCATGACAAATGTCGCCCCCCTTGACAAATGTCGCACCCACGACAAATTTTGCAACCACGAAAAATGTTGCAACCACGAAAAATTTCGCACCCCCGCCGAATGTCCCCTTGGCCGAAGACCCGTGCTTGTCACTCATGTGTATATATATATATATATATATCACAAATGTAATAAATAGTTCTCAAAACATCGAAACATCAAACATAAATCATAACCCGAAGTACAATTCCACAAATCAATGCAACATAATATGAAGTTTTCAAACATTAAACATTCGTAAATATTACAAAATTTAACATTTTATATGTTTAATCAAAAGAGATAAAACTAAACTAAAGTCTACTTATTAGTCTTTTTCTTCTTTTTCTTCATTGTTGAAGATCAACTTCATTATTGGAGATCAACATCTTCAATTTCCGGTTAGTCTAGAGACAAGTTAGTTGTTTTGTTAATAACTTGAGTCGTATCAACACGTTCAATACACGTACTTGTAACAGAAATGTACCAGAACCAGAAACATACTCGGTACAGATACATAACTTAATTGGACGTACCAACACTTCCTAACATAAAGCAAACTTTTGTTTACTCTAGAAAAATAGACTCGTATCCCAATATGCAGAATGATGTGCTAAGTCCAAGTTTGTTCACATAGGTCTATCCGTCTAGTATTGGGTACGTACCGGTACCGAATACGTATCCGGTACGGGTATGGTGCCTTCAGGGAAGTATCCATGCTTCAGAGGTAATAACACTTCATTTTCTCTGAGTTCTATCCCTCTTGTTTTCTTTGAGTTTTCACTCTGCATTAAGTGATTTCCCTCATTCTTCCCAGTAGAAAAATTGACCACATAACACTCCCCCCTTAAGGCATTCACGTTTTCTGACTCGCGTCTGAAACCCACATCTCCTCTAATCCTCTTCCCTACTAATAACCCCCCTTAAACCCCCTACTAAATTAAATCTTTTGTAACCACTATCTCCTCTCCCCGGTTCTCAACTATTCTCCCACAGTTCCCCCATTCAGGATCTAAGATATGGCCATATACTATATGATTTGGTTCGTCCGTCTGCAAGCGGGACACTGCGGGTCTGGACACCACTTTTCATACTCCTCGACCATCTATGTTATTCCTATTAAAGTTTTTACCCACAACTTATATCGCTCTTTTCTTCTTCAGAGAGTTTTTTACTGGCTTTTGGCTTTATACCACTCAGACCCTAATAAGTTAGAACATGCAAGATTTATCGTAAAGACTAAGTAAGATTTTCCTCTTTAATCGAAGTACATGTAAATACAAAGAATTAGTAGCAATATGCGTATAATTTTTATTCTATTCATTTTTGATTAATTAAGTAGTGAGCTGTTAAAGTCAATAATCAGTAAGAAGCAGTTATAGTACAGTAATCCATATATTAATAAGCAATATTCGTCTAGAAATCTGGAAGCTGTAAAGAGTAATAGTGAGCAGTAAGAAGCCGTATAAAGTTCTTAAATTTGTTTATTTTCTATACTTTAGAATTCTTATCATTCTTTATTCATTCAGTCATTTTTAGTATGAGATATTGCTAAGGTTAGTTGTATCAGCCATCAATCTTTTGCGCCTGACCCCTCAAGGTCATCATCTACCAATGCTGCACGATCGAACACGCATTAGATATTTCGGCCCCCTGGATTGGTCATCGTTCAATCAAGCATGATTGAACATGTGTTAGGCATTTTGGCCCCTGGATCAGACATCACATTTATTACAACGCGATCGAACATGTGTTAAGCCTTTCGGTCCCTAGAGTTGACATGTTCCAATTCAGTGCGATCGAACATGCATTTGGCTTTCGCCCCCCTTAATTGAAAAAAACAGTATGTGGTCCACCTTTAACATTACCTATGCATCGATGCATTCAACCCCGTGTTTTTCTTCATTTACATGTTATGTTCTTATTTATGAAATAAGGCGATAACATGACTTTTCAGGGATTATTGGAGGAGGAATGATTAGGTTGTCTTAAATTAAAATTGGATTATCACCATGATTAATAATGATGGATAGCTGAAATTCTATAAGCTCTAAAATACGAATCAGAAACAACCACATAATTAAGGAACAACCACATCAATATTATAAGACAATTGTTGATGCAACCTAGGTCGCATCTGGCAACAAACCTTAGTATTTTCATATTATGTTATTGTCTACATTACATTATTATGTTGTTTTCGCGCGGGCATATTTCCCATTTGAAGGTGGTTTATTGGGTTGACCGTCCAATAAGACCATGAATAAAAATGTCTGGTAATTTAGGATGGTTAGGGAGAGAAATGGAAGCTCTAATTATTTAAGAAACAAATAAAAATAAATGCAATTTAGGAAATATTATTCTTAGAGGGCAACTTGAACAACAACAACAACAACACTCAAGCCTTTATCCCACTATAGAGGGCAACTTGATTAAAAGGAAAATGATTAAAGGAGGCAAATGTGGAAGAAATATATTTGGGAGATTAACAAAATGCCAAAGAATTCGACACTCAGAAATTTGATTTAAAAGCCCTCAAAATTGAAAGCCAGGGAGGCCATTTTTCAGAGGAAACTAGAACTTGTCTTGTTTCTCCTCTGTCGGCCAACAATCCAGACCGCAATGACTATAGTTTATCTCTCCGGCTTTTGACGCTTTCTCGTTCAGTCTCCGACATCCAACGGTTCCGGTTGGCATCCTCTCCAGCAAGCGAAACCGTCGTCGTCGACTCCGATGACCATCCCGACGACGCCACTCCTTCGTTGTGATGTTTCCCACGAGTGCTGGTCCTCCAGCTATCGGTGCTTTGCGAACCTTATAAAGCATTGTCGACTTCGACACCACTTTAGGCTTGTTCGTTGCTCTGTCCCCAGAGGTCTTGTCGACCCTAGTTTTCTCATCCAGTGGCTACTGATCTAGTCTGACCCTCATTGTGAATCTCTCGGCTTAATGAATCAGAATCCTTTGTTGCCGCCTGTGCGTGTTTGGTAAAACTCCATCTCAAATGCTTAATATTCATCACAGTATTTTTATTTGGTTCCTAAAATAATATTGAGCTTGCCTAAATCTCCCTAGTTATTCAAAATTACTGTTATCCTCTATAAATTATTTTATGCAACTGTCTGTGGAGCTATCAATCCCCGTAAGATTCAAACCATGAACGCAGGGGAATTTTTCCTCTCAATTTTTTATTAATAATCCTTATAAAAAATTTAACTGCGTTGAGATTAAGAGCGCAACTAACATCGAATTGATTTATCCTAATCTCCATCTCATCTATTTATTTAAAATCAAATTCGAGATTCAAAATTACATCAATTGCTATTTGCAGACAATAACATCTATCCACAGAGCAATTTTTTCACACTTTATTTTAGTTTATAAGCGTCTATCCGCATACCAATTTTAAATTTAAGCAATTGATGCCTTCGTTCTCCTGAGCAGGGGCCGACGACAAAGGAACTTCTTCGGAGACCTTCTGAGCCCAGGCCGACGACTCCATCCTGAGTCGAGAGCCCGACGACGACATTGCTCTCATCCAATAAAAATACGGTAAAATCGAAATCAGGAATCCTATAGGATCTGATGATTGTCCTCTTTAGAGTTGGATCCATCTATTTTTTTTCGTACTGGTCTATGAATAACAAAATTGGATCCTTTTAGAGTTGCGAATGATAAAAATCTACGAATAGATTAATTCAATCTGCAAATAACAATTGCCTATTATATAGGATTTCAGCTAAAATCCCTAAGCCCTAAATCAGTAATGCCCCCAAATTTCTATGAAACAACCGTTTCAAAGGGCCACTGTCACAGGATGAAACAGCCATATAAGTGGATTTCTTCCTTTATATCAAAGCCAATTAAACCATAGTATCTTTACAGCTAGTACAAATAATAAGCCCTCTATTTTATCAAAGCCACCATCCAATAAACGAAAATCCCAGAAGGAATAGCCTTGGTATTATCTTTACTGCCAAAGAAGAGGATAAGAAAATGCCGACAGTGATTAAAAACAACCCATCCAGATGATACCCAAGTCCCATTCAGATCAGATAAACAAAGATCCAATTTTGTATGTGATACGAAGCGCCCGCCACATGCTATTTTAGTTTATGTACCCCATGGGTAATTTTGTAATTTGTATTTTCCCCCACTCACCTATATATATGAGTGGTAGTTTCTTTAGGGAGACACTTTTTGGAAGTCTATGGTTTTGGCTCTCTTGGAGAGTGGAGTGTCAAGGAGGACCCAGCCTCCGGATACTTGGCGAGAACTCGTTCTCGATTGTATCTTTTATCGTTTAATGTAATGCAATTGCCTCTTCTCTACCAACTAGTCCGACTTGCCATCTATTAGGGTTCTATTGAGCCCTAATAATTAATACCACCCCCTGCCATTCCCGATCCGTTCTAGCCGCCACGCCCCCCCCCCCCCCCCCCGCTACGGAGTCCATGTTCTGCCGCTCGCATCACCACCCTGCTTCCACTTCCGTGAGGTCGGCTTTCGCCTCGCCACTCTTGTGCTTCCTTCTGGTGATCCAGTCATGCGTCTACCTCCACGATCTGTGCTGAGCGACTTCGGCGCTGCTGTCTTCTCTTGCGACAACACCAACTGCATCGCCGACCTCTCTCGCGATAAGTAATACCACCCCCTGCCATTCCCGATCCGTTCTAGCCCCCCCCCCCCCCGCTACGGAGTCCATGTTCTAACGCTCGCATCACCACCCTGCTTCCACTTCCATGAGGTCGGCTTTCGCCTCGCCACTCTTGTGCTTCCATCCGGTGATCCAGTCGTGCGTCTACCTCCACGATCTGTGCTGAGCGACTTCGGCGCCGCTGTCTTCTTTTGCGACAACACCAACTGCATCACCGACCTCTCCCGCGATAGCGATTGCATCGCCGACTTCTCTTGCGACCGCGGCCGCATCGCCCGACTTCTCTTGCGACTGCGCCGACAATTTTCTGCAAGTTGCCCCGTTCGACCCTTCCAGCGGCCGCTCCGGCCTGCCCAACAACGCCTCATTTCCACTGAGTACAGAGCCGCCCTCAACGCCTTCTCCTACGGCTTCTGCGGCCTTCCAGCGGCTTCTTCTACTCCTCGCCGCTTTTCGGCGGCCCTCCTGCGGCTTAGGCGGCCTTCGAGCGGCCGCGTCTCGGTTTGGCTGCCCTTTGTCGTGTCTGACCGCCCTCCTACAACTATTGTTGCCTTCCGGCGGTCCTTGCCACTCCTCCTAGCCGCGGTTCATGCCCAAAACTCGGGCCATGGCCCTCTATGCCGACAAGAACACCTCCACTACGGCACCGTCGGACTCTCAGCGCATGGATCACATCGAAGCCCAGCCGGCAGACCTCGTGCGCCTCCTTCAAGGGCTTACCGCGGCAGTTAATTGCCCTCTGTCCCCTCCTACACCCCCACGACAGACTGTTCCCCGGCACACCTCCGCCGGATTGAGATTCTGGTGTTCGATGACACCGATCCTCTCGAGTGTATTGCCTGCGCCAAGCAGTTCTTCGACTTGCAGGTCACCCCCGCCGACCAGAAGGTACCCCTCGCCACTATCTATATGGAAGGCTCAGTGCTCCATTGGTTGTGTTGGATGTGCCAGCATGCACCTGACATTTCCTGGACTGCATTGAAGGAGGAACTCCTCTGCGACAATGACAGCCGCCAGACGGATAATGTCTTTGAGCGCCTCAGTTCTCCCCGTCCACTACTTGGGCTATTTTCTGGCGGGTCTGCACCCCACCTCCACGCGCGCCTTCGAGTCCACAACCCGACAACTCTTTCCCGCGCAATGGAGCAGGCTAGATATCTTGACGAGGAACTCTGTCCAGCCCTTCCATCCTCCTCGACATGGCCGTCCCCACCGCCGCGGCTACTACCACCACCTCTTCCTTCGCGGCCACTACCGCCACCTCTCCCGTCAGTGGACCCTCTACCCCCACCTGGGCCACAACTTCTGACTCCGCCTCCGCACCCGCCAGCTCTACGGCCACTGGCCCCGCGACGGCCTCATCATCTGTCTTACCAACAACAACAAGAGCTTCACCGCAAGGGCCTCTGCTTTCGCTGCCAACAACCGTTCTCACCCACCCACGTCTGCCCTCTCTGGAACCTATGTGTATTACTTGGAGCTGAAGATATTGATCCTGATTTTGAGGAACTGGATCCGCTGACGCTTTCTGACGACCCATTTTGGACTCGACCTTGAGGACAAGGTCGTTTTTCAGGAGGGACGTGATGATACGAAGCCGCCGCCAAATGCTATTTTATCATGGGCAATTTTGTAATTTGTATTTTCCCCCACTCACCAATATATATGAATGGTAGTTTCTTAAGGTGACACTTTTTGGAAGTCTAGGGTTTTGGCTCTCTTGAAGAGTGGAGTGTCAGGGAGGACCCAGCCTCCGGATGTTTGGCAAGAACTCGTTCTCGATTGTATCTTTTATCGTTTAATGTAATGCAATTGCCTCTTCTCCATCAGTATGACAAAATTTTTTATCACCTTTATGAAAAGAAAGAAGAGATTGGAAGAAAGGAGGAGAAGCTTAAAGTGAAGTAGAGAAAGAAGAAGTCTTAAGCCCACTGCAAATCAAAGCTTCAAGAAACCAGATCGTAAAACCAGTCAGTGTCGGCATTAGGGTAGGGCTTGTCGTCAAGAGAGAAAAGCGAAATCCTGCTGTAACAGAAACTATCCGAGGAGAAGAAGAGTTAAATCTTTGTTTCTCATTGAAACCGCAACCGGAAGAAACCAGGCGAGAGAGGCGGCGGTGTGGCTCGGGACGAAGAGCACAAAATGCTCTCGAAATCGAGTGAGGAATTAATTAAGAATAGTAATATAAAATTCCCTTCATACTCGCAAACAACCGTCCAGAACCATCCATTTTGAGGCATAGTAAGAATTTATTCATTCCACTTAACATTATACAAGTCCAGAACCATCAGGAAAATCAGCCAGCTTAAATAATTCCTGATATTAATCTAAATATCATTCATATGAATTTGACAAGTATATAAAAATAATTTAAGCAAATTCATCCTAAAAGAAAATTCATTGCAAGAATGTTCGTCGTAAAAATCTCATCAAAATCTTTCAAAATTTTCACGATCCTAATGCACTGACATTTCATTTATTGTCAGGTGATTCTTTATTTATAATTTTTAATCTTCTCCCCCACTAACATCCCAACTCAAATTACCATTTACCGCCGCGGCCGCTATCTAATCTCCCCGGTTCCCCACTATTCTCCCATGGTCCCTGCCCTGCCCAGGAAGGAATCGACTTCATTACAGGTCCTAGGAGTCCCCCCACCGCCCACACACCCTTTCCATTGTTGTCATGCCGTGCCGCCGTTAACCCCTTTGGAATCAGCAAGCTGCCACCTTCAATTTATTTCCAGCCCCTTTTTTTCATCCAGCAGTACAAGGACATCCTCTCCCTGCCTTCGTGGCCATCGGCGCCTCTTCTGGCTTCCACGTGCCTTCTACGAGGCAAGTTGATGCAGTATCAGTTCAATAAAAGTAATCTTAAACTCACATATGCAAATGAAAATCTCCTCAATATGCGTCCAACTGTAAGGACTTCCAAAGGGGACAACAGGGCCAAGAATGAAAAGTGAACCATTACTGTATAGAAGGAATGTTGAAAATCTCTCCCATAAATGATTAACTCCAAATGAAGATGCAATGCGGTGGCTGCGGGAGCAGGGACGCCGGGCAAAGCCGGCGGCTGGGGGGATTTCCTGTGGGTGGCTGGAGGGAGCTGCGGGAGGCTGCTGCGGCTGGAGGAGGCGGCGTCGGTGGCTGCGGGAGCAGGGAAAAGCCGGCGGCTGGCCGGATCAGCAGGGTGAAGGAGGCGGCGGGCTGGCTGTGGCTGGAGAAGATGGCGTAGGTGGCTGGAGCAGGAGGAGGCGGGACTGCGGGACGCAGGGGAGGCGCAGGCGTCGGGTTGGTTCGCGTATCTGCGGGAGGAGGCGGCAGCGTGCGGCTGGCGGCGGCGATGGAGGGCCGGCGGCTGGAGGCGAAGGTGGAGGTACAAACTCCTTGGAGTCGGCACCAAGGAGGAGCCACCGGAGTCGGCACCGGCGGGCGTGACCGACGATCGGGAGGAAGAATGAAGCCGGCGGCCGTTTTTTCTCCAAATGATCGATCCCTCTTATGGAGCCCTAAGGCTCTTATTTATAATAAGCTACTTTAGGGCAGCAATATCAAGGGCCCAGATTCGCCGATGGGAAACGCTGTCAAGATACCTGAAAATAAACATATAAAATAAAACCAATATATCATTTTGACTCGCGACGATGTTCCGGACGCAATCGCGAAGTCCGATCGGCCATACGATCAACTGGCGGGGCCCGTTCCCCATCATTCTCCCCATGTTGGAGAAGATTTGCCCTCAAATCTTTAGGGCTTCCAAGGAGGCTTCGCGGGTGGTCTGCGCTGTTTTCCACTGTCACATAACATCTGTCTAGCTGCACCGGCCTCAGACGCCGGTCTCACTGAGCTGCAAACAATATCAACACCGCCTTTGGGAGGCTTGGGCGGCGGCCCCGATCGCAGAATCAGAAAGTAACCTGGGTCCCCATCAATCTGATCAAACTGCAACAAATCATCACTAAGCCCTATCCAATCTGGGCTCATATCCAAAGCAACTGATTTGCCCTCAGCGGCATGATCGAACATCAGAAAAGGGTCCCTAGCCGAGCTGAGAAGTGGCTGATCACTCCACTGCGACAAATCCATAAAAGTGAGCAGACGGCGCGAAGGCTCATAGGGCGGTACTACCACCATCAGACTGGACGTCCTTCTGCGCTCAATCCGCTGGCGGGCAAAACGCTGAACGACCATAGTAGCTCTCTGCACTGCCTGGTACCAAAGTCTCTGTAAGAATCCTCGCATGCGTGACTGAAGCACGAGGACTGCTCTGGTCATCCTATGGTAGGAACGGCACTGAATAAACCCTCGGATGTGAGACTGTATCAAGATTGCTGCTCTACGCCTTTGCCGCTCAAATAACGTCGCAGCATCTTCCTCACGCCACTTCTTCACATAACCTGCCCAGATGGCATTATCCTTTTTCTCTCTTTCCTTCCTCTCCTTCTCCCTAGCTTGCCCCTTTAATTTTTGCTCAATGTCATAACTCTCCCTTGGGGTAAAATGAGCATAGTAAGTGTCATGATGAAAATGAGAGTGGCGGTCGGAATGACGGGATGAAGGATATTTAGTGGGTGGAGGAGAATATGAGTCGTAGGCGGGTGAAGAGGTTCGCCTCGACTCATGAGAGGAATATGTAGTGGGGGAGGCATATGAGGATCTATGCGAATAAAAACGCTCACGAGAGGAATGAACTTTGGAATAGCGGGGAGGTGGGGAAACATACGATTCATAATCGTCCGAATCGTCGGAATCGTAATAACAAGCAAGCGGCATGAGTGTATGCAAACGATTTTCGAGAAAAGGAGGATTGAAAAGTTTGAGAAAACTTTTTGATGGCCTCTGATACCAATTTGATGCAGTATCAGTTCAATAAAAGTAATCTTAAACTCACATATGCAAATGAAAATCTCCTCAATATGCGTCCAACTGTAAGGACTTCCAAAGGGGACAACAGGGCCAAGAATGAAAAGTGAACCATTACTGTATAGAAGGAATGTTGAAAATCTCTCCCATAAATGATTAACTCCAAATGAAGATGCAATGCGGTGGCTGCGGGAGCAGGGACGCCGGGCAAAGCCGGCGGCTGGGGGGGATTTCCTGTGGGTGGCTGGAGGGAGCTGCGGGAGGCTGCTGCGGCTGGAGGAGGCGGCGTCGGTGGCTGCGGGAGCAGGGAAAAGCCGGCGGCTGGCCGGATCAGCAGGGTGAAGGAGGCGGCGGGCTGGCTGTGGCTGGAGAAGATGGCGTAGGTGGCTGGAGCAGGAGGAGGTGGGACTGCGGGACGCAGGGGAGGCGCAGGCGTCGGGTTGGTTCGCGTATCTGCGGGAGGAGGCGGCAGCGTGCGGCTGGCGGCGGCGATGGAGGGCCGGCGGCTGGAGGCGAAGGTGGAGGTACAAACTCCTTGGAGTCGGCACCAAGGAGGAGCCACCGGAGTCGGCACCGGCGGGCGTGACCGACGATCGGGAGGAAGAATGAAGTCGGCGGCCGTTTTTTCTCCAAATGATCGATCCCTCTTATGGAGCCCTAAGGCTCTTATTTATAATAAGCTACTTTAGGGCAGCAATATCAAGGGCCCAGATTCGCCGATGGGAAACGCTGTCAAGATACCTGAAAATAAACATATAAAATAAAACCAATATATCATTTTGACTCGCGACGATGTTCCGGACGCAATCGCGAAGTCCGATCGGCCATACGATCAACTGGCGGGGCCCGTTCCCCATCATCTTCTGATGCAGTGGAAGCCCTTGCTCCTGCTGAAGTTGTTGTTTCTGAGGCAGTGGTAGCTGTTGCTCCTGCCAGTTCTTTTGTTTCTTCTGTTTCTGATGCAGTGGTAGCCTCAGCTCCTGCCAGTGAAAGTTATCCAGCCATTTCTGTTGAGGCTGTGATTTCTGAAGTCTTGAGTGACTTAGCTGATTCAGTGCCTGCTGCTCCTGAAACCATTTCTTTCTCTGCAGTGCTAGATAAGTCATCTACACTGGCAGATGCTCCTCCTTCTGTTTCAGAAAGTGCATCAAAAGATGATTATTATGATCCCTATGATCATATCCAAAGCAGCTCCTCTGATGAGTTTGCAACTAGCTCTGATGACTCTTCTGCAACTATTGCTAAAAAGAGGAAAGCTAGAAGCAAAGCTCTAAAGAGAGTTCCAATGGAAAGGGCTACTGACCATGACATCCCTTATTACATACAGCACAAATGCAAGATTACTGAGCCATGGATGCAGTTCTCTAAAAATCAGCTCAAGGCAATGAGAAAGAAAAAGAAGTTCAAGAAAGGAGATTCCAAGTCTTTTGACTTTCCTCCTCCTCCACCTCCTCCTTCTCCAGGTGCAGGAGGCAGTGCTAACCCAGTAAGCAAACCTCCAACATCCTCCTTCCAAGGCAAGACTTATCAGTCAAGGAGAGGACAAGGAGGTGGCCAATCTAGAGGTTATCAATCAAGAGGAAATCAATCCAAAGGATCTTCTAGAGGTAATCAAGCTAGAGGTCAAGCCAGACCCCAACCTTATCAAAGGGAAGGAAAGACCATTGCTTCAACCACTGGTCCCTTTCCCTTTAAGCTCAATGAGGGTGTAAGGCAGAAACCTATTCCTTCAGATCAAAGTAATAAGTATGAGCCTCCTATTCCATATGATGATCCAGTTAACAACCCTACTGCATGGAAGGCTAGGATGACTGAGCTTGCTGCCCTAGACCTAATTAAGAAGAACAAAGAAAGGGGACTGGACACATCCAACATAAGCACAATGTCAGACCAAAGAAGACAGGAATTAGACAAATATCATTCTAGCAAATTCTTTGATGCTGATAGATACATGGAGTTACATCCTGCTGCTGTTCCTCCCTCTGGAAAGAGCATAACTTCATTGGGGACTTCTGAAGATTACAGATCAAAGAAAGACATTGCCAACCCTCAAAGGGAAATCAAATTCAAGAAAGGCTTTGAAGAAGAGCCTAAGAAGAAGTAAATGTAAGATGGCTCATCTTCTATGCTACTGCCATAAACATTTTTGATAGTTGCTTATCTGCTCCTGCTTCCATCTGTGTTCTTGATTTTCAGTATTTCAAATGTCTGTATGCATTTTTAATTTCCTTAAATTCATGTGAATAGTAATCCTAATCCAAATAGGGGGAGATTGTTGGAACACCCTTTTTATATTTGGGTCAGGATAACTATGCTAAGGATGTTGACCTAATTGTATAGCATAGGTCATTGAGTGTGAGTTTAGAACTTAGGTTATTTGAGATTTAGTTCTGCTCAGCTCGACGGAGAGTCGACCCCAGCTCGACGTAGAGTCGTCCTCAGCTCGACGCATAGTCGACCGCTGCTCGACGCACAGTCGATCGCAGCTCGACGCAGCGTCGTTCTCAGTTCGACGTAACGTCGAGTTCTGCTCGACGTTTTGGCGTGTATCTCTCTGCTTCAATTTTACTCTCTGATCGACGGTCAGTCGAGCTCAGATCGACGCTTCAGGATGAGTTCGACGTTTTAAGTTCTCCCGTCTGTCGACATTTGAAATTCAAATGAGAGATTTTTCAAGCAGTTATTGCAAGAGATCCCCTGGCCGTTTCAAGACTTAATTGCTCCATATCTCAAGGAATTTTCAATGGAAATCAATTAAGGCTTTCCTTCTAGGCATGGACAGTTATGGAATACATTAAATGCCCTGCCAACGGCTATCAATCAAAAAGAAGTAATAATCCCATTACTTAGAGATCTATTCGAGAGAGACAAGGAGAACAGGAAGAACATTCATTCTGATAACACAGAGAACATCTATTTTCATCTCTCGCTCAAGAAATCGGTCTGCAGAGAATTTACAGAGAAGAACTACACTCAGAGAAACATCTTGATCAACATTCTCTGAAACCTCTTCTGCCTCTGCATTCAACTCTTCTCAATTTGCTTTCTACCTTCAGACATCAAACACTCAGTTTCTGAGTCATCTATTGCTGAAAAAGGACAAGCAGTGAAGAGCCTGTCACCCTTGTGCAAAGCTTCTTCTACCTGAACTTCTATATCTCAGGGGGAGCTTTGACAACATCTACATCCACTAGCTTCTCTCTGATTGTTGACAGAGAAGCAAACTCAACCCTTCTTATCTTACCTCTTCTGTACAGGGTTTTAACTCCCTTCAAAAGTTACCTTTTGGTTAGCTGAGACCTTGTCAAAATCAGTGGTGGCAAGACACCTTATCAAAAAATCTGGTGGTGCCCAGGACACCTGATCAAGCATCCTGCAGTGGATTCCTATCAAGGGGTGATAGAAGAGTGGACTACCCAAGTTTGGGGAACCACTATAAATTTCCTTGTGTCTTCTGTGGATTGCTTTTCTTCTTGCTTGTGTGCTGTGTGATTTTACTTTAAATATATTTATCTGTTTGCATCACTCACTACCTACACTAAGTAAATCTAAAGGTTTTAAATATATCAATTTATTTGAACTTACTCTATTCACCCCCCCCTCTAGAGGCTGTTAGATCTTATCACCTAACTTTCAATTGGTATCAGAGCCAAGTTTCGATCCTGGGACACTAAGACTCCCTGATCCCGCAGCCTCCCTCTGATACCAATTTGATGTAGGGGTAGGCTAGTGGTGCTCGGAAACTAAGACTTTAGTGCTGGTGCGAAGGTGACACGCTAATGCAATTCTAAATGTAATGCAATGATCGGTATTTGACAAATAATTTAAGCAATGAAAAGTAATAGCACCACGCAGTTAATCAAAATAAAGAAACAAACAATTAATTTTTAGCAATTTGGCAACGGCTTACTCCGCTCGGAGGGCCTAAGCAAGCACACGGCGAATAAATCCACAAACAATTAATAGCATAAAAGGAAATAACTACCACAAAACCATAATCGCAGCACAATATAGATAAACAACCAAGTGAAAATGTCAAGTCACAGAACACAATACCATAAATACTCACAACGTAGAGGGCTGAACCGAGACACTGAAGATTTGGAGGGCCGGATGTGTAGATCGTCAATCGGAGGTGGAACCGGTGGCGAGACGACGAGGACGGTGGCTGCCCTTGGCGGGAAATGGTGGTAACGGATAGTAAAACGGAGGATCCGGCCACGAATAAGTAGATCCGGGTCGAGGATGGGTAGATCCACTATTTAGGGGCGGATCCGGGCAAAAATGAAAAGTATGAAATGTGGAAATAACGGATCGGGAGCGAAAATCTCAGATCTGAATGGATCTAGAGAATTAGGGTTGTTTGGAAGTGGTTCCACGAAGGGGAGAAGAAGTGGAGGGGCGGGTGAACAGTAACTGTGAACAGGAACCGGTGAACAGTGCGGTGAACAGTGATCGGATGAACAGTGTTTCTGGTATGGAAGAGTGGCTGCTGACTGGAATGGCGGGCTGCAGCGGTTCTGGAGGGTTTCCGATGGCTGGAAAAGGATTTGAAGGGTGGAAAACGAAGGTGGGGGTAGGGGTTACCTTGGGGAGGAGTTTGGCGGTCTAGGAGTCATCACCTAGGGTTCCACGGCGTCGGCACCGGGGAGGGATCGCTGGAATCCGGGAATGCTCTTCTCCAAATTCAACAATGATTCAATTCAGCCTCTAACACTCCTATTTATAAGAAAAGACAAGCTAGGGCATCCCCATCAACGGCTATGATTGGCCGGTGGGTTAGCCCCTTAAAATACATCAAAACAAATTCAAAAAAAATAAACAAATATAGTTTTTTGACTCGCGGCGACGTTCCGGACGCAATAGCGGAGTCCGATCGTCGATCCGGGCACGCCAAATATGGAAAGTTGCCAAATCAGCCCCGAACGGGCCCAAAACGCGTCCTCGCCTCTGCTCCGCATCAATCTCCCCGGCTTGAAAGAATTCATCTCCTGATGAATAGGGATCAAAATTCTCTCGCTGCATGCCGGGTAAAACTCGAAGAGGTCCACTAGAGGTCGCCCAAATGTCGTCGCTGGAAAGTGTCCTCGCCAGTCAACTCCCCCTGACTGAAAAGCTGTCATCTCCGGTGAATGGAGACGGACGTGCTGAAGTCGAAGTCCAGGGGCGAATCGATCAAGCTCTGCTGCAAGTACCCAAGAGTCACCAACGTATGTAGTGGGAATGTGCTGGTGGAGTCTGGTCTCCATGAAGCTCTCAACGCTCAACTCACGAGTGGTGGATCCCGATGCGATCGGTGGTGCCTGCGGTGAAACCAAAGAAGACGAGTCCCCAGGTGGGTGGAGGTCAACAATGGGTGAGGATGTATGAGGGTGATATAATAACGACAGTGGGGGTGGGGGTGGCTGGGTATCTCCACTGCTCGGGTCCACATACTCATGAGGTTCATAGTATGAAGTCAGATCTTCAACATTAAACACAGGGTGAATTCTCATACTGGCCGGGATGTTAAGTCGGTAGGCGTTGGTCCCAATACGACTAATAATGGAGTACAGACTCATTCGCCTCACGCTCAACTTCTTGGCAGGCCCCGAAGGGAGCCTCTCAGAGCGGACTCGCGCCATTACCTTCTCGCCTACATTAAATATTTGCTCTCGCCTTCTCTTATCTGCATGGGCTTTGTAATTTTCATTGCTTGTTATTATTCGTCGGCGAACCGACTCATGTAATGCATGCAAATGATGAACAAGTGACCTAACTGACTCGTGCAAATGAAGCGAACGATGCACATAGAGCACAACATACTCAATAGACTCATGCAGGTAATGCAAATGATGCAAAGACAACACGACAGACACAACACACTTCTTATAGGAAAATCTAATAATGCATGAGATGTCTCTAAAATGGGGTGACCTATCAGGAGGTTCTTTCGGTGGAGTGTAGACAAACTCATCTCGTGTGTGATAAGTGCTTCGATAACTGTGAGAGACAACTATACTCAAATACGAGCTCGTAAAGAGCCAAATGTCTCTCGGGGAACGTAGCACATCAGGGGGATCCCCAGGAGGTGTGTAAGAAAAGTCATCACGAAGGAGACGACCACCCGAGTGAAAATCGTTGACACCGACTAGAAGTCGTGACTCTAAAATATGGTGAGCATCCCAAACAAGAAAGAACTCATCGGGTGGCGTGTCCCAAAACTCATCCAGAGTGTGAGGCGTCATAAGGTAGGTCCTCACAATTTGATTATACTCAAGTGGTCTTAAGTTAGGCCCTACATATGTCATGCTCCACTCAAGATCCCTTCTCAGGGGCAAAGCCAGAGATGATAATGAAAGAGGCGTCATCCCTGAGTAGCTCACCCGAGTCTCAACCTCACCAAGATGTGGCGGATCATCAGGAGGCTCAACATGGGGCTCATCATAGGGCTCGTCACTAAGGTCAAGGTCCTCCCGATGAGTACCATCGAAAGGGGTAGTGCCCCTGTGCATGGGTGACATAACCACTACGAGATCAACACCAAGCTCCGAGCTCTCGGTCGTAACGTGACTCAGGGTAATGCCAAGGGAAAAGTGACATAGACCTACGCTCAAGACTGGGTCTGCGGGTGCGGTGTCAAGACATGAGTATAAGGTATGAGTGTTAATCAAAACCGGACATGCCAAAAGTGGAGGTGTGGATGGGGGGCACAACACTACAGACTCAATAGGTCGCTCAGGCTCACTCTCAGTCAGTGCCACTAGAGGAGCGTCAGAAACCAAAGGTAGGTCACTCACTGGGCTAAGCACCTCACTGGGGTGGGAGCAATCCGCACCAGGCATCGTGGTGTCCTCAATAGGGGAGGGACTCGTACTGCGGAGGTCAAGGAGAGAATCCCATCGACCGGCTCTTGCGGATCTTAAGGACTGTTCATAGCGGAGGGCGAGCTGATATGTCTGCTCGAGGGACTTCGAACTGTGATAAGCCACCTCAGTACGTATATTAGATCGAAGTGCAGACCGAAATCGGGTGGTGGTCATGGCTGGGTCCTCTCGGATATCACTTCTCACAACCAACTCATCAAAACGATCCTTATACTCAGCGACACACATAGTTCCTTGCTGAAGGGAAAATAATTGGTCGAGCAAGCGACTCCGATATGATGAAGGCAGATACCTCTGGCACAAAATACGCTTCATGCCCACCCAACTCGTGACACGATGAAGACGATCTCGCTCGCGAGTCCACTCAACGCTAGCCCAATATGCTCTTGCCTGATCTAAAAGTCTAAGTTTCGCAAACTTAACGCGACGCTCACCAAATAATTCAAAATGATCAAGATAATACTCAATATCCACGAGCCAATAACTGAAAGACTCGGGACTCGATGAGCCGTCAAAGGAAGGGGAAACTGTACGAAACTGACTCTCAAGATCTCTCCCAAAGTGAGGATCCTCAAAATAGTCATCCCTAAGGTAATCAGGTCGAGTCGAAGGTTCAACACGATCCGCTCGCGTGCAAGGATAAGAACGACGATAATCATCATACTGATCATCTCTAGCATAGTGAGGTTGTGTCGGTGGGTCGACACGATCTCGGGAAGTGGTGTGTCGCAGACGATAATAATCATCATGATAACGTGAGGATTTCTCTAAAGTTGCTCTATGAGATCGGGTATAGGCGGACTTATAATACTCAGATGGAGGAGACAAACGACGACGATAACTAGACATGGATGAACCTAAAGACTCTATATGACCTACCACTACAAAGCATGCAAATGGTCTAACCTTGCCCTCTGATACCAATTTGATGCAGTATCAGTTCAATAAAAGTAATCTTAAACTCACATATGCAAATGAAAATCTCCTCAATATGCGTCCAACTGTAAGGACTTCCAAAGGGGACAACAGGGCCAAGAATGATAAGTGAACCATTACTGTATAGAAGGAATGTTGAAAATCTCTCCCATAAATGATTAACTCCAAATGAAGATGCAATGCGGTGGCTGCGGGAGCAGGGACGCCGGGCAAAGCCGGCGGCTGGGGGGATTTCCTGTGGGTGGCTGGAGGGAGCTGCGGGAGGCTGCTGCGGCTGGAGGAGGCGGCGTCGGTGGCTGCGGGAGCAGGGAAAAGCCGGCGGCTGGCCGGATCAGCAGGGTGAAGGAGGCGGCGGGCTGGCTGTGGCTGGAGAAGATGGCGTAGGTGGCTGGAGCAGGAGGAGGCGGGACTGCGGGACGCAGGGGAGGCGCAGGCGTCGGGTTGGTTCGCGTATCTGCGGGAGGAGGCGGCAGCGTGCGGCTGGCGGCGGCGATGGAGGGCCGGCGGCTGGAGGCGAAGGTGGAGGTACAAACTCCTTGGAGTCGGCACCAAGGAGGAGCCACCGGAGTCGGCACCGGCGGGCGTGACCGACGATCGGGAGGAAGAATGAAGCCGGCGGCCGTTTTTTCTCCAAATGATCGATCCCTCTTATGGAGCCCTAAGGCTCTTATTTATAATAAGCTACTTTAGGGCAGCAATATCAAGGGCCCAGATTCGCCGATGGGAAACGCTGTCAAGATACCTGAAAATAAACATATAAAATAAAACCAATATATCATTTTGACTCGCGACGATGTTCCGGACGCAATCGCGAAGTCCGATCGGCCATACGATCAACTGGCGGGGCCCGTTCCCCATCACAAGTATTGCGAGTTTTTGATTGGTTGTGGTTTCTCTGTGTTGAATATTCTGTTCCTGTATTACATTACATGTTTTCTTACTTCAAAATCTACGTGATTGAGTCTTATCTTGTATTATTATTTATAAAATTCATTATCACAAATTTAGTTGCAGGCTTAGGCTCCGTTTGACACGGTGATGACGGTCGTGAACATGGAGGTTAAACTGTCATTTGTTAACACACATCCAAGGAACTTCGTCCACTTTTATGTTTAAACGGATGAAGTTTGTTAGGTGGTCGTTAACGAATGACGGTTTAACCCATGCGTTTACGACCGTCACCGCTATGCCAAACGAAACCTTTGTGTTTATTGAATGTTATCGTCTTTAGTCTTCTTAGCCTTGCTTAGATCCTACCTTGCGTCAAATATCGTCTGCTTTGACCTCGCACTCATGGTTTTATCCCGTTCTCAAGAAGGTCGCCAATCATGAGCATATCTAACTCTGGAGTTCTATAAAGAAACTCCAACAAAGGAATAAGAATATTGCATAACTTTTTGAGCTTTACTTAGATTTTTTTCCTTTTTGTAAATTGCAAGTTCTTAATAGCTATTCCATCTTCCAGATCCATCAGCTATCCTTCAGTCCTCATACCGATGCCAAGGGTATCATGGATCTTATCGGCTTTTTATCCCCAAAGAATGTCGTGCTCGTACATGGAGAGAAACCGAAGATGACGATATTGAAAGGAAGAATACAGTCTGAGCTTGGGATTCCTTGTTTTGATCCAGCAAATAATGAGTCTGTGTCTGTTCCCTCTTCACAAACCATCAAGGTCGACATCGCCAAATCATTCTTGACAAATTGTTCGAACCTAAACCTTATTCAGCCTCGTGTTTCCGATTCTCTCATCGATCATAAAGAGATTGCAGAAATCGTCTGGGATGAAAGGACGGCCGAAGGAATTCTCTTGATGGAAAAGAACAAGACAGCGAAATTTGTGTCCGAGTCTGATCTTCTGACCACATTGGGTGCAAAGGAACACACGGTTCAGCTGGCTTACTGCTGCGCCGTCAAACTAAAGATCAATTCAGCACCAAAAGACTTTAAATCTTCAGAATTCGAAGATCCCGCCGCATCTCCTGGGCATTCTTTGCTCGAGCTATTGTCGCGGGAGCTTAAATCCAAGTTCGATTGCAGCTTAAGCATTACAGATTTTGATCGTCTCGAGTTGAGATCCTTCCAGGCACGAATTTGCGTCAACGAATGCTGCTGTTACCGGATTAAGCGGGACGAAAATCACGGTGGAACCCAAAGGTTTTTCTGCTGCAGCTGGTTATTGAGTGATGATGTTCTGGCTAGGAAGGCTCTCAGCTTCATGAAGGAGGTGGAGTTGGACATGTCCAATGAAGCATTTCTAATTGAAATGTAAAATATTTGTCTTAGATTATTTATTTAGTGTTTTTGCTCCTTGATGTGCCATTAGTTAAAGAAAATAGGGAACTTCGATAAGATTATTATCAAAACACAGCTTATTTTCAAAACAACGTTTTAGACCTGCCACATGGGAGCCGATAAGCTGCTCCAAACGCTATGTTAATCTTCTCGCTCTAATGAAATGTAGGGCATGTTATTTTTCCGTAAAGATTTGTGCAAAATGATCTCAAAACATGATCATTTTTTTATGCGCGCCGAGCGCTTACCTTGAAACTTGAAAGTAATTTTTTTGCAAAATAGTCAAATTGCCTTCACTAAAGGTATAGTTTCAAATCAGTCTTTTAAAGTTCATGTGGTTCAAATGAGCCCCTTAACTTTCACCTAGTTTTTTCTCCCACCTCTAATCTCAAAACATGATTTTTTTATTTTTATTATTTTTCCAATTGTGATATATAAATTAATTAAGGGCATCATGTTTCCCTGTTTGGCTATATAGAATAATTGTTATATATAAATTATATTAATTTAAAAAATGTTATACGGAGAAAAGTCAGAAAACATTGTTATATAACGAATTTTTTAAAAAATCATACTTTTTTTATAAACAATTTTTATGTATTTAATTTAGTAGAAAAAAAATTGAACTTTTTTATTTGTATATAATCAAATCCGGACTGACCTAGCATTACACGGCACGATCATCCCACTTTTACACGACTTTTATGGAAAAATAATAATTTATTTAATCATTCTTCATCAACGTGGAATTAAAACTACGCCTAGAATGAATTTTTTATTAAGCTAAAAGGACATTTAATTTAATTGTGAAGCTTTATATTTACCAACTAACCCCATACATAGTGAGTTTTTGTTTGGTCGGTATAAGCACCTATGGGAGGTGGGGAAGCAGATTCGGCCGTACGATCTTGATTTCGGCGGCAGAATTTTGGTCATGTTTTAGCCCTTGAAATCCAGTTAAGAAACATATTCTACGGCCAGATTTTCATGTATCGCATCTATTAATAATAAGTGTGAACACGCACCAAAAAATCGGATTTTTTATACTTATTGTTATTATTTTATATAACAATAAATGCGTCTTAAATGGAAGAAAGTGCCGAGCAGTATGTTTTATTAGCCAAAATACTATCGTGCTCAAGAAATCCTACTCTATGCTTTAATATCTGTAAAAGGAAATTTTCTTTTATTTTACTTTTTATTTATTTATTTGGCTTTTTAGTTTTCTTTTGTATTTCTTCCCTAAAATATAAAGCAAAAAATAACTAAAAGGGCTACATCCAAGAAGTTACAGTTTATCACTTAAATTATTATACACAAGTGAGAGGCACGAGGTTTCATCCATACGTCCAATTGTGACAGTATCTGAATTGCTTGAGTATGGGAGGCTTTAGCGTCCTCTGCAATAATACTTTAGCCTCAAGATTGTCACGGTGCAACGACGCTCTTGCCGCTCGCAAAGCCCCAAACACAATGTACTTTGTCCGTCACTCATTTTTTCATATTCAAAGAGATTTGAGAAAGATGGAGATATTACATTTTTTTATTGTAAAAACATTTTGCTTATATAAGATTATAAAATTTTACAATTCAAAAAACACAAATTTTAAAAAAATTGAAAATATTGTAATAAAGAATGGTAAAATCAGAAAGTAGAATGTGTAGCCCTACGACCAATCATAACAGCACCTCAATTACGATTGTGTACGGGGGCCAACGTGCCCTGTGTGACATTATCCCTACCAGTGCTCACGCCCTCACAAACTCCTAAGTGTAGCACTTGGCTCGTCGCTTATTTTTACAGTGTGCACAGAAGTTTGCGAGTGACGGGAAAAACACATTTTTTTTATTATAGGCAAAGAACTTTGTTTATAAGAGAGCTCATTTTTTTAAAATAAAAGAACAAAATTATAAATTATTCAAACTGATTTTTTTTTAATATAGAGATAAAATGGGAAAATCAATGTTTAATAAAAGCTATTATATAGCTGAGTTGAGTTCGAACGATTTTGCCTTGGCTCGAATTCAAAAATTTTGACTCGAATTCTGTTCGAAACCGACTTGAAATCAAAATGAATTTCGAGTCGAGCCCGGTTCAACTTGAAATGGCTCAATTCCAAATCGGCTCGAAATTGAATTGAGTCAGCTTGAAATTGAGCTATTTTCCTCTTTAATCCTAGTTAACTCAAAAGTATATTGTACAACTTATAAATTTAGCAAACGACCTCATTTTTTTTATTTATGTTTAAATTTCATTATTTTTAATTTAAAAATACGAATATATTAATAAATTCATAATTGTTGGGTGTGGTTCCCATCCGAGTCGGTAAAAACCACCGGGCGCGCGCAGCAGGAGCAGGAACAGCGGAAGGTTGCAACGTCCAGATTTCTGAGGATGCAACAGCCTGGGCGATCTTTAATTCCGTTTTTTTTATAAAATCTGGAGCCGTTTTAGATTATGGGGAGGCGTGTCCCTTGAGATCTGTTGCACGTTTTTAGAGGCAGTTATGGAAAGGAATTAAATAATATATCTCCCATCTTCTTTCCATTAATGAGGTGCTGTAGCAATTTTTAGAAATACCACCGTGAGACCTTCTTCCTCGGACAGTTCTTTTTGCCTGGAGAAGCCGCTGCCTTCAGCCCCTGTGCATCTTTGCCGCAGGCCTCTGCCGCTGCCGCCATCTTTGCCGGGCCGCTGCCGCCATCGCCGTCGAGGCCGCTGCCGCCGTCGCCGGTCAAGGCCGCTGCACCATCGCCGCCGCCGCCCGTGGAGGAGCGTCCATTGGGCTGTCCAGGTTTGTCGCCGACCGGATTTGTTGGCGCATCTTGGTCGTGACTTGGAGGTTGAAGACGAAGAAGGAGAGGCTGTGCTTAGCCGTCTTGTTCGTGGATTTGGTGAACGTCATCTTTGACGTTGGGACGGATTATTCAATCCGTCCGGGTAACGCTTTCTCTATCCTTGTTGTACTTCTCTTTCGTACATTGTGCCTTTGTGGTTTGTTGGAAGAGGAAGGTTGTAGTGGTGTAGATCCTTTGTGGATCGTGTTTGTGGTGGAGGAGTGGAGATCCTTTGTGGATCGGTGGAGGGAAAGCCTGTAATCCGTGAGTGTGATTTTTCACACATCTTTAGTGGAGGCTTTCCGGGTTGGACTCCGATCGTCCCGTGGTTTTTCACCCAGTTGGGTTTTCCACGTTAAAATTTCCTGTGTGCTTTTATTATTTCCGCATTTTTTTTCTTGTTTGTATTTGCATACCGCTGAACGCGGTCGCACAGGTGCTTGCTCAAATTTGCAACAGGTGCTCTGGTCGGGTTTGTTCGCTCTCATTCCCAACAAGTGGTATCAGAGGGAGGTTCGTGATCGAGCAGGTTCAGTGACAGAGCAGTTACCGGGCTGACCTTTGGGGTTTTAAGACGAGTCGATTGTGATCTCGGGTGTGCAATTAGGAGTGGCAGTTTACGACCACTGGCCCGCTGGCTATCCTCTTTAGTTGCATACTTTGAGATAGTCGACTCAAAGATCTGTGGTCGGTCCGGCCAGTTGGCAGAGCGAGATGGAGTCTACGTCAGGTTCTGGTTCAGATCAGATGATAAAGCTGAATGGTGCCAATTATCACCAGTGGCATCTACTGATGGAGGATCTGATATATGTGAAAGGTTGGCATGCTCCTATCTTTGAGGAGATGCCAAAGGACACGGATCCAGCAAAATGGAAGGTGGAGCATCGGAAGCTGTGTGGGTTTATTAGACGGTTCGTAGAGCCGAACGTCTATAACCATGTGGCCAGCATCAATGATGCAAAAGATCTGTGGAAGACTCTCGAGACCTTGTATGCTAAGAGCACGGGCATCAACAAGCTGTATTTGCTGAAGAAGCTTGGAGAGTTCAGATACCGGGAGGGCTCACCCATTTTAGATCATGTCAATGAGTTCCAGGGAATTATTGATCGTCTGACTGCTATGAAGGTGACATTCGAAGACGAGGTGAATGCGTTGTGGCTACTCAAGTCACTTCCGGACTCTTGGGAGATGGTCAGAGTCTCTCTGATCAATTCTTCCCCCCAAGGGATTGTTTCTATGGAGATTGCCAAGAGTGGGATCTTGAATGAGGAGGTGAGACGAAAGTCTCAGGGGACTTCGGGCTCTTCTTCACGAGCCGACGTTCTCTATACTGAGCCCAGGGGGAGAGGAAGGAGTAAGAGCCGAGGAAGGAAGGAGGACAGGAGTCAGAGTAGGGGCAAGTCGAAGACACGTTATCAGAACGTGGAATGCCACTACTGCCATAAGAAGGGTCACATCAAGAAGTTTTGCTACTCGTTGAAGAACGATCAGAAGAAGAAGGGGATTGCCAATGAGGGCAAAGATGAGGGTCACACGGCAGCCACCGTTTCGACTGAGGAGGACGATGTCATTATTGTTGGTGACGACGTCACTGCTGCACTTGCGTGTGACGACCGATGCTGGATCGTTGATTCTGGAGCCTCCGCACATGTCTCCCACAACAGGGAGTTATTTGCCACTTACACCACCCATGACTGTGGGGTGTTGAGGATGGGAAATGGGGATACGTCCAAGGTGCTTGGGCGTGGAGACATGCATTTGAAGACGAGTACTGGAGCCTTACTAGTTCTGAGGAATGTGCGACATGTGCCGGACATTCGCTTCAATCTGATATCTGTTGGCAGACTTGGAGATGAAGGACACCTGAGTGTCTTTGGAGGAGACTTCTGGAAGCTGATCAGGGGATCACTTGTGATTGCCAGAGGTTATAGAGACTCTGGACTGTACTACATGGAGGGGAGGCCTGAAGCTACTCAGGCCAACTCCGTCAGGGATGAGGCATCCACTTCCTTATGGCACAGGAGGCTGGCACACATTAGCCAGAAGGGATTGGGATGCCTGGCGAAGAAGAAGCTGATTAGTAATATGTCTGATGTTCACTTGGAGAGGTGCGACCATTGCATGGCTGGGAAACAAAACAGGGTGTCATTCCACGGCCACACGTCCACCAGGAGATCGGAGCCATTGGAGCTAGTTCACACCGATGTTTGCGGACCGCTGAAGGTCCAGACTAGAGGAGGAGCTTTGTACTTCGTTACTTTCATCGACGATCATTCGAGGAAGCTTTGGGTCTATGCTCTCAAGACCAAAGATCAGGTCCTTGATACTTTCAGGAGATTCCACGCTGAGGTGGAGAGACAGTCTGGGAAGAGGCTGAGGTGCATCAGATCCGACAACGGGGGAGAGTACATTGGTCCATTTGACGAGTACTGCAGGGACCATGGCATCAAACATGAGAAGACCCCGCCAAAGACGCCGCAGCTGAATGGCGTAGCTGAGAGGATGAATCGGACACTGTTGGAGAGGATTCGGTGCATGTTATCTGAGTCGAAGCTGCCAGGGATGTTCTGGGGCGAGGCTCTTCTTACTGCAGCGCATGTCATCAACCTCTCGCCGAGTTCAGCCTTGCAGGAGGATGTCCCAGATAGGGTCTGGTATGGGAAAGACCCCTCTTACAGTCACTTGCGGGTATTTGGCTGCAAAGCCTTTGTGCACGTCCCTAGGGACGAAAGATCGAAGTTGGATTCGAAGACCCGGCAGTGCATTTTCTTGGGGTACGGCTACAGTGGAGAGTTTGGGTACAGGTTCTTTGATCCAGTTGAGAAGAAGCTTGTACGTAGCCGCGATGCTGTTTTTAGTGAGGATCAGACTGTTGGTGATCCTGAGGAGACTGGTGAGATTAAGGTTGACTCTCCCACTGTTGCAGAGTCGCCTTTACTTGGAGATGATGACACTGAGGAGGCCGCTGAGCCTGAGCCATCACAGGGTACTGATACCCTTCCGGATCATGATATCACCACTGATGGTGAACCCGGAGTAGCTGAGGACATTGCTGATGATATGCCTGCTCCGGCCCCTGAGCCTGCCTTACGGAGGTCAGATCGGGCTAGACACCCACCCGCTAGATATTCTGTATCAGAGTTCATACTGCTGACTGATGCGGGGGAGCCTGAGAGTTATGATGAGGCTGCGGAGAGCACGGAGAAGCATCTGTGGACAGATGCTATGCAGGATGAGATGCAGTCGTTGCAGAAGAATCACACTTATGACCTGGTGAGATTGCCTAAGGGCAAGAAGGTCCTGAAGAATCGGTGGATTTTCAGGATGAAGCAGGGAGACTCCTCCACACCTCCTAGATACAAGGCCAGGCTGGTGGTGAAGGGTTTTGGACAGCGACAGGGAGTTGACTTCGATGAGATCTTCTCACCAGTGGTGAAGATGTCATCTATTCGTGTCGTCCTTGGCCTCGCTGCGAGGCTAGATTTGGAGATAGAGCAGATGGATGTCAAGACGGCCTTTTTACATGGCGATCTTGACGAGGAGCTTTACATGGAGCAGCCTGAGGGCTTTAGTGTGAAGGGAAAGGAAGGTCTGGTGTGCCGCTTGAAGAAGAGTTTGTATGGCCTGAAGCAGGCCCCGCGACAATGGTATAGGAAGTTTGACTCTTTCATGGGGGAGATCGACTTCAGGAGGACCACCCTTGACCACTGCGTGTTTGTCAAGCAGTATGCTCCAGATGACTTTATCATTTTGCTACTGTACGTGGACGATATGTTGATCGTCGGGAGGAGCACTGCGCGCATTGCTGAGTTGAAGCGGCAGTTGGGTTCCACCTTCGAGATGAAGGATCTGGGTGCTGCGAATACTATTCTGGGGATGCATATTCGCAGGGACAGAGGAGCTAGATTACTTTGGTTGTCACAGGAGCGGTACATCCGCAAGGTGTTGCAGAGATTTGATATGGATGAGGCGAAGAAAGTGAGTGTGCCTCTTGCAGCTCACTTCAGGCTTACTGCTGATCAGTGCCCCAGCACACCCGAGGAGATCGAGGCGATGCAGAAGGTTCCGTATGCATCTGCAGTTGGGAGCCTCATGTATGCGATGGTGTGTACACGTCCAGACATTGCACATGCCGTTGGGACCGTCAGTAGATTTCTCTCCAATCCTGGGAGAGAGCATTGGAGCGCAGTGAAGTGGATTCTGAGATACCTGCAGGGGACGTCCGACTTGACGTTGAGATTTGGGGACAGTGAGCCCGAGCTGTTGGGCTACACTGATGCTGACATGGCTGGAGATGTGGATTCCAGGAGGTCGACGTCGGGGTACATGATTCTGTTTGCAGGGGGAGCTGTCTCATGGGCGTCGAGATTGCAGAAGTGCGTTGCACTGTCCACCACGGAGGCTGAGTTTATTGCGGTTACTGAGGCTGGAAAGGAGTTGCTTTGGATGAAGAGGTTCATCAAAGAACTTGGGTTCACTCAGGACCGATACACACTCCTGTGTGACAGTCAGAGCGCTATTCACTTGGGGAAGAACCCCACCTTTCACTCGAGGTCGAAGCACATCGACACTCGGTATCATTGGATACGAGATGTTCTGGAGCAGAAGGAGCTTGATCTTCAGAAGGTGCACACTGATGATAATGGGGCAGACATGCTGACCAAGACCGTGCCAAGAGGAAAGTTTGAGCATTGCGTTAGAATCGCCGGGATGGCGGTTTCTTCCGCCTCGATGTGAAGGGGGAGATTTGTTGGGTGTGGTTCCCATCCGAGTCGGTAAAAACCACCGGGCGCGCGCAGCAGGAGCAGGAACAGCGGAAGGTTGCAACGTCCAGATTTCTGAGGATGCAACAGCCTGGGCGATCTTTAATTCCGTTTTTTTTATAAAATCTGGAGCCGTTTTAGATTATGGGGAGGCGTGTCCCTTGAGATCTGTTGCACGTTTTTAGAGGCAGTTATGGAAAGGAATTAAATAATATATCTCCCATCTTCTTTCCATTAATGAGGTGCTGTAGCAATTTTTAGAAATACCACCGTGAGACCTTCTTCCTCGGACAGTTCTTTTTGCCTGGAGAAGCCGCTGCCTTCAGCCCCTGTGCATCTTTGCCGCAGGCCTCTGCCGCTGTCGCCATCTTTGCCGGGCCGCTGCCGCCATCGCCGTCGAGGCCGCTGCCGCCGTCGCCGGTCAAGGCCGCTGCACCATCGCCGCCGCCGCCCGTGGAGGAGCGTCCATTGGGCTGTCCAGGTTTGTCGCCGACCGGATTTGTTGGCGCATCTTGGTCGTGACTTGGAGGTTGAAGACGAAGAAGGAGAGGCTGTGCTTAGCCGTCTTGTTCGTGGATTTGGTGAACGTCATCTTTGACGTTGGGACGGATTATTCAATCCGTCCGGGTAACGCTTTCTCTATCCTTGTTGTACTTCTCTTTCGTACATTGTGCCTTTGTGGTTTGTTGGAAGAGGAAGGTTGTAGTGGTGTAGATCCTTTGTGGATCGTGTTTGTGGTGGAGGAGTGGAGATCCTTTGTGGATCGGTGGAGGGAAAGCCTGTAATCCGTGAGTGTGATTTTTCACACATCTTTAGTGGAGGCTTTCCGGGTTGGACTCCGATCGTCCCGTGGTTTTTCACCCAGTTGGGTTTTCCACGTTAAAATTTCCTGTGTGCTTTTATTATTTCCGCATTTTTTTTCTTGTTTGTATTTGCATACCGCTGAACGCGGTCGCACAGGTGCTTGCTCAAATTTGCAACAGGTGCTCTGGTCGGGTTTGTTCGCTCTCATTCCCAACAATAATATATATTATTCAAATTGAGTCGAATAATTTTTAATCGAATCCGATTCGACTCAATTTTCAAATGACTTTCAAGCCTTGAATATATGTCGAGCTTAATACTATTACAGATCCGATCACGTGATTTATCAACCAGTTGACAAGCTTTTCACGTAAAAAAATTATTTTGTCAGCTTTTCTTTCTCTGTAACTGTGTGCACGCTCGACCGCTCCATAGACTAAGACTGTACAAGTTGATTCGGTCGGACCGGGGCGTCATATTTGACCGCAAGCCCGCAACAGATATATTAAAAACTAGATATTATTATATATTGTTATATAAAATAAACATACTTTTGATTTTATTTATTCATTTAAATATTTAATTTTCCACGCTCATAGCAATAAATTCTCCGGCGTGCGTGTCTCTGCCTCCAGCGGACCAGCACCCTCGACAAGTCGCCCGCTGAGAGCGAGAAAGGAGAGAGAGAGAGAGAGAGAGAGAGAGAGAGAGAGAGCGCTCTGCCGTTGTGCTTTGCGCGTGGACGTCGGAAATAAGATGATGAGGACCGCCGGAGCACCAGCAGACCACGAGCTCCCCGACGTTCCGGCCGCCACGTGGGCTCGTCGCCATCTCGTCTCCGGCCCCACCCTCCACCTCCTCGGCCGCGACACGAACCCTCCGGCCGATTGCGGCGGCCCAAAGAAGAAGCCGGAATCCAAACTCACTGAACCGGCCGCCTCCCTCCTTCTCGACCGCTACGAGATAGATTGCATCACCCGCGAGCTCGACCGTTTCCTGCTCCGCGCTTCCATGGAGGCTTCCTCTGCCGCCAAAAAGCCCGGCGGCGGAGACGGCGGAAGAGTTTCTCGCGGCCGCAGAGCGGCGTTTCCGGAGGTGAGGGGATTCCGCGGGTTCCTTGTGCGGCAGGCTGTGGCTTTCTGTGGCTCCGGCGAGGTTTCCGATGTGGTTGCCGCCGCCGTCTGCGGTGGAAGTCGGGACAGGGGAAGTGCCGCCGGCAGAGGGATGGCGTATTTATGTAATTAAATTCCTGCTGTTGCAATTAATGTTATGTTTAGTTTTATTTTAATGATGTAGCCGCAGTCCGAAAAATTTTAGAAGTTCAAAACTATAAATCCATATAATTCATTCCAAAAAAATTTGTTTTTTAATCCCCCGAGAAATATCGGACAGAAGCACTCCACTGAGGCGGCCTGACCAAATGAACCGCACGGGTTGATCGTGTTCGCCCGAAGGGTCGCAAAGCCACTCAAAAGGAGGGGTTCGGACAAAGCACCAAGCAGGCAAGCACACACGGACACCTCAGTGGCCAGCGCCGGCGCTATACTGCTTTTGGCCGCCATCATCGCTGGACAGAACAAGAAGCCGTCTGAAGCTCTCACTGCTCCCTCTAATGACTCTCACGGATTTCTCTCTGATTGCTTGAATGAAACGGCTAGGGCGGGCTCCTATTTATAGGATCAAGATCCAATATCAAATTAGGAAGATGATCTCCTACTAAGGAGATTGTCTTATTTCTCCTCATAAAGATAATCTAAATATAGGACTCCTCCAAAATTAGGAATTATGGAGGCACACGAATTGATGAGGCGTCACAATCCAATAATTATACATTCTATTAATGATCTTCCTAAATAATATTCCTAAATAGGTTTAGCCCGGATTAGGAATCGAGGCCTCCCACGGATCGATGACGTGTCGCGATCCCGACAATCTGGGCACGTGGATCGCGGAGGTGTCATAATCTCAACAGCTGCACTCATTGCAATCCGCTGCCGCCTTGTCGGACCAACATTCGTCGACCTACTCCCACTGACATGCTCCGGCGATCGCCGACACCTTCCGGCGCCGGTTGCGACCCTCGACTGCCTTTGGCTTCGAGATCAAGACGGGTAAAAGAAGAGATATTCACGAGATCTTCTCAGGTTAAAGCTGTCTTGAGTTGGAGTGTCCACTTTTATAATAAATCCAATGCATAATTAATAATCACATGGGTTGCTACTTAGTGGGAGAAGAGTCAAAGTTTCCCATTTTTCTTTGCTGACACATGGGGTTTCACGTGGTGGGGGTAGGTGTTGAAGCTTCAAACCAACTTAACAGTAATCAGGAAGACTAAAGAGAGCTCTGAAGTTTTTCGGCAAGGACATGAGACAAATCATTCCTTCACTCTAAATTCCTCCTGCTCGCTCTCAAGTCTACTCGCTCTCAACACTCGCGGGAACACTTCAGAATGCAGTCTACAGCTGTCACGATTCTGATTTTTCTAAAACCGTGAATCGAACCGCTAAGGTAACGGTTCTTCAAATCAAAACCATATTTGGTTTATAAAACTACCTCCCGGAACACAAGACACGGCCGAGGGAAATTTTATGCCCAGAATAGCCGCCTTGTGGTAGCATCAGCACACAGGCTAATCTGTACCATATGTCACATATCCTGTCGGCTAATTTCTGATATCACAATGTCAACCCAACCAAAAAGAAGAACACAGAAGTCATAATTCACAGAAAGTAAATGTCCAAAATAGTACAACATAACAGGAAACTACATCAGCTCCTGTAATATCAGAGTATAAGAATTTGCTTGAAGGGCTACAACAAGGCGCTCAAAATGCTCGCATCTATTATCGAGAGGAGTGACGACATCATAGTATCACGCCATGTCCCCCTGGTCTAACTATCCCCTTGTGCTGGCTGCTGCTTCTCCGTCGGTGGGGTGTCCTAAAAAGTGGGTGTGGCAACCGTTAGTCATAAAGACTAAGTGTCTTCACATCCATTCGCCTCAACAACTCCTATGCACCGGGCGGAGGAAAACAAGGAGGAGCACAATATAATAGTAATGTAACAAACATGTGACGGGAGAGTGTTGATAAATCTAAAAGTACATTTATATATATTAACACTTCACTAATAAGCATGTAACTGCAGTAGGTATCACAATATTTATAAAACACATCTACACTAGCAATGTATCAAATCATAAGAGCAGAATTGAATTTAACTTATAAAAATGTTCATACAAATTTATAAGTTAAGGATCAGGTACAACAGAAAGTAACTCATCATATAAAAGTGCTCATACAAATTTATATGGTGAGGATCTTGTGCGATGCAATACAATACAATGAAATGAATGCAATATGATGACTCACTCATGCTTACACATGCATTTGCTATATCGACATAGGCCTCTAGTTCTCATTTTCGAGAGGTAGCGAACCTCTCAGACATCACCCGTCATGGCCAAACAGTGATAGTGGAGCGGGCTTCTCCACTACTAGGTTGGCATACACATTACTAGGTATAAGCCTTCGTACGTCTCAACACTATCGTCCTCCAACCAGCGGAGCTCCTGCATACTATGACACATAAGGGGTCTTCGGTAGATGAGAACCAAGAGCTCAGCCAAACTGTCCAAAACAACAAGAAAGGGATCCTTGGGGTGTAAACACCAAGGAGCTAGCCTAGCCCAACCGGCTCAACATGCACGGAAGGGGTCTTTGGGTAGTAAGCATCAAAGAGCCCAGCTCAACCGTCCTAGGTCTAACTGCCAGCTTCCATCGGTGTGACGACTGACAAGCCCATTGACCTGCCACATTAATCCTCAACACATGATCATACACTGTGTGTTAACCCACACACACAAATAGCCCCACACTTTGTCATGTTTCCAAACATCCAAGGGCTCCAACCGAGTCCCTTCATATCACATCTTACCCATGCTCATAAGCACGCAAGGGTTCCACACTGAGTCCCTTTTCCACTTTAACATAGGATTATTGGTGCACAATATTGTATGCTCAGTACTAGGGGGCCAATGACCGCGCTCGTCATTTAATCAAGGGCTATTTCTCTTCAATCCCCTTTCCGATATTCAACATACCTCTTTAACTAAATTAACGATCATTTTCACCTACTCACATTTTACGATCTTCAGTCATATCTGCTTCAGTCACAAAGAGATTTAGACAATGCAATTAATAACATCGTGACAATTACTCTTCCAAAATTATTAACCAGACGAGCTGCGATCTTAATATTATCTGATACATAACTACTAAACCTCATAAGCATTTAATCGATAATATAAGAGAATTTAACCAAACATCAACACCTCACCCTTAAGCATCACGGTTTACCAAAAACTGAGTTTCGGAAAGCTACAGTCCACCAAAAATTACGGGCAACCCCTAATCGGAAAGGTATTTCTGCACGGTTCTTAAACCCAGATGGACATTTCTATTCATCTTCTTCTTTTAGCCAACGTACAAAACATTCAAGTTCTTGCATCCTTTTTTCTCCCTCATTATACCACTATTTTTTAAGAAATCAAATCCACCATCTTCATAGTGAAGAGAGAAGATGATTGAAGACATTTCACGGCGATCGACGCCTTAAAATGAAAGTTCTAGTGTGGTCCTTTCCTAAGAAAACTGCATTAAACTCCCAAATCAAGCTCTCTTGAGCCGATGTCTCTCCTACATTTTGGATCTAAAGATCTAGCACCAAGGGAGAGGGTAAGAAGCTCACTTGGTTTCCGGCCATGGACCGTGTGCTCCTCCTTGGCGGCATGGCTGCGCTCGGCCTCTGGCAGTTGTTTTGTTCCTTTGTTCTTCCAAGGAAGAGAGTTGTTCGGTGAAGTAGACAAGTTTAGGGTTATCCCTTATAAGGAATGGCCGGTAAGCCGGTTTGATCTTGAGTTGAAAGTCTCCCTGTCATGTATCACCCTCTTATTGGACCGAACTTGTTATACATAAATAAATACGCCCCATGAACAATTGCCGAAATGGTTCAACCCACCTGTTCATCTCAGGCTGCAAGCTTCAAGTCAGCACGGAAAGGCATTTGACTCCAAGTCCATTCGTCGTGTGTACTCGATGCTTCGTCGAGATCATTCGATGATTCGTCGAGACAGTAAGTACGAAATTCGCCAAGTCATTGGTCAAGTGCTCTCGACGCTTCGTCGAGATCATTCAACAATTCGTCGAGACGGCAAGTAGGGTTCGCCGGGTCCTTTCGGTTAGTACAAGTGCTTTCGACGATTCGTCGAGTCCTTTCAATAAATTCGTCGAGTCCTTTCAATAAGTTTGTCAAGTAAGTAATCAAGACAGGACAAATGAATTCCGCCATGCAAGTCCATTCGTCGAGTGCTATCGACGATTCTTCTGGATCATTTGACGATTCATCGAGACAACACGAAGGGTTCGTCGAGTCTACTTAGGAGTTCTCTCATTTCATCTGGGCCCACTAGCCACTCAAAGTGACATAGAACTCGCACGTGGGGTCTAGGTCAAAATGGGGCGTTACATGGTTTGACCAGTTTCGGCTCTAGTTTTGGTTCCAACATAATTTCTTGAACCGTCTTGTTAACGATTCCCGTTCTTGTTCAACAAAAACCAAAATCAAATCTGCTACTTACGGTTCAGTCTGGTTCTATGGGGTTCGGTCTGATTCCAATCGGTTCTAAGCAAAATCAAACTAGCCCCCTTTTTGATGTTACGGGTTGCCTAGTCCTTAGCTCTGAGTCGGACCGGACGTTCAAACAGTCAAGCGAAAACCAAACAACAATGACAAATGGTTTTTTAACGTGAAAAACCTGAAAAGGGTGATTGAAAAACCGCGTGGTCGGATATATGCCGGGCTGAAATCCATTGTTTAGTTTTGTTTATAAGTATTCGAAGTTTCTCAAAGGGTTGCATGTCATATCTTAGTTACAAGCTTCGAGTACAAGGAAAAGAAAGAAAGAAAAGCCAAGTCCACGGAGCTTTCGTGATGTGTCCTAAGTGATGGACCACCTCTTCGTTGCGCACTTGGTTTCACTCTGTAAAACAAAATCACACAACCAAAAAGAAAAAAAAACATGATGCGATTTACATGGTTCGGCGAGAAACACCTACGTCCACAGGGAGGGGCTATCCACTATCACCGGTGAGAGAGAAAAATAGAGGCCAATAAAAAAATAACTCCACACTCTCAACCCTTAAAATAAGAACTATAACCCTTTATATTTATAGAAGAAATTAGGGTCAACAAAAAAATCAAAATATTTCCCTCAAACAACACACTCCCCTTTTATGGTGTCTTTAAACCCTTTGAGCGAGCGCGGCTTCGTGCACACGGATTGCTCGGTTGGGTCGGTTTGTTTTCCTAGTCTTGGTCAGAATCTTCCCGGTTTGATTTGGAATTTTTTAGGGGGAAATCTCATCAGGTGTGATTGCGGTTTGAGTTTAAACCACGCCAAACCGCATCAGTTTAACCCTTAGTAAGTATAAATATTATAGATAAATTATATAAAAAAAATAACATTATTATAATAATATTAAAAAATAATAAAATATTATAAAATTATAATAATAATAAATTGGTCGCAGTTCGGTTCTACTTCGGTCTGGTTCGGATCGGATCTAAAACTCCTGAAACCACTTAAGACTTGTAT
The DNA here is from genome assembly GCA_039513925.1 of Platanthera zijinensis. Classification (NCBI taxonomy): domain Eukaryota; kingdom Viridiplantae; phylum Streptophyta; class Magnoliopsida; order Asparagales; family Orchidaceae; genus Platanthera; species Platanthera zijinensis. Next base: position 14,447,931 of record CM077090.1, read on the forward strand.
GTTGTAGTTGCAATTCCGGTTCTGCTCCGGATAATAAAATGAAAGAACCACACCCGGACCAATGTTGTTCACGGGTCCAAAATTCAAACCGGAACCCGAGTAATTCGCGAACGGTTCGGTCCGATTCTTCGCGGTTCTGGTTCAATTTACGATTTTCGGTTTTAAGTGACAGCTTTAGCAAGCACACGAGAAGGCGTAGAACGCTCTCCTGTTGAAGCTCCAACTCCGTGGACTTAGCTTTTTTTTTCCTATCATCTTCTCTTTTGAGGCTTGTAAACAGAGAGGTGACATATCAATTTTCGAGAATTACAACTCCTGCAAAAACAAAGGAACTAGTTTATATTGGTGCGACACAAATCCCGCAGTGCGGTTTTTCACCATTTCTGTGTCTTTTACGCTAAAATGTCTCGTTTGTCGTTGATGTAAAATCTCTTTTGATTGTTTGCGTGTTTGGCTCACACTCGAGCTAAAATGGTCTAACTCTTTCGTCTAAATTATATTTTGGTTTTTTTTAACCGTACCACTCTTAGACAATACTGTAGGGATACTGCCAAAACTATTTTTAATAGTACTCAACAAGAAATTCTTTTTACATTAATTACGCTTTTCTTTTAGTCGCACACCACCTACTTTAATAACTTAGCTGACACAGACGATATATAAGCACATGCAAAGATACCAATAACTGTACTTAAATCATAGTGTGTTAGCTGACGTATTGATTTCGCATGATTTAATATTGATATTAATTAATATCGGAATTAACATTTTTGAAAACATACTTATTTAGCTAAAAATTGAAATCATTTGAGTTTGGTTTGAATTTTGTTCAAATTTAATTTATGTTAATTAAATATAAATAATGTAGGAAAGTGTGTATTGACTATTGCACAAATAATGCAATTCCGGTCGCAAGTGTTTCCAGCAAAATAGAAACGAGAAAAGTGGACAGTTGGGTTTCACTCATTACATGAGATTCTCAACAATCATTTTCATCACATTTTATTATTATTATATTAATATTATTATTTAATTTTTAATTTAATTTTAATATAATATTTCCTTTTAAATTAGTCTCATGATTTTTAAACATGGAAAAATTTTGTTTTAAATTATATAAAGTAGTTATATAATTTTTTGATTCATAGTGGAATACTGGAATTGAACATCAAACTTTTTGAAGTGTAACTTATAATAATAGTGTCATGATAGAATATTAATTTTAAAATATATATTTTATGCATAAATAGTGATTTAAAATGTTCATAAAATTTTATAAATAATATTATGAAATTTTTTAATAAAAAATATTTTTTTTAATAAAAAACAAAATTTTATATTACGCATAGAGTGAAATTGTTCTCCCTGTTGGGAAAAAATTCCTAGGACATTTTTGCCCCCGCAAAATTTGAACAAAAATATCGCCGTCATAGAACATAAAATATAAAAATAAAATTAGTTTTGAAAATTGAAAGTACAAAGTGTTATGTCACTCCCATTTTTATTGCGGAGAAAAGAAAATAAAAAGTGGATGAAGTTCCTTAGGTGAGAATGTGAGATCAAAGTTCCGTTTGGCACGGTGGCGGAGATCATAAATGCTTGGGTTAAATCGTTATTTGTTAAGAATCATTTAACAAACGTCATTTGTTTGAACACAAAGACTTGAGCTCTGCTTGGGTTAAATCGTTATTTGTTAAGAATCACTTAACAAACATCATCTTTTTGAACATAAAAGTGGATGAAGTTTTTTTGGTGGACGTTAACGAATGACAATTTAACCCTTATGTTCATGACCGCAACCACCATGCCAAACGGAGCTCAAGTCTTTTTAAACGACGGTTCATAGTCACCACTGCGTTTATGAATGCCACTGCAGAGCCAAATGTAATATAGCCTATTTCAGTCCAAACATATGATCGTACTTCTACGCCCATTTAAGAAAGGAGATGAACAGACAATCTTTAGATGCTGGCATCAATACATGATTAAGAACATGGATGAACATTAGGAATATCAAATGCAAGAATTTGTTGAGCAAGATAAGTGAATAGGGATAGATAAAAGAACAAAGAGAAGCTCTTGATAAGCTTATCAAATGATAAACTTATAGGTGAAACGAGATGTGTGAATGAATTGAGTAATATACCAAAATCGAAGAGAAAGTTGGTGAACTAAAGTAATGATGCAACCCTCGAATATTTGAGATGTATCAGAGTAAGCGATAAAATCGTGCTAGGAATTCCGTATTTAAGCATGCTTTAATGCGAGTCATCATGTAATGCATGATTAACTTCATGCGAAGGGTCGAACTGTACACGATTCAACTTATATTATTAGATGGGCTAAACTAGAGTTAAATATTATGTAGTGCGGTGTGGTTTAAAGTTGAACAAGGTGAAAGCTCGAGAGTTTGTAACATCTTAAATCTAATGAAAGTGGTCCAATGAGAGGCAGACCGGGATTTTGGTAGGGATGATCATTAAAAATCACAAACCGCAAAAATCATTCGTGTCAGACAAACTGCACATATTTTTAAACCGAACAGTATAATTTCTATGGTTTGTCCCACTCGTTTCTATTTGTTGTGGCTCTATGTTCTCATTCTTCCCTATGAGCTCCACTATAAGGTTCGCTCGTTCGCGCCTTATAAAGCTTTTGTCTATTTGTTGTTTCGTTGCTAGGAAGAAGGTTCATGTTTTTTAGGTCATGTACAACCTCGTATTCGCTGAGTGTGCCCTCCCCCAAAGAATTCGAGAACCTCGGGTCCAGGTTGGTCAGATAAGGCAAGTGGGGCAGGCAGAGCCGCACTTGCCCAGAAGGAGCAAAGGGCTCCCGCCAGGATAGGCGGGAAGGTTCTCAACAAAGCAAGCGAGTGGGTTGTGCATAGAATCCGCCTCTTGAGGAGTTACAGAAGCGAGTGTCTGGATCTCCCAGCATTCGCCCCTTCAAACGAGTGGTGCCCTCATGGACCACTCGCCCGGTGGGGTCCAAAGGTAGAAATTACCTGGATGCCCTTGAAGGTCTGCAAATAGCCTTTCAGAACAGCGGAGTTACGATGTTGGCAGACCCAATTGAGTTGTGTATAACCTCTCTAAACAACGAAGTTATGCTGGCGGCAGATCAAGTTTGGAAAATCTATAAATAGAACCGAGGGGGCACCTTTGGAGAGGCAGGCTCACAGATTCTCTTGCTTTCCTCTTCTTTAGGCTCTCTCTAAGATGTCCAAGCTCAGCATTGGCTTGGGAGGGAAAGTGCTCTAAGATCTTCCGGGGGTGAGGTGAGACCTCCTCACTGAGATCTCGGTTTTGTTCCTAGGTTTCCAAGTCTTGAGTTTAGTGTGCTAGCCCGAGGGAATTAAGTGTGAGGCCACACCACTTTGGGGAACGCCGAACTCCACAGAGATAGAATTTCAGTTTCAACACTTTGGTGCGGTGTGCGTGGAGAGTGGCTAGCATAGAAAAACCTCAGCTAGTTCCATGGCTGGATACGAAGGACAAGGTTCTGGCCGGGAGCAATCACCACCCCCACCGGGCATAGCAACAGTGGAAATGTTCGAAGATTTCAGAAAGGAGGTCATGGAGACCTTGCACCATTGGATTAGTGGCACCCGCAGCGACTGCTCTACACCGGTCGTCCCCAGTGGTCGCGCAACCCGCTTTGGGCGAGAACTCCCCGGTCAGGCGGACCGGGAAGGAGAAGGAAGGTGAAGGCAACGGGCAAGATCTCGTCGGGCCAGATCTTTTCCTTGACTCGTCGAGTGCGGGTCGGGTCAGTGAGGTGGCCTTGCGAGAGCCATCCACTCGCGTGGTAGGCGAGAGCCCCTTTAGATAGTTGATTGTATCAGCCCTAGTTCTAGAGGAGTTCAAAGAGCCGGAGATGTCTTACTACACCGGCAGGGATGACCCAGTTCAACACGTTCAATGGTTTGAGGATGCGGTCTCCATTAGGCAGATGACCGACGCTTTCAAGTGTCAGTTTTCTGTCATCTCCTTCAAGAACAAGGCGAGAGACTGGTTTCACCAGCTTCCCAACAGTTCAATCTACTGCTACGCAGATTTACGTTGGGCATTCTGTTGAGGTTCTCAGCTTTGAAAAAGAGGAAGAAGGGTGCGGAATTTCTTTTTGCAATCAAGCAGGGACTAGAGGAGACCCTGACAAGTTATGTGGACAGGTTCCAGGAGGAAGTCCTCGTTGTGGAGGAGGTGTCAGGGTTCACCCTGATATGGCATTTATATTGGGGTTGCAGGAAGGGTTCTTTAGGGTGGCTTTGAATCAGATTCCACCGCTGTATTTCGAGGAAGTAATGGAAAGACCGGCGCAGGAGATCGAGGGAGAGGAGGCAAACCCTAACTTTGCTAGGAAGCTGGCCAGGTTAGGAGGAAGTGAGGAGAAGGAGCAGGGAACAAACAAGCGTCGGGAGGAAAGAAGAAGGGACGAGCCCAGGGGGCAGGGTTTCCCAAGGCAGCAGCAGGGGTAGGGTTATCACGAACTCACAAACCAGCTAGGCTGGAGACAGTAAAAGGGACCTATTCAAGGTCAAGGGAGAAGGTTCCAAGGAGGAGGAAACTACCAAGGGAGCAGGGGAGGTTCAATCCCCCCGGATGGATATAGGGCCCAAGGCCTCCTCTCCCCCTGCAGCATTAAGATATGGCGATAGCGCGGGGAAGGAATGGGTGGAGAAGGAACGTCCAAGGAGGATAGAGAGAAGTGGAGGTAGAGTTGTCATATTGTGACTTCCATCAGGAGGAAGGTCACATAACCGCCACCTGCCCAGAGTTTCTGAAGCTGAGAAGGGCGAGAGGACAAGGGCAGCAACAGCCGGCGATCCGAATTTAGGAGATGGTCGTGGGGGCTGACGAAGACAAGTGTGAAGAGAGGGCCGATATAGGAGGCTCTGGGAGGACTGGAGTAATCCACAGGGGGGATCGAGGCCACCTGTAAGGGAAGCCTCCAAACTGTGTTCTGACGTAGCGTCGCCTCAACGTCCCAGACCCCACCTCCCGTGGAGAGGATTGCCTTTACCTCAAATGACATGCCAGATCACGAGGATCTGTTCTGCGACGCACTGGTGGTGCAAGCTGCGCTCAAGAACTTCACTGTCTCCCGAAACTTGGTAGACAATGGGAGCTCGGTCAACGTCATCTTCAAAAAGGCATTTGACGGGATGAAGATGGAGGCTAAGAGGGTGTTAGCCTCAGATGGACCGCTCTTCTGGTTCTCGGGGGAGAGGAAGAAGGTAGAAGGAGGAGTAGGGCTTAATGTGACTCGGGGGGGGGGGGTCAGTGTCGCAACTGTCGGTTTGTGATCGTAGACACCCCTAGCAGCTATAATGTCATCTTTGGCCGGCCCCTCATCAACGCGTTCTGCTACGTCCCCTCGTCCTTCCATCAGTGCCTCGAGTTCAACGATGGGGGGTAAAGTTCGGGTCCGAGGAGATCCTAAGGTGTCGAGGCAGTGTTATATCATCGCGGTCAACACCATTTCGTAGATGGGGGAGGCCGAAGCGATGGAGAAGGCGATGTAGGAGATGTTGGCAGAGTCAGGGGAGAAGCAAGGCCTCGTTCCAGAGGGGGATGCGAAAGAAGAGCCAAGAGGAGGGGAGGAGATGATGGGTGTAGAGGAAGCAGCGGAGGAGGAAGTCCTCGCCCAAGGAGAACAGGCAGTTGAAGATTGGGAGGAGCAGTCCCAGCTGGAGCCGGTAGAAGAGGTAGTAGAGCTGGAGGTTCTGACCCGAGTCGACAAGGTGGGGAAGGTGAGGGTCAACGGAGGCTTGGGCAAAGAGGACCAGGAGAGGATGCTGACATGCATTTAGAAGCACGTGGACAACTTCGCGTGGTGCACAGTGGATATGCCCTACATCGATGCGGACGTGGTTTGCCACAGGTTGAACCTCGACCCGAAGGTCCGCCCTATCCGCCAGAAGAAATGAAATATGGTAAACAAACTCGAGGGGCCTATCAAAGAGGAGTTCGAGAAACTTCTCAAGGTCGGGTTTGTGTCAGAGATCTAGTTTCCGGGATGGATCTCAAACGTTATAATGGTGAAGAAAGGGGATGAGAGGTGGATAATGCGTGTTGATTTTTCATTGTTGAATAAAGCATGCCCCAAAGATTGTTACCTTTTGCCTAGGATCGACGCACTGGTTGACGCAGCCGTCGGTTTCCCTATAATGAGTTTTCTAGATGCTTTTTCAGATTATCACCAGATCAGGATGCACCCTCCGGATATAAAGGACATGTCTTTCATCACAAGCAGCAGGTGTTATTGTTATAATATGATGCCTTTTGGACTGAGGAACGCAGGGGCAACCTATCAAAGGATGATGGATAGGGTATTCCGGGAACAGAGGGGGAGAAACCTGAAAGTATATGTGGATGACCTACTGGTGAAGAGCAAGGATGTGAGCTCTCACCTAGCTTCAAGACCTGGAAGAAACTTTCTCCACCTTGCGAAAGTTTAAAATGAGGTTGAATCCCCAGAAGTTTGTTTTCAGGGCAAGTCGGGGAAATTTCCTTGGACACCTCCTGACCCCCGTCGGGGTGGAGCCCAACCCAAATAAAGTAAAAGCCATAGTAGAACTAGAATCGTCGAGGAATGACAGGGAGGTCCAGCGCCTGACAGGGAAGCTTGTAGGGCTAAGTAGGTTCCTTTCTCGGGTAGGAGAGAAGTGTTCACCCTTCTTCAGGGTACTATGGGGGTCAAAAGTTTGAGTGGTCCAAAGAGTGCGAGGAGGCTTTCCAATCTTTGAAGTGTCAACTCACCAAGGCTCCACTACTCCAAGGACCCAAAGAGGGGGAAGACTTGACCCTGTATCTCAGAGTAGGGGCAGAGGTCGTAAGCTCTGTCTTAGTTCGGGAAGAGGGTAAGAAGCAAGTACCAATTTATTACGTAAGCTAGGTCTTGAAGAAGCCAGAGCTCAGGTATCCTATCCTGGAAAGTTGGCCTTTGCTTTAGTCATCTCGGCCTGGAAGCTCCGACCCTACTTTCAAGACCACTCGATTCGGGTGGTGAAAGATCATCCGCTGCGTGGCATCTTCGAAGGGGTGGAACTTTCGGGGAGGTTGGCAAAGTGGTCAGTAGAACTGAGCGAGTTTGACGTTTCCTTCGTTCTGTGTCTGTCAGTTAAGGTGCAAGCGGTGGCGGATTTTCTGGCAGACTGTGTGGTGGAGTTGGAAGAGGTTGGACCTGACCATTTGATTTCTTAGAAGCTTCTAGTGGATGGAGCTTCGGGAATACATTCCTTGGCAGCAGGGGTGGTTTTTGGAAAGTCCCTAAGGGACAAAAATTGAGCAAGCCGTGGTGATACACTTCACCGTAACCAACATCCAGTCGAAATATGAGGCGGTCATCGCAGGGATGCGGCTCGCTAAGGAGCTAGGGGTGCAAGACGTGGAGGTGTTGACGACTCGATGGTGGTAGCCTCACGGGTCAAGGGAGAGTTTGAGGCAAGGGAGCCGACCTGCAACAATATTTACTCAGGGTAAGAGGCCTTATTGGAGGATTCTGGAGCTTCTCGATTCGACATGTACCATGTGAAGAGAATGTTGCGGTGGATCATCTAGCTAAGTTCTATCCAAGGGCAGGAGGGACCGTGACGAACTTGTTCCGACCAACCATAGAAGAGGGAGAGCTAATGGAGATAGATCAGCGCCCCTCATGGAAGGATCCATTCATCACATTTCTAACCACCGATGAGTTCCCAGGGGAGGCCACAGACAATAAGCGCTTCAGGCACAAGTCGGCATACTATCTGTTACGCGAAGGAGAGCTGTTTCGGAAGACTCTCTCGGGACTTCTGGCCAGGTGTGTATCTGAGGAAGAGGTTCCTAGAATCTTAGAGGAGGTCCATTCAGGAGAATGTGAGAGCTACTCGGGGAGCAGAACCCCGGAAGGTAGGATCGTTCGGCAAGGGTATTTTTGGCCCACCTTGGGCATGGATGCGGAAGAATTCGCAAAGAAGTGTCTTAAGTGTCAGCTATTCGCGTCGTTGCAACTCCTACCCGCCTAGAGGCTCAGAAGTTTCACGACACCTTGGTCATTTGCAATTTGGGGAATAGACCTAGTGGGGCCTTTTCCACAAGTCAGCGGGCAAAGGAGAATTCTCTTGGTCATGATCGATTATTTCTCGAAGTGGCTAGAAGTCAAGGCCCTTGCCGAGGTGACCTCCCAGGTGATTCATAACTTTGAGTGGGGGGAAATCATCTGTCAGCATGGACTGCCTCAAGCCATAGTCACCGACAACGGGCCACAATTCGCTAGTGAGGAGTTCATCAGCTTCTGTGGCCAGCTCGGGATTGATCTCAGGTTCGCATCGGTCCACCACCCTCGGAGTCACGGACAGGTGGAGGCGGTAAATAAGATCATTGTAAATTTGTTGAAAAAGAAGGTGAAGAATCTAAAGGAAGCTGGGTAGAACAACTCTCATCAGTTCTTTGGGCCCTGAAAACCACGCCCAATACTACCACAGGAAAAACCACATTCAAGCTTTCACATGGTTACGAAGTCGTGCTTCCCGTGGAATTCGAAGTTAAATCACTGCGGGTTATTGCAGGAGAAGGGGAAGGAGACTGGAGAATCAAGAATTAATGCGAGATGTGGCTCACACTAGACTTGGTAGAGGAGCTTCACAACCTAGCCATCATCAGGAAAGAAGAGGTTAAGCGTCGAATGACCAAGTATTTTGACAAACATGTACGTATTAAATTGTTTGTAAAAGGCGGCCTTGTCTTGAAGAAGATAAACGCGGCTGAGAGATCCGCATCAGTGAGAAAGCTCAATCCCAATTGGGAGGGTCCCGATGTAGTATAGGAAGCACTAAAATCGGGGGGGTTATCACCTCCAGAATGTGGAGGGGGTAACCATCAGCCACACCTGGAGTGACGATGATTTGAAGCGTTTCTATCCCTGAATGAATGGAATGTATGCCTTATCTATAACTATTTTCTCTCTCTTAGTATGCCCCCTCTTAAGGCTTGAAAAACAAGTCGAAAACTAAGTCCCTAACTGCTCCTGCTGTCAGGCTTTCACCTGGTTGTCGGGTCTAAGGGCCCTTGGTGGACGTGGTGAGGTATTTTGGAACCAAGTCCCGAGCTGCTCCCGCTGTCAGGCTCTCACCTAGCTAACGGGCTTGAAGGACCCTCGGTGGACGTGGTGAGGTATTTTGGAACCAAGTCCTGAGTTGCTCCCTCTATCAGGCTCTCACCTAACTGACGGGTCTGAAGGGCCCTCGGTGGACGTGGTGAGGTATTTTGGAACTAAGTCCCGAGCTGCTCCCGCTGTCAGGCTCTCACCTAGCTGACGGGTCTGAAGGGCCCTCAGTGGACATGGTGAGGTATTTTGGAACCAAGTCCCGAGCTGCTCCCGCTGTCAGGATCTCACCTAGCTGACAGGTCTGAAGGGCCCTCAGTTGAGTTTATGTCCAGACGTCGTTGAGTGTGTGTTGATACAAGTCCTGTGTGTCGACACAAGCCTTTCAGACTCAAAATAACTGTTGTTGATAGATAGTGCTGAGTGTGTGTCGACACAAGTCCTATGTGTCGACACAAACCTTCTTCAGGTGTCGACACAATTCTTGGGTGTCGACACATGCCTTTCTTCTGGTGTTGACATAACTCCTGGGTGTCGACACAGCTCCTACTTTTGGTGTCGACACAATTCCTGGGTGTCGACACAGCTCCTGCTTCAGGTGTCGACATAATTCATGGGTGTCGACATAGCTCCTGCTTCAGGTGTCGACACAATTCCTTACAAGTGTCGATACTTGTACTTAGAAATTTTTCCTGCATTCCTTAAACCTACACACTGAAACTCAAACATCCTATCAAATACAAATTGATGTATATCATTGAGTAAGGGGAGGCTTCTCCAAATTTGGTACATATTTTCCAGTGTATCCAACAATCTCTCCCTATTTGGAGAAGTCATAACCCTTAGTCAAAGATATACACCAAACATAATAAATCAAAGAAAAAAAAAGATGTTCATACATTTCACTGCAGGGTAACATATAAACATAGATAATGGCTAAACTCAATACTGAAAATGATGTCATTCATTAATCAGAAAATTATTTAGGTTTACATGTTTCTTTAAAGAACAAAAATCAAAAGATTACATTGTTCTACATATTAGCCTATCTATCCTAAGATTGACTAGGCTCCTTGATTACTATCCCTTTTCCAAATTTGATATTAGCCTGCACATTAGGTTCAATATCATCAGCTGGTTTCTTTCCTTTCAGGTCTTTCTTCTTCAGTTCTTCAGTCTTGATCCTTTGCCTTTCAAAATAGTGAAAAGGCTTTGGGAAGTACTTGCTAGGCTCCAGAGCATTAACAGATAACTTCCCAGCTTTAGCATTCCCCCTATACTGAAGTATAGCCTCTTGACTTGCCTGGTACTTGATCCACTCTTGCTCAGAGTACCATTTTCCTCTTTCATGTGTCTTGTCCTTCACAGCTTTCCAGACAGTTAAAATAATGTCCCTGGAGGTAGGACTCCACTGCTCAAAATCAGGCTTCAGTTCTGCCTGTTCTCTAAACCTTTTGAAAGTTGTGCCTCCCTCTGAGCTTTCTATGCAGCCTCTGACATTTCTACCTTTTTAATAATAATATTATGTGTCTCCTGTTGAGGGTTATACATTTACTGAACTTCTTGATGGACTATGTCAAAATCAGCTGGAGGATAAATGACCTGTGTAACCTCTGGCTGATCCCCTTTAATGTAAGCAGGTTGAACACCAGACTCAGCAGTATTATCATCCTCACATAGGGGTGGAAATCCAAGTGTAGCTCTGATGGTATTAGATACCCATTTTGCATGATTAAAGCTGGCTTTGACTAATATTCTCTCCCCCTTTATGACTTTTCTGACTATATAATCTCTCAGATCATTCTTTTGAAACCTTACTTGATCAGCCAGATATTCTGTACCTTCTTTGTAGTAGGCTTTGAATTTAGTCAAGTGATTAGAAATAGTCTTTTGAGAAGCTTCAATGGCTGTTTGGACAGCATCTAGATCTGCTTGTATGTGCTTTGATACTTCAGTTTTCAAATCAGTAGCAATACTTCCCAGTTTTTTGAGAATTTCCTCATGTGAGTCCTTGAGATTTTCATTTGATCTGAATTGATTTTCTAAAATATATCCTTGCTTAACTACAATGTCCTCAACTTCAGTCTTTATGAGCTATTGTTGCTCAGCCAAATATACTACAACATTACCTCCCTTATGGAAGCAATCTGTCATCTCTTTCTTATTCAAGTTGACTTCAAATCTGATGGATTTAATGTCTTGAGCCAGCTGGAACTGTAGTTCTTTATGTAACTCTTCCATATATTTCTCCAAAGACTGCCTTTGTTCATCCAACTTGACTTGTAGTTGGACCAGTAGTGAACTGAAGTCCATGCTTTGAGCAGGTGGTGGAGTGACTGTTTGTAAGGCTTTCTTATAGCCTGTGCTCCTTTTCCTGATTGCAACTAATTTTCTCTTTTTAGCCATGGAGGCTTCTTCATCATCAGAAGATTGAGATGAGCTTTCTATATCTATAGTTGCTTTATTAACTGGGGCATCCAGTAGCTCCTCCCCCTCAGTTCCTTGTAGTTCCTTTTCTACTCTTTGCTGCTCCCCCTCAGTCCTTGCTGTAGATAAATCAGGGAATAATTCCTCCAAAGTTACCTGCTGCTGCATCTGAACAGGAGGAACAAGGTTGGCTTGTGAAGCAAAAGGTTCTCCCTGGACATCTAGATTTTTGTCCAGGGTCCTCTCAACACTGGAGCAGTGGACTTGCTCATCTTGAGCTTGATCTGTCATTTGCACATCTTGTACTTCAGTCTCAGTATTAACCTGTGCTTCCTTGTTTGTGTCTGATACAATGTCCATGACAGTATCAATAACATACTCACTTTCTAGATCAGCTTCAGCAATACCTCCCCCTTGGGCAGGTAGCTGCGATTGTTCAGTGTCTTGTACTACTATTTCAGGGTGCTCTCCCCCTGGAGTTGAGGTCATCTGATGCTCTGGCTGCTGACTGCTCTCCACTTGATCTTGAGCTACTTTTCTTGTTGGTCTTCATCTGAACTGAAGACTACCTTTTCTTCAGAATCACTGGAGGATTCTGCTTCCTGAACAATTACTTTCTTCTTCTTATCCTTCTTGACCTGTTTCTGTAGAGTAGAAACCTCCTTGGTCAATACTCTATTCCATCTGCAGAGAATCCTCACATCCATCCTCCTCATATGATTGATCTTACATCCTGGCAGTTGATTCATAATATCTGGGATAGTTGAAGCTAAATACAAGCTCAGGATTCTACCCAGATTTGGCTTTTTAATTTCTTCTTTGATCTTGTCAAACACTACTGATGACCAGTCTGTTTTTACATTGAATATGACTTTGGTCATTATGTTGAACATGTAGGCATATATCCTATCATGTCCACCAGTCTTACAGAGAATTACTTTGCCTATGATTTCTGAAAGAAACTTACCTTGGGAATTCATCCCCTTCCTGGTAATTGACGATCCTACCTTGGTATTTGGATTCAATCCACACCAATTTAGTACATCTTTCATCATAGATGGAACAATGTCATCATCTTCTTTAACCCGAGGAAGTTGAAGCGACTTTTTGATCGTCTTAAGTGTGAGTTTTACTCTTGAATCAGAACTGTGGCTTTCATCTTCTTTCCGTCATAATCCACATTTGCAGACGAGTAGAATTCAAGGACTTCCTTCTTCCAAATTCTTGTAGGTTTAGAGACCAAAAACTCCAAGCCATTTTCAGAAATTAGGGTAATCACACCCTTAATGTCCTGTGAAGCTGTCTCAAATCACCCGCGAACCAGCTCGTATCCTTCATTCACCTTGTCGTCCTGGTGTGGCGCCATTGACGAGAGAGAGAGAAAGAAGAGAAAAGAAGTGATTATCTATGTCGACACAAGGTCTAGAGTCGAGAATTCTGAAGGCGTAGTCGACCAGATTTTATCTCCCCTTATTTATAGTCTTCGTGTGAATGATAGGTCAACGGACAGCACCTTACTTAGTAATAATACTAGTCGACAAAGTATTACATGTGTCGACATAAAAGACTTAGATCTCGACAAAACTTGTTTTTAGTCAACACGTCTATGTGTCAACATACTTGTGTCAGTGTCAACACGGGCTAGTCAAGTCTCGACAGAGTGTGTCGACACCAATTCTTGTGTCCACACAAATACTGTTTATATGTTGGCACAATATACTGAGAGTGTCGACACAATTTGCTTGTGTCGACATAAACTTTCTTACTTAACCAAATTTCCTGAGAAATTTTGTGCTTACATATTCTACTTAGAAAAGCTTGTGCTGACATATTCTAGGTTCAACATACCTAATTCAATTTTAAAAAAATTGAATTTAGTTTCATTCAGAGGTTTTGTAAAAATATCAGCAATTTGATTATTTGTGTTCACAAATTTTTGACTAATATCTTCCTTCTCCGCATGTTCTCTGATGAAATAAAACTTAATTTCTATATGCTTAGTTCTACTGTGTGAAACAGGTTTTTAGCAATAGAAATAACACTAGTAGAATCACAAAATAGTGGAATTCTACTTACCTTGATGTCATAGTCTTCAAGTTGATGCTTTATTCACATCAACAGTACACAGCAGCTGTCTGCAACTATATATTCTGACTCAGCAGTTGAGATTGCTACACTTGTTTGCTTCTTGCTGCTCCATGACACCAGCCTTCCACCTATGAATTGACAAGTTCATGTGGTACTCTTCCTGTCTTCTTTGTATCCTGCAAAGTCTGCATCTGAGAAGCCTGTTAGTAAGAAATCTCTATTCTTAGGGTACCAAAGACCTAGATTAGGTGTGCCCTTAAGATATCTCAAAATTCTCTTGATAGTAGTGTAATGAGATTCCTTTGGGCATGCTTAGTACCTAGCACAGATACATGTAGCATACATGATGTCAGGTCTACTAGCAGTCAAGTCGAGTAGAGAGCCAATTATCCCTCTATACAAAGACTCATCAACAGGTTTCCCTGTCTCATCTTTGCCTATAGGTATACTTATTCTCATTGGAGTTTTCATGGTGGAGGCTGAGTCCATTCCATATTTATTAATCAATTCCTTGGTGAACTTAGACTGAGATATGAACAATCCATCATCAGTCTGTCTAACTTGAAGTCCCAAGAAGAACTTTAGCTCACTCATACTGCTCATTTCAAACTTCCCTTGCATAAGTTTGGCAAACTTTCTACAAAGGTTATTTTTAGTAGATCCAAAGATAATGTCATCAACATATATCTGGACTAGGATGATCTTGCCTTTAGATTCCCTAAAGAATAGAGTTTTGTCTATCTTTCCTCTAGAAAATTTATTCTCAATAAGAAAAGCAGACAAGGTTTCATACCAAGCCCTAGGGGCTTGTTTCAAATCATATAGAGCTTTCCTAAGCCTATATATATAGTTAGGATAGTGAGAGTCTACAAAACCTGAGGGTTGTTCAACATAGACTTCCTCTTTTAAGTCACCATTCAAAAATGCTGACTTTACATCCATCTGATATACCTTGAAACCTTGATAGGCAATATAGGCCAAGAACAACCTTATAGCTTCCAGTCTTGCCACTGGGGCAAAGGTTTGATCAAAGTCAATCCCTTCTTCTTGCATGTAGCTTTTTGCTACCAGTCTGACCTTGTTCTTGATTATGGTGTTATTTTCATCAAGTTTATTTCTGTAGATCCACTTGGTTCCTATAACATTATGATCCTTTGGTTTAAGAATCAGTTCCCAGACTTTATATCTTCTGAATTGATTCAGCTCTTCTTGCATAACATCAATCCAGTTTGTGTCTAGAATGGATTTTTCAAGCTTTTTGGGTTCTATCTGTGACAAGAAGCTTGAACATAGAACACTGTTCATGCTCTTGCTCCTGGTTAGAACACCTTGACTTGCATCACCAATGATTTGGTGAGCTGGATGATCCTTCAAGTGTCTTCTTGCTGGAGGAAATCTGCCAACCTTTTGGCCTTCTTCATTTTCCTCATCTCGATGCACTTCACTGTTTTCTTCTTCATCCAGTGAATCTTGTTCTCCCCCTGGACAACATGCATCCTTTTCTCCATCCATCCTATCAGGTGCTTCTTCATTTATGGTCAGCTTGTCCAGCCTGTCCTTTAAACTTGTAGAACTACCTGAAGAGCTAGAAAATTCACTGTTAATCAACTTAGACTCATCAAATACTACATGGACAAATTCTTCTACAACTTGTGTAGTCAAGTTGTAGATCATATATGCCCTACTATTATTGTTGTACCCAATAAATATCCCTTCTAGGAATTTGGCAGCAAACTTAGTTTGGTACTACTTACCATTAACTAGGACATAACACTTGCTACCAAAGATTTTGAAGTAGGAAATGTTTGGTTTTCTGCCTTTCAAAATCTCATAGGGAGTCTTCTTATATTTCTTATTGATGGAGTCTCTATTGAGTACATGACATGCAATATTTACTGCCTCAGCCCAGAAGTACTCAGGGAGAGTAGTGTCACTAAGTAGTGTTCTACTTGCCTCAATTAGAGTCCTATTCTTTATTTCAACAACTCCATTTTGCTGAGAAGTTCTAGGTGAGGAGAACTCCTGATGAATCTCAAGTTCTTCACAGAACTTTGTCATACACTCAGACTGAAATTCAGTTTCATGGTCCCTTCTAATTTTGACCACTGAAATATTAAACTCATTCTGAATTTGTCTAACAAAAGTCTGGAAGACAGTAGGGGTTTCAGATTTTTGGCTCAAGAAGAAAACACATATGAATCTAGAATAGTCATCCACAATAACTAATGTGTATACTTTCCTACCTAGACAATGAACTGGCATAGGACCAATCAAATCCATATATAAGAGATATAGACATCTCATTGAATCTTTGGTATCAAGTACTTGGAAAGAGGACTTAGTCTGTTTACCCTTTTGACAAGTTGAGCAAACACCCTCTTTAATGCACTTGATCTGAGGACCATTCCTCACTAACCTCATACTAAATAGTTGTCCTATTGACTTATAGTTCAGATGAGCCAGCCTCTTGTGCCATTGGACACACTGTGATGCTTTCTCACCTGCAACTAGACAAATGGGTGAGATGTTATACTCACAATCAAGGTTAAGACAATATACATTCCTTTTTCTAGTGCCAGTCAGAATGATCTCTTGCTCACTTGACCTCCTTATTTGGCACTCCCCTTTGAGGAAAGAGATGTCATAACCTAGATCACTAAATTGACTTATGCTAATCAGGTTATGTTTCAGACCCTTCACATAAGCTACTTGAGTGATAGTAATAGAATTACTAGAAATGTTACCAAATCCTTTGATGATTCCTTTTTCAGATTCACCAAAGATTACTTTGGGTCCATTCTCTATGGGTGCATAGTCCCTCAACATTCTTCTTGTTCCAGTCATGTACTTGGAACATCCATTATCCAAGTACCATATAGGGGTATGGTCACTTGGATTCACCTGCATCAAATAAAGATTTACCTATCCTTAAAACCCAAATTGTTATTGGGTCCTAGGTTCTTGTTAGTTTGAAATCTATCATGCTTACCTGCAGCTTTTCTGATAGATAAGCTATTCTTGTTTTTAACACTTGTGTTGAACCAACAATCCATGGCAAAGTGACCCACCTTGTCACAACACCAACACTCAAATCTATTGTACATTCTCTTTGATACATGCTTCTCAACATTGTTGTCAGCATTCCTTTTAAGTGTTGGTGCTGGAGCAGTATAACCCAAGGATTCCTTAAGAACATGATGAGTTTGCTTATAGAGTGGCCTATTGGCATATACACCCTTGCCAATGAGATCTTCATACTCACAGTGACCATGAGTAATATCATGATCATACATGTTTGTTGGTTGCATCAATTTCCTAAAGGAAATAGGAGGTTTTGTGGCTAGTGGCTGAACTGGGCCTTTGCCTTTTCCTTGAGAATAGGCTGCCCTAGTTCTTTCCTTGAAGCCTAGTCCTGTCTTTCCTTTCTGAGATATGAAGTTACATATTAAAGGCAAGACAGACTTTGGCTTTGAAAATTTAGTCACTAGATCCCTTTCTTTCTGGAGTCTTGCTTCTAGATTTTTGATGTGACTTTCTTTGAAGAAGATTGTGCCCATCTGAATAACAGTTATGTTTTTCAGTTTGGCAACCTCCTTCAATTTCAAATCTATCAGATTGGCTGAGTCTGTTACAGCCTGTTTGAGAGATTCAATTTCCTTGGCCTGCTTCTTGACAAGGAATCTGCTCCTCTTAAGTGCTTGCAACAAACCACCATACTCATCAATTAATTGATGTACATCCCCCACAGATTCAGAACCATCCACTTCTCTTGAAGTTGATGCTACTGATTCTAATCCAGAAAAATAATCAGAAGCTAAGGGAGAACTGTATACCTTACTTGGACCAGGCTGATCCTAGCACTGATCATCTTCTGATAGAGCCATCAGCCCTTTACAGCAATAGTCTTCAACTTCATTTATGGAGTCCAGCATTTGTAAGAATTCTGATTCCCTAGAATCCTCTTCTGTAGAGAATAACCCAATATATGCTTCTACATCATCTTCTTCTCCAGATTCTGAGGATGAAGAGTCTGTCCAACTCTTCTACTTTTGAGCAATAAATGATTTCTCCTTCTTGTCTTTTACTTGATGCTTCTTCTTGTCCTTAGACTCCTTCCTCTTATCAGGACAGTCAGCTATGATATGTCCAGACCTGTTGCAGCAATAACAAACAATCTTAGAATTAGTTTGTTTACTAGGATTTGAGGCATACTTGTCCTCCTTGGAAGTCTTTTTTTTTTTCTTGTAATAATCATCCTTGGAAAAAAATATTGAAGGTTTGGTTCTCCATTTTTTCTTTTTCATAAACCTTTGAAACTGCCTTGTAAAGGCAGCAAAGTCTTCATCAGAATGGTGGCTGTCTGATGTACTGATTTTAGGATTTTCTGCTTTTGCCTCAGCACTTCTTCTGGGTGAAGAAAGATACTTTCTCCTACCCTTTCTTGTGTCTTCAGCCTTGAAGGCTACTGACTTATCTTTATACTCAGACCTGCTGCTTTTCTCTTCCTCCTTTCTGACAGTGAGCTGCATTTCATAAGATAGCAGCTTTCCAAATAATGTGGGTGGAGGTGTATTAGCAAGCCTGGCCACCTCTCTGATGACACATATCTTTGTATCCCAGTCCTTGGTTAGTCACTTGAGAAACTTGTCATTCAATTCATATTTGCTGAAGACTCTTCCATAGGTCATCAACTCATTTACTATTTTGAAGAACTTCTTATAACATTCTGAAATGCTGTCAGACTTGGCTTATTTAAAACTTTCATATTCTTGATTCAGCATAGATTTCCTATCCTCTATAACTTCTTTAGTTCCCTCCATGTAGACAATCAAGGCGTCTCACATCTCCTTAGAGGTTTTGTAATGTACTAAGTTCTGAAATGTGGCATCATCTATAGCACTTACAATAATATTTTGTGCTCTTTTGTCTAATGTTGTCAGGATGATCTCATCCTTAGTTATTTCAGAAAAGCTCTTTGGGGTTTGCAGATTTGCATCAAGAGATGATACCTTCATTGGAATGAATGGACCTTCTTGTACTGTAATGTAGATTCTCGGATCAGATGCTTTCATGAACAACCTGACCCTTTTCTTCCATATCCCAAAACTTTCTTTCCTTTAGATGAGCAGTTCATGGATCCAAATTCCTTCTGATTCTCATTTGAACTCATTCTTGCTATTTGTTAATTGCCTTGGAGATTCACTCAGACTGTTAGGTCTATCTTTGAGTAACCTCCCTCTGATACCACTTGAAAGACTTGATTTCAAGAGCCCAGACACCTAGAGGGGGGTGAACAGTTTCTAATTTTCTTTAATAAATTTAGGCAATTAACTAGATCTATCACAGCATAGAATATTCACAGCACAACACAGTACACCAGATTTATAGTGGTTCCCCAAGTTATGGGTATATCCACTTTCCCCCTTCGTCTATCCAGCAGAGAACTGGATTCAGCCTAACTTCCTTCCACTAACTCAGATTCACTAATCTTACAACTCAGAACCTGATAGGTTCCTACAGCTCAGACTTATACAAGTCCTACCTCAGATTCTTCCCAAGAACCCTACCTCAGGCAACAGCCCTACCTTAGCCTTTATCACCAAGCTTACAATTCAGACTTTCACAAGTCCTACACCTCAGGCTCTAATCCCTACCTCAACCTTTATAAACACAGGCTTACAACTCAGATCTATAAAAGATCTTACAAGGAAAAAGAATATTTAGTTGTACAAAAAATTCACCCAGATAGAACTCTCAATTGGTGTGAGCTTCTTGATCAGTTCTTGAATAAATTGTATACTTCAAATCCAACCTGACTTAGCTTTTTCAAATCTTCTTGATTGAACAAAATGAGGTTGATCTGACTTGGTGTAGAAGTTGATCTTCAGACAGCTCCCTTCTTAGATTCAGAATTAGATCTGAATCTTTCTTGCAGACTGTTCAGGATCTGCCTTCTTAAGAGTTCCCTCTTTCTTGTTGTTGAATTCTCTCTCTGGTTCTGTGTTGGTTTGTTCCCTCTTAATTACTTCTTAATTACTTGCTTGGTTGTCATGAATCAGTCCTTTATATAGAGTTTCTCAATGATTACTGGTTGATCCGGTTTGTAACAACCTTCTGACAGTTCTGACAAAAGTGTCAGACTTATTGTTTATGACAGCTGTCAAGTCTTCAGCCGTGACAGCTGATTCCGTAGTGAATTTATATCTCAGCAGGAAATACTCAGCAAATTACTTCACATGTGTCGGCACAAATAGACTAAGTGTCGACACAAGTCTTGATGATGTCGACACAGCACTCAATGTGTCGACACAGTCATTCTCCTGCTTCTCGACACAGCTTTTGTTGTATGTGTCGACACAAGTCCTGTGTGTCGATACAACTGCTCCTGGTCTCGACATAGCTGATGCTGACAGATGGCGTTGAGTGTATGTCCAGACATTGATGAGTGTGTGTCGACACAAGTCCTGTGTGTCGACACAACTGCTCCCGGTCTCAACATAGCTGATGCTGACATATAACGTTGAGTGTATGTTCAAACGTCGTTGAGTGTGTGTTGACACAAGTCCTGTGTGTCGACACAAGCCTTTCAGACTCAGTATAGCTGTTGTTGATAGATGACGCTGAGTGTGTGTCGATACAAGTCCTGTATGTCGACACAAACCTTCTTCAGGTGTCGACACAATTCTTGGGTGTCGACACATGCCTTTCTTCTGGTGTCGACATAACTCCTGGGTGTCGACACAGCTCCTGATTTAAGTGTCGACACAATTCCCGGGTGTCGACACAGCTCCTGCTTCAGGTGTCGACACAATTCCCGGGTGTTGACACAGCTCTTGCTTCAGGTGTCGACACAATTCCTTACAAGTGTCGACACTTGTACTTAGAAATTTTTCCTACATTCCTTAAACCTGCACACTAAAACTCAAACATCTCATCAAATACAAATTGATGTATATCATTGAGTAAGGGGAGGCTTCTCCAAATCTGGTACATATTTTCCAGTGTTCCCAATAACAGGCGTGATCCAGATGAACTTGCGGGATTTGCATGGCGTAAAGGCCCACTCGGCAAGATCCACTCGGCAGACCTACTCGGCGGATCAGCCCCGCTGAGTAAGGGATCAAGGTCGTCTCCCACCGGACTCGGTTCACGGGCGCGAGCTGCAAGGGCACTACAGTCACCGCCTAAGAGTCTATGGTGCGTGCGAATATGCGGGAGCGTTTGCGAATGGTAAAGTGAGAAATAGATAATTAAGAGCAACAACCATTTTGGCAGAAACAGAAAACTTAGAAAATATATATGTTATATCTCAAAAAGAATTGTTCTTACAATGATGGGTCTCGCCCATAGCATGAATATCCAAGTAAAAATAAAATACAATCAAAAAGATAAAGTGAAAGGTCTTATGGAGGAATCGTCGGGCTTCTCGCTGGAGGATCCTTATCTCCCATAGAGGGGTGAGTCGTCTTCTCTCTCGCGCTAGAGGTCATCCTCCCCCTTGGGTGCGTCGATAGGAATGAAAAGTCAGGGGAGGATGCTTCACGCAGTAAGCTTCTCACTATCTTCATTCAACAATCCGGCTCTTCACAGCACCTCGATCACGTGCTTGGCCGCCCCCTGGGTGTTCTCCTGCATCATCACCTCGATCTCATAATTGGTGTATTGATGTCTAAGAGGACTTAGCGCTACCAACTGCACCAAAAGACCGGCCTTAAGGTCAAAGGCGCATACTAATCTTTATATCAAGATTTTGACCGGGGACGGGGCAGCCAGTTAAGCCATTACCGCATAGCGCCGCAACGCGGGGGCGATTCCGGACCGCAGCCCCAACAATCCCCCCCCCCAGAAACGACCCCGGGGTTTCGAACCCGTACCCCGCATCTCCACCACTTGAGAGGACTTAGCGCTACCAACTGCACCAAAAGACCGGCCTTAAGGTCAAATGCGCATACTAATCTTTATATCAAGATTTTGACCGGGGACGGGGCAGCCAGTTAAGCCATTACCGCATAGCGCCGCAACGCGGGGGCGATTCCGGACCGCAGCCCCAACAATGTCGATTTCCCTTCTCACCCGGGGTGGCGGGATGAGAGTTTTTTGCAGGCATTTGTTTTCAGCCTTCAACCCCATGACTTCGCACTTAAGGCCAGCCACCCGCGCGCGCAGCAACTCGGTGTTCGCGGAATCCTGTGGAAAAGATATTGAAAAGAGTTAGTTTAAAATGAAGCCATAGTATGGAAGGTATCTATAGTTTCACTCACCCCTTGCGCTGGGCGACTGGCGAGAAGCGCCTCAGAGGCCCCCAGTTGGCGCTTCAGAGAAGTCACTTCTGCTAAAGCAAGATCTCATGACCTTTGAACCTCGTTTAGGTTCCGCTGAAGGTTGAGGCTGCGGCGCGACGACATGTGCGCTAGCTCAAGGGCGTGTAGCTGGGCCCGCGCAGTCTCGTGTGCGAGGGTCCGGGTCGACTCCTTGTCAAAAATACTGTCGTCTTCCCGGCTGTATAGCACTAAGGCGAGCGCGAAGGCATCGCCGCTGGTGGTATCCTGCTCCATCCATGTTGGGAGGAGCGTCGAGATAGAGGCTCGGTTGGCCTCGGGGTCCCACTGAAGTAGAGGTTGGCCTGCCTCGTCACGGTGCCTCTAGCCGAGGCCAAAATTTCTGAGCCCTCTCGGCACTGGTCCCGCGGGAGCCTTCTTTGTTGTGGCAGTGATCTTGGCGGCAAAGCTAGCGGCAATGCCCGTCGTATCCATCACAACCGGGGTCTTTGTGGGGGGCTTGATGACGGTTTTGCCTTTGGTAAGCATCAATGTTTTTGACTTCTTGGAGGATGTTGGGGGAGGAATATTTGGCTTTCGGTTCGAGGCACTTGGCTGGGACGAGGAGCCCGACTCCTCCCTGCAAGTCAAGGACGCAGATTGGGCGAAAGACAAACCAGGGGAGGAAGCCCCGACTTTCTCGTAAGGCTGATGAAGGGGGACTTCTCGCACACCTGCACAGACCATAAGGGTAAACTTCACCAAATCTAAGGAAGCAATCTTAACATGGGATCGAATGGTACCTTCTCCGACAGGAATGGGCAGGAGAGAGTCAAGGTGTAACATCCCGACTTTTATTGCGCCACCAGAACCCTAGTGGGCCCAATAAAAGTGACTCGAACCTCTACCCATGGCCTATACCAAGGTAGGAGGTAACCCTAGACGGGAATATAGAGCTAGAAAACTCTGATTTGAGTTCTGTCATTTACTATGGCTCGTATAGTCAATATGAGTGTGTTGGAACTCGTTTCGTTGAATTTTGAGGTCATGTGGTGGATATGACCGTTCCTCGTAGAACGTCACGAATACGAAATTTTTGAATATCGAGCTAGAGAACTCCGATTTGAGTTCTGACAGTTCATGTGGCCTCGTATAGTCAATACGAGTGCGTTGAAACTCATTTCGTAAATTTTGAGATCATATAGTGGATATGGTCGTTCCTCGCAGAACGTCGCAAAAACGAGATTTTTAAATATTGATCTAAAGAACTCCGATTCGAGTTCCGTCAGTTCCTATGACTTCATATAGTCAATATGAACACATCGGAATTCGTTGCATCTCGATTCAAAGCATAACGATGATTATGAGCATTTTGACCATTTTAGCGCGTCGCGACGCACAAATTTTGAATACTTAGCAAACGAACTCCGAATCGATCCCGGACAGTGACATTGGATTCGTATGATCAATACAAAGTCAACGGAATTGGTTTTAATCAGTTTCGATGACGGGTGATCAAACCGTGGTCAAATCAAGCATAATTATGCACTGAAAAGCGTGCGCGCACCAATTGTGACACGACACCCCAACTTTGACCCGACCCCCGATGACTTGGACCTATTTTGACTTTGACTAACATGGTGGACCCACCCCATGGTTGAATTTTGGTCAAACTTCCTAAAAATCTAATTTTCCTTAAGGGGTTCTAATTTCCAAGCTATCATCATTTGATGTCATTCATGTAGATCACCCTTGTGCAAATATTAACCCTATATAGGCCTTAAACTTCATCAAGAAGGATGGGCTTGGGCCTAAATAAAACAAAGACCATACCCTCTCTTTCTCTTCCTCTCTTATTGGCCAAAAATCATATGTCTAAAATCCCTTACTCTAGTTATAAGGAGTACTAACAACCAACTCATGATTGTCATCTGGTTGCAAAGGTATTGAGACCCAAGCCTCTCCTCCATCCTTCTCTCTTTCTCTCTCCTTCCCCAAATCAAAATCCAAACAACCGTAGCCCCAACCTCCATGATTTAAACAGCTGGTTGTACTTGCCTACCTAGATGAAGGCCAGCTCTCCTGCTAAACACAACTAAGGTTGAGGTATCCTAACCTCTCGGGTTTACCATGGCCGAGAAGGAGAAGAGGATGGAGGAGCTCTCCCCTCCCTCTATATAAGGAACCCTATCCCTCTAGAGGACTTCAATCCTCTTTCCCAACTCAAACAGACCCCAGCCATCCCCTCTGCCGGAGCTCAAACTCGCCGGAGAAGCATACCGAGCTCCACCGCCACCTCCGTCACCTCTCATGACAACTTCGTCGAGAGCCCTCGAAGGCCCCAAAATCAGGTGGAAACCTTCCCCTCTCTATCCTCCCTATCTTCTGGACGCTTTGCATGCGAGCTCCAGCGGCCGGAGCGCCGTCGCCGTCACCCCCTCCCTCCCGTTCAAAATAATAATAAAAAAGAACTCCGGCGATGGCAGGCCGCCAGACCACTGCCGGAGGGAGCGCCCACCCCTAGGAAGTGGGCTGGGGTCGGAGCCACGGCATGCCGGCGGCGGAGAAGACCCGCAAGGGCGGTTTTCGGTACAGGCCATCAGAGAAGATGAGTTATGATATTATAATTTTTATAATATATTTAAATATTATAATATTATAATTAAAATTTATATTTTTAATTTTCTGGGGATAAAATATAGGTCTGGTGAAAAGTTTTAACATAAAAATTATTTCTCTTGATGAGAGCAATCTCCACAAAATTTTGGGAATTTTTGAATTAATTTAGTAGTTTAAAAAACCTAAATAAGAATTATTTGACCAATTAAGATGCCCAAAATTGCTCGGGAAATTTTGGAAAAATTATTAGACTCTTTTCAGGCCCTCTTAAAGGTTGTATTAAAATTTGGAAAGCTTTGGATAAAAATTGAGGATTTTTCAATTTCTTGGTGCCTAGGGCCGCGCTCAGAAATTTACGCGCTCAAATTCTTCGAAAATGGAAATCGAAGCACGCGATCATTTTATATATTGAATATTAAGTTCAATTGAGTAATCTACGAAAGTTATCGATGCAAGATTTTCAGCTCTGAGTATTTCAGGGTTTTTGCAAAACCACTGAACACCTCATTTTCAAATAACTCTCGAGCATTTTGGGTAAACTCGGAACATGAAAGTACAAGCTTCGAGAAAAAATAATTCACAACCTCGTTTCGGGTGAAGAATTTCCCTCATGTGTTAAAAATAATTTTTGAGGTTGAAATTCGAGGAAGAATGTGTCATCTAACGAGATTCTCGGATTCAATCCGACGCAAGCAATCAAATTGATATTTATTCTCGGATGAATAATAAAAATGTACCTCATAATAAACTTCTCCTGATCCGATTAAGCCACGATTAAAAAAGGCGCAACTGAATTGTTATCGGATCTTAATAATGGGTGAAACCCAAAAGAAACCTCCTGAGAATGGAGATGGAACTGAACTAAACCTCGTGAGAACGGAGATGGAATTGAACTAAAACTCATGAGAATGGAGATGGAACTGAACTAAACCTCCTGAGAACGGAGATGAAAACTGAACTAAGCTTCCTGAGAACGGAGATGGAACTAAAGTCTCCTAAATGGAGTGATTGAACTACTAACCATTTTCTTTATGTTTTATTTTAGTCATGTACTGGTCCAGTTCATTTATTCATTTCAGTTCAGTACTTCCAATTTTATGCTACTCTAGTCCCGTACTAGTCAAGTTCAATTCAGTACTTTCAATTCAGTGCTACTCCAGTCCCGTACTGATCAAGTTCAATTTAGTACTTTCAATTCAGTGCTACTCTAGTCACGTACTCATAAAGTTCAATTCAGTACTTTCAATTCAGTTCTACTCTAGTCCCGTACTGGTCAAGTTCAATTTAGTACTTTCAATTGAGTTCTACTCTAGTTTGTACCGGTCAAGTTCAATTCGGTACTTTCGTTTCACACTACTCCAGTTTCGTACTAGTCACATTTCATTCCAGCACTCTAATTATGCAGCTTATATTATCAGCATCTTTAATAGCCACATTTTCATTACTGCAATTTACTATTATAAGCATGGGTCCTACTCTGACGAGCAGTCATCTGTTAAGGTCGAGCCTTAGTTGGGGATAACCGGAGTTGAGGTGTTCCTCCTGGTTTAGCCCTAAATAAAGTGCTCCCAATCTCCTTGTCGAAAGTTGAGCTGAGCATTACTGCCCGAAGATTGGAGTATAGTAGGGCATGCCGCCACAGACCCGGTGCGTGCAAGCAAAATTGACGGTTTGATTATTTGTAAATTACTTGCGGTAAACTGTGGCGGGTCGGTCACTTCCACAAACCGTTCGTACCGATGCAGAAAGTTCAACGACTCAAGGCGACAGGGAGATGAGTACCACGGGTGACCGGTCGTCATGTTTTTCCCGTCGAGTTTCCTCCACTGGTCGGCCAAAATATTGAATCGACGGATGTCGTTCACATCTAAGAGTACACGGGATTGTACGTTAGGGTCTGGGCTGTGCGGTACGACCACCCCCAGAAGTGGCAGGACTGGCCACTGTCATCGACGACCACATCGGTGAGGTCCGCGGGGCTTGCTACCCTGCTTGAAAATAAGCGGTCCATACTATGTCAACATAGGGTGTGTACGCGGTTGTGAATGCATGCGATGTGTACGCAACTGTGAATGTCTGCGATGTGTACGGGTTGTGAATACTTGCTATGCTGATGTGCTAGTGGAGTCTAAATTATAACGGACCTATATTGTTGGTGTTAGTCCAGTTATATCATATTGTACCTCTTATTAGTTGCTCCTAGCTTATTTATGAAATATTATACTAACTCTCTCATGATTCAGCTATCTACTTTTGCTGGGTGCGTGCGCTCGTCCCCAGGATATGGATCCATGGAGGAGATTTGTTTCCACTTAGCTCTGTGACTAACGGTTTTAAATAACCATTTACAGGAGATAGAGCAACGCAACAACCAGCTGTTGTAGGACGATACACTAGCTGATAGGACTACCCGGGCAGAGGCACCCCCATCGTCTCTAGAGTTTCGAGACGTGAGTGCTAACAAGCAGAGTTGAGAGAGAAAGGAGTTGTTAGTTGTAGTATTGTATGCCTACGGGCTCCATGTATAAACAGTGGCTAAGGCCTTTTGCGGTTTTTGTTAAATATATATTGTTATATATGCTTGATGTGGTCTCTTGTTAATGCTTCTGCAAAATTCTGTGATGTGATATGAATATTGTGATTTAAGCCGAGGAAGACGACCAACTAGTGCTTAGCAGAGTGGGTCGTTACCCCTTACGGAGCACTGGGTGGACGTCTTGGGCAGTAAGATCCCCTCCGGCCCGACCCGGGCAAAGGTTGGGGGGGGGGTCTTACACAAGGTCCCGCCGCAAGAACTTGACATCGAAATTCTTCGTGCCGAAGAAGGTGATAAGGGCGGTCTCGTGGCCCCCAAGTGTGGGAGGCTTATAGGCTGCCTCGTCATATTGGGCAGGCGAAGGGGGGACGTTACCGAAGTTTCCAGAGACAAAAATGAACTTCTGGGGCCAGGGATGGTTCTTATTGACGAGACCGCTAGTCTTGATCTTCTGGCCCGAGAAGAAGACGATTCCTCTCTTGGCCCTGAAATTGAAAAGCTTCTGGAAGACCGAGAGGTTGAACTTGATCCTCTAGGTGCTCATGTAGCAGGCGAAAGCTATCTAGAGAACCACTGAATTTGGATTGAGTTGGGCGGGAACCACCCCAAAGTACCAGAGGGTCTGGCGCACTTACGGCCACAGAGTAAGGCGAAATCCCACCTCAAAATGTTTTAGGGGAATGGTGAGATCACCTTTTAGCAGGAAATTGATTTTGTCAGAGCCATCGAGATGCCGTGTGACAAATCCCGGCGACACGTAGTTGGCAACCGCGGAAAGGTACTCCTCCTCGGTCAGCCTGCATGGGGGAATATCATGATCGATGAAGCCTTGCGCACACTGAGTTCGACCGTCGGTCTCTCCCGACATCTTGCGAGTGCGTGGGGGTAAATTGGCTTACGCAGTCGCGTGGCTTCGAAAGTCGCAAGTGAGTAGGGAAGCAGGACGAAGATCGAGGTAAAAATGATAGTAAATACGGTTGGTGAAGGGACCTATTTATAGAAAAAATCGGCAAATTATGGGGCTTTCCAGGCAGAGCGGGTGCAAATAACATTTTTAAATATTTTGATGCCTCGAAATCCATTCGGCCTCACAGCCTCTCCTCTTACCTGTGAATGGCAGAAGCCTCTAAGTAAGGCCTTGGGTAAGCATAAAGCGCAGGGAAACAGATATAAAGAAAAAAGATGCAGCGCGAGGCGAAAACATTGTTTAAAAATACAAGAATGCCACTCGCCAGGGGTGCATTTCAGAGAAGAGCAAGCAGAAGGCTGGGGTGAGAGGAGGCGGAAGCCGATGGGCTCAATACTGAATCCATTGCCAACGACCCCAGCCACGCCTCCCAGACCTCGACGGCACTCGCGGGTAGTAGTAGGCGCTCACGACAGTAAGCTTCTGGTTAACCAAGTGCATCTGGTCTCGGGCTCGCACGATATGTCTCCCATGAGAAGTATCCTCGCTCTCGCCTCCTTGTCGCTCCATCTCCCCGATGAGATGCGAGCAGTCCCTCTCTAGGTGCCCAGCCGACGTTCAGTTGCTGCCTGGCGTAATGCCTAATGAGAGTAGTCCCGCTGCATCAAGATGAACTTCGCCAGGACCTCCACCATCCACTCCCTCTGCATCTCAGCATCTCCGGGGTCACCAAGGAAGCTTGCGAGCTCGCTGGGGGAAGTTGGGGGCGATAATTCCTCTTCATCGGCGCCAGGTCTCGCCGTTGTTTTCTTATAACCTGGATCGATTCTTGAGCGAGAAAAGGAATTAAGTCCCTATTTACCTGGCGCGGGGATGGCATTTTCGCTTGGTAGCTGGCGGGAAGGACCAAGTATCCCCTCTAAAGGCTTCCCGAATAGCGAATGACGAGATTTTCCCAGTCCCGGACGGATCAGCGTTTGCCCCGATGGATGGATCTCAGCTGGTTGGGAGGTGTCTACGGCTTTCCCGGTCAAAGGCCGAGAACATGAAGTCTCCACATGAACTCATGTTCAAGAAGAAGCCCAGCGTGACATACTTTCGGGTGTTTGGTTCCACCTGCTACGTGCACGTCCCAGACACTCTCATGACGAAGCTAGATGCGAAGACAGAGAAGCTTGTCTTCATTGGCTACGACAAACAAAAGAATGACTGAAAGTGCATGGACCCTGAGACAAAGAATGTCAAAAGTGCATGAACAGATAAAGAATGGTTGGTTTGATCTGGGGTTGAAAGTTTCCTTGCCATATGTCATTCTCTTATTGGACCGTACTTGTTACACATAAATAAATACGTCGCATGAATAGTTCCTGAAATGGTTCAACCCGTCGGTTCATCTCAGGCCGCAAGCTTCAAGTCAACGCGTAAAGGCATTCGACTCCAAGTCCATTCGTCGAGTGTACTTGACGATTCATCGAGATAGTAAGTACGAAATTCGCCAAGTCATTCGCCGAGTGCTCTCAACGTTTCGTCGAGATCATTGGACGATTCGTCGAGACGACAAGTAGGGTTCGTCGGGTCCTTTCGATTAATACAAGTGCTTTTGATGATTCGTCGAGTCCTTTCAATAAGTTCGTCGAGTCCTTTCAATAAGTTCGTCGGGCAAGTAATCAGGACAGGACGAATGAATTCAACCAAGTCCATCCGTCGAGTACTATCAACGATTTGTCTGGATCATTCGACGATTCATTGAGACAACACGAAGGGTTCGTCGATGGTGAAGCTTGGACTCATGGCCGCCGAGAGTTGGAGGGCGGTAGGTTGATTCCTCCTGCTGGACATGCGAGAGGGGAAGGTTGCCGAAATCGCACGAGATGAAGACAAACTGACGAATCCAATGGTGGTTCTTGTTGGCAAGACCTACGACTTTGAGGTTGTTGCTGGATAAGAACGCGATCCCGTCCCTCTTGGCTCGGAAGTTGAAAATTTTGCGGGAAACTGGGAGGTTGAACTCAATCCGCTCCTCCTGCAGGTAGCAGGCGAATGCCACCAGCAAGACAATGGAGTTGGAGTTGAGCTGTGCGAAAACGATGCCGAAATATCGCAAGGTCTGGCATATCTCCGACCTGATAGGGAGGCGAAGCCCTACCTCAAAGTGCTCGGCAGGTATGACGAGTTCATTGGGCAAGAAGTGGTTTATCGACTCATCCCTCCCAGGCAGATGCACGGCGAAGCCCGGCGAGACGTAAAGCCCGATGAGCACGTGAAACTCCTCCTCAGTCAGGTTATAGTTCATGAAGGGGTAGTCAGGGAATGCAGCTGTACACTTAGTTCGACCATCAGTATCGACAGTCATCTCGTGAGAAGAGGGACGGCGTAGAATCGCGAGTGTAAGAGGAGAGAAGTTAGAAAGAAGGGTTGAGAGCTATTAAGATTGTGGTTAATGCGATAGGTGGGGGGAGTCTATTTATAGAAAATTTCGGGCGGGAAGGATCCAGGAGGGGGAAGTGCGGATAGCCAACTCGCCGCATAATGCCATTGGACCCTGTTTCAATCCCGTTCTCTCCCCACTCGCAACCGAGACCGAGCCAATGCCAGATTCTAAACTTTAAATAACAATTCAGCAATAAGAAAGAAAGAGCAGATGTGAGATCAACAGGAAATATATAATTTTATTCATTAGCATTATAAGCGAGTCAGCCAACAGTATTATTATAATCATTATTTAAAAGAGCAGGAAGGCGAGTGCCGGTAGGACTGTCATGGGGTCGTTGCCACCATCCTCGGCCTCTCCTCCCCGCCTTAGGCAACATGCGGGATTACTACAGTGCACGAATGGTCTGCAGCTCCTGCTGTGCAAGACACAGCTGATCTTCGACACATGCAACGTGAATCCCGAGGAAGTTCGCCCTGCAGCCTGCTTCTCCCCCAACTCAGCAATTAGCTGCGAGTAGTTGTTCTCCAGGCAAAGAAGTCGTTCCAAGTCAGAGTTTTTGTTCTCTTGAACCCGACTGTAGATCTCGCGCAACATCAGAGTGTGCTTCCGGAATAGCTCAGTCATCTTCCGCTTCAGCACCTCAACATCTTTCGGGTCTCCTAGGAAAGCGACGATCGAGTCAGGAGATGGGGGAGGCGAGAACTCCTCCTCGTCGATGTCAACATCAGTCGACAAGATCTCGCGGTAGCCTGCAGTGAACAATTTTAGTCATGCGTAATTTTCATTCTTTTAGAAGGCGAGTGTGATTTGTTACCTGGCCTAGTATCCGCGTCTAGTGTCGGCGGGAAGTGTTGGGCCGCCCCTTGAAGGGAGTATCAAAGGTAATGTGCGCCTTCCCGAGCCTTGGGCGCGAAGTTTTCTGTTCGGCGGTAGGAATATTGTCTTGAGGTAGAAGGATGGGAACCTCATCCGCCGTAGGTAGTAGGTCGAGCGGTAGAAATACCGTTGCGTGGTAGCTCACTCAACGCTTCCGTCTCAATGCAAGAAGGCTAACACCATAGTTATGAGAAGTGAAGGAACTCCATAGTTAAGCGTGCTTGTGAGAGAGTAGTACTGGGATGGGTGACCTCCTGGGAAGTCCCCGTACGACCCAACTTAACTATCGAGTTTGCTCATCAAAGGGGGATACTACCACCAACAACCCGTCTGTGGGCATGGAGAAGGGTTAGGGTGCTTGGGCTGTAGCCCGGTAACCAGAACCAGACTAGGTGAAAATTAGAGTACACGCTTGGGCGCGGGGACGTCACAGAGTGGACAAGAGATGACTTGCCAGGGGTTTGCGGGAGATCATCCGGATTTTGTGGGGTATTGATCTCGGGGGC
Organism: Platanthera zijinensis; assembly: GCA_039513925.1. Classification (NCBI taxonomy): domain Eukaryota; kingdom Viridiplantae; phylum Streptophyta; class Magnoliopsida; order Asparagales; family Orchidaceae; genus Platanthera; species Platanthera zijinensis. The sequence goes on from CM077090.1 coordinate 14,479,669, forward strand.
CATCTTGTCATTCCCGACATCAAGTGAGTACAGTCCAGCACTCGTCGTCCCCTCCCCGATTCTCTTCTCATTTGATGGGATCTGCGAGTAGGCGTGTTGGCATCGCCTTTTTATCTTTGAAGAAAGTGGAGAAAGGAGCGAGTGAGGTTACCTGAAGGATCTCGGAGTGTGATGGAGTCAGCGGGATAAACTCATTCCTTGTCAGGTCACGCCTGTCCATCTTAGCCTTTTTCATCTTGGGGGATGAGCTCAGAGCTTTCCGAGCAAGCCATGGAGCGAATGCGGTGACTGAAGATTTGGCCTCTACTCTCGCAGCAGCAAGACGATCTTGAGCTTCTTTTGAGAGCGACATCGAGTTGGAGGCGAGAGGAGAAAGTCTGGAAGATTGGAAAGAGCAACAATCATCTACCTATGATTGGTTATTTATAGCGCAAAGGGGGCCCACCAAAGATTCCCTCCAGGTTAGCAAACACTCTCCGAATACTTGGGATTGGATGATTCTTTTCGAGCTTTGCAAAAGCTCAAAAAGAGCGGAGATTGTGTACAACCCTGTATTCGCTGATTGGGCCCCTCCGACAAGTTCAAGGCTTTTCAGGAAGATCTCCAGGTCCAAGATTATCAGACTGGCGAGTGGGGTAGGCTGACCTGCACTAGCCCAGCCCCCCAAAGGGCTTTCTCCTAGTCCAGGGGAGGGGTAGTGATGCAACCTGCGTCGCGCCGTCATTGTTATTATTATCACACATGTTTTCTTACTTTTTTAGCGCACGCTTTCGCGCATTTTGGGGTTGTTTTGTAACGTAGAGTTGTATTGTGTGTGTTACGAGAGTTTGCGTTTTATTTTGTATCGCACACATTATTCGCGCAAATTTTGTTTGGCTCGTTGGTGTGACCGACCAGCGAGATCCTAAATGCATAGGTTCGATATTTTAGGCGATAGATTAATTTAAGGTAAGCTCTAAATAATAAACCATTTTATTATTTGGCACATATGCCTATAATTGGCCGGCCTTGAAACTCCTTCATTTTATCTTCAAAGCCTCCATATTTTGATCTCCATTATAATATATCTGCCAATAGCCATAAAACCCTACTTATCCCTTATAAAACAAACTCTCCCCAGTCTCAAACCCGGCTGGGAATAGAATCGATCGATACTCTTATTAGGGTTTCGGTCGGTTTCTCCCAGCGCACACCTCCGTCCCGTTCCTGGTCGACGAAGCCCGACGCCGCCATTTCCTCCATCGCCGGCCACGCCGCTGACGCCGGAGCCTCTTCTGGGCACCGGCGACCTCTCCTGCGGCCTCCATCGGCGGCCCCGTCGGATCACGAGCTGTCCTCGCCGTCCTGTGCCGCGACTTCCTCGGAAAGCTTTGATTGCCTCCTTTTCCGGCGCGGGTACCACTTTAGAGCGCCGAAACCCCTCCGGCAACCTCCTCCACCAATTCCAGCCGGCCTCCTCCTGTCGACGGAACTTCCAGCCGACAACCCTCTCCTGTCGACGGCAACCTCAGTCGGCGAGCCCCTCCCCTGCTACCAAGTCCACTGATTCCGCAAATCCCTGTTCCAGAAGCTCAGTTTCCAGCTGTTCCTGTTTCAGCCGGCCTTCATCAGTTCCAGTCTCCTCCGAGTCGATCGTTCCTGGCAGTTGCGTGCTTGGTTGTTTTAGACGTTTCGTGCACAACTGTTGCTCTTCAATTCCCTGCTGGTATACCTCTCTACCTCTCTCGCTCGCTCGCAGTACTTTAGTTATTTTCATGCTTAAATATAAAATGGTTAATTAATAGAGCTTGCCCGAGCTGATTTCGTCTCCTAATTATCGTTGTTTCATACCCGTGGTTGCCACTTTCGTGAATGCCAGGCCTGTGGAATCGTTATTTCATACGTTAATACGCACATGCGGTAGTCCTACTTCCGCGAGCGACTCCTTGGTCATTATTCGTTTAAAAAAATAACCTGCAAAGTTGCCTCGCGCCGCATTTTTTTTAAAAGATCGCTATTTTATATTTCGAAAATTACAGCCCTAGGTTGCAGTTTACTTCAGGTAGTCAGACCCTCAGACGAGTGCGATATTCATCACGCATTCGCTCAAGGCCCGTGCCTTATTGCGCATGAGAGCAGGTTCTCGCCTAGGAGGCGATTGCATGACTCTCCCAACATTCGCTCCTTCAGGCGAGTGGTGCCTTCATGAATCACTCGCCTAGTGGGTTCCAGAGGCAAAATTACCTGGATGCCTTTGAATGTCTGCAAATAGCCTTTTAGAACAGCGAAGTTACGCTGTTGGCAGACCCACCTTGGGCTGCGTATGGTAAAACAAAAAGGCGGAGTTATGCTATTTGGAGGCCAAACTCAGTCATCTATAAATAGGCCCACAAGGGTACCTCAGAAGGCAGACTTATCATTTCCTGGTCTTGTAACGCTTTTTGAGGTGCCCTTAGCTCAGCATTCGCTAAGGAGGGAAACACTCTAAGATTTTTTGGGTGTGTGGTGGGATCTCCGTGCTGCAGCCGTGGGTCATTCTCAAATCCTAAGTTTCCGGTTGAGCGAGCTCATCAGGAGAAGTAAGTGTGCGGTCACTCCTTCTTAGGGTCCGAACTCCACAAAAGCCGGTTTTCGGTTTCAACAGTTGAGTCTACTTAGGATTTCTCTCATTTCATCCGGGCCCACTAACCACTCAAGGTGACACAGAACTTGTACGTGAGGTCTAGGTCAAAATAGGACGTTACATGGTTTGATCAGTTTCGGCTCTAGTTTCGGTTCCAACATAATTTTTGGAACCGTCTTGTTAACGGTTCTAGTTCCGATTCAACAAGAACCAAAATCAAGCTTGTCACTAACGGTTCGATCCGGTTTTATGCGGTTCGGTCTGATTACAATCGGTTCTTACCAAAATCAAACTAGCCCCCTTTTGTGATGTTGCGGGTCGCCTAGTCCTTAGCTCTGAGTCAGACCGGACGTTCAAACAGTCAAGAGAAAATCAAACAACAGTGAAAAAGATTTTTTTTATGTGGAAAATCCGAAAAGGGTGATTGAAAAACCACGTGGTCGGATCTGTGCCGGACTGAAATTCATTGTTTAGCTTTGTTTACAAGTATTCGAAGTTCCTCGGAGGGTGACATGTCATATCTCACTTACAAGCTTCGAGCACAAGGAAAAAAGAAAGAAAAAAAAGTCAAGTCCACAGAGCTTTCGTGATGCGTCCTAAATGACAGACCACCTCTTCGTTGCGCACTTGGTTTCACTCTGTAAAACAAAATCACAGAACCAAAAATAAAAGAACATGATGCGATTTACATGGTTCGGCGAGAAACACCTGTGCCCACGGGGAGGGGGTATCCACTATCACCGGTGAGGGAAAAAGAGAGAGACCAATGCAAAAAACAACTCCACACTCTCAACTCTTCAAACAAGAACTCTAATCCTTTATATTCATTGGAGAAATTAGGGCTAACCAAAAAAAGATCAAAATACCTCTCTCAAACAACACACTCCCCTTGCAGGGTGTCTTTAAACCCTTTAAATGAGTGCGGCTTCGTGCACACGGATTGCTCGGTTTGTTTTCCTATTCTTGGTCAGAATCTTCCCAGTTTGATTTGGAAATTTTTAAGGGGGAATCTCATCAGGTGCGATTGCGGTTTGAGTTCAAACCATGCCAAACCGCATCAGTTTCACCCTTAGTAAGTATAAATATTATAGATAAATTATAAAAAATAACATTATTATAATAATATTAAAAATAATAAAATATTATAAAACTATAATAATAATAAACGGGTCGCGGTTCGGTTCTACCTCAGTCCGGTTCGGATCGGGTCTAAAACTCTTGAAACCACTTAAGGCGTGTATGTTGCAGTTGCGGTTCCGATTCTGGTCCGGATAATAAAATGAAAGAACCACACTCAGACCAATGCTGTTCACGGGTCCAAAATTCAAATCGGAACCCGAGTAATTTGTTAACGGTTCAGTCCGGTTATTTGCAGTTCCGGTTCGATTTCGGTTCGATTTACGGTTTTAAGTGACAGCTTTTGCAAGCACACGAGAAGGCGTATAACGCTCTCCTGTTGACGCCCCAACTCCGTGGGCTTAGTTTTTTTCTCCCTTATCCTTCAAGGCTTATAAATAGAGTGGTGACATCAATCTCTGAGAATTTCAACTCCTACAAAAACATAGGAAATAATTTATTTTGGTGCGACACAAATCCTGCAGCGTGGCCTTTCACCATTTCTGAGTTTTTCACGCTAAAACGTCTCGTTTGTCATTGATGTTAGATATCTTTTGACTGTTTGCGTGCTTGGCTGTCACTCGAGCTAAAATGACCTAATTCTTTGAACCGTGAAAAAACAGAGCGACCCGCAACAATAACTGTAGTTTCCGTCTAAATTATAATCTTGTCATGTTTTTTTTGAAGCGTACCACTTTTAGGCAGCGCTGTAGGGCATACTGCCAAAGCTATTTTTAATAATACTCAACAAGAAATTCTTTTTACATTAATTACTCTTTCCTTTTAATCCTTCACCGCCTACTTTTATAACTTAGCTGACACAAGCGATATATAAGCACATTCAAAGATACCAATAACTGTACTTAAAAATCATAGCGTGTCAGCTGATGGATTGAGTTCACATGATTTAATATTGATATAAATTAATATCGGAATTAATTTTTTTGAAAACATACTTATTTACCTAAAATTTGAAATTATTTGAGTTTGGTTTGAATTTCGTTAAAATTATTTTATATTAATTAAATATAAATAATGCAGGAAAGTGTGTATCGACTGTTGCACAAATAATGCAATTCCGGTCGCAAGTGTTTCCTGCAAAATAGAAATGAGGAAAGTGGGCAGTTGGGTTTCGCTCATTACATGAGATTCTCAACAATCATTTTCATCATATTTTATTATTAGTCTTATTATTTAGTTTTAAATTTAATTTTAATATAATATTTCCTTTTAAATTAGTGTGATGATTTTAAACATGGTGGAAATTTGTTTTAAATTGTATAAAATAGTTATATTATATTTTGCATAATTTTTTGATTCAGAGTGGAATTGAACTTCAAAGTTTTTGAAATGTAATTTATAACAATAGTGTCTCGATAGATTCAGAGTTTTTGATTCAGAGTTTTGGTTCTCTTGAACCCGGCTGTAGATCTCGCGCAACATCATAGTGTGCTTTCGGAATAGCTCGGCCATCTGCCGTTTCAGCACCCCGACATCCTTCGGGTCTCCCAGAAAAGCAGCGATTGAGTCAGGAGATGGGGGAGGCGAGAACTCCTGGTCGATGTCAACATCAGTCGGTGAGATCTCGCGGTAGCCTGCAGTGAACAGTTTTAGTCATGCGTAATTTTCATTCTTTTAGAAGGTGAGTGCGGTTTGTTACCTGACCCAGTATCCGCGTCTCTGCCGGAGTTTCGGCGAGAAGTGCTGGGCCGCCCCTTGAAGGGAGTATCAAAGGTAATGTGCGCCTTCCCGAGCCCCGGGCGCGAAGTTGTCTGTTCGGCGGCAGGAATATTGTCTTGAGGTAGAAGGCTGGGAACCTCATCTGCCGGGGGTAGTAGGCCCGAAGCGGGATCCAGGGGCGTCAGGCGAGCAGAGGACTTGAACGTTGGAGCACCTATTCCCGTAGTCCCAAAGGCGGTACCTGCAAAAGATGTGGGTAAGCCATTTGATGAAAGGCGAGTGGACGAGAGATGACTTGCCAGGGGTTTGCGGGAGATCATCCGGGTTTTGTTGGGAATTGATCTGGAGGGCCATATTGTCATTCCCGGCTACAAGCGAGTGCAATCCAGCACTCGCCGTCCCCTTCCCGATTCACTTCTCATATGGCGGGATCTGCGAGTAGGCGTGTTGGCATCGCTTTTTATCTTTGTAGAAAGTGGAGAAAGGAGTGAGTGAGGATGCCTGAAGGATCCTGGAGTGTAATGGAGTCAACGGGATAGACTCATTCCTTGTCAGGTCATGCCTGACCATCTTGACCTTTTTCATCTTGGGGGACGAGCTCGGAGCTTTTCGAGCAAGCCAAGGAGCGAATGCGGCGACTGAAGATTTGATCTCTACTCTCGCAGCAGTAAGGCAATCCTGAGCTTCTTTTACATTAATTACGCTTTCCTTTTAGTCCCACACCGCCTACTTTTATAACTTAGCTGACACAGGTGATATATAAGCACATGCAAAGATACTAATAACTGTACTTAAAAATCATAGCCCGCCAGCTGACTGATTGATTTCGCATGATTTAATATTAATATAAATTAATATCGGAATTAAATATTTGAAAACATACTTATTTAGCTAAAATTTGAAATTATTTGAGTTTGGTTTGAATTTCGTTAAAATTAATTTATATTAATTAAATATAAATAATGCAGGAAAGTGTGTATCGACTGTTGCACAAATAATGCAATTCCGGTCGCAAGTGTTTCCTGCAAAATAGAAATGAGGAAAGTGGGCAGTTGGGTTTCGCTCATTACATGAGATTCTCAACAATCATTTTCATCACATTTTATTATTATTTTATTATTAGTCTTATTATTTAGTTTTAAATTTAATTTTAATATAATATTTCCCTTTAAATTAGTTTGATGATTTTTAAACACGGTGGAAATTTGTTTTAAATTATATAAAATAGTTTTTGCATAATTTTTTGAATCAGAGTGAAATTGAACTTCAGAGTTTTTGAAATGTAATTTATAACAATAGTGTCTTGATAGAATATTAATTTTAATATATATATTTTATGTAGTAGGCCCGAGGCGGGATCCAGGGGCGTCAGACAATCAGAGGACTTGAACGTTGAAGCACTTATTCCCGTAGTCCTAGAGGCGGTAGCTGCAAAAGATGCGGGTAAGCCATTTGATGAAAGGCGAGTGGACGAGAGATGACTTGCCAGGGGTTTGCGGGAGATCATCCGGGTTTTTTTGGGAATTGATCTCGAGGGCCATCTTGTCATTCCCGGCTACAAGCGAGTGCAATCCAGCACTCGCCGTCCCCTCCCCGATTCTCTTCTCATATGGCGGGATCTGCGAGTAGGCGTGTTGGCCTTGCTTTTTTTATCTTTGAAGAAAGTGGAGAAAGGAGCGAGGATACCTGAAGGATCGGGGATCCTGGAGTGTAATAGAGTCAGCGGGATAGACTCATTCCTTGTCAGGTCATGCCTGACCATCTTGATCTTTTTCATCTCGGGGGACGGGCTCGGAGCTTTTCGAGCAAGTCAAGGAGCGAATGCGGCGATTGAAGATTTGGTCTCTACTCTCATAGCAGCAAGGCGATTCTGAGCTTCTTTTACATTAATTACACTTTCCTTTTAGTCCCACACCACCTACTTTTATAACTTAGCTGACACAGGCGATATATAAGCACATGCAAAGATACCAATAACTGTACGCAAAAATCATAGCGCGCCAGCTGACGGATTGATTTCACATGATTTAATATTAATATAAATTTATATCGGAATTAAATATTTGAAAACATACTTATTTAGCTAAAATTTAAAATTATTTGAGTTTGCTTTGAATTTCGTTAAAATTAATTTATATTAATTTAATATAAATAATGCAGGAAAGTGTGTATCGACTGTTGCACAAATAATGCAATTCCGGTCGCAAGTGTTTCCTGCAAAATAGAAATGAGGAAAGTGAGCAGTTGGGTTTTGCTCATTACATGAGATTCTCATCAATCATTTTCATCACATTTTATTATTATTTTATTATTAGTCTTATTATTTAGTTTTAAATTTAATTTTAATATAATATTTCCTTTTAAATTAGTGTGATGATTTTTAAACATGGTGAAAATTTGTTTTAAATTGTATAAAATAATTTTTACATTATTTTTTTGATTCAGAGTGGAATTGAACTTCACAAGTTTTTGAAATGTAATTTATAACAATAGTGTCTCGATAGAATATTAATTTTAAAATATATATTTTATGTAGTAGGCCCGAGGCGGGATCCAGGGGAGTCAGGCGAGCAGAGGACTTGAATGTTGAAGCACCTATTCCCGTAGTCCCAAAGGCGGTAGCTACAAAAGATGCGGGTAAGCCATTTGATGAAAGGCGAGTGGACGAGAGATGACTTGCCAGGGGTTTGCGGGAGATCATCCGGGTTTTGTTGGGAATTGATCTGGAGGGCCATCTTGTCATTCTCGGCTACAAGCGAGTGCAATCCTGCACTTGCCGTCCCCTCCCCGATTCTCTTCTCTTATGGCGGGATCTGCGAGTAGGCGTGTTGGCATCGCTTTTTTATCTTTGAAAGAAAGTGAAGAAAGGAGCGAGTGAGGATACCTGAAGGATCCTGGAGTGTAATGGAGTCAGCGGGATAGATTCATTCCTTGTCAGGTCATGCCTGACCATCTTGACCTTTTTCATCTTGGGGGACGAGCTCAGAGCTTTTCGAGCAAGCCAAGGAGCGAATGCGGCGACTGAAGATTTGGTCTCTACTCTCGCAGTAGCAAGGTGATCCTGAGCTTCTTTTACATTAATTACGCTTTCCTTTTAGTCCCACACCGCTTACTTTTATAACTTAGCTGACACATGCGGTATATAAGCACATGCAAAGATACCAATAACTGTACTTAAAAATCATAGCGCGCCAGCTGACGGATTGATTTCGCATGATTTAATATTAATATAAATTAATATCGGAATTAAGTATTTGAAAACTTACTTATTTAGCTAAAATTTGAAATTATTTGAGTTTGGTTTGAATTTCGTTAAAATTAATTTATATTAATTAAATATAAATAATGCAGGAAAGTGTGTATCGACTGTTGCACAAATAATGCAATTCCGGTCGCAAGTGTTTCCTGCAAAATAGAAATGAGGAAAGTGGGCAGTTGGGTTTCGCTCATTACATGAGATTCTCAACAATCATTTTCATCACATTTTATTATTATTTTATTATTAGTCTTATTATTTAGTTTTAAATTTAATTTTAATATAATATTTCCTTTTAAATTAGTGTGATGATTTTTAAACATGGTGGAAATTTGTTTTAAATTATATAAAATAGTTTTTGCATAATTTTTTGATTCAGAGTGAAATTGAACTTCAAAGTTTTTGAAATGTAATTTATAACAATAGTGTCTCGATAGAATATTAATTTTAAAATATATGTTTTATGCATAAATAGGGATTTAAAATGTTTTTAAAATTTTATAATTAATATTATGTATTTTTTTAATAAAAATCAAAATTTTATATTACTCATATAGTGGAATCGTTTTCCTTGTTTGGAAAAAAAATTCCTAGGGCATTTTTGCCCCTGCCAAATTTGAACAAAAATATCACCGTTCAAAGAACATAAAATGTAAAAATAAATTAGTTTTGAAAATTGAAAGTAAAAAGTATTATGTCACTCCTATTTTTTGATGCGGAGAAAAGAAAACTAGTTTTGAAAGTAAAAAGTGGATGAAGTTCCTTAGGTAAGATCAAGGTTCCGTTTGGCACGGTGCTGGCGGTCGTAAACGCTTGGGTTAAATCGTTATTTGTTAAGAATCACTTAACAAACATCTGTTTGAACATAAAAGTGGATGAAGTTTTTACGTGGGCGTTAACGAATGACAATTTTACCCTTATGTTCATGACCGCGACCATCATACCAAACGAAGCTCAAGTCTTTGTAAACGACGGTTCATAGTCAACACCGCGTTTATGGATGTCACTGCAGTGCCAAATGTAATATAGCCTATTTCAGACCAAACATATGATCGTACTTCTACGCCCATTTAAGAAAGGAGATGAATAGACAATCTTTAGATGCTTGCATCAATACATGATTAAGAACATGGATGAACATTAGGAATATCAAATGCAAGAGTTTGTTGAGCAAGATAAGTGAATTTGGATAGATAAAAGAACAAAGAGAAGCTCTTGATAAGCTTATCAAATGATAAACTTATAGGTGAAACGAGATGTGTGAATGAATTGAGTAATATACCAAAATCAAAGAGAAAGTTGGTGAACTAAAGTAATGATGCAACCCTCGAATATTTGAGATGCTGTATCAGAGTAAGCGACAAAATCGTGCTTGGAATTCTGTATTTAAGCGTGCTTTAATGCGAGTAGTCATGTAATGCATGATTAACTTCATGGGAAGGGTCGAACTGTACACGATCCAGCTTATAGGCGGGCTAAACCAGCGATAACATTGTATTTGATATTGTGCGTTGAGTGATTACGTGTTGTTTTAGAGTTAAATATTATGTAGTGCGGTTTGGTTCAAAGTTGGACCAAGTGAAAGCTCGAGAGTTTGTAACATCTTAAATCTAATGAAAGTGGTCCAATGAGATGTAGATTGGGATTTTGGTAGGGATGATCGTTAAAAATCGCAAACTGCAAAAATCATCCATGTCACACAAACTGCATATATTTTTAAACTGAACCGTATAATTTCTATGTGGTATGTCCCACTCGTTTCTATTTGTTGCGGCTCTTTGTTCTCATTCTTCCCTATGAGCTCCACTATGAGGTTCTCTCGTTCGCCCTTTATAATGCTTTTGTCTATTTGTTGTTTCCTTGCCAGGAAAAAGGTTCATGTTTTTTAGGGTTTAGGGTCTTGTATCATAATAAGAGTTGTCAAAGTTTTATTTCTCCTCGTAGCCATGAAAATTGCTTTCTAAATTTTTCTCTGGTTAGCATAACAAAAGCTTCTTTATTCTAGGTTTTTATAGCAGAAGCTCATCCTATTTTTTTATGCTTATCACCTTGTGTTATTTTGGGTTTTGGATGTGGTTGCCACATCTGGTTGGTTCTGGTCACCTCCGGCCCCTGCTGTCCCCAGGCAAATTGCTTAACTCGGACCGTCCGGGGGGGGGGGCATGTTCGTTATTTTTGGAAAATTGGTGATCTGAGCAATCGGAACGGAGCAACGTTATTCGCCGACACAAAATCCAGCTGGACGGAATTACCAGCGTGTCCTTTTAGAAAACTATAAAGAGGCCCCCCCCCCGGGTCTTCATTTCAAGAAAAAAAACTCCAAAGACTAGAGAGAGCTCTACGATTTAATTTTACAGTCATTCCTCCGCTTGGGATTCGCTCAGTTGTCTCTCTAGTTTGCTCAACGCTCACTTGGATGTTTCAGTGAGCCCGAGAGAAGGCATAATAGAGCACTCTCGCGGGCTCATCGTGGAAGCTCTGTGAACTTTGTTTTTTTCCTCCTTTCTTTGTACTCAAAACTTGTAACAGAGTGGTGTCCTGTCTCCCTCTGAGAAGCGTAAATACTTATAACAAAGGGAAAATAGTTGATTTTGTCCCGACACAGATCAGGCCGCATAGTTTTTCACCATTTCCGGGTTTTCACATTAAAAAAAGCCTTCTGTCATTGCTGCTTGCCTTTCACTTGACTCCTTGCACGGCCGGTCCGACTCAAAGCCAGGGAGGGTGGTCCGATTCTCCGGCCCGGAGGTAAAATGGGCGACACGCAATAACTATAAAATTATTGAAAACATAAATCTATATGAAAATAACTAAAATAATACATTTATAGCTGCAATTACTCTGAAAAAAGTCCATTTGCATTCGGCTAAACTCAGAATCAAAATCTCATTAAAAAGCAAGGGAAAAATCAAATGAGAGAAGTTAATGCAGGAAAAAAAATTTGTTAGGATGCAGCTCAGAAGGCAAAAGTACTTAAACCAATAGCATTCACCTCATATTAAAGCAATAACATTCACCTTTAAGAAACAATTGCTCTTTCCTAGCTGTAAGAAAACTTTTGCATTCATCTTCAATGAAAAAAATGCCCAGATCACTATATCCCAAGGAAGAATTAAAGGAATATTCAGAGAAACAAAAATTGATTTGCAGAGATGTGAAAATCACATGAAAAATGGAGGGAAAGCTGAGAAATGAAGAGGGTTTTCCTGAGAAAAATGGTGAAAAGGGGAGGCAAGCCAGGGTCGGTTGTCGCCCGCCGGCAAAAAATTTGGCCGATTAATGTTGAACCGGTTGGTCAAGCGATTGGGAGGCGGAAGGGTTCCAATCGCGAACAATGGAACACACGGGAAAGAGGTATAAGGATCCTCTTCATTTTTGACGAAATGAAGGGGATCCATTTTACACTCCAGATGCATTCTTTGCTGATCCGACAGGTTCACTATCTTCATCATTTTATAGTTTTCTAATCAAAAAAATCTCCACCACTAAGGCTTCGTTTGGTTTGGCATTTAGCCGCGTCCGTTTGGGGCAAACGTCGCCGGACGGCGGGTAAACAAACGGGCTCCGACGGCGTTTGCTCCGTTTGCACCCACCGGACAGTGGAAAAGCCACCAAATCAGTGCTTTTCCAGCCCCGCCTCCCTCATCCGGTTCGACACCTCCGTTAGGACCTGCCGGCTTCTCCCGCACCGCTCAATCAAACGAACCCTAAATATTCTTTAGGATTATCTTATCCACTAAATATATTTAGTCAGAAATAGAGAGGATTTGGATCCGAGAAAGAGAGAGGCAGTTGCGTGCCCGATTAGTCTTTTTAAAAGGCTTTTAAGAAGATTTAAAAGCAAGAGCGGATAGTCAAATCTCCAGTGCTAATAATAATTGCCTTAAAATTTTAAGCTGAATGAAGCTGATCTTTATTTGATTTTGACACCCGACTATCAATTTGTGCTTTCAGAGTTTGTTCAGAGCGTGGGTTCCTTCCCCAAAAGATTAGGCGATTCAAAGAAGAGTGGTTGTCGGAGGCAGTTTGCGTTTGCCGGAGGGCCTTCCGCCGACAACTACAGCTGGTATGAGAGATTCTTCCTTTCTTTCTTGGCTTTTACCTCTCTTTTTACCATCTTCTCTCTATCTCTGCTTCCTTAGCTCTCACTCACCTTTTGTGCAGCCATTCCATATTAGATAAAGGAGCGAAATGACAAGCTACCGGCTGGGCGTCGCCAGCCCGTGCCGCACCTCTACTGAACTTTTCCGGTGAAGGTAAACGCTCATTTGGGAAGGAAGGAGAGCACACTTGCCCTTTGTTTTATGTTATCTTTCCTTTTCAGCTTCTTCTATAACCTGGCTAAGTTATGCCGATACTGTCATCTGTTTTTGCAGATCTATAAGCAAGACTAATTCACCATTAAAATTTTAGATCTGCAAAAACAGATGACAGTATCAGGGGCAACATGAATCTATCTCAAATGTTGAATATCCAGATTAAATTTATAGTTCTGAAAATGTAATGGTAGGTAGCTGAATATCCAGATTCTTTCTCTTGTTTTGGAACAGTGATAAGAGATTAGGGAGAGCTCGAATCATTTGGTGATAATCCATTAAACATTTTGTTCAATTTCACTTTTAAGTTTTACCTAATCCGGACCAGTTCAGCTGAACCGTGCCCTCCCCCATGTAGCTGGGTCCGGTGAGGGTAAAGTGCAACAAATCAGACAGACGTGAGTCGTTGCACTTTAACGTGCAGTGCGATCCAATGGATGTGAGTGTGTTGAGATGTGCGCACATATCTCAACGCACGCACACATATCTCAAAGCGTGCACGCATCTCCGTGCGAGTTGAGATGCACTCACATCCGTCGGATCACGCGCACTGCACGGTAAAGTGCATTTGCTGCACTTTACCCTCCCCAGATCCATTGTAGCTGGGCTATAGTTATCGGGAGAGAGCAACATGGTTACATTTCACATGATCAAAAACTCTCGTTGTAGGAGCTGATTGAGAAGCTCAAGGCTTCAAGGAGGGCATACATGCGATAAAAAACGACACTTAGTTTCTTTATGCCAGGAGGATGAAGAAGGAGAGAGATCTCAACCCTCGGTTTCGGCTCATCCACGGCTACAATCTGTAGCCGACATTTCTCTCTCTCGATCACTAAACCCCTCTCTAGTGACTAGTGCATTATATGTGTGCTTTGAGGTATTATTCATTTGGTGGCTAAGCAAATCGTAGTAACTTTATGGATGCAATTTCTTATTCCCAATTCCTCAGATCATTTGGGATTGATCTGAATGAAAGAGTGTTTGCGTCTCCGTGGGATTTTGAATTATCTATGCAGAAGAATGAAAAGGGGAAAAAGTGAAACGCATTCATCAGTAGCTAATTGGATACTATTACAAAGTTCTCATCTCCTTCTGCATCATTTTTACTATGATATTACAAAATGAAATTGTTATAGGCATTGCAATTTTAGCTATTGACATCATTTTGTTAAAGACACCACACAATGCTAAAGGTGTTGAAATTGTTGAAGTGGAAGTAGGCGGTATCAGGTGTGTAGACCGCACAGACCGCGGAGGCCGTCCGTGTAGCGCGGTTAGGTTCTGGCGAATTGGCTTGTTCCTTGGCCATTTTTCTTCTCGCGGTCTGCCTCAGCAAGCTTTTTGGGGTGTTAATCGCGCAGTTAGATTAGAGCAAACCACGGACTGCGCGGTCTGGATTAAGAGACCGCGAAGACCGACAGACCGTCGTTGGTGCGGTTAAGGTTCATGTCGCGTGGCTGTCTGGTTGACTACTCAAGTCCACGCGGACTGAGGTTGTTGTCCGCATAGCTGTGCAGACTGGTAATGTTAACCGCGCGCGGTCTGTTGACAGTCTGCATGTTGGGTAGACTGGTGCTGCTAGATGCTACGTCACTGACAGTTATTCTATCCCCATGGGCGGTGACGGTATCTGCTTGTCTGCCTATAAATAGGGGTGTTGGCCTCGTCATAAATAGCATGAACTGTAGCTTGGAACTCGACGGTTAAGTTTTTCTAATCGCACCGTAAGGAAAAGTGATCGATTTTTTGCTGTGTTTGTATATTGTGTGAATAACACTTGGCAGCCAGAAAACTGGTTCTGAAGGCAGTGCGGATAGCTGGTAGCAGTCAGCGATGGTTAGCAGCAGGTCGCGGGTTGGCGACTAGGCGATCTTCTTCCTTGGTAGTTTCCCAGCTTGGATAAGTCAGTTCGCCTTTGGCAGACTGAGTAAAAGTTCGAACTGAGTAAAAGTTCGAATAAGCTGTTCGCTTTACTCTGACGGTTAAGCGACCATTGCGGTTAGGCGACCAAGAGTTGCGGATAGTGGGTAGCTTAGTTCCAGTTTTATTTGTTGCGGCTACTTCAACGGTTAGGCGACCTTGCGGTCAGGAGACTAGAAGTTGCGAGCAAGGTTGTTTTCCTCAACAATCATTAAGCAGCTGTTCGCGCGACCTTTGCGGTTAGCTGAGCGGATAGACGGTTACAGTGTGCTGTTCGCCAGTTTTGTACTTGTCTGTTTTTTGTGATCTCCATCGGGTGCATTGCAAAATCATGTCTCGCAATGTATGTCTCGCCTTATAAAGAAGACTGTTAATATAATTTCAGCTCTTGTTCTTCTATCTGCTACTGGTTTATTTGACTTGGTTGGTTGAATGTTCCTGTGATCTTTCCGGTTTCATAAAATTTTACATGGTATTAGAGGGACAGAGGTTTTATCAGTGATCAGCCTCAAAGGCTTGCTAAGTATCTTTGGAAGTTCAAGTGAACCAGGAATCTAACAATGGAAGGTGATTATACAAGAGGTCTTGAAATTCAGCTCCTGACGCTGACTAACTACAAGAAATGGAGTCTTATATGAAGGGTTATCTTCTGGACGAGGATCTTTAGAAGGTCGTTGGTGGAGACGAGAGATAAAAGGTGATTGTTGTTGGAGGAAATGATCAGGCGGCAAGGGCTTAGAGGAGAATAAATGCAAAGACAGAGTTCACACTCAAGCGGACGATCTTACCGGAGTTGTTTGACCACATCATTGGATGTAGGTCAGCTGTAGAGATTTGGATAGCCCTGCATGGGTTGTTCAACAAGAAGAATGTAGTTCAGATACAGTTTTTAGAGAATGAGTTCATGAGAGCAAGTCAGGGGGCCTGTCGATATCATATTTCTTCTTAAAAATGAAGAACCCGTGTGCTGAGATTTCAGCATTGGAACCGGATGAGCCGTTCTCAGAGGTGAAGCTGAAAAGACACATCATATGCGGCTTGCGGAAGCAGTACGCTGTCTTTGTTTCTTCTGTGCAGGGCTGGACCAATCAACCATTTTTGTTAGAGTTGGAGAATCTGCTGGATTCGCAGGAGAGCTTGATAAGACAGATGGCTAAGTGTTCTATCTCAGGGGGAGATAATGAGGTTCTCTACTCTGGAAAGAAGAAAAGATCAAACATGAAGATGAAGTTATCTATAGAAGATAATCCTTCATCTTCATCACACCAGAAGAGGAGAAAAACTCCTAAGCAGGAAGAAGGGAGGACTCAGGTGCTACAAATGCAACAAGCCTGATCACTTTAGAAAAGACTGCAGAGTCAATCTTTAGCTGGGTTACGCTGCTGATAAAGAATGAACTGAATCCAGGAAGGAAGAAGACGGATGGGGGAACTGCTTCATGATAGATATGACGACAACGTCTGTCCGTGCCTTGGCCTCCATCAACTACCAGGAGGACTGGATCGTGGACTTGGGGTGTGATCATCACCTCACCGAAGACGAGTCAAAGTTCACTTCTCTGCAAGCATATGCAGGTAATAATGCTATCATTACTACTGATGATACTGTGTATGCAACCGAGAAGGAGGGAACGGTTTCTTTAGGCAGTGATAAATGACCACTCACTTTGAAGAGTGTTTATTACGTGTCGGGGATGAAGAAGAATATGTTCTCGGTGAGCAATGCTGTGGATGCTGCCTATCAAGTTCTGTTCGGCCCGACAAAAGTAAAGTTTCTCCGGAATGTGTCAGCGGTGAAGGTTGATGTGACTTATGTCAGAAGAAGAGTGAAAGACTTATTTGTTCTGTTTACAAGTTCTTATGTTGAGATGATGAGGGCTAATGACAGTGCAATTATCTGACACGAAAGGCTGGGGCATGTTGGGATGAACAAGTTAAATGCTATGACGGTAATAGATCTGATGAAATACCTGCCTAATCTTTCATCTCTGGACGACGATCATATCTGCGTAGGGTGTCAGTATGGAAAGACTCATCGTCTTCCATTGACATGTCCCTGCCCAGGTGCAAGGCATCACTGGAATGCATCTATGGTGATCTGATGAGACCGACCATCACCCCCAGTCTTGGAGGTAGCAGATAAATGCTGGTTTTGGTTGATGAAGTTTAAGGAGCTCGTGGAAGGCTGTATCTGCAGATAAAGAGGTTGAGAACAGATAATGATGAGCAGTTCACTTCAAATGAGTTCTTCAATTTCTGTAGAAAGCATGAAATACAGAGAGAGCTTTCTTGTGCTCATACTCCACAACAAAACGAATTGCAGTGATAAAGGTTCACTCACTTTGAAGAGTATTTATTACGTGTCGGGGATGAAGAAAAATATGTTCTCGGTGAGCAATGTTGTGGATGCTGCCTATCACGTTCTGCTCGGCCCGACAAAGTAAAGTTTCTCCAGAATGTGTCAGCGGTGAAGACTGATGTGACTTATGTCGGAAGAAGAGTGAAAGACTTATTTGTTCTGTCAACAAGTTCTTATGTTGAGAAGATGAGGGCTAATGACAGTGCAATTATCTGACACGAAAGGCTGGGGCATGTTGGGATGAACAAGTTAAATGCTATGACGGTGAGAGATCTAATGAAATACCTGCCTAATCTTTCATATCTGGACGACGATCATATCTGTGTAGGGCGTCAGTATGGAAAGACTAATTGTCTTCCATTGACAAGTCCCTGCCCAGGTGCAAGGCATCACTGGAATGCATCCACGGTGATCTGATGAGACCGACCATCACCCCCAGTCTTGGAGGTAGCAGATACATGCTGATTTTAGTTGATGAAGTTCAAGGAGCTCATGGGAAGGCTGTATCTGTAGATAAAGAGGTTGAGAACAGATAATGATGAACAGTTCACTTCAAATGAGTTCTTCAACTTCTGTAGAAAGCATGAAATACAGAGAGAGTTTTCTTGTGCTCATACTCCACAATAAAACGAATTGCAGAGAGAAAGATCCGCCACCTGACGGAGACCTGCAAGTGCTGACTTCACTCCAAAGGAATTCCCAGGGCTTTTTGGGCGGAGTGAATGGCCCGCAGAGCTTACGCCATCAACTGTATACCCTTGAGTCCCAACAACATGAAGTCTCTGCATGAGCTCATGTTCAAGAAGAAGCCCAGCGTGGCACACCTTCGGGTGTTTTGTTTCCACCTGCTACGTGCACGTCCCAGACGCTCTCAGGACGAAGCTGGATGCGAAGACAGGGAAGCTTGCCTTCACTGGTTGCGACAAGCAGAAGAATGGCTGAAAGTGCATGGACCCGGCGACAAAGAATGGCTGAAAGTGCATGAGCAGATAAGGAATGGTCGGTTTGATCTGGAGTTGAAAGTTTCCATGCCATGTGTCACTCTCTCATTGGACCGTACTTGTTATACATAAATAAATATGCCGCATGAACAGTTCCCGAAATGGTTCAACCCGCCGGTTCATCTCAGGCCGCAAGCTTCAAGTTAGCGCGTAAAGGCATTCGACTCCACGTCCATTCGTCGAGTGTACTCGATGCTTCGTCGAGATCATTCGACGATTATTCGAGACAGTAAGTATGAAATTCGCCAAGTCATTCGCCGAGTGCTCTCGACGCTTCATCGAGACGACAAGTAGGGTTTGTCGGGTCCTTTTGATTAATACAAGTGCTTTTGATGATTCGTCGTGTCCTTTCAATAAGTTCGTTGAGTCCTTTCATTAAATTCGTCGAGTAAGTAATCAAGACAGGACTAATGAATTCCGCCAAGTCCTTCCGTCGAGTATTATCGACGTTTCGTCTGGATCATTCGATGATTCATTGCGACAACACGAAGGGTTCGTCGATGGTGAAGTTTGGACTCATGAGTGCCGAGAGTTGGAGGGTGGTTGGTTGATTCCTCCTGCTGGACAGGCGAGAGGGGAAGGTTACCAAAATCGCCCGAGACAAAAACAGTTGTGGAACTCGACATGCGAATCCAATGATGATTTTGTTCTTGTTGGAGAGATATATTCCTCCGACTTTGAGGTTGTTGCAGGATAAGAATGTGATCCCGCCCCGCTTGTCTCGGAAGTTGAAAATTTTGCGGAAAACTGGGAGGCTGAACTCAATCCGCTCCTCCCACAGGTAGCATGCGAATGCCACCGGCAAGACAATGGAGTTGGGGTTGAGCTGTGCGGGAACGACGCCGAATTATCACAAGGCTTGGCATATCTCCGACTAGATAGGGAGGGGAAGCCCTACCTCAAATTGCTCGGCAGGTATGGCGAGTTCGTTGGGCGAGAAGTGGTTTATCGGCTCATCCCTCCCCGACAGACGCGCGGTGAAGCCCGACGAGACGTAGAGCCCGATGAGCGCGTGAAACTCCTCCTCGGTCAGGTTACAGTTCATGAAGGAGTAGTCAGCGAATGCCGCGACGCACTTAGTTCGACCATCAGTATCGTCAGTCATCCCGCGAGAAGAGGGAAGGCGTAGAATCGCGAGTGTAAGAGTAGAGAATTAAAAAGAAGTGTTGGGAGCTATTAAGATTGTTGTTAATGCGGTAGGTGGGTGGGGGGGGGGTCTATTTATAGAAAATTTTGGGCGAGAAGGATCCAGGAGGGGAAAAGTGCGATAGCCAACTTGCCGCATCTCGCCATTGGACCCTGTTTCAATCCCGCGCTCCCCCCACTCGCCGCCGAGATCGAGCCAGCGTCAGATTCTAAACTTTAAAATAACAGTTCAACAATAAGAAAGAAAGAGCAGATGCGAGATCAAGAGGAAATATATAATTTTATTCATTCACATTCGGAGCGAGTCAGTCAACAGTCTTATTACAATCATAATTTAAATGGACAGGAAGGCGAGTGCCGGTAGGACTATCTTGGGGACGTTACCACCGTCCTCGGCCTCTCCTCCCCGCCCTAGGCAACATGCGGGAATACTGCAGTGCCCGAATGATCTGCAGCTCCTGCTGTGCAAGACGCAGTTGATCTTTGGCACGTGCAACGTGAATCCCGAGGAAGTCCGCCCTGCCGCCGGCTTCTCCCCCCATCTCAACAATCAGCTGTGAGTAGTTGTTCTCCAGGAAAAGAAGTCGTTCCTCGTTAGAGTTTTGGTTCTCTTGAACCTGACTGTAGATCTCGCGCAACATCAGAGTGTGCTTTTAGAATAGCTCGACCATCTGCTACTTCAGCACCCCGGCATCCTTCGGGTCTCCCAGGAAAGCGGCGATTGAGTCAGGAGATGGGGGAGGTGAGAACTCCTCGTCGATGTCAACATCAGTCGACGAGATCTCGCGGTAGCCTGCAGTGAACAGTTTTAGTCATGCATAATTTTCATTCTTTTAGAATGTGAGTGCGTTTTGTTACCTGGCCCAGTGTCCGCGTCTCTGCCCGAGTGTCGACGAGAAGTGCTGGGCCGCCCCTTGAAGGGAGTATCAAAGGTAATGTGCGCCTTCCCGAGCCCCGGGCGCGAAGTTGTCTGTTCGACGACAGGAATATTGTCTTGAGGTAGAAGGCTTGGAACCTCATCCGACGGGGGTAGTAGGCCTGAGGCGGGATCCAGGGGCGTCAGGCGAGCAGAGGACTTGAACGTTGAAGCACCTATTCCCGTAGTCCCAAGGCGGGAGCTGCAAAAGACGCGGGTAAGCCAATTGATGAAAGGCGAGTGGACGAGAGATGACTTGCCAGGGGTTTGCGGGAGATCATCCAGGTTTTGTTGGGAATTGATCTCGAGGGCCATCTTGTCATTCTTGGCTACAAGCGAGTGCAATCCAACACTCGACGTCCCCTCCCCGATTCTCTTCTCATATGACGGGATCTGCGAGTAGGCGTGTTGGCATCGCTTTTTATCTTTGACGAGAGTGGAGAAAGGAGCGAGTGAGGATACCTGAAGGATCCTGGAGTGTAATGGAGTCAGCGGGATAGACTCATTCCTTGTCAGGTCACCCCTGACCATCTTGGTCTTTTTCATCTTGGGGGACGAGCTCGGAGCTTTCCGAGCAAGCTAAAGAGCGAATGCGGAGACTAAAGATTTGGTCTCTACTCTCGCGGCAGCAAGGCGATCCTGAGCTTCTTTTACATTAATTACGCTTTCCTTTTAGTCCCTGACCATCTTGGTCTTTTTCATCTTGGGGGACGAGCTCGGAGCTTTCCGAGCAAGCCAAAGAGCGAATGCGGAGACTAAAGATTTGGTCTCTACTCTCGCAGCAGCAAGGCGATCCTGAGCTTCTTTTACATTAATTACGCTTTCCTTTTAGTCCCACACCGCCTACTTTTATAACTTAGCTGACACAGGCGATATATAAGCACATGCAAAGATACCAATAACTGTACTTAAAAATCATAGTGCGCCAGCTGACGGATTGATTTCGCATGATTTAATATTAATATAAATTAATATCGGAATTAAAATTTTTGAAAACATACTTATTTAGCTAAAATTTGAAATTATTTGAGTTTGGTTTTAATTTCGTTAAAATTAATTTATATTAATTAAATATAAATAATGCAGGAAAGTGTGTATCGACTGTTGCACAAATAATGCAATTCCGGTCGCAAGTGTTTCCTGCAAAATAGAAATGAGGAAAGTGGGCAGTTGGGTTTCGCTCATTACATGAGATTCTCAACAATCATTTTCATCACATTTTATTATTATTTTATTATTAGTCTTATTATTTCTTTTTTAATTTAAATTTAATATAATATTTCCTTTTAAATTAGTGTGATGATTTTTAAACATGGTGGAAATTTGTTTTAAATTGTATAAAATAGTTATATTATATTTTGCATAATTTTTTGATTTAGAGTGGAATTGAATTTCAAACTTTTTGAAATATAATTTATAACAATAGTGTCTCGATAGAATATTAATTTTATGCATAAATAGGGATTTAAAATGTTTTTAAAATTTATAATTAATATTATGTATTTTTTGGATAAAAATCAAAAATTTACATCACTCATATAGTGGAATCGTTCTTTTGTTGGGAAAAAAATTCCTAGGGCATTTTTGCCCCTGCCAAATTTGAACAAAAATATCACCGTTCAAAGAACATAAAATGTAAAAATAAAATTAGTTTTGAAAATTGAAAGTAAAATGTATTATGTCACTCCTATTTTTTGCTACGAAGAAAAGAAAACTAGTTTTGAAAGTAAAAAGTGGATGAAGTTCCTTAGGTGAGATCAATGTTTTGTTTGGCACGGTGGTGGTGGAGGTCGTAAACGCTTGGGTTAAACCGTTAATTGTTAAGAATCACTTAACAAACATCATCTTTTTGAACATAAAAGTGGATGAAGTTTTTTTGGTGGACGTTAACGAATGACAATTTAACCCTTATGTTCATGACCGCAACCACCTTGCCAAACGAAGCTCAAGTCTTTTTAAACGACGGTTCATAGTCACCACTGCGTTTATGAATGCCACTGCAGAGCCAAATGTAATATAGCCTATTTCAGTCCAAACATATGATCGTACTTCTACGCCCATTTAAGAAAGGAGATGAACAGACAATCTTTAGATGCTGGCATCAATACATGATTAAGAACATGGATGAACATTAGGAATATCAAATGCAAGAGTTTGTTGAGCAAGATAAGTGAATTTGGATAGATAAAAGAACAAAGAGAAGCTCTTGATAAGCTTATCAAATGATAAACTTATAGGTGAAACTAGATGTGTGAATGAATTGAGTAATATACCAAAATCGAAGAGAAAGTTGGTGAACTAAAGTAATGATACAACCCTCGAATATTTGAGGTGTTGTATCAGAGTAAGCGACAAATTCGTGCTAGGAATTCTGTATTTAAGCGTGCTTTAATGCGAGTAGTCATGTAATGCAGATTAACTTCATGGGAAGGGTCGAACAGTACACGATTCAGCTTATATTATTAGACGGGTTAAACCAGAGTTAACATTGTATTTGATATTGTGAATGATATTGAGATAACATTGCATGATTAACTGATGTGATCCTGTCGCCGGCACTCAAGGGCCGTCTCGTTTTATTTGCTTATTTACAGTCGCAGTTATGATGTTGGTGTTTATTTATTTTCTGTCATGAACATGCATGTTTTAAAATTTCTGGTATTGTGGCCCGGCACGTGAGACTGACCACCTCGCGTGTCCCTGAATGGATTGGTCCGGTTTGGTATGGCTGGGGTGAGTCGTTGCATTTTATCTAGTTTAGAGAAATCACTTACTGAATTTGTTTTAGTTTATTAATTGAGGAAGGGGAGAGGGCTATAAATATTAAAAGGGGGTTGCCCTAATGTTTTGGCCAGGAAAGAACCGAGATTGAGAATTCTTCTCTCTCGGTTAAATCCGCCGCACTGTTCCGTCTCCCGCTCCGCGGTCCACGTCCCGACGCCGCCTTCGTCTCCAGCCTCCGGCAACAGCTCCTCCACTGCATGGCTTTCCCGTAGCCGCCTCCGTCTCCAGCCCCAACGTCAAACCCTCCACCGCCTCTCCTTCCCGTAGCCATCTCCGTCTCCAGTCCCAAACGACAACTCCTCCACCGCCGAGCCTTCCCGTAGCCGCCTGCATCTCCAGCCCCGACAACATCTCCCCCACCGCCAGGTTTTCCTGAAGCCGCATCCTTTGCCAGCCCCGACATCAACTCCTCCACCACAACTCCATCCAGAAACGCTCGTCTGCTGTACCTGTGCCGGGAGAACCAGAAACGGGGAAGCCCCCTTTGTGAGATCTGCTCTTTCCCACTCCTCAATCTACTTTATTTGCAACTTATTATGTTTAATTTCAGCAAAGTGATTTCAATCCAATGTAGCATGCGCTCACCCCAATCATGCCTCACCGTTCGTTTCACCCCTTGCATTAGATTTTCGTTAGTTAAGTCGTGTCTTGCTCGTTAATCACTGCGTCACTTATTTTCACCTACACTTAAGGTTTGGAGGAGCATAGTTTTTGCATCATAGGAATTTTGTATTTAAGCGTGCTTTAATGCGAGTAGTCATGTAATGCATGATTAACTTCATGGGAAGGGTCGAACATACACGATTCAGCTTATATTATTAGACGGGTTAAACCAGAGATAACATTGTATTTCATATTGTGCGTTGAGTCATTACATGTTGTTTTAGAGTTAAATATTATGTTGTGCGGTTTGGTTCGTTTTAGAGTTAAATATTATGTAGTGCGGTTTGGTTCAATGTTGAACCAAATGAAAGCTCAAGAGTTTGTAACATTTTAAATCTAATGAAAGTGCTCCAATGAGAGGCAAATCAGATTTTTGGTAGGGATGATCATTAAAAATCGCAAACCGCAAAAATCATCCGTGTCACAAACTGCATATATTTTTAAACCGAACCGTATAATTTCTGTGGTTTGTCCCACTCGTTTCTATTTGTTGCGGCTCTGTGTTCTCACTCTTCCCTATGAGCTCCACTATGAGGTTTGCTCGTTCCCCCTTTATAAAGCTCTTGTCTATTTGTTGTTTCGTTGCTACGAAGAAGGTTCATGTTTTTTAGGGTTTAGGGTCATGTATCATAAACAAAGTTGTGAGGATGCAGCTACTCTGAAACAAGTCCATTTGCATTCAGCTAAACTCAGAATCAAAATCTCATTAAAAAGCAAGGGAAAAATCAAATGAGAGAAGTTAAAACAGGAAAAAAAATTTGTTAGGATGCAGCTCAGAATGCAAAAGTACTTAAACCAATAGCATTCACCTCATATTAAAGCAATAACATTCACCTTTAAGAAAAACAAATCACTATCACTTAAAAAAATGCTCTTTCCTAGCTGTAAGAAAACTTTTGCATTCATCTTCAATGAACAAAATGCCCAGATCGCTATATCCAAAGGAAGAATTAAAGGAATATCAGAGAAACAAAAATTGATTTGCAGAGAAGTGAAAATCGCACGAAAAATGGAGGAAAAGCTGAGAAATGAAGAGGGTTTTCCTGAGAAAAATGGTGAAAAGGGGAGGCAAGCCAAGGTCCGCGGGTCGTCTTCTTAGGTTGTTGCCCGCCGACAAAAGATTTGGCCTATTAGTGGTGGACCGGTGGGTCATGCGATTGGGAGGCGGAAGGGCTCCAATCGCGAACAATGGAACACACGGGAAAGAGGTATAAGGATCCTCTCCATTTTTGACGAAATGAAGGGGATCTATTTTACGCTCCAGATGCATTCTTTGCTAATCCGACGGTTTACTAATCTAATCATTTTATAGTTTTTTTAATAAAAAAAAATCTCCACCACTAAGGCTTCGTTTGGTTTGGCGTTTAGCCGCCTCCGTTTGGAGCAAATGTCGCCGGACAACGGGTAAACAAACGGGGGCTGACGGCGTTTGCTCCGTTTGCACCCACCGGTCAGAGAAAAAGCCACCAAATCAGAGCTTTTCCAGCCCCGCCTCCCCCCTCTGGTTCGACACCTTCGTTTGGACCCACCGGCTCCTCCCGCACCGCTCAATCAAACGAACCCTAAATATACTTCAGGATTGTCTTGTCTACTAAATATATTTCGTCAGAAATGGAGAGGATCTAGATCCGAGAAAGAGAGAGGCGGTTGCGAGCCCGATTATTCTTTTTGAAAGGCTTTTAAGAAGACCTAAAAGCAAGTGCGGATAGCCAAATCTATAGTACTAATAACAATTGCCTTAACAACTGCGATTTTTTGATTGGCAGATGACATGATTTCCATATCAGGATATTGCATGTTTGTGGGGGGCAATCTTGTCTCATGGAAAAGCAAGGAGTAGACTGTAGGCCCGGGATCTACAACCAAGGCAGAATACAGGGCCGTGGCCTCAGGTGTAGGGGTGTTGTTATGGTTGAAAGCCCTGCTGAGTGAACTCAAGATAAATCAAGACGGACACATGACATTGTGGTGTGATAGCAAGTCAACCATTAACATTGCAAACAATCCCGTTCAAGCTAATAGAAGTATAGAACCAAACATATAGAAATCAATATGTTCTTCATCAAAGAAAAGCTGGATGGTGGGATACTGAAGCTGAGTGATATTATTACAAAAGATCAAGTGACGTATTGTCTAACCAAAGGACTTAGCTCACAGGATTTATGTAGATTGTGTGACAAGATGAGCTTAATGGATATCTTTCCTCCCATCTTGAGGGGGAGTGTTGGAATTTGTTGTGCAAATAGTACAAATTGGTGTGCCGTTAGCAGTCTCCTTTGTGATTTGTCTCACATCTCAGATTTTGTTTTAGGGTTTCCGTCTTGTGTGTATATATATGGGTGATATGTATTGATGTAAAGCAATTACGAGAATACTAAAAGTTTATTCCTTTTATTTATATTTCATATTTGAGCAGCAAGATCCTTATTGATTCTTTGTTGTTTTGTGCCAGAGCACATGTCTCGCTTGTTGGCATTTGCTACTTATGTGCTTACTCTTACCTGTAGGATAATATGTATTCTTAAGTAAACTCCAATGGAGGTAGTACTGTGCTCCAGTCTCTCAAGTTTGCTTCCTGTTAAGTAATTTGTTATTAATATTCCTGTGCTCATTCAAATGACTTGGGCTCTATTTGGGACAGTTGTGGTGGTGTTAAACTATGATAGTAGATGTAACATTGACAATTTATCTGCAGATGGAATTTGCACTATATTTTTAATCAAAATTCCATTTTCCGGGAGTCTTGACATTTATGGCGCTAAAGTTTAACCACACCTGCGTAAGTGTGGTGGTGTTTTGACCTAAAATGTCATTTTTGAAAAATAGCGTTCATGATCGCATCTACCCAAATGTTCTATATATCATAATTGCATTCATAACTAACACCACACTCGGCTGCACAGGGCCTGATTCTTGATCAATACTCCAACTCAATTTTGGTTACTGCGTCTAATTTTAATGCAAACAGTAGCAATGACAACTGAAGTATCTTCAACAATTATTGATGGAAAATTTGTTGCGAAGAATATCAGAGGTGAAATTGCTAATGAAGTAGCTAGGATTAAAGATTCAGCCAGCATTGTTCCTGGACTTGCAGTTATTCTAGTAGGTTCTAGAAAGGATTCTCAAACTTATGTGCGCAACAAGCGGAAAGCTTGTGAAGAGGTGGGGATTGCATCTTTTGAAGCTAGTTTGCCTGAAGATTGCACCGAGGAAGAAGTTATCAAGCATATCTCCGATTTTAACAACAATCCTTCAGTCCATGGAATCCTTGTACAGTTGCCTCTACCGCGGGTATGCTGCAAATTTTCACTTTTAATAGTGCTATTATTTTGTTACTTCTTTGATTAAGGAGATAGAAGGGAGAAGATGAAGTTACTTTTACATTTTTTGTTGTTATGAATTATACAATTGAAATAATAGTGTGCGTCTCCTTGATCACCATGAATTCCAGTTATCTCTTCATGCATGATTTGATTTTTTTTATTTGAAGTTTTTATATACCATGTTCTGATTAATGATGAACAGTTGCTCATTTTATTTTTTTCTATCTAATGGATTCATGTATGAAGGGGAGTTTTGGCGCATCGTTGGAGGTGTTGCCGTGTGACCTTTAGGTGACGGGTTCGAGTGTTGGAAGCAGCCTCTTGAAAAAATCGAGGGTAAGGTTTGCCTACATTTCACCCTTATGGTGGGACCCTTCCCCGGACCTTCGCTGCACGTGGATGCTTCGTTCACCGGGCTGCCCTTTAATGGATTCATGGATTATTGCATGAAACTTTTTTTATCTTTCAAAGTTTCTCATAGCATTTGATCCTCTGCTTTATTCTTTACTTGTGATTGTGCTAGTGCATATTCCTCTTGACAGCACAAATCTATCGGTTCCACAATGACAAAGGAAATTAAAAGTAAATGAAACACCATCTAAACAGTAAAGAAGAAGAAAATTGAGAAAATGTGAAGCATTTATTCATCATTTTACAAATTAACCTCTTTTGCTCTCATCATAGATTGTGTAGTATCATGTTTGTTGGGAATTTAGTCCGGCATTTGGAAACTCGTATGATACTACGCACTTAATATATATCTCGGGACTCTTTACTTGTAATCAATTGGTTTTGAGTTTAATGTATAGGCTCTAACATGGTTTCAGAGCAAGCTAGATCCAAGGCCTATTATAAGTCACCATATAAAAAAAATTCACGTTTTAGAGGCAATGACCCTACACATGAGAGATCATGCTGAGAATTTAGTCTCATGTTGAGAAACTGTTGGAATTTAGTGTGCAAATAGTACAAATTGGTGTGCAGTTAGCGATCTCCCTCCTTTTGGGATTAATCCCCATCTCAGATTCAGTTTTCGAGTCTCCCTTTTGTGTGTATAACTAAGGGAGAATTGTATTGTTTTTAAGATATGAATTATAAGATTTTATTCCTTTAATTTCTACTTGGTCTCAGAGACAGGTTCGAAAAAATCTTTTTTTCATCTTTTCTTTTTTTCCTGCTTTCCAAGCTAGTCATCCAGCAGGAAAGGAAAGGAAAGGATTGCACGTACTACGATTGCGGGAGTTCTGCTGCGTGCACAAAATTGCGGAAGGGAATGCGTAGCGGGGAGAAGGCTTATCGCGTTCGTCTTACCTCGGAGGGCCTCAGGTGCACATCATGTGACGCGTCTGCCACAGTGGAGGCGCGCATAGCAGGAGTAACGCGGACATGCACAAAACCGAAGGATTGCCGCAGGAGCGCATCGAGTGATGTGGTTGTCGCAGGGGAGGCGCGCACAACAGGAGTGATGAGGACACACACATCACCGAAGGATTGCCGCTGGAGCGCATCATGCGTCCAAGGTCACAACAACATGACGTTTGAAGAGTACTTGTCTTCCGAGGGAATCTAGCATCAAACTACTTGTCTATACACACTAGAACAGAATGAAGTAGCGGAACGAAAGAACATACACCTTCTGGAAATAACTCGGAGTATGATGATAATAATGAATGTGCCAAAGCACTTATGAGGGCAAGCTATGCTCACAGAGTAACAACATCCTATTTAATCAATCAGATGCCCTTGTAAGTATTGGATCAGAAGTCTCCAATTGAGATACTGTGAGGGAGGAGTGAAGATATTCTTCCCTTCAAGACCTTTGGTTGTGTGTGTTTTGTGCATGGTAAAAGACCAAATGTGAGAAAATTAGATCTGAGGTCCCTGAAGTGTGTTTTTATTGGGTATTCAGCTACCCCAAAAGGGTATATATGTTGGAGTCCGGTGGAAAGAAAGACATTTGTCAGTATGGATGTCAAATTTAGAGAGCTTGAGTCATATTACTCTTATTCGATTAACTCGCCTCTTGGAGAATCACTTGGAGTAGAAATTATAAGACAAGAGAGGGAGGATAGTTGTGGTGATGAGAGGCGGATAGTGAGTATCCCGTTGTTACCTGCAGCAAAGGAAGCAGAGTCAGTTGAGATGTCGGTTCTAGAGGAGAGTGAATATGCTGATGATGAGCCTCAGACTTAGGGGGAGTTAAGAGTGTATACAAGAAGACAGCTGAGTGAGAGACTACAATGCCTGCATTGCCACCTATGTCAAGTCCCCTGCCTTTGTCTACTCCGATCCTTGAGACACCTGCACCATCCACCATAACTTCAGATATTTCAGGTAAACTCACCCCTCATCTCTCTACTTTCACTCCCTTACCAGTAAGACGAAGTTTCCGCAAGAATGCGGGAGTCTTACCTGATCGATATGACTTCCCACATGACATTGCCCAATTTGTTTCCTACTCTCATATATCCCCGGCACATGGAGCATTCATTACATCTTTGGACATTGTTTCTATTCCCAAGAGCTGACAGGTTGCTAAGAAGGATCCACGATGGAAAGCTGAAATGTTAGAACTTGACGCATTGGAGAAAAACAAAACCTGAAATCTCGTGTCGCGACCACCAGGGATAAAGGCAGTTGGGTGCAAGTGAATTTTCACTGTGAAGCAAAACCCAGAGGTTCAGGTTGAGCGCTAAAAGGATCGATTGGTAGCAAAGGGTTACATCGACTACGATGAGACCTTTGCACCCATCAAAAAATGAGCACGCTACGGACGTTGATATCCTTGGCGACAAATGGGGGATGGAAACTGCACCAGCTTGACGTAAAGAATGATTTTCTTTATAGAGATATGTTTGAAGAAGTATACATGGAGGTGCCACCAGGCTTTGACACAAAACAAACGGTAGGCAAGGTGTGTAGACTCAAGAAATTCCTGTATGGGCTAAAGCAATTTCCTCAAGCCTGGTTTGGCAGGTTTATGTAAGCGATGGTTAACATCGATATCGACAGACCAATGCTGATCATACCATGTTCTTCAGGCATAGTGGAGATCACACTACAATACTTGCTGTATACGTGGACAATGCGATTATTACGGGCGATGACGAGAAGGAAATTGCTCAGCTAAAGATGAGATTGGACAAAGAGTTTGAAATGAAAGATTTGGGGCAGCTAAAATACTTTCTTGGGATAGAACTAGCTCGCAGTACAGAGGGAATCGTTCTATCTCAACGGAAATATGTGTTACATCTGCTCAAAGAGACGAACATGCTGGGGTGCAGGCCCACAGTTGCTCATATTGATCAGAAGTCCAAGCTCAACGCTGAGGCGAGAGAGCCAACTGATAAAGAGAGGTATCAGAGGCTTGTAGATTGCCTTTTTTATTTGAGCCACTCCCGTCCCAATATATCTTTTGTTGTGAGTGCAGTAACCCGTTATATGCACGATCTCAGGGAGGGACACTTGAATGCAACATATCAGATTCTTAGATACTTAAATAGTACACCAGGAAAGAGACTGATCTTTCGAAAGAATGGACATTTGAATATCGAGGGCTATTATGACTCTGACTGGGCTAGCTGTGCAGTTGACAAGAGATCCACATTAGGATATTGCATGTTTGTGGGGGGGCAATCTTGTTTCCTGGAAAAGAAAAAAAAAACAGACTATAGTTGCGAGATCTACAATCGAGGCAGAATAAAGGGTCATGACCTCAAGTGTAGGGGAGATGTTATGTTTGAAAGCCCTGCTGAGTGAACTCAAGATAGATCAAGGCGGACATATGAAGTTGGGATGTAATAGTTAGAGCTGTCACAGTTTCGGTTCGGTTCGGTTCTGGTTCTATTAAGACCATGAACCGAACCGCTGAGATAACGGTTCTTCAAATTAGAACCAAAGCCTTATTTGGTTTGACCGATTTCGGTTCTGGTTCTAGTTCCAACATAACTTTTGGAACCATTGCGTCAGCGGTTCCGGTTCTGGTTCAACAAGAACCAAAACCAAACCAGTCACTAACGGTTCGGTCCGGTTCTATGCGGTTCGGTCTGGTTCCAATCGGTTCTATGTGCCAGAGTTTTAAGCATTTTATAATTATATTATTTGAGTCATTAGACGCAATCACAAGGATTATTATTTCTTTAAAAATACATATTCAAAAAGAAAAGATGTCTGAAGTGAGGATAAAAAGCCTGCCAATCGATGCTTGTTGGTCTTCCACAGTTCTTGTTTCAGGGTTGGGCAAAGGACATAAAGGAAACTTGAGAGGAGGACATCCATAAAGAAATAGAGAGATACCTAGGGGAGTTGAAGGCCAAAAGATCTTCTGGACTGGTGGCTCAAATTGCCCGAGCTCAGCGATGACTCTAGATTGTTTCGTCGAAGGCCTACTGTCGTGGATGATTGCGTCGCTCTGTCGGTAAGGGGTCGACAAGGGGGCCCTAATTTGTCGAGAGAGGAGTGGGAAAATGAGAGAATTGTGTTGGTGCCATTGATCTACAACTGTGATGGTTTTTATAGTTCGACGACATTACACTAAAGGGAATTACTTTTTTTGTATAATATAATAAGTATATGTATTATAGATAGATTACTAAAAAATATTATAATAATATTAATAATATATATATATATCTTTATACTATAAGCAAACTCCAAAACAACCATGGTGTAACATTCGTCTCCCCAAAATACCCCCCAGCCATGGTGTAACATTCACTTACCCAAAATACCCCTTCATATCTTCTTTTTATTTCAAAAGATTTGGTTTTTGAGTCATTTCTACTTTGCCGCCAATATGTCCCGCTCAAATTTGCGAAGGGACGCGATCATAAAATCGGAATGCTGGACGTGCCAATATGTCCCGCGACAAATGTCGCCCCCGCGACAAATGTCGCCCCCGCGACAAATGTCTCCCCCACGACAAATGTTGCCCGCACATGGTCCCCGTGCACGACTGCTTGTATATATATATATATATTACAACAACAATATTCAAGCTTTTATCCCACTATAGTGGGGTCGACTATATAGATCCTTTATCGCCATTGTGCCCTATCTTTTGTCATAATCTTATTAATGCCTAAGTACATCATGTCTTTCCTTATAGTTTCATTTCAAGTCTTTATTGGTCCACCCCTCCCTCATTTAACATGCCTAGTGACTAGACTCTCACAACACCTAACAAGTGCCTCTAATGGCCTCCTTTGTACGTGTGCAAACCATCTTAGACGAGCTTCTCCCATCTTCTCTGCAATTGGTGCTACTCCTGTCTTATCCTTGATACTTTCCTTCCTAATTTTATCCAAACTCGTGTGTCCACACATCCACCTAAGCATTCTCATCTTCGAAACTCCCATTTTTTGCTCATGTGCACAATTCACTGACCAACACTCAGAACCATAGAACATTGCAGGTCTAATTGCAGTACGGTAAAACTTGCCCTTAAGTTTTAGTAGTACTTTACAATCACATAAGATCCCTGACACGCCTCTCCACTTCAACCAACCAACTTGGATTCTATGTGTCACATCTTTATCAATACCTCCGTCTTTTTGAACTATCGATCCAAGATATTTAAAACACTCACTACGGGAACTATCTTGATCACTATGGGAAATATCTTGATCCACTTCAATAGCTTGGTTCAATCATTGTTCTTTATTTCATTATAGAGTTGATAAAAGTATCTTTTTCAGCGCTCTTTAATATCCACATCAACCGCCAAAACTGTATCTGTCTCTTCTTTTATGCATTTTACTTGACTTAAATCTTGTCTTTCTTTCATTAGCTCGAGAAATTTTATATATGTTACGCTCTCCATCTTTTATATCTAGTCGTTTATAAAATTCTCCATAAGCTTGACTTCTTACTTTACTTTCTGTTTAGCTTATTTTTTGGTTACTTTATACTTGACTAAGTTTTCATCATTCCTACAAGCGTAAAGTGATATATAGCTTGCTCTCTTTGCCCTCACTTTGTCTTGCACTTTCTCTTTCCACCACCAAGATTCAGTTCTACCTCGGTTCGGCTCGGATCGGGTCTAAAAATTCTGAAACCACCTGAGACTTGTATGTTGCGGTTTCGTTTCCGGTCCAGATAATAAAATGAAAGAACCACACTCTGATCATTATTGTTCACGGTTCCAAAATTCAAACCGGAACCCGAATAATTTGCGTACGGTTTCTTTGTGGTTTCAGTTCGGTTCCAGTTCGGTTCCAGTTCAGGTTACAGTTTTTCAGTTTTTAGTGTTAACTCTAGTAATAGCAAGTCAGCCATTAGCATTGCAAACAATCCTGTCCAACATTATAGGACCAAACATATAGAGATCGATAGGTTCTTCATCAAAGAAAAGCTGGATGGTGAGATACCGAAGCTTGGACACATTACTACAAAAGAACAAGCGGCTGATTGTCTAACCCAAGGATTTATATAGATTGTGTGACAAGTTGAGCTTAGTGAATATCTTCCCACCTTGAGGGGGAGTGTTGGATTTTGGTGTGCAAATAGTACAAATTGGTGTGCAGTTAGCGGTCTCCCTCCTTTTGGGATTAGTCCCACATCTCAGATTCAGTTTTTCAGTCTCCCTTTTGTGTGTATAAATAGAGGAGAATTGTATTGATTGGAAGGTGTGAATAATAAGATTTTATTCCTTTAATTTATACTGAAACTCATATAGCGTTGTGCACTTAAGGAGTCTTGAATCTATAATCAACGTAGTCCATTTCCCCCTGATGAAATGTTTCGCTCCTAGCTTTTATTTTATTCACAGGAAAAGCACTGGCCAGATCTTGGTCCCTTGCACCTATAACCAATTGGATTTTAAGTTGGATGTGTATATTCTAATAAGATTGATATGTTTATCGGATAATGGCAGCACATAAATGAGGAGAAAATCTTGAATGCCGTTTATATTGAGAAAGATGTTGATGGATTCCATCCACTGAATATTGGTCGTCTTGCAATGCAAGGAAGGGATCCTTTATTTGTTCCATGCACTCCAAAAGGTTGCATGGAGCTGTTGCACAGGTATGACATCGAAATCAAAGGGAAAAGAGCCGTCGTAATAGGAAGAAGCAATATTGTTGGAATGCCGGCTGCATTGTTACTGCAGGTACCTCTTCTTGTTATCCGATTTATTTTACCTTGCATGATTTAAGGTTTCAATTTTTTTTATTAATGTAGATAGCATTATTGCATCTTTCGATCCATCATCTTTCGTAAGTATGATTTTGACATAGTGTGGTTTTTTAATGTAATATATAAGTCACAGTGAGAGTTGAACTTTTATTTGAATTTCTTTATTACTATGGGAATGGAATGACTATTACAAAATTGTATTTCTTCATTTTTTTAGTTTTTTGTAATCTTTCAATGGAACAAGTATTTTTTTCTATTTAAATTTGATATTTCACAACAATGTAATTTTTTAATTTAATCAACATTTCATATACTTCTCTAATTAGTATATTATCTTCATAATAGTCGTGTCCAAAAAGCCCGGTCCTAGGATGCCCGCCCGGGCCCGCCTAGAAAGGGCCTGGTTCGACGTGGGTCCTGGGGGGCCTAACTAGGCCCCTTTTTGGCCCAATATCCGGTCTGTTGTCCAGATCGGGCCGGGCCTGGGTGTCAGGCCTGGCCCGAGCTTGGCCTGGAATATGCGTATACCCGGGTGACGGCGCGCCACGACCGACTCATGTGCTTTCCCACAGGATACGATGATTCGCCGCCCGAACGGACGATCAGAGGCCTTAGTTACGTTCGGGTGGTCGATCAGAGTTGATTTCATATATGACTTTTGTTGTTTTGAGTTGTATTTTGCCCCCGATCGGTCTAGATACATGTGAGCCGTCTGATCACGACAGTTATTTGATTTCTTTCTACAACAGTTATTTTTTGTAAGTTTTAAATAGTGCAGCGGCGGATTGTGGATGTATCGTGGGTTTCGCTGTAAGGAGGAACCGCCGGTCACTTCCAGGAGGGACTCCCGGGCTTTCTTCCTCGGTGAGAAGCCGAGCAACCCCTTCGCCTCCATCTCTGCTCCACTCCAGCTGCCGCCAGTCACCATCCTCATTCCCCATCTAGCCCGCAATCCCTCCTAAAGTCGCAACCCTTTCTTCCCTTCCCATCGGGTTTCTGTTTTCAGTCATTGATTTTCGCATCTACCTCACCCGTCGGCTTTCTTCTTTCCACCGCCGGACTACCGTGCAGCCACCACCTCCACCGTCGGCCTCAGTAAGTTCCCCTCCTCCTTTACATCTCTCACACCTATAGCCTTCCTCCCTTGCCGTCGGGTCCACGCCAATCCCCAATCAACCCTAAACTCCCTCCACCAGCCACCCTTAAGGCACACTCAACTTATGTTCAGCCATGGTTATCCGGATCGCGATTTGGATCGTAGGATCTTACGATCATACGATCCAAATTTTGTAAATTGATCCGGATCTTACCTAAGATCTAAATCGGCACATCTACGACTGAGATCGCGATCCGGATCTTAGGATCTTTAAGATCGCGATCCTGACCCGATTCTACTGGTCTGGCCAAAGGTAATTATAAACATGTCCAACCCTATTCCGACCCCATTCAACCGGTCCAACGCCCATAACTCATTGTTTAACCTTATCCCAATCCCGCTCATACTCATCACAAAATCATATCATGTTGTTTTACCGTATCCCAAGTGTCGATTGCTGAATGCAAACTGAGGCCAAGAGCGACTTCTTCGGTCGCTTTCTGTCCAGATTTGTTTTTATTGTTAATAAACCTTTAGTGTCTTACCTGAAACTAAAATTGAACTTAATATGATATTATCCTTTTGATTTAATTATTCAAAAATATATATATATTTATTCACATACTACTTAATGTATTGATTTTTTCGTTAATTGTGCATGAAATTTAATGATACAAAATTTAATTTTATTTGTTAGTCTTAATTTATGATTGTTGTAGGATCTTGCGATCCTCGATCCGATCCTACGATCCGATTCGATCTAACCTCAAAACGATCCCACCTAGGATCTCCATCCTGACAACCTTGGTTCATCCCAGAAGGCCAGAACCACACTCTCAACACCTTCCCCGCTCGCAGTGGCATTGGATGCCCGCCGTCAACCTTCCTCGTCGTCGCCTGCACGTGTAAATTGTGGTACACAGTTTTATCTTTTATGGCTGTTTATTTGGCTCATGTACTTGTAGTGGATATCTGTTTAATGTATTATTAGTTCAACAGTTGTGCAACTTGCGGGATATTCTGTGAACGCTTAACATTATTCGCGCCTCTATCGTTTGTCAAATTGGTATTTTGTTTCCTTTAATTAATTATTTGCGACTGCGCGTGCACCTACTGTTAAATTTATAATAATTAATTATTTGTTATAATTTTAGCAGACCGCTCTTGCACTACATCGCATTTGGGGCTACATTTAGAAGGTCCACCCCGTGTCAGCCTACTACTGCATCAAATTGATATCAGAGCCCTAGGTTAGGGTCATTTGCATGTTACGTAGTTGTTGAAAGTATCGTCAGTCTATGTCAAGTCACAATCACATCGACGATAAGACCGCTAGTTCACAGATAGACATGACACCCGTTGAGTTTCAACGTTTGGTTCTCGACCGATTTGATCGGATGGGAGCTCAATTCAAAACTCTTAGAGTTAATATTGCGAGGGTTAGCACGAGGGTAGATCATTTAGAGACACCTAGAGGTCGAGCGACTCCTCGCCCCGATGAGGTGCCACACGAGGATCCACGAGACGCTACACCTCCTCCGGAGAGGCGTGGTAGAGACATCCCTCGCCGAGATCCTCCTCCCTTTGCAAGAGGAAATTATCGTTTTGGATACGAGTATGGGCGAGATCCAGGGAGGGATCACCATCCTCCTGATGAGCCTCGTCCTCCCCCACCTCGTCGTAGAGATCGAGCACGATACGATTATGATTATGAGGATGATTATGGTGACTACCGTGAGCCGCACCATGGGATGAACTCTGAGGAGGATGATATCACCTGACGTATTCTCATTGATGCGCCCTCCTTTGACGGTCACCTAGACCCGATGGCATTTAGCGATTGGCTCATGGACATGGATCACTATTTTGACTTGTTTGAGATGAGCGACGAGAGGCGGGTGCGATTCGCCAAAATGAAATTGATCGGCCAGACAAAAATTTATTGTTCAAGTCTCGAGAGATCACTTGAGCGGGATGAATACTACTCCATCACCCGATGTGTTGAAATTAAGCAGCGCTTATAAAATAAGTACCTCCCTGCGTCGTATCGAAATCACCTGTTAGATTAACTCTACGCGCTACGTCAAGAACTCTCTCCGTTGCAGATTATATGTCCCGATTCGACGAGCTAGTAGTTCGCAACGATATTATGGAAGAGCCCGTCGCCATTGCATCACGCTTTTGTGCAGGACTTAGAGCGGACATCTAGAGGGAATTAATTCCCCATAGTATGGAGACTGTTGAGCAGGTCTTTCAGCTCGCGCTAGAGTACAGAGCAGTATTTACGTACTGCTGGTCCGAGGCAGGTCACCACTCGACCAGATGCCAGCACAGCTAGCAGACCCCATCCTACCACGACTAATGACACCCCTCGCATAGACGCAAGGGGAAAAGCTATTGTGCCTAGGGGCGTTCAATGTTATCGGTGTTCTGGCAGAGGGCATTTTGCAGCGCAATGCCCTACTTGGAATTTATTGATTGGGGATTCGGGCGAGCCCAACACTGAGGCTGAGGACGTAGCCCTTGAAGAGATTATTGCCGTTGTAGAGGACGGATGGGAGAGCGATGCGGAGAGATCGCTAGAGGTAGGAGTCCTCCGACACATCCTCCACACCCCACGTGCTGAGAAGGAATGGCGCGGCGCCACTATTTTCTTCACGTACTTCCTAAGTGAAAGAGGCACATGCAAGCTTGCTATTGATAGTGGGAGTTGTGTAAACATAATTGATAAGAAAGGGTTGAAGAAGATGCAGCTTACGTCTGAACCACTTCCGCATCCTTATCGTGTCTTATGGGTGGACAAGTTCATCATTCATGTCACACAGCGGTGTTTGGTACCGCTCCGTTTAACGACCACAGAAGACCAGGTCTGGCGCGGTGTTATTCATATTGATGCCACCCACGTTCTGCTCGGGAGACCCTGGTTATATAATCGTGATGCCGCGTGTTATGGCCGGTCCAACACGTATGTATTCTTCGACAAGGGTCGAAAGATTACCCTTACCCCGACCCAGCCCAGGGATCCACCCACGGGCAAGGTCGAGTCATCTGGTAGTGTGGGATCTTCGAGGCCCCTTCATGTCTTGAGAAAGGGTGATTTCCTGAGAGAGAGTTTTGAGACAGCGATTATGTTTTGTGAGGCGGCCACGATGGCGACCAAGACACCTAGCGAGACTGAGACTAATGAAGTCATTGTTGAACCTCCGGATGAGCCACTACTCCCTTGGGAGGTTCATGAGAATATCATTGACTTTGTTGTATGTGATCTACTTGTTCCCATGGACACTACCATTATTAGTATTTTCCTCTTGGAGGGTCATCATGTCATTGTTGACCTCTCTGAGATTAAGCTCCCAGGAGGCTCATTTGACGAGCTTCCCTGCCTGTACTTTAGTGATGGATCATGTATCCGCATTAGTGATCATCTCACACGTGATGACTTTTGGTATACACCCCCTGGTGAGCCTCCTGATAGGCCCTATGTTAGAGATATCCAAATCATTGCTCGGCTTTCCTTTAGGAAGTGTATGGAGTATGTTGTTCTCCATTTGCATCGTTCGCTTCGTTTTTATGAGTTGGTTGAATCACTTGTTCATCATTTGAATGCACTGCATGATTCGGTCCGTAACAAAATTACAGCTTGTAATGATTATTATAAGGATAGTGCAGACCAACACGGGCAGGAGCAAATCTTTGAGGCGGGAGAGCAAATATTGATTTGCATTCGATCTGAGAGGGTCTCACAAGGACCAACAAAGAAATTAAGCGCACACAAAATTAGTTCCTATACAGTCGTACGACAGATTGGTGCGAACGCATATGAGATAGACATCTCTCATGGTATGATCTTCAATCGAGTATTCAACGCAGAGGATTTGACTCCTTACTACGAGGAGTCGAGGAGCAAGTGTACATGAATCCCTTTTCCACTCCTCTACCAGTTCCTTCTTCTCTCTTAGCCCCTCTACCTGAGCCTTCACTTCCTATTGCCTCCACCGGCCCCTCTTTGTTGTCACCAGCAGAGTCGCGCCATACAGATCGCATTGTACCATCACTGCCAGACAGAGATACATCATTGTCAGACGGAGATACATCACTGCTATACGGAGATACATTAGTGTCACCCTCTTCTACTGACGACGTGCTTCAGATCATCGGTCACGACTTATACACTGCGGGCGGGCGAGATATTGCACGTTATCTTGTCCGTTGAGGCGGTCGGCCACCACATGATGCTACATGGATTTCTTTAGAGGAGCCTGAGAGACTCGCCCCACGGCTTCATAGCAAGTACGACCACCTTCACTCACCGGAGTTGAGTGCCTTCAAACCGGGGGAAGTTGACGGCACGCCACGACCGACTCACGTGCATTCCCGCAGGAGACGGTGATCCGCTGCCCTAACGGACGATCAGAGGCCGTGGTTACGTCCGGGTGGTCGATCAGAGTTGATTTCATATATGGGTTTTGTTGTTTTGGGTTGTATTTTGCCATCGATCGGTCTAGATACATGTGAGTCGTCTGATTGCGGCGATTATTTGATTTCTTTCTACAACAGTTATTTTTTGTAAGTTTTAAATAGTGCAGCGGCGGATTGTGGAGGTATCGTGGGTTTCGTTGTAAGCAGGAATCGCCGGTCACTTCCAGGAGCGACTCCCGGGCTTTCTTCCTCGGTGAGAAGCCGAGCAACTTTTTCGCCCCCATCTCAGCTCCACTCCAACCGCCGCCAGTCACCTTTTTCATTTCCCATCCAGCCCGTAATCCCTCCTAAAGTCGCAACCCTTTCTTCCCTTCCCGTCGGGTTTTTTTTTCCAGTCATCGATATCTGATTTTCCCCACTCGTCGGCTTCCTTCTTTCCACCGCTGGACTACCATGCATCCACCTCCTCCACCGCCGGCCACAGTAAGTTCCCCTCCTCCTTTACATCTCCCACACCTATAGCCTTCCTCCCCTCCCGTCGAATCCTTGCCAAAATCCCTCTCCACATCCCGTCGACTCCTCACAACCCTACTGCTATCAGCCCACGCCACCACCCCTCCCTCTCTCTCAGTCGATCTCCACTCAGTGACTCGGGCCACAACCTCCTATCGGCAGCCTTCCTCCCCCCTCTGTATCGCTCTATCCCATCATCCCCTTTCTCGTTAGTCCCCAATCAGCCCTAAACTCTCTCCACCAACCACCCTTAAGACCCGCTCAACTTATGGTCAGCCCAGATCCACACTCTCAGCACCTTCCCCGCTCGCAGTGACCTTGGATGCCCGCCATCTGCACGCGTAAATTGTGGTATGCAGTCTTATCTTTTATGGTTGTTTATTTGACACCTGTACTTGCAGTGGATATTTGTTTAATGTGTTATTAGTTCCACAGTTGTGAACCTTGCAGGATATTCTGTGAACAATTAGCAATATTCGCGCCTCTTTCGTTTGTCAAATTGGTATTTTGTCTCCTTTAATTAATTATTTACGACTGCACCTGCACCTGCTGTTAAATTTATAATAATTAATTATTTGCTGTAATTTTAGTGGACCGCTTTTGCACTACATTGTATTTAGAGCTGCATTTAGAGGGTCCACCCCGTGTTATCCTACCGCTGCATCACCGGGTACACGTCGTTATTATAGGCATGGCAGCTATGAAGCACGGATACTTCCCCGAAGGCAGCGTACCCGTACCGGATACGTATCCGGTACCGGTACGTACCCAATACTTGATGGATACACCTATGTGGACACACTTGGACTTAGCACATCATTCTGCATACTGTGATAGGAGTTTGTTTTTCTAGAGTAAACAAATGTTGGCTCTATGCTAAGAAGCGTTGATACGTCCAGTTAAGTTTTGTATCTGTACTGAGTATGTTTCTGGTATCGGTACCTTTGTGTTACAAGTACGTGTATTGAACGTGTTGATTCAACGCAATTTGTTAACAAAACGGCTAACTTGTCTTTAGACTAACCAGAGATTGAAGATGTTGATCTCCAACAACGAAGAAGAAAAAAAAATTGATAAGTAACTTAAGTTTAATTTTATCTCTTTGGTTAAACATATAAGATGTTAAATTTTGTAATATTTACGAATGATTAATGTTTGAAGACTTCATGTTATGCTGCATTGATTTGTGAACTTGTACTTCAATTTATGATTTATGTTTAATGTTTCGATGTTTTGAGAAATATTTATTATACTTGTGATATATAAATATATATTATATTTGTTATAACGTTTCATGACGTACCCGTATCCTTGATTTTAAAATTTTGTCGTACTGCCGTACCGGGTACGTATCGTATCCCGTACCCGTTTAGGTGCTTCCTAGCCTGGCAGCAGACAAGCCTACTGTCAGGCAAGC
Organism: Platanthera zijinensis; assembly: GCA_039513925.1. Lineage (NCBI taxonomy): Eukaryota > Viridiplantae > Streptophyta > Magnoliopsida > Asparagales > Orchidaceae > Platanthera > Platanthera zijinensis. Next base: position 14,521,335 of record CM077090.1, read on the forward strand.
AATTACTCTTTCATGTTATTCATTAACTTAGTCGTTTTCATTTCTTCATTTGATTTTTGCATGACCCCTTTTCGATCTCTAATGTGTCTTTGTTAATTTTTCCAGAGAGGAAATGCAACAGTAACCATTGTACATTCAAAAACTCAAAACCCTGAAGAAATAACTAGACAAGCTGACATACTCATCTCAGCTGCTGGATCTCCAAATCTGGTGAAGGGCAGCTGGCTAAAGCCTGGTGCAGTTGTTATAGATGTTGGAATTAATGCTGTTGATGTAAGTTCTACTCACCCTCTTGAGTTTAATGGAGAAAAATATTCAACTCTGCATATAAATTTTTTGAATTTCTGTGAGAATATAAGTTTGAAATACATTAGAATTTAGATCAAAGCTAGTTTGGTAAAAAAAGTTTGGTCACACATCTTCCCAGAATTCATTTGTGGTACAATTTCTAAAACTTAATGATATTTGAGGGAGGGTTTATTCATTTGATTACAAATCATAATCCGATTATCAAATTAGTGTATTTGTAATAAGATTCAAGCATGGTCATGTCATACTGGAGACCGTTGTTAGTAATGAAGTATCCTTATGAAAATCATGATTGCTAGAGATTATAGTTCTATTTTCATTGAAGGCTCTTACTGCTTGAAAATGTGATCACTTAACATCGTTAATTAGGAATATTCAGTATTAATTGAAGGCTGCCTGTATTTTGCTGAACCTTTATGGGAATATATAATTGAAGCAGATAATTTATTGTTTTTTGGATAGGCAATGTTGCCAAATTTCTCTCTGGTCTGCACTCTGTTATGGACCTTCCCCCTTGATCGAGTAACCAGCGGCAGAGCTATGGCGGTGAGGCGGCAGGCTAGGAGCGGAGCGACGTCGATCGGGAAGTGCGGGGTATCGTGGGTTGCGACAACTAGGGTTATTCTCAAACCGGAACTGGGAGTTTAGAGAGATAGAGAGATAGGGAAAGAGAGGATTAAGAGAGAGAGAGAGAGTTTTGACTTCTAATTTCTTGCATACCATCAAAGTCCAACAGGACACTATTTAAGTTCACAAACACGCCACCCATTTGGGTTTACGACAATGGGCACAAAACGTTAAAAAATAACGCACAACATGACATAACATAATTTGAAGATACGAAGATAGTTAGCATCTTCACGGCACATAACATCGCCGCCCTCGTCCGAAGACAGCTTGCCCTCAAGCTGGATCGAAGGGTATTGCAGTATTGTCTCCTCCTGTCGCGTCATTATTGAGAGGATCATCTACTTCGAGCCAGAATAAACGTTTGCATCGATGTCCAGGAGTGAAATGTTCATCACAATTGTAGCACAAGCCTTTTTCGCGACGCTCAACCATCTAGGTTCGGGACAAACGACGGCGAACAGTAGGCCGCATTGTATCATCTCGGAATGGAGCCTTGTCTGGCAAGCTGGCTAGAGAGTAAGCACCCTGTAGTCACCGTTCACAGGCCCTGACAAGGCTCATTGTTGTATTGAGATCATGTGACAGAAGGAATTCCACATCCCAACGTAATCGCTTGTGAATGTCGGCGGTGAATAAGCGAACTTGCTGCTCCGGTAAGACGGGCGTTGCCCTAGGCAATAATATTTGGAATTGTTCTAGATAAGCGTCGATGGAGCCATCCTGTTTGAGGTTCGCCAGATTGCCGAGTGGGTTCCCCTGTAGAGTAGAGTCGAACCTCAGGGTACAGGCTGCACTGAATTCCGCCCACGAATGGTTGGGGTGTTCCCGCAGAAGTTGAGTGAACCACAGTTGCGCTGGGCCAAGTAAGTGGAAGGAGGCAATGTCGACGCATTCTTCATCTGGTGTGCGCTGGTTAGCGAAGAAAATATCACAACGGGTAAACCAAGGAAGAGGATATTCACGTCCCTCGTAGATTGGGAAATCCATTCGGATAGTGCGGGTGTATGAGGGGTATTCCGCGCCTGTAGGAGCGGAGGAGTTCACGTGGCTTGCTGAAGGAAGATAGGCCGTGTGCAAGATCGGAAGAGAAGGCATCCCCTGTAGGGAATCCAAACGTGTGTTAAGGGCTTCCATTTTGGCGTTCTGAGTTGCGAACATGGTTTGGAAGAGTGCCATGATCTTGGCGAGAGAGGGGGGAGCATCCGCCATCTGGGATAGGGCTGGATAGACACCCCGTGGTGTGGGAAATAGGCAGGCGGAAGAGAGGTGGCGCGGAACAGCAGCTGCGAGGCTGGAAAATAGGGTGATAGCCGCCAAATCATGCATAAAGAGGTCCACGAGGTTGGACGATGGGCTGGCTAGCGTGTCGTGCTGGTGGTGGGATGCCGCGAGGCTGGAAGGACTCTCCGGTGCGCAAGAGAGGCGGCCTGCATAATCGGAGGTCGTGCGGAGCGGGCCGAGTTGTCGTGGGTTCGGGCGAGCGGAGGAAACGCTGGAGGGCTCTGATACCAGACTGTTATGGACCTTCCCCCTTGATCAAGTAACCGGCGGCGGAGCTATGGCGGTGAGGCGGGAGGCTGGGAGCAGAGCGACATCGATCGGGAAGTGCGGGGTATCGCGGGTTGTGGTGGATAAGGTTATTCCCCAACCGGAACCGGGAGTTTAGAGAGATAGAGAAAGAGGAGATTAAGAGAGAGATAGAGTTTTGATTTCTAATTTCTTGCATACCATCAAAGTCCAACCAACACTATTTAAGTTCACAAACACGCCCCCATTTGGGCTTACGACAATGAGCACAAAACGTTAAAAAAACAACGCACGACATGACAACATAATTTGAAGATACGGAGATAGTTGGCGTCGTCACGTCTCATAACACACTCCTCTCTCAGTTTATGGTGGATTTCGCAATCCACACCCTTGCCACCACTTTCTTTTAGATCCTTCGTGGCACCAAACTCTCAAGTGGTAACCACGGAACTCATGATCATGGCGGTTGATCTGACAGTGTCTGTATTGGTTTTTTGCCTTTTAGTCATTATAGTTGGACAAAACACTCTCCTTAGCACCGTTGGATCAAATTTAGTCATCATTTCATTGCGCAACATCTCACTAATGTTTATTCTAGCTCCATCACTCTATTTCAAGAGTTGTATGATCTTTTAACTTCATATCCTTTGTGTCACCTTTACATTTCATGCCATCCTCCCCAAACCCTTTGTTGTTGTCTCCATTGGTATGTCTTAGGCTTTAGATCTTAGTTCATCCTCCCATATAGTTGATAGTCGTTATTCTCCTACCTTCACGCGTTCTCTCTTCGTCTTATCATGGTTGTTGACGCTTCCCATTCTACGGTCTTTAGGAAATTTGTTCCCCCCTTGACTACCTCTGTTGTTCTTATGTACCATAATTGTTTGTCAATCTCCTGGCCATTAAACATCTGATTATAAACTATAATTTTTCAATAATTTTTCTGCCTCTCAATATGTTCATAAGAATCTTAGCTCGATGAAGATGGTTGGTGGAGGTATTTATTATGGGCTTGCTGGAGGCAGAGGAGATAATTTTGAATCGGAACCGTGACTGTCTATGCCGGGCTTGTTCAAGGGGGAGAGAGCTTCCAAAATCTTTTAAAACAAGGCAAGGGAAAATGTAATACTTTGATAATATTACATCACCCCAAGGTCTCCATTATAAGAGGAGATTGTGGCATAATTGTAGATACAACAGACAAGGGGACTAGACCAAACCCTAAACCCCAACTAGACTCGAACATAACACACATAATAAAATAACTAGATATTTGGGCTCGAGGTCCATAAAATCTCTTCCGGACTTCAAATCGAGCTTGTCCTCAAGCTTGAATGAGGCTTGCACTGTTGGATTCTCTGGTTCCTTGATTTTCTTCCAGAGCAGCTCCCGGTATCGCGTTGCTGTCACAGAGGATGCATCAAGCGACAGGACGTCAACACGCTCCTTGATGGCTAAAAAGACGATGAGGAGTGGGCGGAATGAGGGTGGCCTCTACCTGCGGACAATCTAAGGCGACGGTAGCACCGGTGGAAAAAGAGCTACGAGGATCAGAAGTGGCGGCGCTGACTTGGAGCTGTTCGACAGAAGAAATGGATCCCAGGAGTTCAGCTGAGCAGGAGGCATGAGGAGAGGCGGCGAGGAAGCCGAAGGGGCTGATAGAGTAGGTGTCAATGATGTCGGTGGAGGCGGAAGCTGCATCGGAAAGCAGTTAGTCGGGTCCGGTAGTGGTACGTGCTGCCGCGGCGCAATCGGAGGCGGTGGTGGAACCGAATGAGCAATGTTGGCATCGAGGCGAGACATGGAGGCCTAGAAGGAAGCCAACAACAATTAGAGAGTTGCCTCATCAGAAGCTCTTAGCTTTATGTCCATGATAATTAATTGATGGAGAAATTAATTCAATGAAGAATTAATTAAAGCATGTGCTATGAATATAAAGGAATGGACAACCGGCGGTTTGTTGGGCTAGAGAAAAGAAAAAGGAAGGGTGGGGAATGAAAAGAACAGAAAAAAGCAATTATAGCATGCACAGGATTTTAAAAGGGGCGAGATGCGTGTCGCATATGAGGTGGGTGCACATAGTAGGCGTGATGCAGACGGGAACAAGACCTTGGTGACTTGCCGCAAAATGACGCGGAGCTCTGTGGTCGACGTAATCGGAATTGACGGAAGATCGTGGGATCTGCTTCAAAATTGAAGTTGTGGGTGGCTCAAGGAGCTGCGCTGAGCTCGATTAAAAACTATAGCGAGCGCCCGCTGGCGGTGACTTCGAAGGGGGGTGAAATCGTCAATAGATGTTGTGTCTAGAATGAGTGGATGAGGAGGAAGGGGATGCTCTCGAAACGAGTGCTATAAGGCAACAAATGTTGCGTTTGGAAGGTGTAGGATGTGTGCGGCATCGAGAAGCAATGGATGAGAATCGAGCGGATGGCTGCGACTGGAAGGAGCTATATGCAAACGGACGGAGGATTGCGGTTGAAGTATGACGGGGGCTTTGACCCGGGGAGGCGAGAACAGAGGAGTCGAGAAACCTCTAGTTTCGCTGGAGAAAGCAGCGGCTGATGTTTTTAGACGGAAGGTTGACGGCAGTTGGAAAGGAAGGAAGGAGTGGCTCTGATAGTAATATGATACTGGCTTGCCGGAGGCGGAGGTTATATTGTGGAGCTGGAACTGCGGCTGTCTAAGAGGGACTTGCTCAAGTAAGTGAGAGCTTCCAAAATCTCATAAAACAAGACAAGGGAAATAAAATATTTCTTTGATAAACAGTACATGACCCTAGAGTCTCCTTTTATAAGAGGAGATCATGACATAAGCGTAAATACAATCAGGGATTGGAGCAATACTATCTGATATTGTATTGTAATTTTGAGAATAAACAATATAATATATTGATATTGTAATGCTAACAATACAATATATTTATATTGCAATGTTCGCAATACAATATATTGTATTGTAAATGCTAAAAATGAAAAAACAATATATTGTAATTTTTTCAAAAGTTTCAAACAGATAATATAATATAGCGGTCGAGGTAAAACTCACAGCGTCTGCCGTCTGAGGCTTCCGGGAGAAAAGAGACGCCCGGCGGGGTTCGTTCTTTGCGGTATGGGTAGAACGGCAGGCGTCTGCCGTCATAGGCTTGCAGGAGAAAAAAGAAGACTGCGAGAGGGAGCCGTCGGGAGGTAGGGTTTCGGAATTTCATTTCAGCCCTATTTCCGTGTATTTGTAGGTGCTGTTTGGGTTCAGCGTTTCAGCCAAGTTTAGGTTCAGCCAAATTTCAGTTCAGCCTGTTTTAGATGATTGTTTGTGACAAATATCTATAAAAATGAAATTTTATCTTTATATACTAGGTTTTTAAAAAAAATTTAAAAGTACAATAATATTGGCAATATATTGTTATTGTTAAAATAACAATACAATATATTGTTATTGTCAAATGGACAATACAATATATTGTGTACAATATATTATAATATATTGTTCGATAAATATATTATTTCCAATCCCTGAATACAATAGACCATGGGACTAGACTAAACCCTAAACCTCAACTAGACTCGAACACAACACCTAATTAAATAAATAGATAACTGGTCCCGAGACCCATAACAGTATTAAAGTTGTAACAATCTAATTGATAGTCTTGGTTTTGCTATCTATATATCAATAGCTTTGTCGGTTGGGTCATCCTCCCAGGTGTGATTTTACTTCCTCTCCTATCAACATTGAGCATCCATGCATTTGAGTTAGGCAATTACCATTGCAATTTCATGTCCAGTTCTTCTAATTTTCTTTTAACCATAGCATCATTCACCAAATTTCATGTCCTCTTACAGTTTGACAAAATGGCAATGCCAAGCTCAAGAATTACCATATGATTGATATTGCAAAACATTTATGTTTCTTATGTATTTACCTTGACTTCTTTGGGAGCATTCAATGTTGACATTTTGATATCTCATCAATGGTGTTCAACTATAAATTGTAAATAATAATGAGAGCATAAAACACAGGCAGTTATCACAAATAAAAATAGTTACAAATATTTTTAAAAGGCAGACAAATTAGGCTTTCCTCCAATTGAAGAGTCAAAAGCTAGTATGTGCAAGCAAAAAGGATCCTGTAAGTCACAATTAGTTACAAAAAATAAACACACTAACAAAATAATACTTCCAGAAGAGAATATCGGCCGCCAAATCCATACAACAATGCTGGTATAGAGATCAGGGCTGTTCAGGAGGGGTTACGGATCGGTGCATGGAGGTCATGTGATATTTAATCAGGGAGGGGGAGGTTAGGGGAGGGGATGGCTGCTGGGTACGAGGTATTGAATAAGGTTGGTGTCGGGGTGAATGATGAAATGGAGGGGGAAGTTGCTGGTGAAGGTGGCGGGCTGTAGGGATTAAGATAACGTGGGATGAAGAACATATCAGGGAGTCGGCACTTAGGGTTTCGTGGAGTCGGCATCACGAGAGATCTCCGAATTCCTGGAAGAAGTCTACAAAATTTGCAATACCTCATAAAGAACACCTCTACCTCTTATTTATAATAAAACATGATTTATGACAACCATCTTGAACTGCTATGATTACTCGTACACGATGGTTGTTCGATTTCACGAAATAAAAGACTAAAAAACAAAAGAAATGCATGAAAATATTGAAACGTTGATCCGGATGTAATTGTGGACTCGGATCATCATCTGGCGATGCCAAATATGACAAGTGACAAATAAGCCTCCAACGGACCCAAAACTTGTGCTTTACCATCTTGTTGATCCCCATCAATATCACTTGGAACAACCCATATTAACCACATACTAAGACATGCTCGACCGATATGATATGCACTAGATATTAAATGTTTAAGCAGAAAAACTCAAGTATAGTAATCAGGGAAAATTTCATTAAACTAATATGGAGTTAAAGTATGTGTTATAACTTAAAAACGATAACATTTTTTTGTTGACACTCCAAAATTCAATGTACTATACCACCAAGTCAGTCCAAAGTTCTTATTACATTTATACGTCATTTACACAATGTTTTACTAATATATGTCTGAAGGACTAAACATGTTTGTGACAGCTATGGTGTTTGAGCGGTGACGGTGTGAAAGTGTGACAATAAACATGGTGATAGTGGTTTAATTGCTTTTTCGCCGGAGTATGACTAGTGGCAAAAGATACTGCGGAGCCGAAACTGCTGCTACCAAGGCAGGGTGTGTTTGTGAGGAGAGCTACCACAATCTTATAAACAAAGACATGGAAAATGTATAGTTCTTGCTTCCTTTACAATACCCAATGGGTATTGTAAATACTAAATATACAAGGGCATAAATGTAAATCTCCGGCACTAATATAAAATATGATAAAACCTAATGTATTATATCATAATAAATACTTACACGTCTCATAAAGACAACATAATAATTGGGAATGAAACTCATAACATCTCTCTGCGTGCAAAAAGAGATTGACCTCAAGCTCAAGGGAGATCAACGACGGTGTCAACTTCACCTAACTCCCTCATTATCAGAGTCCTTCGCATGCAGATAAATTTTTTTTTGCATCGATCTCTGCGAGTATACTGCTCATCGCAGTTATAATATAACCCTTGTGTACGTCGATCAGATATTTCTATACGAGACAGTTGACGGATCTGTGGGGGTTTGGGTGCCCTCGACATGCCCCTTCGGAGCCCCTGTGTTGGTGGTGATGTAAGCATGTTGCGCCAACTGAAGTCAACAATCTCACAATCTTGCTAAACTCATATCCGTCATGAAGTCTCTGGGCGCCTCGAATTCGTCGTCCAAACATGGTAAAAAACGAAGCCTTGTTGTAAAGATAGCGGCCTGCATCTCAGAGGGTATTGTGATGCGAGCCAGAAGAATCTGAAATTGTTCTAGATATCTATCGATCGGCCCTGTCTGACATAATGTCGCGAGGGCACCAAGGGGTTGCTGCGAATTGGGGGGTCAAGACGCAGGTTGCAGGCCCGCTTAAAGCACGCTAGATCATTCCATGATCGCCTGCCTGCAAATGGGCGAACCATAATTGAGCGATATCAAGCATGTAGAGGGAGGCCGGATTTATCCATTCTGTCACTGGTGTCTGCTGATGACTAAAAAATTATTTGCATCTGGTGAGCTAGCCTAAGGGATCGTCCTTCCCATCATAAGTTAGAAATGCCAACTTGGTGTGATGGACTGATGGGGCACGATATTGCCTTCAGGTAGTACCCTGACCGAGGGATCGAGTCAAAGAAGCAGTGGTGGCAGCGCTTGACTGCTGCAAGCGTGATCAGTAGGTGCAGTAGTAATGACCGGAATGGAAACGATCAAATCATTAAGATTGTTGGTGAGTGTGGCCATGTTCTCCCGATGACGTTTTTCAGTATCTCGAAGGCGCACATCTATGGATGTCATGAATGTTTGCATTAAGTCCCTGATAGTATCTGTTAGAGCGGGTGAGTCCCTGTGTATTATTGTCGGAGATAAATTGGGAGTAGCACGAGATAAAGAGTGGGTGATTGGACGGTTGGATTCCTCTGAGACAGTTGACTGTGAGTTGTCGCGAGAGTCGCAACGCTTCCCTATGACGAGTAAAAAAAAGAACATTCTTTTTTGTTTTTAATATATAAATTAGGTAGTTGGGGGTTTAATAAAAAGTGCACTGGTCTCGTATGAGGATTGCTGCCGTGTTGGGGGCTTAGGAAAAAGGCGCAACTCGAAACTTAAGCTCAAAAAAAGAACATTCTTCCCTATGTGAGTTGTCGGTTGCTGCGTAGGGCTCAAAAAGGAAGAGCTCTGTCGAGCGAGGATCGTGTGGCTCCAGGAAGGAGAAGTATAGATGTGCCTTGCAGGACAACAGGAAAGGGAATCGATACTGCTCAATGAAAACAACCACACTACCTGAGTCTTTAGTCGATGGCTGTCACGCTTCCCTAATTGACGATGTTTGTGCAGAAATGTGTCAGGTATTATGCGTAGAAACGACTGCAGACAATGTTCTCAGCTCTGAGCAGGAACGATTGTGGGAGACGACGATGAGTTGCAGGTCGGTGGTTGTTGTGCTTCCCTAAATCGATGATGCTCGTGAAAAAATTTGTCTGGTCTTCTGCGCAAGAATGACTACAGACAATGATGTTCCAGGCTCATCTGCGCAGAGAGCAAATGGTTTGATTATGCAGATTCAGATGAAGTTGTTTTTGTCGCAGGGGCATTGGTAGCCGATGAAGACAATGTTGGAACTGATGAGTGGTCTTTGTGGAGTGGAGGAAAAATGTAGCTCTGCGACCAAGTTGTTATGGGCTCGTCGGCTAAGCACCGACACTCTTGGAGGGTCAACGTGCCCATGTCGGACTCTCCGACACGCGTGCCGACACGGGGACCCGTGTTGCCACGCATGCTAACACGGGGACCCGTGTCGCCACGCATGTCAGAAGATCGACACGTTGTTGTATGTGGGACTCACGTGTCCCGCTCAATCGGACACGCGAGTCCCGCTGATTTATAAAAAAAACCTAAATTGACTGCTCGCTGTGCTCGCTCGCTCGACTCTCTGACCTGAGCCGTAGCTTTCCTCATGCTCCAACGCTCCTCGCCGGAACTTCCCCAGTCTCCAGCTTTACTCGCCGATAATTCCCTAGGCTCCAGCTCCTCATCGGCTCTGCCCCGGCCTCCATCTTTCCTCGCTGGCACTCCCCCAGGCTCCAGTGACTCGCCAACTCTGCTACAGTCTCCAGATTTTCTCGCCGACACTCCCCCGGGCTCCAGAGATCCTCTTCAGCTCTGTCCCAGCCTCCAGCTTGGTGGGTTGTTCATGGAGCAAGCGCTCCTATTCTACAAAGTTTAGGCTTAAAGCTTCTCGCACAACCATCTTCATCATCATGTGCGGAGAGAAATTGAAGTACATATTCTTTTGTGGACTCAATGAAGAGAAATAGAATGACACCAAAGCGTGCAGAAGATCTGGTTTTTATACACAACAATCTACATCTACTTTCAAGAAAAAATCCACAATATACACAAGGAGAAACAAAATGTTGAATATTGGCGGAGATGCTTTTGATACATTCGAAGATGTTGGTATGCTGGAAATTGCAAATCTCTTACTAGATGAGCCGGACATGAAATTAATTATCTTTTTAGATGATATATAATATGCATGACTGTATGAGTATTACATTTTTATATGCTTTGTTCATTTCTTGTCTTTTTATTAGTATTTTACAATTTGTATAATTATAAAATATGAATTTAACAAACATGTCCGAACGTGTCGAATATTAGTAGTTTAGGAGAATGGACGAGTTGCGTGTCACGTCGTGCCGCGTGTCAGTGCAACATAGCTCGTCGGAGTATGACTGGAAGCGGAGGATACTGCGGAGCCGGAATCGCTGCTGTCTCGGTGGGGTGTACTCGGGAGGAGAGAGCTACCACAATCTCATAAACAAAGACAAGAAAAAGAGAAATGTTCTTTCTTCCTTTACAACACCCAATTGGTCATTAAATACTAGAGATACAATGGTATAAATGTAAATCCCCTATACTAATATAAAATATGATAAAACTTATTGGATTCATAATAAACCCTTTCACACCACATAAAGACAACATAATAATGGGCACAAAGACCATAACAGAGGGTCAAGACATACACGATTGTTAAAGCTTGATCACACATTCATGATTGTGTGGTGTTTTGACCTAAAACATTATTTTTTAGAGAATAACATTCTTGACACACCTACCCAAACACTGTTTGCTTTTCTCATACATGTGTCCGCATCTGCCACCACACTCCTAAACAAGGCATGAGTGCCCACAAGCTCCAAGACTACAGACAATGGTTATGACCATCACCAAGAAAAAACACTAATTTTGAACATAAAAGTGATTGGAGTTCCTTAAGTGTGGTCGGGCTTTCACAAATGAATTCATAACCGATGAGTGCACAAGTCCAAGACTCAGACAATGGTTATGACCACCCAAGAAAAAACACTAATTTTGAACATAAAAGTGATTGGAGTTCCTTAAGTGTGGTCGGGCTTTCACGAATGACAGGTCATAACCACCGTGTTCACGACCGTCACCGCCCTGCCAAAAAAGCCGTAAAACAAGGATCTTGTAACTTATAAACCCTTTCAACTTTCAAGCATCTGCTACGAAGAAGAAATTTCTTGCAATAAAACTCAAAGAACTTGGATATATTCACGAGGAATATTCGTGTCTAACCTCAGGAGGCTGGTTCCTCCTAAAAGTTCCTCTTCAAATGAGAGATTGCAAAATCTTAATCAAAGCATGTAAAGATAATTATATTCCTTCCCCTTATATAGATGAGGAAGGACATGCAAATAAGAAATTACAAAATGCTTTACTTAATATAATTAATATTAATTATTACTTATTAGTTAATGACAGCTTGCATCCCTCTAACTGTTAGTTAATGGGGCGGGGGGGGGGGGGGGGGTTGTGCATGGATGTTATGAAATGTAAACATTGAGGGGTAGGTAATTGTAATTTTCAATGTTAGAGGGGTGCAAGCTCTAATTTCGCAAACTTCAAGGGGAGGTCCCCGTAAATAACCCTTAGTTAATATTAACCCATTAAGTAATACTTATTAATACTATTTATACAACCACGTCTATGAACATTTTAGGGGGCCCCATATGCACTCCAGTAGCTCTTGCGAGGGAGTCAGATCCAGCGCAACAGCATCCTCCCAAGACAAACTTCCTACTGCCAATTGAATTTGCAGTTTAATATTGTATGAGTTTAACAAATGAGTGTTCCACCGGGTTTGAGGATATATTTTATTTAAGCATGGTTTTGGACATTGTCGCCATGTGACCTTGCAGAGGTCACGGGTTCAAATCCTGGAAACAGCCTCTTACAAAAATGTAGGGTGAGGTTTGCCTACATTTCACCCATACGGTAGGACCCTTCCTCGGGCCTCGCTGCGCGGGGATGCTTTGTGCACCAGACTGCCTTTTTTTAATGGTTTCAGACAATGAGCACTCGTTCTCATATCGTCAAAAGTACAGTACATGACTCGACTTCCATCATCCTGCCTCTGTAGTCTTGACCTTTTCCATGGAGCAGAAGGCTAATTGTCTTCTATTGTTCACATAAACAATTAATTAATTGTTATGCAATTTTTCTATGTAATACTTTGCATATTCATCTCTAAATCCTTTTGCTTTATTACTAATAAGATACATAATTTAAGTGAAAAAGTTAGGGTATTACATTATCGCTCTCAACTCTCTTGCCTAGCTAAACTACAATTTCTCTTACATTTAGGGTCGGCACGTTTTTTATTTTGTTTATTCTTTATGCTCCTAAGTATTTATGTCATTCAGTGCGTCTTTCTTAGGTACTTATGTACTCGAAAAACATTGTTAATATTGTGATTCTCTTACTTGAAGCTAATTCACAACCGTTGATGCATGTTTCCTTTAATGAGACTGGTAGTAAGCACATTGGTGATGGTTTAAGTGTGTTTGAAACTTCTGTGATAGCTTTTTAAACCTAAATTACATTTTTCGGGATTTGGACATTTATGAAGGCTAAAGCTGACCACACTTGCATTGCATGACTGTGGCGGCGGTTTAGCCTAATATTATATAATTTTTGAAAAGTAATGCTTGTGAACACAACTATCCAAACACTGTCTGCATTTTTCAAAACTGTGTTCATCGCCTCCGACACACTGAAACCGCTCCCCCAAATAGGACCTGAGTCACCCATTATTCCTCTTCCCCCATAGACACTTACCCCTAATGTCACAACCCGCATTTTCTTCGAATTTAAATGTATATCAGAGTAAGAGAAAACACGCTCCGTGATGACACGCCGTGCAGGGGATAACTGCAGACGTTCAGAAAAACTTCAATCCTAACACAGTTTATGAAAATACCAAGTTATAATGTGAGAAAAACATGTTTCAAGTTAAGTTTTGATGACCGTATCCCTCGGCTCAGTGAATCAACTAGTGCATGACTGAAAATATAAGTCATCCTACATGAGCATAAATGTCTCCATGGGACAACTCATTTTATGCATGACTCTAGATTTAGTATAAGTATAGAAATTAGTTTGTACGTTCAAATAAGATATAGTGACTTTAGCTTCAAAAGATGTCATGCATGAGGTAATAAAGGTAATACTTTTATACTTTAAAATATCTAACATGCAAGCTAGTATAAAACCTTCGTAGAGAGCAAGTAAATTCAAACCATCATAGGAAAATGTTTAGCAGTTAGCAAATACTTAACATTAAACAAAAAAAAACCAGTGGGCGTCAACAACCTGACACAAACCCACTAAAAGACGTGTATGTTTGAACTAAAAGAAAACAAACAACAACTACCTCACAGTCGGTGAGGAAACGACAGTTGCAGAGTACCAGCCAAAAACCAACACTAGCCGCTCAAGCAGCTACTTCTCCAAACCTGAGGCATTCAAAGAAAGAATACCTCAGCAAGAATGAAAATACAAGTGGAGATCAAAAATCAAAAGGTTAGCAGTAAACCAAAAAGAAATAAAGGGTTACCAACCCAAACATAAGGAAGCTGTCAAATCTCAGCAGTTAATCATATGACAATGGTAAAAGATTTACTTATTGAGTTCAAAAGTAAGAAAATTGCAACAAATGCGAAACGAAGCCATGCTTTCGAGAATATCTGCAAAAATTAGCAGAATAGCATATATTCCTGCAATACGAGGAAAGAGACTTAAAAACTCTACTCATATGAATCATTAACACTGGTAAAAAAATGGTCCTGAGTTGGTGGCCATATTGTCCAACTGAACTTACAGACCCAGCAAATTCCAAGAAGGTACTGTGGTGATGGCAACATTGTTCAACACAACCCGACAGTCCAATTGTCTCAACAAGACACTAAGGTGGTAACAACATTGTTCAACTCAACCCAACAATCAAAATATATATAAACAAGGTGTTGTGTTTGGGGCAACATTGTCGAACTCAACACAAACCAAAAACAAGCCCTGCAGTGTAATGATTCACATTTTAGCACTAGGTTGTGGGTCATTTATCCACTACCAATCAAGGGCCATACATAACATCCATAAACACCTATAACCTCAACTAGAATACAGAAACTTTCCTTGACATAAAGGAAGAAAATTCCAAAGTGATAATCATTCCAAGTCATACTCGACACATTCAACTTAATCCAGCGAAAAAATTTCCAAGTCCACACTGATTCGTTGAGTATACTCGACAAATCAGTAGACACACGATGAATTCCACTTAACAAGAATCATCAACCTGATACACGACGAATCAACGATAAAAAATTCCAAAGTCACGGGAAAAGCGGCGAGTTAACTCGACGCCTGACCTACACTCAACGTCTGACCTATACGATGAATTCCACTTAACAAGAATCATCAACCTGATACACTACGAATCAGCGATAAAAAAATTCCAAGTCACGGGAAAAGAGGCGAGTTAACTCGACGCCTGACCTACACTCAACGTCGCGTTGAGTGCATTCAGCGCACTCAACGCCAAACAGTTTTACTCAGCGCATTACCTTCACTCGACGTCGCGTTGAGTCTACACGACGCTTTTGACTTAGTCTTACAGACCACTCAACGTCAAGTGAACTTCACTCAACGCCGCGTTGAGTGCATTCAGCGCACTCAACACTTTTGCCTTAGCCTCACAGATCACTCAACGCCAAGTGAACTTCACTCAACGCCGCGCTGAGTGCATTCAGCGCACTCAACGCTTTTGCCTTAGCCTCACAGACCACTCAACGCCAAGCTGGTGTTACTCGACGAATTCGTCGGGATTACTCGACGAATTTAACTTGGTCTAAAACATCACTCAACGCCAAGTGAACTTCACTCAACGCCATGCCTGATATTTGTCGACTCAACTCCTAATACTCGACGTATACAGCAACATTCAACGCCTAGTCTTATACTCGACGAACTCAACGCCTAATACTCGACGAATATGCAATACTCAACGCCAAGTCTTATACTCGATGAACTCAACGCCTGATACTCGACGAATTTGACTCTGCTCCTACTGATACACGCCAAATTTTTCTTAGACTAAAAACTCCAACTATATATTCGACGAATTCTATCTTGCCTAATACGATTAATCCTGACTTAGACTAATAGCGACATAAGCCGAATCTGAACAGATTAACTGACAGCCCGACACTCGACGAATTTTTCCTCGGCTAACAGTCATATAAGATGAATTTACTTATTCTAATAGGTAAAAATCGGCGGGTTTAAACATTATCAGCTGAGAGACGGCAAATCTAACTCATACTAACAATCAAATACGACGAATGGCCCTTGATCGGAAATTTCGCACTAAGCAGCAGGTCTAAATGACCAAACCCTACCCTAATAACAATTTCTGTACAGTGAAGGAAACAAGATAATGGGAAACAAAGAATGTGCAAGGGGGAAAACCGTCACTTGCCTCAAATTTTTGCCGAACTCCGGCAACACCAGCGCTCCTCCTCACGGATTTGGCCGCAAAAATACCTAAGCAACAAAACCTGAAACTTTTCGAGAGGAGAGAATGTTAAAACCGCATACCTTAATCTCTAAAAATCCAAGAAATGGGAAAAACTCACCGTAGAAATGTAGATCTTGGTGAGAGCTACACAGATCTACTTCGACGATGATTTCGTCCACCGGAGCTCCTACAATCAACGGCCGAAAGCTTCGCAATGTCCGCCGCTCTCGCCCGCAATACAGTCCGACGGTTTGGGGAAGAAGATAATGAATATGGTTTCTGTCTTATCACAAGGCTATTTATAGGGGATAAATAATATAATATATTATTATTATAATGAAAACGTCCAAATAATCAGAACTCGCACTAACTCGGATTTCTACGAAAATCGCACCATAGCTAAATGTTGACGCTATGAATCCAACATCGAAGTCGAAATCAAAATCCGACAAACTTAACTCGGATAAATACCCCCCGAATTCCGCACATCAAATATCTCAAAAACGCTCCGCTGTGTTCCAAAACGACCCCCGGCTCGCCAGGAAATAAAAATCATAGGAGAAATTAGCCAAGCTAATACTCCCAAACCAAAACCTCGGATACCAACGAGTAAAAGCCACGCTCCGACAACGGTACCCACCAACTAAGCGTCAACGTAACGTCCTGACGTCAAAATACGTCACTAAATGAATTTAAAAAAACCCTTAAAAAATCAGGAGCGTTACATCTAATCCTATCCCACTATGAGTTTACGGCTGCTAATCATGTTCGTTCAATAGTATCACCTCAAATTGTATTCTCTACTTCGATTGAGCATCCTACCTCCGCATCTCAGGTCTCTGTTTACTTAATGCAACACGGGAAGGAGAACTACGGCGGACACCTTATCTAAAGACTCTGAAGATCATCAAGAACGAAAGGAAGGAACCTCAGTTGTGAGAAACATTTGATTGTATCCTTCAATTGGATTCTTGATGAGTTTGTGGGATAAATTAGGTGGCCTCAGTTTCCCACACTGCTTCAGCTGGAAGGGGACTCTCTTAAAGTTGCTCATGTTTATTCTTTTGTTCAAAGGAATAATTACGAAAAAAACACCCGGCCTTATCTCTTATTTTTTAAATTTCCAATTCCAAAGTCTCTATAACATAAGAAATTATAGGGCAGATTTTGTTAATTTCAATAGTAAAAAAAGGGAGGTTCTGTATTCATGCAAAATTAGAGAGGGGGACTTAGTAAATAAAATGACACTTTATTTGGATCTCCATAACCCGTTTTATTTAACGTTTCAGGATCCGGAGAGCGCTCGAGGTTATCGACTCGTCGGGGATGTCTGCTTTGAGGAGGCCCGTAAAGTGGCCTCCGCGATTACTCCGGTGCCCGGTGGAGTGGGCCCTATGACCATAGCCATGCTTTTATCCAACACATTGAGCTCAGCCAAGAGGATTCATGGTATCAAATAATGTTTTTCATACCTATTTCGATCATTACTGTATAAAACAAAGGAAATAATTTGATGTTTGAAAGAGAGAATGGAACTCTAGGATGTTTCTCTTATTGTGGGGGATTCTATGATTCTATCAATGTCACACTATTAATTTGTTGTAGGTTGAGAAACTCGAGAATTTTCTGATGTGGGATTATATTCTTAGTTAGACTTTGCATTTATAACTTTTGTGGCAGTATTTTTAGAGCAATGTTATAAGCACACTCATTACCGCTATTGACACACCAAAATAAACCCTAAAAACCACAAAAAATCCTAACTATCCTCTAATAACCGCACACCGGATTGGTCCTGTTCATCTTTTCCGCGGAAACGAGAAGCTTTCGGCGATTTCGCCGATCCGCCATTTTTGACGATCGTCCCCGAGCTCGCCGGTGCGGAAGAAGACTTCCCGGTAACACCTCCCCTGCCCTTTTCCTTGCTCCGGCGGCCCGAGCCTGTTCTCCATCCGCCGAGCAGTGGATGTGCGCATCTTCTCCATCCGCCGATCGATTCCTCCGCAGCACTTCGCCGCCCGTGTAGCAGGCCGCCGGAGGGCGGTTTTTCGCCGGCAACACCGGGTTCCTTCCCTTCCTCTCATGTAAGTCCTGGATCCCCCATTTTTTGTGGCCTCCTTCCTCACTAGGGCAAACCTTAACCCTCCATTTATTTTTTTCTCTCATTTTTGCAGCGAACTCAGCGGTGTATTGAGGATTTTAGACATCTAAAGCTGTTATTGTGAGGAGTTGAAAGTTATTTTGGGATTATTTGGCTCTACCCCCAAACCCTAAGGTATAATTTTTCATCCCTCTCCTCCAAATCTTAAATTCTCATGCATATACCTTGAAAAACTTAGTTAATGATGTTGAATATATGTAGATCTTGAATGTTTGTAGGTGTTGTTTTTGAAAAATCGATATAGGGATCTTGTGATCGTGTAAGATTTTTTTTTATTTTCATAGTTATGGTTTCCTTTTGAATGATAATGAATGCATGAGATTTTGAGTGTTTTTTTTGTGAACTTGTGATTTTTGTAGGATGGAAATTGTTCCCCATGTAGCTGAAGAGCCATCGATTTCCATAGAAATCGATGTAGGAATGAATTTTGTAACTGATACGGTTTTTCCTACGAAAGAGAGCCTACTTGAGTGGGTTCGTGATGTTGCCAAAGGCTTGAGTTTCGTTGTCACCATCCAAAGAGCAGACAAAATAGATGGGAGACCTAAGCCTAGGGTTTTTATGGGTTGTGATAGATCCGGATTTGCTCGTGATAATCAACAAAGGAAGGGGTATATTAAGAAAAACCTAAGAAAGACTAGTTCGAAGAGATGTGAGTGTCAATTTTTGTTACTTGGTCAAAGAAATGCATGTGGTGATGAGTGGAAAATTGATGTTAAAAATGGAAAACATAATCATCAATTTGTTCATTTAGAGGCACATAGCTATGCAACTAGATTAACTGAAGAAGAAGAACGGATAGTGGAAGAGATGTACGGCTCCGGTGTGAAGCCTAGGAAAATACTCACATCGTTGAAAAATAGAAGTAGCAACAATGCTTCAATTATGAGAACTATTTACAATCAAAAGGTTAAGTTGCAAAAGAGAAAACTAGATGGTGGAACCCCCATCCAATTTCTTTACAAATGTATTAGAGATGCAGAATACAGTAGCTACAATCATGTGAATCCTTCTACTTGCAGTTTGGAAAGTTTATATTTTGCTCACCCTACATCTATCAGATTGTGTAATATGTTTCCGGATGTTTTTGTAATGGATTGCACGTATAAGACTAATCGCTACAGGCTACCGTTGCTTTCCATTGTTGGACAAACTTCTACCAACTTATCATTTTTTGCCGCTTTTGAAACAGAAAATAGTTATAAGTGGGCGTTTGAGTGTTTTAAAAGTATGTTGGATGCAACCACCTTGCCAAATGTTTTGATAGTGGATAGAGAGATAGCTTTAATGAACGCAATAAAGGTGGTATTTCCTCAGGCAAAAATTATATTATGTCAAGTTCACATAAATAAGAATATACTGGCTCATTGCAAGAAGTATTTCAAAAAAGGCAAGGAATGTGAAGTTTTTTTAACTGAATGGCAAACTCTTGTTTACTCACCTTCTGTCCATGATTTCAATATGCGTTTAAATGATATGTGTGCAAAATATGCTGAAAACTATCCGGATGTTCTGAAATATGTCGTCACTACATGGGTTGATCCTTACAAGGAGTATTTTGTCTCTGCATGGGATAGACAAGTTGTTGCATTTTGAAAACTCTACAACTAACCGCGTAGAGAGTGGCCATAGCCAGCTCAAGCGTTTTTTGGAAGTATCTATTTGTAGTTTATCTTCGGTATGGAAAACCTTTCATCAAATGCTTGTTCTGCAACATACACAAATTAGGCACTCTTTTGGGCAAAGTTCAATTCAGGTAAATACAGGGTTCAGAGGATCATTATATACAAACTTGCTTGGGTATGTTTCTGTGCATGCCTTAGGATTAATGAAGAAAGAGGAATCACTTGTCACGAGTGGCAATGCTTTGGACTCGGGAGAGTGTTCTCATAAGATGCGCTTCACCATGGGCCTTCCTTGTGCTCATGAATTAATAACATACATGCACCAATCTTCCGCATATCCCTTATGGATGATTCACAAGCATTGGCGACAATTAACTTTGGAATCATCTAAAGTTGATAGCACAAATATAAAGAAGGAAACAGATCCGACGGAGGTGATACAAGTTGATTTCGATGGCTTCCTTAAAAAATACAACACTACTAATGATTTCCATAGAAATGAAATGAAAAGGAAACTTCGGGAAATATTAGAGCCAACCACTACTCAGACACAAGAGCCGTTAATGCCGTTGCGTAGTAAAGGGAGGCCGCAAGGAAGTAAAAAAAAAATTAAGGACGATTACAAGTCAACAAAAAGAGAGCTATCATTATTTGAACATGTATTGGGGACCAAAGAAAACTCAAAGGCCAAGCCTAGGAAATTTATTCCAAGGAGATATCCTACTAAAAAAGGGTTTCTTGAATGCATTGCGTCCGACATGTCAACTTACATTACTAGTCATTTACTTGATGCAATTAATGTATTAGGAGATGGGAATTGCGGTTACCGAGTGGTAAGCCAAGCCTTGGATATGGGTGATAATTGAATTAAAGTGCGGCAAGATCTAGCCGAAGAAATAAATAATAATCAGTCCTTGTACAACGACATATATGGGAATGTGAGGTTGACCGAATTGTTGGCATCTTTGGATTGCACGTCTACTCCCGCACCACTCGACAAATGGATGACGATGCCGGACATGGGACTAGTCATTTCATCATGTTACAATGTGGCAGTTGTACATTTTTTAAAGTTTCAATCATTCACATTTTTGCCACTATATTCGGCCCCTCCAATAACTAGGAAGACTATTTACATTGGTTTTGTCAACAACAACCACTTCATTCAGTTATTAGTGCAAAATGATTGTCCAATGCCGCCTGTGATCAGCCTGTGGACGAGATATCACACTGCAGTTGCAAACCAATGGGATTCTAGTTATAAAGGTGAAGATGATGAAATAGTTAATTTGGCTGATCCTTAAGGTACGCAAGATTATACATTTTAATTCATAGCAAATAAACTAGTTTTATTTGCATTTAATTTTTCATAAAATTGTCTCTTGTAGGTACGTAAGCCTTGGATCTACGTCGTTAAGCATTTATCGCTAAAACTGATTTTAAATCAAAGGTATATAGTGTTACTAATAATCTTAGTTAAGTTCTATTTTATATCTCGCTAACTTGGAATGGTTTAATATGTATGCAGGTCTAGAACATTTTGGTGGAGATTTGCCAACCGGACATGTTAGCTCGATTTTTTGGGATCTCAATTTTTGGACTATTAGATGTATTTTTGGACTATTAGATGTATTTTTGGACTATTAGATGTATTTTTGGACTGTCAAAAATCTAATAGAAAAGAAAAAAGTTTGACTTTTTGGTGTCATTAACAATTATAACAATCGGTGTGACAATAAAGAATTGGTGTGAAAATAAAAAAATTTGGTGTGCCAATATAAATTGGCTGTCAATAGCGATAATTGGTGTGCTTATAACATTGCTCTATTTTTAACCTAAAATATATTTTTTTTTTTTGGGATTGCAGTGTCCACAACCACTAATAACTTATCACACTTGAATGACTTTGATGGTGCTTTGGCCCAAAATGTTGTTTTGGTTAAATAGCGTTTATGTCGAACAGTACATGCATTTTTCATTGTTGTATTCACAACCACCTTATCTTTCTCTTTCTTCTTTCAGCCAGAGCCTTAGAGCCCATTCTATGCATTGACTCGAAAACAGATGCTCAAATTTTTAATCCATTAAGGCCTTGTTCGTTTGGATGAATTTTGGGGATAGGAATTGGAATTGAAGGATGGAATTGCAATTTCAATTCCTATCCTTAAACTCTAAACCCTAAAAATACTAAACTGATTTTCGCTCCCTGCATTGACACAAGCTCCGCAACATGCTTTTCTCAAGCTCGCAGACGATTCTCCTCCTCCAACCACTGGAACTTCTTCTCCGGTGATCGGAATACCTCCTTCATCCATCTGATGGGCTCTATGTGACTGATGGAATTCCCTCTGGATTTTCCTAGAACCGGGAAGATTTTGACAGGAGGTGGAGGCGGGCCTACCCGGCCAAATGAGCCGCCGCACATCAAGTGGTGTTCGCCCCAAAGGCCCAACAACATCCCGAAAGGGGAGCGAGGCCAAGCGCGCGCACATGCACGAGCAGCGAACACACGCCCCAAGCAAATTCGTTGCTCTTGTTGGGCACGGAAATTGGGATGCAAGGGTAATTTAGGGTCTGTTTGGCGCAGCTCTGGCGGCTGGAGAATCTCTATTCCAGCCGCCAGAGCTGTTTTTTAACTGTTTGGGACAGCTCCTTGTGAAGAGCTTTTCAGAAATTTGGAGCTGTTTTGGAGCTCTTCAGAAATCTCTCCCCCCCCCCCCCCCCAGCTTCAGCTTCCGCAAAATAGCTTTTTCTCTCACATGTTTTGGAAATCTAATGATTTCTTCAGTTGGAACATGCTCAGAGGCCGGACGGCCTTCCTCTGGCGATTCCGAGCCCCGGACGGCCTTCCTCCGGCGATTTCGAGCCCCCGACGGCCTTTCTCTGGCGATTCCGAGCGCAATACCCAAACACTCTGCAGCTTTTCAAAACTGCTCCCCAGAGATCTATTTTAAAACAGCTCTATCCGAACAGTAATTTTTTAATCCGCCAGAGCTGCGCCAAACAGACCCTTAATCTTTAAAAAATATATTACAAATATCATTAGATACATTATTAGATCAAATAACTTTCTCCATATTGATATTGTATATTATAGTTTTAAGGAAAATTTATCCATGCATCATAAAATTAATTGTAGATGTTAAATTTATTTTCAAATCAAATATTAAAAAATTTATTTACTTAAATAGTGTTTTAATAAAAATTTCAAATTTATTTTTAAAGATTTTGAGACAATAATTTCACAAATAGTCGATATGTTCTAGTGTTGGGCACTGAAAATCCTTACACGACTATTTGGGTAGAATATACAATATTAACACGAAAAAGAATATACCCATCTAATACCAAGCGGTGTGCATTAAAAATCGAAAACTAACCGAGCCGCTCCAAATTGTACCATTTTACACTAAGCTGAATGGTTCAGTTCAATTTCTGTTTTCCTCCAAACTGTACCAATTTTAAACAAAATCATATTAACTAAAAAAACATAAAAAATATTATCAAAAAGTATCTTTTAACTCATGTTATTAGCTAAATAACATGTTCAAGTTATATCATTTGAATGATTTCAATATTATTTGAATATAAATAAATTTTTTTGATATAATACTGAATGATTTCAATATTATCATGTGAAAAAGTACGTGTTCGGATCTGTGCCGGATCAAAATCCACTCTACTGTTGGAGTTTACAAGAGTTTGAGATGATTCATCGGAGAATGACATGTCACCTCTCCGTTATAAGCACAAAGTACAAAAATAACAAAAAAGACTTAAGTCCTCG
Source organism: Platanthera zijinensis (assembly GCA_039513925.1). Lineage (NCBI taxonomy): Eukaryota > Viridiplantae > Streptophyta > Magnoliopsida > Asparagales > Orchidaceae > Platanthera > Platanthera zijinensis. Next base: position 14,544,899 of record CM077090.1, read on the forward strand.
GAGCTTTGATGAAGACACTTTGACTAGGAAAATCGCTAAGTCCACAGAGCATTGATGAAAGCGTTCATACTGAATTAGAGCCTTGGTGTGAGCGCTCCTGCAGAGAAGATCGTCGTGCCTTGAAAGTCTGATGGAACCTTTGCGCTAGAAGGGGAGCAGAGCGAATTCCTGAGCGGAGGATTGGTCTAAATCCAGGACCTCGCTGGAAAACCTCATAGCTCTTTCTATCCTCTGGAGTTGCTTGTTCTCAAATAAAGGTCTGAAGTCTTATTTATAGTTTTATGGAGGGATACGCTGAGAATTGCGTCGAGACCGGATTTATGCTGTTTTGATTTTAGGAAATTGGAATTCGTCAAAACCAAAATCTATAGGAATCAGAATTGGACTTGATTCCAATTACGTTCTTCAACAAATCTAAAATCCAAAGAAATTGGAATTAGAATTCATCTCATTAGGGCACAATCAGAAATTTCTTCCTTCTTCGTCTCATTAGGGCAGTATCAAATCGAAGCAACAAAGAAGAATATGAAGAAGTGGAGGAAGAAGAAGAGGAACATGCCAAAAGAAGAATCAATCAATGTCAGTTTGAAGCCGCTAAAGGAGGAAGAGACGAAGAAACAAATTGAGGAAACTTCCTTAGTTTGAAGTCGCAGAAGAGAAGAAGCCGCAGAAATCCTAGTCTGGATCATCATTGAAATCTTTTTCTGGATTGTTGTTTGAAGCCGTTAAAATCATCGTCTGGATCGTTGCGAAGATCATGGGGGAAGAAGAAAAAACAAACAATGAACACTCTGGAGGACAACAAGGGAGGCACTTCGACAGATGAGATAGAAGAACCTTGCAAATTTCTACCCGAAGCTTCCGTTTCTTCTTCCTCAGGATCGACGCAGCGAGAGAAGCTCTTGCTTGTCCCGAACGCGAAGAAGGTCATGGAAAAACCCATCTGAGCCGATGATTCTCCTCAGTTCTGTGGGTTTTGACAAAATCCAATTTTGCCGCGATTTTTGTCCAACCAAACGGGGACGAAAAAATTATTTAAACCAATTCCTATGGGACAAAACCCATGAACACACCCTAATAATTGGTTTTGGTTTTCCTTTAGAGTGCATTCGGTTCATTGGTTTTGGCCCCTAGTAATTGGTTTTGGTTCAACTAATTTCTCTGTGGTTGTTCAGTTGGGTGGAAATCGCGGCCGAAATGGAATTTGTCAAAACCCACAGAATTGAGTTATGCCTATTCCCAATTCTTATCTCATCACCCGAGTTTTTTTGTGGTCTTCTTCCCATTTGCGTCGAGCAAGAGCTTCTCTTGCTGGGTCGATGCCGCATACGAAGAGACGGAAGCTTCTAGTAGATGTTCGCAAGGTTCTTCTATCTCATAAATCGAAGTGCCACCCTTGTTTGTGGATCCGGATCCCCAGAAACTGATTTTGCGAATAAATGGGGCGGAATCAGAAAAATTGGTTAACATGAAAGTTGTAGATATCCCCGAGAAGAATAACTTTCATGTTGAACACTTTTTGATTTGAAGTCGTTTAGACCCCCGATTCGAACACCGAAAAAATTCTGTCCGAAAATAATTATTTAATATTTCTGAATCAAAAAGTGTATCAATTCGGCGGGATTGTTCAACAATTGCTTTTTCTTCTTCCCCTGGACTAGCACGATCCCCATGACGATCCAAACGAGGATTTCAACGGCTTAAAACGACGATGCAGACAAAGGCTGTGTTTGGCCCCCCGTTGCAAATCAGTCTGGTGGCACGCCGGGAAGGAGAGAGAAAACGGCCGGGCTGAACGGCGGACTGGAGCGCGAGAGACCAGCGGCAAAACCGCCGTTTTTCGCCTTTTCACGCTGGCCGGGGTGGACTGGAGCTCGCGATTAGCTTCCCAAACGCTTTTCTCCGGCTCGGCCCTGCCGGAACGGCACCCCGCAGGTTTCTCAAACACTGCCAAAGTTTTTTGCGACGATTCTACTTCTATTATCGAGAAACTTCCGCTCTGCATTCATGATTCACTGCTGACCGCACAGTGCACACTGAACAACCCCACACACACACTCTCTTACTTCATCGATTTTAAATGATTTTCTATTATCGAGAAACTGCAGCTCTACATTCATGATACCCCACCGAATCTGTTGATTCTCATTTCCTAGTAAACAAATTAATTATTTAATATTTTAATTCGAATCACCTCGAATCATAAACCGAGCGATTCGTGTTTGGCTTGAAATCAACTCGAAAATAATTTCGAGTCATTTTGATTCGAGTCAAAATGATTTTAATCATTTTATTTCAATTTCGATTCGACTGAAAATTCAAACGATTAATGAGCAATTATCGAGTTTCGATTATTATGCTAAGTCTGATCCTTTATATGGACAAGGGAGGGCAATCATGTGAGAAAAATACAAAACTTTTTTCTAATTGATAAATCTAATTAACATTAATTAATATCAATCAATTAATTCATACAAATTAATTGAAAAAAAAAACCATCACAGCGGCGTCCAACTATGCGCTTGGGTGGTCCCAACGAGAAGTAGCTAGGGTAACACCACACGGCCCTCAAAAATTGACGTTGCCCTTAAGGCCGAGCTTTAAAAGTTTGTCGGGATTGTTGAGAACTGTGAAGAGGAAATAGTTGTGAATATTTGGTGATGACTTGTCTTGCAATGAGGAAAATAAAAGGGGAGGTGAAGAAAACAAAAATTATGGATAAATGTTGGGGCTGTATTAGCGTGAAAATTTTTTGGTCCGCCACCCGGACTTAAAGGAAGGTTCGGGTGTACTATAAAAAGCTTGTATTGTGATGTACCTCACATGTTTATATTGACTGTGTATTGCGGACTCATATATTCACAAACTTCTCCTCTTTCTATTAGTTGGGACCTAGAGAAAGATCCTCCAACTGAACCTAATTTTTACTCGTATTAGTGGGTGGTAAAAAGATCAGAGGACAATTAAAGTGGGGGGGGGGGGTGGAGGTGGGCTAATTTTTGGGTCAGGACTCCTGATCTAAAGAAAGGTCAGGACAACCAATGAAGAGCTAGAAATTGCATGGGTCCCGCGCAAAAGTGTATGACACAAGTCACTAGTGCGTGGGCCCCACCTCCATTGCAAACTTCTCATTGGTGGAGGACCATGAGTATGGTCAGAAGTCTTGACCTAAATATTGCACGTGGAGGCGAGGGATGGAGGTGTTAAAGAGGAGGAAAGCGAGTCGGTGTGGCAGGCTGGCAGCTTGGGGGAAAGAAAAACAATGGTGGCTGATCCACACAGCTGCACACTCGGGCACGTGCCCGGGTCTAACTTTTTGCGGATTCGAAGGTAATGGCATTCGCAAGGAAGAAGAAAACCGCCAGCGTTCGCCTCTGCGCCGGCAGGAGGGAGGAAATCGCTCCCTGTTCTCGTTTTCTGCTGCCGATCGGAGATGAGAAGGGAGTCCTTTCCTAGATCTCGCATCGTCACCTTCTTCTAGCATCATTTCTGCAAGCAGAGACTTCAAAGTGTTTCCATCGCCATTCTTTCATCACCGCACTGCCTCTTCTTCTACGAAATCATCGCCATTTTCTCTCCTTCAATCTTCAGAAACCCCCAAAACTTTTGCTGAGTCGTCCTCGAATTTACCTTGGGAAGATTCATCAAGGCTTCGACGGATTCATCAAGGCTTCGAGCCTTCGACGACGTACCTAGGGCAAGCGGAGGACTCCTTTGTCCTCGATTTCAACTATTACAGAGACGACGATCCTTCTTCTAAGAAGCAGACTTCCAGATCGCCATTCTTCCACCTCGTTTTCTCGCAATAACAATCTTCCTCGTCGGAGAAAACCTCAACCTCGGTAAATCCTTCCCTAAATTGCTCCTTCCTCAGATTTTTACTGGGTTATGATCAAATTTTGCTCTGTTGCGCTTGGTTTTTGCTCTTGGTTTATTCTCAGATTTTTGCCTGATTTATGCTCGATCTTTTTGGATTTATGCTAGATTTTTTGCTTCTTTATGCTCGAATTTTATCCCTACCTAATGGTAAATACCTTTTTTGCTCTAGCTTGTGAAATTTTTACATTCTCCCTAATCTATATTGGCGAAAATTATGTATGACAGTATATTATTTTTGCTTGGAACTTACATATGCTATCGTTTTAGATCGACAAGAGTATCTAAATGACCTTTTTCAGTGTAAGAACAAATTAAGCTAACAACAACACTCAAGCATTTATCCCACTATAGTGGGGTTGGCTATATGGATCCTTTGTCGCCATTGCGCCCTATCTTTGTCATAATCTCACTAATGCCTAAGTACATAATTTCTTTCCTTATAGTTTCAGTCCAAGTCTTTATTGGTCTACCCCTCCCTCGTTTAACATGGCTAGCGACTAGACTCTCACAAGTCACAACGCCTAGCAAGTGCCTCTAATGGCTCCTTTGTACGTGTCCAAACTATCTTAGTCGAGCTTCTTGCATCTTCTCTGCAATTGGTGCTACTCTTGTCTTATCCCTGATACATTCATTCCTAATTTTATCCAGTCTCGTGTGCCCACACATCCACTAAGCATTCTCATCTCCGTAACTCCCATTTTTTGCTCATGTACACAATTCACTGCCCAACACTCAGAACCATAGAGAAAGAACAAATTATGCATGACAGAAAATATTAATTTTAATAATTTTAAATTAAAAAATATCAAAAATTTATATCCTTGGTGCCCGGGTCGGATTGAAATCCTGGGTCCTCCACTTGTAGGTGTGGTAGAATTTAAATGCAGAGCATGTGACAAGAAAGAGAATGAATAAAGTATGTTTTGGCAGCTAGTATATGGGGGGCGGGGGGTTGTTGGACTTATTGAAAAAAGGCAGCTCCAATCGGGTGGGGTGCACAAAAATAAAAATAGGTGGAAGCAGGCATGGAGGGTACCAAAGTTGGGGGGGGGGTAGTGAGAAAGCAAAAGAAAAGGCTTGGTAGCCTTGCCATCCTTGCGGTACCAGACAAGGGTGCCAGTCGTGCAGGGGGCTCGAGAGGGAAAAGGGAAAAGGTAAAAAGGGGGTAGGGAATCCGATTGGTCTGCTCAAGGTGGGGAGATGAACCGATCATGAGATCGGCGTGGGCGTCAAAGGCGGAAGGTCCTGCGGGAGGCGACGATACACCTCATGGCAAGGAAAGTCGCATGCACAATGGCGAGGATGGGTTGACGAGCCCGGAGCACGAGTCCTTGGAGTTCGGCGTCCGGCTGGAGGGAAAGTTCGGGGAGCAGATCCGATTGAGGAGGTAGTGACGTCAGAATTGGCAGTGGATTTGCGCGACTGCGGAAGGTCTGGCGGAATCGACGTTGGTCGGCTGGCATTGCCGGTCGGGCTAAAGGCTCCGGAATCTTGAGCGTCGTTGGGGCCAGAAAAGATGTTGTGATGTAAACCAAAATTCTCGAGTCAATTTTAAATAAAATTTCTCTTTTAAATATGTTGCGCTAGCGTAATGTTCCCGAGCAAACAAAGAGCAACAATCGATCTTAGCTTCACAAACACACATAAGAGCCTAGCCATCGAGCGTAATTAACAACTATGATAATTCTTCCACAAGTATGCAAGAGAAAAGAGATACGAGAATGCAAAAATTAACGACAAATAAGTGACAAGTTAATTAATGGCAAACATGCTCAATGTTAAAGATCAAAAAATATTAAGCATATATTTGACTAACAAAAAACTAGCAAAGGGAAAGATTTGGGGGTATACCACAGGCGAATGACGAATACGTACGAGATCCTTGGGAAAAAGGACTCGAGCAAAGTAGCAGTCAAGCGGACTCGGACGCTGGAAAGGTCACCGGGCGGCATCTAGTGGCTTCTAGTTGCAGGACTAGTAGGTGGCCGTATATGACGGACAATGGAAGAGGACGGAACGTCGGAGCCCTAGGAAGGGGCGGTTGGAGTTTCGAACTCTAGCTAGCGTTGTCCTCGGCGGCGTAGCACGTGAAGAACAGGATGGAGGGCCGGCCTCTTGAAAGAACATAGGTTTTACCTATTCTTTCGATTTCGCCCGGCTAATGATTCTTAAAGGGGGAAACAGATTTATAAAAGGGTTTTTTCTTTTTAGGCAATTAATATAACCTCCGTAACTATATTAATGAATAGTTACCTATTTTATGTTTTCATTGGAACGACAATAAAGGTTGAATTGGAGGAATGTGAGGAAATAATTTCAATACTCATTTTTTATTTTAATTCATTGATATTTTATCTCGAGTCAATTTTAAATAAAATAAAATTGATTCCTCTTTTAAATATGTTGCGCTAGCGTGATGTTTCCGAACAAAGAGAGAGCAACAATCGATCTTAGCCTCACAAACACGCATAAGAGCCTAGCCATCGAGCGTAATTAACAACTATGATAATTCTTCCACAAGTATGCAAGAGAAAAGAGATACAAGAATGCAAAAATCAACGACAAATAAGTGACAAGTTAATTAATGACAAACATGCTCAATGTTAAAGATCAAAAAATATTAAGCATATATTTGACTAACAAAAAACTAGCAAAGGGGAAAGGTTGGCGGTATACCACGGGCGCATGACGAATACGTACGAGATCCTTGGGAAACAGGAGTCGAGCAAAGTAGGAGCCGGGCAGACTCGGACGCTGGAAGTGTCACCGGGTGGCGTCTAGTGGCTTCCAGTTGCGGGACTAGGAGGTGGCCGTATATGACGGACGATGGAAGAGGACGGAACGTCGGGGCCCGAGGAGGGGGCGGTTGGAGCTGCGAACTCTAGCTAGCGTTGTCCTCGGCGGCGTAGCACGTGAAGAACAGGATGGAGGGCCGGCCTCTCGAAAGAACATAGGATTTCCTTGTTCTTTCGATTTTGCCAAGCTATTGATTCTTAAAGGGGGAAACATATTTATAAAAGGATTTTTTCTTTTTAGGAAATTAATATAGCCTCCGTAACTATATTAATGAATAGTTACCTATTTTATGTTTTCATTGGAACGGCAGTAGAGGTTGAATTGGAGGAATGGGAGGAAATAATTTCAATACTCATTTTTATTTAAATACTTCCAAATAGAGTGGGAACATGAAATATTTGCTTAAACTCATTGATATTTTAACTAATGTAAAATATCCCTCTTTTTGATGTTTATATATTGAGCTTGCTTCCCTTAATTAATATGTCACTTAAATTGACAGATCTTTTTATTCAGGAACTTATTGGGCGATCACCCTAATAAGCCGTTACAACAAGGGCGAACGATGTAAGTGCTACAAAATAAGCAAATACATGCGTGATAAAGTACACGTGTGCTGAAATAAAGAGACGAGAGCAAAATAAAAAAAATAATGTGATCATGCGACGTAGATCGCATCAGGTTGGCTAGCCCAGTCGAAGGTGCGTTGCGAGCGACGAGGACAATGACGACAAGTGTTGGTCAATGAGTGCACACATTACCCAAAGGCCGTGGATGACGTCGAGGTCAAGCTCGACACTGGTTCCTGGCGGCTACATGGGCGGCGGGTGGAGACCGGCAGGTCAGACCATTGTTACAAAGCAGAAACATCCGGCTGCGGGAGGTTGGGTCCTCAAAGAACCTTCTCTCTAGTGAGATCCCAAAAGAACTAAAACATCCTCAAAGACCCCTTCACACATAAACCCCTCCCCCTTGTATGGATGAGGGAGGGCAACCATACAAGGGAAAAAATACTGAATTAATTAATCTAATTAACAATAATTAATATTAATCAATTAATTCACACAAATTAACTACAAAAAAATAATTATGGCGGCTTCCAAATGCACACTCTGATGGTCCCGATGAGTAGTGGTGATGTAATCTCAATTTAGAGTTTTGAAAATATGAAATTTTTATGTGAATAATTTTACTTTTGAGAAAATAGGCCGAGTGAGCCAAGCCGAGTTTTGCGCGTGAAAATCACTTTTTGGCGTTTTAACTCCAAAGACTGTTCATTTTTATTTGAGAAAAAGTTAGGGTTTCGCAATTTAAATATTTTAAGTAAAAATTATTTTATTTGTTATCAAACAAAATTAGGAAAATATTTTGCTTATTAGGCATTATGATTTAACTTAAAGAAGGTCGAGAGGGCCCAAATCGAATCCACGCGCGTATAACTGTTGTAATGACGAATTTCACAAAATCCGTTAATCGCTATTTGAACGAAACCTTCCCGAACGTCAGAGGCAAGTTTAGAATTATTTAATTGAACGCATAAAATTAAGCCCACATTCAGTAGCAGTGAGGGGATGAAGTTACACACGGGTCTGGATCCTGTTCAAGCCCAATCAGTGCAAGGAGATCCAACAGCTGGTTGAAGGATGGGTTGCGGTGAAGTTGTCGTCAGATGCGGATGATGCAGCGGGGGCTCACGACTGACTGACGGAAGAGGGGAGCTGACGTCGACGTCAGTCAGGATGGTCGCCTGAATCAATAGGGAGATCGATGGTGACCTAGAAGAGAGGACCGGTGCTGGAAGCTTTGGAGGCGCTGGACTGGGATGTCGCCGGTGATTGTGGGAGGTGAGTTGCGGGAGGAGGTACGGGGTTGCAGGGCTCCGTCGGGCTGGTCGCACTGAGCGGCTTGGGGTGGCGACAACAAAGACGGGGAGCCAGGCTTCGATTGACAAAGATCCGACGGGTAGGAGCAAAAATCGTTGGTGGCGATGGAATTGGGGGCTCGGCCGGCACTACATGGGAACAAAATAATTTGTTCCTTGTAATCTTCCGGCTGCTGTTCACAGGCAGCAACAGTTTCATTTATACAAGTTTTTGGCTCTCTGTTATCAATATATTTCCACAATCATTCACTTCTAATTGTGGCCTTTTTTTTCATTTATAGCTCCTCAATATATTTTCAAAGTCTTTTCCAATTAAGACTCTCCACATTATTTTTTTCTAAATAAAACTCGGACGTTTCGGAATTTTCAAGTGATGTCCATATTTTCTTTTTATTGCCTTGTATGAATATTGGAATTTAAATTTATGCACTCATTTAAATAATTTAAGCTTGCCTCTACCGTCCTAACTACCTGAATTACCAGACCTTTTTATTCAAGGTCTCATCAGACGGTCAACCCGAGGAGCCAACCATTTTCAAAAAGAAAATGCACGAAAGAAATAGATCTTAATAAATAAATGCATGGCTTAGGATGCAACGAAAGATGCATCAAGTGGCCGCCGCCCCGGCGAATGCGATAGGATAACATTATGTATATATATGTGTACAAATATGTGTGTGACTGTGTGTGTATATGCACAGATATATGTGTGCATATATGTGTGTATTAGCACAGATATATGTGTGTACATATATGTACATATCTATAGGGAAGAATTATGTTAAGTTCATGAGACGCCCATGCTTGCTTAATTTGATCACTTAACATTCTCACAATACAAGTAAAAAAATAAAAAAATACATAAAATAAAAAAATTGAACCAGCTGCAATTATGCGTTGTGATTGTCCATCTGATCAGAACTATCTATTATGAAAATCGGTCCAACATTGCGCAACTGATTTCCATCAGTCAGTTTTGGTCTTTATAGCCCTGTTGCCGTCTCCTGTGTCAAATACCTAAAGTTATTTGGTACTTGTTTACTTACATAGTTGCTTTATGTCCATCAGTTCGAAGACATTTCTAGCTTTCCATTTATTTTACAGCCTTGCTAAGGGACTCGGGTACCAGTTGAAGCATTTAATTTTGGAACCAAGATTTAGAAACTGCTCCGGACTTATGATCATGAATTGTCAAATTCTTATGAATGAACAAGTAACTTAGGAGGCAGTTTTTCATGTGACTTGCCATTGGTGTCATTGGTAATGTGTTGACTTGTATTTAATATATATTAATATAGTATATATGCTAGTCATCATTCTCTTCTCTGTGAATAAGAAGCCCATTTTTAATTTTTTTTGTGATGAAATTCTTTTACTTGTAAGTGGAGTCTGGTTTTTTATTGACTTAGATGAGGAGTCAAAGTTACCAAGCATTGCTTGATGAGTTCTTTGGGCATGCATATATATAGCAAACGCTAATTTTCAGTTATGTTGATTTTACAGATGATAATAGTTTTTACTGTATAATGGGGGATCTAATCTAACACTAGTTTTTTTTCAAGATAGAAAAATATTTTATCCATCTTTATTGGCTTTTAGAAATTTGTTGTGCTTTTGCAGAGCTAATTAATTACATATGATGGTTACATAGAGGTGCATTTCCGGATGATATTCAGCTTCCAGAAAGGCATAGGAAAAGCCTTTCATTCTAAAAAGATGAAAGGGGCATGTTTAAATAAGCTGAGAGGTGTTAAATTTTCGATTTCTCTCATTGCTTTAATTTGCACAACCCTTCTTATTTGGGCATGGGAGAGCACACCTCTTTTAACAAACTTTCTGCCACCTTCAGAGCATTTTGATGTTCACTTGGGTATGCCATCTGCAGGTTTGTTTCTTGTCATTCATAAATATATGCCATTTAATTTGAGCATTGTACACATTCTTATTGTTTTTATATATTTTATGTGAACTACATCTGTTTGTTTATTTTGTTTTTGCTTATCTGTGTTTTTATTACTTTCTTTTGATTTCTCTTATCTGTCTTGGTGTTTTTTTGGGGTTAGAAGTCTTTGTGTTTTTTGTTTACTTCTGTTATATTTAATTATTTTTTGAATTTTTTTGTTTTATTATCATGTTTTTTTTACTTATATATTTAATATTTTGACTTTTATGCTATTTATCTGGTCTATACAGTGATCCATTCAGAAATTCCACCAAACCATGTTGATTTTAAAGATCGGCAACAACCCACAGAGGATGATTCTGCAGAAGCACGGACACCTGTTGGACCCATTATTCAAGTGATGCATCAAGTTAGTGAAAATGTAGATGCTAACACGATGCCGGATCTAGTCGATGAGAAGGCAAGACTTGGCACTTCTCCTTCTATTGCCACCTTGAGTGGGAGCTCAGGTGTAGTGCCTGATGATGACAAAGTTTCAGATACAGCGACCAACAAGAAGAGAGGTTACTCTCTAGAGCATACTTTATTTTTTTCTCAAATTTTAATGCCATACTCTTAAATATTTTCCATTGTGTACTATCTTTAATAAACATTTCTGTTGGAACCAGAACCTGGCTCCAAAAAGAGTTGGGACCCAAAGGGGGGGTAGCTCGCACCTACTTCTCCTGAGTAAGAGCGCCTGACAGGTGACTTAGAACTAGGAACAGACCTGAGCTATAGCGTGGAGGTCCCTTCACACACGCGGAAGATCTAAGAGAGCTTCCCCTCTGCTCCCGGAAGACTCGGTCCATCATCTTTTGGTATGTCGCCCCTGCATTCCTTAACCTGTTGGGCATCATATTGTAACAATAACAATCGTATATCGTGATGAAAAAGACATCTTTAATGTTCGGCGGATGCGTCCTGATCTGATGATAACCTGAAAAGCAATCCAAAAAACTCATTACAGAAAAACCGATGTCTGAGTTTACCAACACGACGATTCTACGCAAGTGGTAATAATCTTTAGGACATGCTTTATTGAGAAGAAAAAAATCCACACACATCCTCAATCTACTATCCCCTTCTTTACTATTACCACATTGGAGATCCAGCCCGGATACTGTATCTCCGATACAAAACCTGCTTTCAGCAGCTTCTCCACCTCCTCCTGGATGGGCTCCTCCAACTTGTCGGCGATGACCCTCCTCTTCTGGCGGATGGGACGGGTTCCCGGGCCGAGGTTAAGGCGATGACATGCCACATCCACATCGATGCCTGGCATGTCAACAGTACTCCACGCGAAGACGTCCACGTTCCTCTGGACGCACCCCAGGACCCTTTCCTTGTCTTCAAAGCTCAGACCTCCGCTGATTTTCATCTTCTCCGCCCTCCCATCCTGGGCAAGAATCTCCTTGTCCACTACCGCCTCCGCCACTTCCAACCGAGATTGCTCCTCCCGCTCACTCTCCATCCCCCCACTTAGAGTGACGATGTTTTCTTCCTCCACTTCCCCCTCTACTCCCATCACTTCCCCCAGCCGTACCTGCTCTTCCATCACTTTCTCCACTTCCTCAGCTTCCGCCATCCAAGAGATGGTGTTGACGACTGTGACATAATACTGTCTCGCCACCCGGGTGTCTCCCTGGATCCGGATCTGGACTCCTCCACTGTTGAACTTCAGGCACTAGTGGAATGATGAAGGGGCGCAACGAAAAGCATTGATGAGGTGATGCCCAAAGATGACATTGTAATTGCTCGGTGCGTCAACAATGACGAACCTGCAATTCCTCGACGTACCCCCAACGTCACATGTAGTCCAACTCCACCCTCTACCTCCTTCCTCTCTCCGGAAAATCCAAACAACGGCCCATCCGAAGCCATCGCCCTCCACGCTTCCACCTTCATCTCGTCAAAGGCCTTTTTGGAGATGACGTTCACTGAGCTCCCGTTGTCGACCAGGATCCGAGTGACCGTAAAGTTTTCTATAGCCGTCTGGATCACCAAGGCTTCATAGAACGGGTCCTCATATTCTGATATATCTTTTGGTGAGAAGGTGATCTTCTCCTCCAGGGGTGGGGTCTGGGAGGTCGAAGCGACGTTGCTTCTGAACATCGTTTGGAAGCTCCCCTTGCGGGTGGCCTCGATCCCCACTCCCCCGTGGATCACCCCGATCCCCCCTCGGGTCTCCACGTCAACCCGATCTTCTCACCTATCCTCCTCTCCTGCTCCTTCTACAACCTCCTCGATCCGCACCTGTTGTTGTTGTTGTTGTACTGGGCCTCTCGCCCTCCTAACTTCCAAGAACTCTGGGCAGGTGATCGTTGCGTGACCCTCCACCTGATGGAAGTCGCAATACAATAACTCCTCCCTGCCTCCCCCCTCAGGCTGGAATCCCTCTCCTGTTCCCCCTTTCTCTTCCTCTTCCTCTGATTGTCATGGCTTGCTGAGGTGGGGGTAGAAGGGGTCTCTGGGCCGGTCTCCACCCCGAGGGGCTTGAACTGTCCTTGCCCTCCATAGAAATTCCCCCCACCCTGTAATCCTCTCCCTTGACCCTGGATGGGTCCTCCTTGCTGCCTCCAGTCTGGCCGGTTGTTTAGCTCCTGGCGACCCCATCCCTGTTGTTTCCTCCGAAACCCCTGTCCTCTGGGCTCATCTCTTCTCCTCTCCTGCTGCTGCCTGCTTCCTTCCTGCTCCCTCACTTCTCCTTCTGCCAGCCTAGCCAACTTCTTGGCGAATGCCGGGTTTGCCGCCTCCCCCTCGATTTCCTTCGCCGACCTCTCCATCAACTTCTCAAAGGATAGGAGTGGTTCCCGCTTCAGCTCCATCCTGTAGAACCTCTGATGAAGCCCTAACGTGAAGGCCAACATCAGGGTGTATTTTGGTACCTCCTAGACTTGGAGAACCTCTTCCTTAAACTGGCCCACATAACTTCCCAAAGTCTCCTCCGACCCTTGCTAGATGGCGAACAAAAACTCGGTCCCCTTCTTTCTCTTCTTAGACGTCGATAACCTCAACAAGAAACCTCGGCGCAGGTCCTCAAAACAATAGATTGAGTTGGAGGGGAGTTGGTGGAACCAATCCCTTGCCTTCTCCTTGAAAGTGATGGCGAAGAGTCGACACTTGAAAACGTCCGACATCTGCTGATGGAAACTGCGTCCTTGAACCACTGGACGTGTTGAACTGGATCGTCTTTGTCGGTGTAGTAGGACATCTCCGGCTCCCGGAACCCCTCTGGAATCGAGGCTGAGACGATCAACTCGCTAAAGGGACTTCCTTCCCCTACAAGGCGAGCTGGTTGATCTCGCGTCGTCAGCTCACCTGACCTTCCAGCACTCGTCGGGTTGGGGAACATCTCTCACCCGGCGAGATCTCGCTCACCCCCCTCGACTGCCACCTCCTTCCCGGGCTGCTGACATGGGGCGTTCTCGCCTAGCAGCTGGGATGCGACCACTGAGACGGAAGGCGTCGAACACTCGCCTCTTGCAGAGAATGCGTAATGTAAGGTCTGGAAGACTTCCCTCTTGAAATCTTCGAACATCCCAACCATGACCCCTCCCCCCGGTGGTGGCGGGTTGTCCGGGTCACCTCCTTCTCCTTCTCCAGCCATGAGACTTAACTCAAGATTTTCCTGTGCAGGCTACGTACGGATCACGCTCACCGCACCAAAACTGTTGGAACCAGAACCTAGCTCTAAAAAGAGTTCAGACCCAAAGGGGGTAGCCCGCATCTACTTCTACTGAGTAAGAGCGCTTGACCGGTGACTTAGAACTAGGAATGGACTCTGAGCTGCAGCGTGGAGGTCCCGCCACACACCCGGAAGATCGAAGAGTGCTTCCTCTCCCTAGCCAATACTGAGCTGGGCACCTTGGAGGGCACTGGAAGCCAACCAAAGCTAACCAGAGGAGGAAGAAGCCACATAATCAGATCCCCTTCAAAGGTGCCCTTGAGGTCTATTTATAGTTTTTTAAACCTTATCTGCAAATAGCGATATCCCGCCTTTTGGTTTTGCTATACGCAGTCCAAAGTGGTCTGCCAACAGTGAAGCTCTGATGTTTGGAGGGACTATTAGCAGACCAATATGGGACTCTCTTAAAGGATACTCCTGGGCGAGCCGACTACTCGCCAGATAAGGTGAGTGCCTGGTGAGATCAGCACTTGTCGCTTTCCTTGTCCCGGGGACGTTTATAGTTTTTTAAACCTTATCTGCAAATAGCGATATCCCGCCTTTTGGTTTTGCTATACACAGTCCAAAGTAGTCTGCCAACAGCGAAGCTCCGATGTTTGGAGGGGCTATTAGCAGACCAATATGAGACTCCCTTAAAGGACTGGGCGAGCCGACTACTTGCCGGATAAGGTGAGTGTCTGGTGAGGTCAGCACTTGTCGCTTTCCTTGTCCCGGGGACGAGTGCGGGCCATGCCATCCCACTCGCCCACCACCTGCCCCGAGTCCGGAGCGAGTGCAGGCCCGGACTCCCCACTCGCCCCCTTGCTTGCTCTTAGAACATGCTACGCGCGTGCCGGGGAGATACCCCCCACTCGCCTACTCGGCTCGCCTGGACCAGAACGGACCTCTCTGGCCCCGACACCATCTGAAGTCCCCCACTCGCCGAATACGAGGTTGTACAATTTCAAATCTACTTTATGCTTTGTCTGGGAGAGCAGTGCTGATGGCTCAGGTAGAAAATAGAGCCAATCTCATCTCACCTGAGCTCCAAATCGGAGGTTTACTAAAAAAAACAATTTCTCCGGTGGTGTTTTTATCCCCACCAAAATGGAGTTAAAACTCCTAAACAAACAGATCATTAGTTTCTTCATTTTGAATCATTAGTAACTGGTCTTTTACTTTACAAGACTCAATTTATAGCTTGATACTTGTTGATTTAATTATCAACAGTTCTTTATAACTTTCTGCTTTGGACTAATACTCTGAATGTGTTTGGACTGGTGATTCTTGTAGGGTGCAATTATGGCAAGGGAAAGTGGATTGTAGATAAAAAACGGCCACTGTATTCCGGTTTTGGCTGCAAGCAGTGGCTATCTGAAATGTGGGCTTGTAGATTGACCCAACGAACAGATTTTTCCTACGAAACTTTCCGGTGGCAACCAGAAAATTGTGAAATGCCAGAATTTAGGGAATCTGCGTTCTTGAGCAGGTATGTTTTTTGACCATTTGGGTACTGAGATAAGTTAGGGCTCCATTTTTCGGGGCATTTAACTTCATTTCGGTGGGACAAAAACATCACCAAAAAATTGATGTATTTAGTAGACCTCCATTTGGGAACTCCAGTGTGTTGAGAAAGGTCAAAAAATCCATAATGAGCTTCATTTCTCACCGAATGATGGGAATTCATTTGTTACCAAAGCCACCGACATTGCTTTCTCAGATGGAGCTTTAGTAATCTATTTTTCTCGTGTTGTTTTTTTGTGTGGCTGAATCAGCAGTTGTGTTTATCTTGTAATTTTTGTTGAATTCCAGGATGCGGCACAAAACTCTTGCTTTTATAGGGGATTCCTTAGGGAGGCAACAATTCCAATCCATGATGTGCATGATCACTGGTGGCAGAGAAACTTCTGATGTGGAAAATGTTGGGGGAACTTATGGCCTTATTAAAGCTCACGGTGCTGTAAGACCAGATGGTTGGGCTTATCGCTTTCCTAGAACTAACACTACCATTCTTTACTACTGGTCAGCAAGTCTCTGTGAGTTGGAGCCTCTAAACCGATCAGATCCCGCTACCCATTATGCCATGCATCTTGATCGCCCCGCGTTTTTCTTGAAGCATTTTCTTCCTCAGTTCGATGTTGTGGTGCTTAATACTGGGCATCACTGGAACCGAGGGAAGATCATAGCTAATAGGTGGGAAATGTATGTTGGTGGGAAGCCAATTGCTAATAGAAAACTTGCACAGATAGCAAATGCCAAGAATTTTACTGTTTACAGTGTTGTGAAATGGTTGGATTCACAGCTTCCCCTTCATCCAGGACTGAAAGGTTTCTACAGGTCAATATCTCCAAGGCATTTTGTCAATGGAGATTGGAACACTGGTGGAAGTTGTGACAATAGTACCCCACTAGCTGATGGGAGTGAGGTTACACAAGATCACTCTAGTGATTCAGTCGCCGAGGGTGCAGTGATGGGGACAAATGTTAAACTTTTGGATATTACTGCTCTTTCAGAGTTGAGAGATGAATGTCATATATCCAAATACAGCATTAAGGCTTCTACTGGAGTACATGATTGCTTGCACTGGTGCTTACCGGGTGTTCCTGATGCATGGAATGAGTTACTTTATGCACAAATATAGAGCTACGTTTCTAGCATGATCTTCAGCTTGAATCTTAAACAAAGTAATGTGGTTCAGAAGAGTAGGATTTACTGGATTTGTGACTGCATTTCCCAATTGCTTCTTATGAAATGATGCCACTGGCTTTCCATTCAAGACAGCTAGAAGCCAGCTGCTGTAGAGCAACAATATTCAGTGAGACGGAATTCGTAAAGGAAATTATATTTGTTGATAAAAAGTGTTAGTATATCTCCATATTCTTGACCTTGATCTGTTAGAAGGTGTTGCTTTATTGATCTTGAAAATTCGGTTATATGCGAGTCCATGAAAAGTCCCTCTGTTTTCTGGAGATATTTTTGTAACTTTCATCAAAATATGGGAGTATTTATCTAAAGAGAAATCATTCAGTTTCTATCGGCATGACTGTGAGTTTATTAACAAACACAGTTTTGGAAAATATACATTCAAAATAGAATAACATTAATGAAACCACTACTTTTTTCTTTTGGTTAAGCTAGTTTTCTGGAGTGTAGCCATTGGTAAATTACATCACCTATTCAGTAGATATAAATACACAAAAGTCCAACCACACCTCTATTTCTATGCTTCTCTTTCAGAGGATAGGTTTGCTTAAAAGTATTGTTGCATGCTTGGTTTTGAACAAGAATGCATTTTATTAGTTTATGAAAGCTCTTATCTCATGCTTAGCATCATTGTTCTCATTTTAAGTTCGAGAATCCTGTTTAATGCTAGTATATTGGGCCCTTTTTTTCATTGTTCTCTTTTTTGCAAAATTGCTTTATGAATGTTGAAAACTTCTAAATTTTAAACTATGGTTCTTTTTAAGGATTAAAAAATCACAACCAAGCTGTGACGCAGGGTAGGCTGTGAAAGGTGTGTTGACGTTAATGCAAGCTTAAGTGTGTGGTGCTGGGTTGATGACGGTGCGCCACGACCGACACACATGTATTCCCGCAGGAGGCAGTGATCCGCTGCCCGGACGGACGATCAGAGTCTGTGGTTGCGCCCGGATGATTGATCCGAATCACTTTTATATTTTACTTTTTATTTTTGAGTTGTATTTAGAGCCCGATCGGCCAAAATAGTATATGTCGTTCGATTTTAGAGTTATGATGCAGTAGCAGTTATTGTAGGGCTTATAAAATGACAGGCAAGCAGACGGTTTTGGGCATCATGGGTTTTGCAAAGAACATGAACTGTCGGTCTTCACAGGAGCGACTCCTGGTTTTCTCCCCCGGTGCGACGTCAGGAAGCCCACTCCGCCTCCTCCTAGTGCGACGTAGGGAAGCCCCCTCTCCGCCTCCCTCTTCCTATCTGGTAAGCCCTCCATCGCCTGAAGCCTGCCTTCTTCTGCCTCCTCCTGTTCATGATCTGCAACCCGCACAATCCCGTCGACCTCCCCAGTGAAACTCCCGCTTCCCTCACTACTCCAGACAACCTCTTTTCCCCCTTCCACCGCCAAAAGTTATTCCCCTCCACCACCTCTGCCACCGCCGGACCACCCGAACCCTTTTCCCCTCCTACGGTCCACCTAAAATTACCCTGCACCCTTGTCGTTGCCCCTCCCCTCTCCCGTCAGCCCATTCTCCACCAGCAAGCCCCAAAACACTCCTTCACTCATCCAGACCGCCTCCCAAACCCCTTCGTAGGCTCCACTCACCAAACCCAACAACCCCTTCCCTCCCTTGCCGTTAACATCCACACCCCCATAAATTAAAACACCAACCAACCCCTCACACTTCCCTGACAGCCGCTAATTAACCCACCCACGCGTCTCACAGCCCGATCTGCATTTGCTTTACCTCCTCCGCTTATTACGACCTTGGATGCCCGCCAACGCCTGCGTCTGCCGCCGCCTGCATGTGTGGATTGTGGTAAAAGTCATTTCTTTTTTTGTTGTTTATTTTGGCAACTTGTACTGTGGTGGATTCCAATTTTTATTGTGCTAGTATTTCATTTGTCGTACAATTTGCGGGACCTGTTCTGTTTACACTTATCCAGAGTGCCCTGATTTTGGGGACATTTACGCGCCACTTTTGAGGGACCCACCCGACCTTCAAGAGGGTTATTCGATTTCTGACGGGTATTTCTTTATGGGCTCATGCCTCTGCATTCCTCAAACTTCCCTCCGAGATTTCCTTATTTTGGAGCTTCACGCAGGCGGAGCAGCGGGGCACTTCGACCGAGATAAGATGATTGTGTTAGTTGAGGATCTCTTCTTCTGGCCCGACCTGATGAAAGATGTTACTAGAGTTGTGAGACATTGTCGAGTCTGCCAGACCGCGAAAGGGTCCCGCCAGCTCACTGGGATATACCCTCGGCTACCCGTCCCTGAACGACCCTGGTCTGATATTAGTATGGACTTCATTCTCAGGCTCCCTCACACTCTGAGGAAGCTTGATTCAATATTTGTCGTAGTGAATCGTTTTTCTAATATAGCCCATTTTATCCCTTGCCGAAAGACCGCTGACGCCTCCCACATGGCGGCATTATTCTTTCGAGAAGTGTTTAAATATCACGGTCTTCCCGCTTCCATAGTCTTTGATCATGACGTACGTTTCATGAGCTATTTCTGGAAGATCTTATGGAAGAAGATCGGTACGAGCCTAGGAAACCTATTGACTTGTTAAAGGCTCACCTCAGGCTCCAAGCTCATCAGGCTCAGATAATTGCGTCTTCGTGCGCCTTGGGAGCATAAAAGATGCACATGAGCGAAATTTTTGCTATATTTTTTTTCCCAAAATAAATAATAAAATAATGTAAGAATTCAATAATTTGTGTATGATATAGTGTTAGTGAAACTTAATCGAACGTCGAGACTTAAATATGATCCTAGTGACCACATTGATTTTATTTTTTAAAAGATATAAATGATAGTAATGAATGATTAGTGAGTAAAATAGATGAAGTATATGATCAGGAAGATTTATTGGTGTTTAATGCAAGGTTTTGAGAACCAGACCGGAGATTGGACCGGAGATTGAACCGGAGGAAGGAGAGGTTCAAGGTCGAATCGGTCTGACCGTGGTTGAATCATAATAATGTTATATTATAAATCATATTTTAGACTTTTAGTATTATTATATTTTCTTATCATCACACATGAAATAAACACGTTCAATTATAATATACAAAATGTCATAATATTCAAATTTACCTAAATATTGAAGTTAAACATCAATTAAAACATTACAAAATATCCAGAATTTCTACAAAAAATAGTTTTTAAGTTCACTCAAATATATAAATAATAAATATTAAATATAACATAAAAATATATAATTTAATATTTTTTAATTTTAAATCTAATATTTTTATTTCGATTGGACTCCCTCAAAAAATCTACAACTTAAAATTGTAAATTATACATATGTATTATTGTTTATGTAATTATATTTGAAATTTATACTATTATATGTATATTTATAAATTTTAAATTCATATTTTTCATCTAAGAGTTCGCTTGTTGGTTAACTTCTTTAAATTTGAACGTGAGGTTCAGGGTTCGAATCTCCCCTATGATATTAAACTTAAAATTTTTGAGTTGAGCCTGAGCAATTCAATATAACCCGGCCCGATCCCCGGTTTTACGGTCCGCCCGCCCGATTCCCCGGTCCGTGGAGGGAGGGGTTTTTTGGGCTGGTCCGGACCGCCTGGTTTCTCGGTCGGCGGTCCGACCGGGTTAACCGGCCGGTCCGATCCGGTTTTCAAAACCTGGGTTTAACGATAATTATTTAAAATGAATGTGATTGCGCCTTAACTTTGTCAGGCGTGCGCCTGGGCCTTGAGCCTTGCACCTAGGCTCCAAGACTCATTTTGCGCCTTGGTGCGTCTTTAGTAACTTAGACTTGGTGGATATTCCCCTAGAATCCAGACCCAGTGAGTTAGCAGAGTCTTTCATACAACATGTGCTTGCACTCCATGAGTCGGTCCATTAAAAAATTGCAGTAGTAATGATTATTATAAAGATCAAGCAGACCAACACAGGCGGGAACAAATCTTTGAAGTGGAAGAACAAGTATTGATTCACATTCGATCTGAGATGGTCTCGCAAGGACCAGCAAAGAAATTAAGGGCACGCAGAATGAGCCCCTATACAATCGTACAATGGATTGGTACAAACACATATGAGTTAGACATCCCTCATGGTATTGACATCAGCCGAGTGTTCAACGTAGATGCTCTGACTCCTTACTATGAGGAGCACATGTACGTGAACCTCTTTTCCACACATCTACCCAAGCCCCTCTACCCGAGCCCTCACTTCCTATTGCCTCTACTAGTCCATTTTTGTTGTCCCCCCACGGAGTCGCGCCATGCATATCACATTGCACCATCGACGGTTCCACTGACACAACAATCAGACAGAGATACATCATTGTCAGACGGAGATACATTTCTGCCAGACGGAGATACATTAATGTCAGACGAAGATACATTAGTGCCACCCACTTCCACAGACGACGTGCTTCAGATCATCGATCACGACTTCTACGTCGTGGGCGAGCGAGATATTGTGTGTTATCTTGACCGTTGAAGCGGTCGGGCACCACATGATGCTACGTGGATTTCTTCTGAGGAGCTCGAGAGACTCGCCTCTCGGCTATGCAACGAGTACGATCATCTTCAATCACCGGAGATGAGTGCTTTTAAGTCGGGGGGAGTTGACAACGCGCCACGAATGACACGCTTGTTCCCGCAAGAGGCGGTGATCCGCTGCCCGGGCGGACGATCAGAGTCTGTAGTTGTGCCCGGATGATCGATCTGAATCACTTTTATAGTTTACTTCTTATTTTTGAGTTGTATTTAGAGCCCGATCGGCCAAAATAGTATATGCCGTCTGATTTGGGAGTTATGATGCAGTTATACAACAGTTATTGTAGGGCTTATAAAATGACAGGCAAGCCAACGGTTTTGGGCATCGTGGGTTTTGCAAAGAACAACCGCCGGTCTTCACAGGAGAGACTCCTGGATTTCTCCTCCGGTGCGACGTTGGGAAGCCCCTTCAGCCTCCTCACCTCCGGTGCGACGCCGGGAAGCCCCCCTCCACCTCCCTCTTCCTATCCGGTAAGCCCTCTACCGCCTGAAGCCCACCTTCTTCCGCCTCCTCCCTGTTCACGATCCGCAACCTGCACAATCCCGTCGACCTCCCCAGTGAAACTCCTGCTTCCCTCACTACTCCAGACAACCTCTTTTCCCCCTTCCACCTCCAAAAATTATTACCCTCACCTCCTCCACTGTCGGACAACCCGAAGCCTTTTCCCCGCCTACGGCCCACCTAAAATTACACTGCACCTTTGTCGTTGCCCCTCCCCTCTCCCGTCAGCCCATTCTCCACCAGCAAGCCCCAGAACACTCCTTCACTCATCCAGACCGCCTCCCAAAGCCCTTAGTGGACTCCACTCACCAAAACCAACAACCTCTTCCCTCCCTTGTCGTTAACATCCACACACCCATAAATTAAGACACCAACCAACCCCTCACACTTCCCTGACAGCCGCTAATTAACCCACCCATGCCTCTCACAACCCCGATCTGCATTTGTTTTACCTTCTCCACTTGTTACGACCTTGGATGCCCGCCAACGCCTGCGTCTGCCGCCGCCTGCATGTGTGGATTGTGGTAAAAATCATTTCTTTTCTTGTTGTTTATTTTGGCAACTTGTACTTTTATGGATTCTAATTTTTACTGTGCTAGTATTTCATTTGTCGTACAATTTGCGGGACCTATTCTGTGTATGCTTAACATTAATCGCGCCTCGGTCATTGTAAAGTAATTATTTGTTCTCCTTTAATTATTTATTTGAGACCGCACGTGCCTCTGTTGCCACTTTTATAATATTTGATTACTTGTTGTAATTTTAACGGACCATTTTTGCACTACATTACATTTCATCGCATTTAAGGCTGCATTTAGAGGATCCATACCGTGTCGGCCTTACCACTGCATCAGTTGACTCGACGAATCTAGAATATATAATGTATGCACTATTTGTATTAATCCAAAATTTAATTGAGCAATGAATTAAACAAGCTAAGCTACCAAGCAAGGATTTCACAACAATTCCAAGCAACCAAACAAAACGTCGTCCTTCACACGAAGGGTGATGCAGGACAGGAGTCCACATGCCCCGCCATCCCGGGCCCAGGAGTCCACCTGCCTAGGAAGGCCCACCTCGAGTCCACCAGACGACTTTATCAGGCCCGCGGGCCGTACACCCCAACTCATCCCCGGCCCCACAACATAGCCGATAAGTTGTTGAGGCCAGGGCTAGATCCCCCGACCTCCTTGATAAAGCTTTCTCATGCGAAATCTCACCCCAACTCATCCGCGGATCAGTTGGTGATGAGATTTCGCATGAGAAAGCTTTATCAAGGAGGTCGGGGGATCTAGCCCTGGCCTCAACAACTTATCGGCTCTGTTGTGGGGCCCGGGATGAGTCCACTTGCCCCGCCATCCCGGGACCAGGAGTCCACCTGCCCAGGAAGGCCCACCTGGAGTCCACCAGGCGGCTTTATCAGGTCTGCGGGCCGTACACCCCAGGAGATGGTGGGGCAGGTGGACTCCAGGTGGGCCTTCCTGGGCAGGTGGACTCCTGGGCCCGGGATGGCGGGGCAGGTGGACTCCTGTTCTGCATCAAAGGGCTTTCAAGCCACACTTACACGAATAAGAATTTTAGGAAATAGGAAAATGCAACAAAAGCACAACAAATTTTAACTTCCAGGAGACTATGTAATATACATCCAATATTCAATAAAGTAAATTGAAACACAATAAAAGCTACTCGTTGGCGGTGCCTGTTGGACTATGTAGCAGAAAAAACAACTACAATAGAAGAAAAAAAATACAGATGTTGTAAATGATGGAAAGAAGGAAAACTAAAGGCATTGCATAGACCTACAATAGTGAAATGAGAGACAACAATAAAAATGTTTCATGGGAATGATAAAGAAGTCTTGAGGTACCGTCAACATCGAAGAGAGGGAGGAGTTCAGAGCTGAAGGCTTGAGGAAATGTCAGCGCCGAAGAGAAGGAGGAGGCTTGAGGAAATGTCAGCGCCGAAGAGAAGGAGGAGGCTTGAGGAAATGTCAGCGCCGAAGAGAAGGAGGCCTGAGGAGCAGGTGGGTAGAGAGCAAGAAGCATGAGAACTCATTGGCGTTGAAGAGAACTAGGAGGCGTGAGGAAAAGATGGCAATCCGGATTAGATTTTGAGAAGTCATCGAGATACAAAACATCTCTTCTGCTTTTCGCTGTTACTTGACGCAAACTCCCTTTTTATTTTTTTAATTAAATTTTAATGTGGGGACATTTCAGAAATGCATTTTCATGCGTTTCCGAATGTTTCCCGTCCCCGATACGTGTTCGAGACGATACGCGAGACAGTTTTTAAGTATCTGTGCTTCGTAGGATGTGGAGAGGATCCAAAAGTAAGCAACTGCTGTGTCCTGAACCGGTGGAAGACTGCTGGATGTAGGTTGGAGGGGGAAAGGGTTGTGGCTGTGGAAGGGGGGAACTCGGCTGTAAACAAAGAAGAGGGGTGTTGCGACAAAGATGAAGCTTTTTGTAAGTATCTGGGAGGGGTTGTTGCTGGCGCCGAAAATGGGGGAGGAGGCGGGGAGATGAAGGATTTAGTCTATCGGCGGCCCTGGAGGTGGTGCTTTGGGGTGGGAAATGGAAAGGAGCCGTCAGTTTACTGCTTTAGGCTGTGGGCAGAAACGGGCGATTCTCACAGAAGGAATATCGGCGCAGGAAGTAAAGGCGGGAAGAATTTAGTTGGCCGATGGGGGAAACGATGTTGTGTGACTGCTTGCCGCGGGATCTGGAAGGGAGATGCACGGGGGTTGTCGCGGCAAACAGGGAAGGCGTCGGTTTGGAAGGAGATGATGGAAGACAGGTTGTTTGTCTGATTAGGCCGTGGAGATGGGTACGCGGCATGGGGGAATTCACGTAAAAACAAGGTAGTTACATGATTAATAAAATGAAACTGAAAATAATCTGGACGTCACAAGGCCTGTGATGGGGATCACATTTCACGTGTGAACCCACCCTTACCGGAATCCACCCGAGTCTACTTAAATAGGAGACAGAGTTTGTATCGCCGAATGGATGATCTGAGTCGGTAGTTGCGTTCAGAATGACAACCTCAAATTCTTGTATGTTTAGTGGTTTTATGTTTTGGGCAACCGTGGCTGTCCATTGTGTGTTCTAACTTCTAAGGCTCCGTTTGGCACGGTGGTGGCAGTCATGAACATGGCGGTTGAATTGTCATTCGTTAACGCTCACCTAAAGAACTTCATCCACTTTTATGTTCAAACAGATGATGTTTGTTATGTGATCCTTAACGAATGACGGTTTAACCCATGCATTTACGACCGCCACCACTGTGCCAAACAGAGCCTAAGTCTATAAACAGAGGTCTAGGGGCTGATTTTCGGGGATCGCAGATTTTGGGCTGCTTTCGCGGCCTTCTCACGGTGCCGATTCCGTGGATCCTTGGTGCCAAAGCCAAAGTAACTACCCACTCTTCCATAACTACCCACAACTGCCACTAACCTCCACTATTTATTGTCATAATAGCCCAAATCCTCTCGACCACCACTCCTAGCCGCCGACAACCGCCCTGACGCCCTCCCAAGTACTGGTCAGTCACTCATCTCCCACATTTCCCTATCAGAGACTTTCCATATAACTACCCCCATAACCACCCCACTACTCATAACTACTAATAACTACTTACCTCCCCCATCAAAGCACTTCAATATCTTCCTATAACTGATATTAACCACCAATACCCCAAAATATCACCCACTTAAAAACGTTACACTGATTTCCAGCCTTCCCATTGGCCGTTACAGCCAAGGCCCATCTCCACCT
Source organism: Platanthera zijinensis (assembly GCA_039513925.1). Classification (NCBI taxonomy): domain Eukaryota; kingdom Viridiplantae; phylum Streptophyta; class Magnoliopsida; order Asparagales; family Orchidaceae; genus Platanthera; species Platanthera zijinensis. The sequence goes on from CM077090.1 coordinate 14,570,580, forward strand.
CCCAAAATTCATCTACAGTTGTAAGCCCTGCCTGTTCCACTACACAGCAACTCCAATCCACCCGTACAGCCACTCCTATCCAACCGTACAGCCATTCCAAGCAGTTCCTGTTTCATCCCAATCCTGGTAATCAATGTCCGGCCATAATCGGCCTAAAGTCCACTCCCAGGCCCCTGAAATTGCCCCATTACTGTCACCGACCACTCTCCTTTGTCAATTCCATCCTCAAACAGATTCTTCTCAACAGTAGTATCATCCCCCCCCCCCCGGGGGGAAACCCTCCTACAGCAGTCTGATCCTGATTCCACTCCTTGGTTTCCTCCCTGCAGCAACAAATCAGCCACTCACAGCCCATTCTAGCCTCCACCCAATCCAGCCAACAACCTCCATTACATCCCCCACAACCCCCTCCTACCACCACAGCAACCCTAAACAACTTCGACACCTCTTCCCCGCTGCATGTTGTCCTGTAATTTGAAATTTTGAATTATATCTCTATGTTAAATAGTCAAATTAACTTTGTGTTTTTGAATAATAATAATAAGTTAAAACTGCCCTGAAATAACCGCCTCAAAACGCCTGATTGTTGAACCCAACCAATCAGTTTAGGTACGGTTCGGAGAATAAAATAACCTATCCTTTTCGGTTTGGTTTTGGTTTTGAATTAAACCAAACCATTAGCACCCCCATTTTTAGTAGTTTAAGTGCTCTTTTTAGGGAACATATCTTGTAAGGACAATAATTAGTTGAGTCTTTTCTTGTTCTATATTATGAGATTATGGTAGCTCTCTTCTTCCGAGACACCCAACTTAGGCGAACCTTTTGACGTGTTATGGCTTGACCCATAAAAACTTGGCATTAGAGACTCTCCCTCCACCTACGTCAACGTTGCGTCATCCTCTCAACCCTCCACATTCCGCTGCCCACCAAATCCCTTTCACCCATTGCTGATTCTGCCAGTGCAAATTGATTCCTCTGCAAACCCCCAAATAAGAAGAGAGAGCCAAGCTCAGGGCACTCGGTCCTCCTACTCGTCCACAGCCATGCAGATCTTTTTTCCAACATCTGAATCTGAAGCACTTGCATATTTCAAAAACTTTAAATTACTGGTTGAAAACAATTTGCAAAATCCATTAAGAAGCTCAGAATGGACAGATGAGGAGAATTCACCTCATTTTGTGAGAATCATGGTATCAAAAGGGAGTTACACAGTTAGCACTTAGCAGAACACTTGCAGCAGGTGGCACTAGAAAGACAAAATTGGCTATTTTAGAGATGAATAGTATGCTGCATACTAATAGGGGCACACGAGAATTTTTGGATGTTTTGCCTACTCACCTATCCCCAGAAAAATAAGATGACATAAGTCAAAAATACTTTTTGTGTGGGTGGGTGGGTGTGTGGGGGGTGGGTGGGTGGGTGGGTGGGTGGTTATATTAAGGAATCCAAAGGCTACAAACTATATAATCCAAAATCATAGGATGCATCATTTTTGATGGGGGGCATCAGAAAATGAGCAAGTTCATTAACTACCTGATGCAATGGTTGAACACATTGAGACTGACCACAATGGAGGTTCCATCCAAACTGCTCTGCAAGATGATACTCAGAGTTTCAGGTCTACTATGACTCAGAAGCTTCAAGCTTTGACGCAACTTTCTTCTCAAATAACCAACAAGCAATGAAGAAACCGGCACCAACAAACACTAAAGCTGCAACATTTGAAGAAATGAAGATGCTCGAGAAGAGTGACACATCAGTTAGTAGAGAGGCCACAAGACAGCCATAATTGGCCTTAAATGGATATATAAAACAAAACTCAATGAAGGCGACGACAACACAAAAACTTAAAGATCGACTCATCGCGAAAGAGTATTCACAGATGTCCGAGAGAGACTTTGAAGAAACCTATCCGCCTATTACCCGAATGGAAACCATCAGGACTATATTATCCTTTATGGTTCAAAATTAATTGCCCATATATTAGCTAGACGTAAAGTGTTCATTTCTAAATGGAGAAATAATCGAAAACGTGTATGCAGACTAGCCAAAAGCCTATGAAATACAGAACAAAGAAATTTGCTTTGATTGTGTAAAGCACTGTATGGATTAAACAAAACTCCACGAGCATGGAACCAAGGTCGCGGATGTCGGATGTCGAACTCATGCCGATTTGGGTTTTTTGTGTCAGATGTCAGATTGCGGGGTATATATCTAAGATATTTCAAAATATCAGATTGTAATATTATAATTATATATATATCATAATATCAACATATATCAGAGACCATTAGAGGCACCTGTTAGGTTTTGTAAGAGTTTATCCACTAGGCATGTTAAATGGGGGAGGGGTGGACCAATGAAGACTTGGAATGAAACTTCAAGAAAAGACATGATGTACTTAGGCATTAGTGAAATTATGACTAAAGATAGGGCACATTGGCGATAAAGGATCCATATAGCCGACTCCACTATAGTCGGATAAAGGCTTAAGTGTTGTTGTTGTAACTAGATAGTAATTATTTTGTCTAATTAAGTGTAAACTAAAATTCATATGAAAAAATTAAACTACTAACAAATGTCTAATCAATTTATAATAAATAATAAATGTTACATACTTTCAATCATATAATACAACATCACAAAATTATATTAAAATAGAAAATATAGTCGTACCTCAACTTATTAGCAAAATGTGAGTGCTCCACAAAATCTGCTACTTTAATATAAATTTATAATATTGTTAACGAAGTCGCGCGATAAGATCAGAGAAGGAGAGATTGCGGGTAGAGGAAGAAACCACAGCGAGATGGCGAGAAGTCGGGCGGGAAGAAAGAAGAAACTAGTTGGTTAGGGGGAAGGGCCCACCAGACCGAGAGGTTTATAAATTGGGGGTAAGACGAGGTGGAGGACACGAGAGAGAGGAAGAGGAGTGGTTAGAAAAACAATAGACCGCGCGGGAAGCCACAGTAAGATGCGGGAAGGCCGCAAGAACAAACCGCCCGGTTAAAAAAAGAGAGCCAGGCAGAAGACCAAGCCTCCCGGTCAAGAAGAGAAACCGAGAGGAGAGGGAAGCTCTCCACAAAATCTGCTACTTTAATATAAATTTATAATATCTGAAATCAATGAACAGATATTTGAGTAAAAACTATATTAAAAATTAATGAACATGATAAAACAATCAACTAAATACAACTAACCTAAGGAACATCATGATTCTTAATCTGTTGGATAGTTCATGGAAGTATAAAACATTAGTGCATCAGCAATGTCTTTAAAAATCTCATCCTCGTCCCTCTCTGACATAGGCCATTTTCCTTTCGCCTTTTCCATACATGCATGTTTTAAAGCCGGACTTGCACTTCTCCTAAAGCCCACATCAGCATCGACAATGTCACCAATTTGTGCCCAAATCAAACCTTCTCCAGGAAACATTTTGTCATCATCATCATCATCATCTACAACATCATCAGCAGGAGGATCTGCTAACCACTCAACAACTTTTCATTCGTCAATACTATTTGCAGACAATGAGTCTCGAGATGGATTAAAATATTTAGATTTCATCTTAGAATTGAATTTCACATATACAAGATCATTCAATATTTTGTTTTCTAGTTTATTTCTCTTCTTGAAATGAATTTAAATATAATAAAAACATATTAATCATACAACTCAAAATTATAGTTGTAGCCTACAACTCAAGATAATAGATAAATAACATATTAATCATAGATCAATAGGTACTAGACTACTATACATGAATATTAGATACTAACTAATAGGATACTTGTTTGCCCGCATCACTATCGGATAATTTGGTAGCATTCCACCTTGTTGACGTAAACATCTCCTGCAAATTCCTCTTCTTCTCATGGATGCTCTGTAACAAAAGAAATGTGTAGCAAATCTGGTCACTCTAGGGTGCACAAGATCATGACTTCAAGTATTTTGTAGTCGCTCCAAACATGTTAAGGGAGATAGTATGACCATATATAAACACTGACAATTGACGTCCCATTGCAGTTGCATTTTTTATTTTCTTTAATCTTGCGATGTCCTCGAGAAGCAAATTTATTGTGTGTGCAACACATGAAGTCCAAAAGAGCCTTGACATCTTAAATCCATCAACCTTGATGCCTCCATGTATTGGACGCATTATCTGTCACAACTTGTATTATATTCTCCGATCCTCTCTTGGATAAGACATGCTTGATCCCGCCATGCTCTCTTGGACGCATTATCTGTCACAACTTGTATTATATTCTCCTCTCTTGGACGCATTATCTGTCACGACCTTAATGCCTCCATGCTCAATAATATTCTCCATTATTTCATATTCCAAAATAATCTTCTCTTTTGTCATTACAATGATAACACAATTTTCCATTATTCATTAAGACATGCTCAATGTAAACTACGGCTGCAAGCAAGTAGTTTAGATAGGGTATCGCAAAAAATCTTCATCATTTGTTGTAAAAATAATGCTGAAACCTAAGTGTATTTTTTAATATTGTTTTCACATTATTTGTTGCAATGAAAAACAACAAAATCCACAATCATATATTCGTCAAATACAGAAGTAGAGGAAGAGAGAAAGAGAGGATTTAGAATAAAGAAAAAGAGGAAGAGAGAAATAGAGAAAGGAAGAGAGTAATAACAGTCACAATGGCACAGCCACAACAACCACAGGCCCACAAGTTCCACAACACAGTCATATATTCGGCAAAGACAGAAGTAGAGGAAGAAAGAAATATAGGATTAGGAATAGAGAAATAGAGGAAGAGAGAAATAGAGGAAGGAAGAGAGTAATAGACAATAACCTCAATGCCATAGACCCACAACTTCCACAACACAATTATATATTCGACAGACAAAAGTAGAGGAAGAGAGAAATTACGAGAGGAATATGAAGAGAGAAATTTGTTAAAGGAAGAGAGGAAGAAAGTAACAACATCCACAATACCACAACAGCCACAATGACACAACACTAGAGCATCCACAATGCAACAACACTACAAAACCCACAAAAAAACAAAAAACATGTTCATACTCGATCTATTGCAGCTAGCCAACCATAGATACCATGAAAGGTCGCATAAACCAGGAAGCTAATAACTTTAAAACAAAACTCACCGTGTCGAGGGGATGAACCACAGAGGATGAGAGGAGATTAAGAAATGTGTCGAGAATCATTGCCGAGAAAAAGACACGGAAGGCAACAGCTCAGCTACCCGAGCAAACACCAAAGAACCAAAGAACTAAATCCCAGATGCGAGAATCACCAAAGAACCAGAGAACTAGCCGAGAGAGGAAGATTGCGAGAGTCGAAGGAGCGTCGAATTGCAACTATCAGATAGGGCAAGACGCAAGTATAAAATGAGGAGTCGAAGAGAGCGGTAATGAAATAAGTCTCGCCTAAATTATAAGTTATAACTATAAAAGTATAAAGCATAAGTAAAGTATAAATAATGAAGTATTAGCTAAATAAGCCACTGCACCGCAATTTGTCGCAATATTGGGCCTCCATTTGCGGTTTCGCCCGACATGGAGCCTGTCGTACTAGAAAATGCCAGAAATATTAAATGTGGCGAAAACTGGTTGATTCCTTCTCAAAAATGACATGCCGGATATGTCGGCCGACATCTACAAGCTTTGCATGGAACACAAACATAGACAAATATCTCATCACAAAGCAATTCACTAAAATCCCAATTGAGCCTTCCCTATATATGAAAAGAACCACATAAAAGGTTGTGCACATAGTATGCATTTATGTTGATGATCTAATCATCACTAGGACCAACACATTGATCACATAATTTAGAAATGAAATGAAACATGTCTATGAAATTATAGACCTGGCCCACCTGGGTCTAATGATATTCTTTCTGGGGATGCCAGATTAGACAAAAACCAGACAATTTTTTTATAATAAAAAATGTGCTTCAGACTTTAAAAAAACTCTCAATGCATGACAACAATCCAACTATATAACTCTCATGGCCACAAATGAAAAATTATGCCAAAAAGATGGAGAAAATCAAATAGACAACACTAGCTCGGATTTGGAAAACTCAGTAAGTATACCATCTAGATTTATGAGTAATCCTTGTCAAAAACGTCTCAGGCAGCTAAAATGGTGCTTAGATACATTCAAGGAACAAAGGTGTTTGCGATTGTATCTCTACTATATAAAGAAGTCTTTTCTTGCCATACCATGTAACCATGACATACCTTCCAATCAATTAGGACCATTCGATCTGGTTACAATAGTAGGGTATCCTAAACCTTTAAATAAAAAGATTCCTACCCTACAATGTGAAGTTAGAAATTTACCCTTTCTAAGTTTGAAAAAATATTTATTTACCTGACGAGCCCGCACATGTGTTAAACTTCAAACTAAGCTGCCCTCTTCTATTATTTAAACCTAGAAAACATAGTGAATCCCACGATGTGGGACTAAAAAAAAAAATCCCACGTCACCGCCCTGCCCATGAGATTAAATGTTGACATCAGCGATGGTACCAATGGAAGTATTTCGTCCGTCCGATGAAGAAGAAATTATTGATCATGTTTTTTATCATGGTTATTTAGCCTGCAGCCAGGGCCGGGCGAAGCCCGCAGCCCAGCCCAAGTACTGTCGTGCAGGGGGGGGGGATACCCATATAAAGAAGAAGAAAGCACATATCTGAAGGGCTACAAGGACTCCAACTGAGGTGGAAGACTGGATGATCCACGAAGCAATGAGGGTTTTATCTTATTTACTGGAAGTAAGCTCATTTCATGGGTATCCTAGGCCAAGACTGAATACATGTGGCTTTACCATTTTTTCAATGTACGCCCGTAGTACAGCTTTTCGACCGATTCACCAAGGAACATTTTGGTTTCTTTGGCGGATCGCTTACTAGTATGTTGGATCGGATGTCAACCTGTGGAGGCACTCTTTATTACTATTGGACAAATTTCTTCTTGTTCCAAAATCTTACATGGATGAGCAAGTTTGATCAGTTCACACTTGATAAATGAAAAATTATGACACCAATCCTTTTTTTTTCATTGACAAGTGAGTCTTACACCATTCATTTACTCTGGATGAGTGATCAGGCTTTTTGATATACTGAGGGAAAAATACAAAGACTATAGGATAGGGTGGTAAGGCTCAACTTTCCCGTCTGGGGGGCTGACCGCGGAAGGTCGGAAGCTGTATGCCTACTCTAGAGTTTGAATCTTCCTCCCCCAACTAACTAGGACACGAGACATTAGGTCGTCAATCCATTTAGATTAGCAACCTTTGTCCCTAAGATAAGCAGCATTCGAGGCTAACTGGCTCAGAAAATTACTTAAAGAACTCGATATGGAAGCAAGTTGTGATGTGGAGCATAGACGAGCACTTGTAGCGGATGACGAGTTTTGGGCCCATTCGGGGCTGATTTGGCGACTTACCGTATATGGTGTGCCCGGATCAACGATTGGACTCCGCGGTTGCGTCCGACACGTCGCCGCGAGTCAAAAATATATATTAGTTTATTTTTTTTGAGTTTATTTTCATGTATTTAGTGGTCGATCCCATCGGTCAATCATAGTCGTTGATGGTGAAGCTTTAATTTGTTCTCTTCTTATAAATATTGATCTAAGTGGCTGAACCAAGGCATTGCAGGTTTTAGAGAAAGAAAATCCTGGAACTCCGCGATCACCTCTCGGTGTCGATGTCGTGAAACCCTAGGTGACGACTCCTAGGTGCTCAAACTCCTCCCCAAAGTACCACTTATTCATACCCTCCTTTTCCCCACCACAAAACCCTCTTCCACCGCCCAAAAACTCCCCCACCTCCCGCTGAATCTGCGGCTCCAGCAAGCACTAAAATAGCCGAATTGGCTAGCACTATTCAAAAATACAAATTAGTGTTCATTTATATAGTTTTATTAACTCTTTAACCAGCCTGCTGCCGCCCTTTCCCTCAACCTCCCGGCCCTCCTCTGTCAAACCTGGATCCGACCACCTCTGGTCTCCCCTCCTCCAACAGCACTATCCGTCGGCCTCCTGTCAAGCCGCCGGCCTCCCTGCTCCAACTCCACCCCCTCCATCACTCCTCTCTTTTGTGGATTCACCTCCAAACAATCCCAATTTTCAGATCTGGAAATTTCATCCTCCGATCGGCCTCCTGTCAACCCCTAACTTTCATCCCCCGATCCGCTATTTCTACCACCCGTCCAAAACTCCCTAACCTCGATTCGTTACTACATCGGATCTATCCACCCCCGTCCGGACCTCCACCTACGTAGCCGGATCTATCCATTTCCGGTCCATTTTTCATCTTCCGCCGCCGAGGACAGCCACCTCCGCTATTTCCACGCCGTCGGTTCCACTCTTGATCGCCGATCCACACATCCGGCTCCGGAATCTTCATTGTCTTGGTCAGGCCACTATTTAGTGAGTATTGTTGTATTGGATTATTATTTTCAGCATATTTATATTGGATTGAATCTTATACTTATTTTGAATATCTTGCATGATAGTTTTTTTGTTTGGATAAATATTGTGATTTGCAGGACTTTATTCGCTGTGCGCTCTAGCTTTGGCCCTCCACGCGGGGGAAAGCCTAAGTCTGTTTCGCCCTAATTAATTATTGTGCCTTGCTGCGAATTTGTTAGCGTGGAATGTTTTAAATTTATTATTATATTGGATTATTATTTTCAGCATATTTATATTGGATTGAATCTTATACTTGTTTTGAATATCTTGCATGATAGTTTTTTTGTTTGGATAAATATTGTGATTTGCAGGACTTTATTCGCTGTGCGCTCTAGCTTTGGCCCTTCACGCGGGGGAAAGTCTAAGCATGTTTCGCCCGAATTAATTATCGTGCTTTGCTGTGAATTTGTTAGCGTGAGATGTTTTAAATTTATTATCTAACTGTGGCTTAACCATCATATTTGCATTGCATGTAGGGTTAGATCGCAGATTTTTCGTCGCCTATAGATTCGCCCCGAGTCAAGTTGCCAAACAATTATAAGATGGGACAACACATCTGCAACGGCTCTCTCACAGAAACCAATATATCACAGCAAAAGCAAACATATAGACCTTCACTATCACTTTTTGTAAGAGAGCAAATTGATAAAGACGAAATACAGCTGGAATATTGTGCTTAAGCCGGCCGGATCAGATGTGCTGACCAACCCGCTAGGAAGAAGCATGTGTGTGTGTGTGTGTGTGTCTAATTACCGAGAGCACTCGTCTTATTTTTGAAATTATAAAAAACTCCCCTTAAATTTTTATTTCATTATCAAAACCTCCCCTGCTCTTTTCATTTCATTGCATCCATGAAGAAAAATATCTCCTGGACATTGTTCACTGATGGGGGTGTTTTTGTGTACGGATGTTATGAAATTAAAACTTCAGGGTAGGTTTTTGTAATGAAATGAAAATTTTAGGAAAAGTTTTTGTAATTTCAAAAATAAGATTGGTGCTGTCAGTAATTTAGCAAAGTTAGAGGGGAGGTCCCGATAAATGACCCTATATATATGTGTGCGTGTGTGTGTGTAAAGCAAGGAATAATTATCAAAACTTGCCCTAGAAGTTAGCATAATTACAGATTGCGCCATCTTATTATTGAAATTACAGAAATCTCCTCTGAATGTTACAAAACATGGGACATTTGTATGAAGCCTAATCTAAAGTTTTGTAGCTCAGGATCGCGATCCTAAGACCAAAATCCTATACCGATTCAAATCTGGATTGCAATTAAAGGATCGAGATCCAAATGGATCCAAATCTTCATTATAATTATATCCCGAGCAACTTTCAGGAACAGTACCTTAGAACACTGTGGGCGACTTCCAATCCCGCTATATATTTTTGACAGAACAAATTTTCGTGCATGATTAATCTAAAACACAATCATTTTTCAATACAGCTGTATATTTTCACAAACACTCTTATATCGTTGAAAATTTGAAATCACCAATCACACTGCTGTATTTACCCCCGCACAAAAAGTAGGGTTCCTAAACATAAAGAGGGTGTAAAAAACTATCTCATACTATGAGTTGAACTGAACTTGTGTTTTTTTTGAGAGGATGCTTCCGAGAAAAACAGAGAGATTGCAGAAATTATTTATAATAAAGATCACAAGCAATGCATAATCAACAACAGCCAAAAAGAAACAAGTTATTTTGCGGGGAAAGGAGAGAAGGAGACGATGAAAAGGAGGAAATTTGAACTAAAATCTAAGAGAACGAAGGCTGCTTCTATGGAAGTGGTTGTGAGCTGCGAGATTGCTGCGGCGAGCCGGGTCCTCTTCTTCGCCGGCCTCCTTCACTTCTTCGCCGGAGTCGACTCCGAATAGATAGCAGAGTATGGTGGTGATCAGGGAAGCAAAGTTTTCCGGCCAACTCATGGTGGTAGTGGTGGTGGTGGTTGCTTATTTCTCTCTTCTCGGTGATGTTCTTCATATGTTTTATAATAAGTAATTGGGAGTTCCTTCAACAACAAGTCTTGGAGGACACTCGTGCTTGGGTCGCAAGATTCCCTTTTTATTTTTAGGGTCGTCGGAAAATCTCTTGGCCTATTGCCGGCGGTCATCCCAAGACTTTTGTGGGCTCTTTGCTTGACTTTTGTGAGGAGGGATAGATATATGAGAAATTTGCTGCCAATGTAAAGCATGTGCCCTTAATATTCACTGCCCCTTGCAACCGGTGAGACTGAGGAAATTTTTTGGGTGCCTATAATACACTAAGCTCATGGTGCTTTAGATGCACTATTTAATTTTTTTTACATCTAAATAAATACTTTTATAAAAACACAATAATATTGGTATTTTTATAATTAATTATATTCTGATTATTTCTGAAAATAATATGTTATCGTTGTATCTACTTAGGTATTAGTGAGATTATGACAAAAGATAGAAGGGCATAATGACGACAAAGGATTCATATAGCCAACCCCATTATAGTGGGATAAAGGCTTGAGTGTTGTTATTGTTGTTGTTGTATCTCAAATTCTTATGCATAGACAATTAAAAATGCAGAGTTGTCTCAGTCTTATGGTGCACGGATGTACTGTGCACTATTGACGTGGTTTACAAAAATTTCTTCACCAATGAGCGCCTTTCTAATCCGCGGAAAATTATTAATAAATCTGATGCATAGCCGGCCGGGGGATGATTAAAAATATTTTATTATAATTTTTCATATTTATATAGTTTTATTCTCTCTTATTTTATTATCAATCATTGTGATCCTTTGGAAAGTAGGGTTAAATATCTAATATTTTAAGAAGCATTTTCATAACTTTACATTTAACATCAATTAAATACAAATATATATTTTGTTATTGTTGTTAAAACTAGGGTTTAAAAATATCTTATTTTATGTTTAAATAATATTTTAAAAATATTTAGATTTTTATCTTCTTTAACAACAGAAATATTTTTTGTTATTGTTTTAATATTTTAAATACAAATATTTTCATTAATATTTATATTTTCATAACTTAATTAAGGCTTGACGTTTCACCCCCTCTCTTTGGAACAAACGCAGCCGGACAGCGCGTAAACAAACAGACATCGGTAGCATTTGCTTTGTTTGCACCCGTCGGACAGAGGAAAAGTCAGAGAAAAGCTCCCTTTCCAGCCCGGCCTCCTACCCTCCAGTTCCAATGCCCTCTGTCCAAACACCAACTGCTCCCACCACCCCCTAAATAAAAAAAGCCTAAATATTTTTTTTTTATTGTTTGCCAGGCAACACATCCTCTATTGTATTTTTCATTAAAAATGATCATGTCGATTATAAAATTCAATAAAATAAGGGAATGAAGGAGCAGTTTTTAAATGAAATAAAAAACATAAATTTTAATTCGCTTGTGAATAATTAGAAACTAAGGAGATGAGCGCACACTTTTTATTTACGAATTTTTTACTGTCCCTTTCTCTCTTTATTTTGTCGGCAAAATTTCTTATTTTTAATTATCCTTTGACATGCCATATTATATAACAAAATTATGATAATTTTTGAAATGATATGCCATGCTAAACTATATTCAAGGTTTAAATTTTATACTACAACGACAGCTAACACTCAAGCCTTTATCCCACTATGAGTCGGCTATATGGATCCTTTGTCGTCATTGTGCTCTATCTTATATTCTTATGTCATAATATAATTGTGCTAACAAAATAAAGAGAATAGTGTATCATTAGGTGAATTTTAGAAATTGAAATAAAAGTTTTGAAGATTTTAAATGCTTATTATTGTGCTTACAAACATAATAGATGCATATTTGAAAAATAGGAATACATGCAAAGATGCACTCATACATTCATACAAACATCATTGTATGAATGCTCAAATTTTGCTGCCAATGTTTAAACTTTAAAATTTTAATATTCATTTGCCTGTCAAACAGCATTGTTTTTAAGATAATATATAAGTTTAGAAAGTATGAATAATGAATCTAGAAAGCCAGCATCAAAAAGGCGAGAAGTTCCATTGTTAAGGGAGTGAGTTTCAAGATCGAGCCTATTTGTTTTTGCTTTTAACACCGTTAGAAATCATCAATATTTTTTGTATAATTGCTCGAAGTTATGATATATGAACATTGTGTTATTATTTTTACATTTTAAATGGTTTGCTAATAACAAAAAGATTTGTGAATAGCTATTTGCAACATAATTGTATTGCTGACAGCCAATGTTTGCTTATAAGTAATATTTATTGCCCTAATTCATTAATACTACCCTGTACAATCTGGTCATGCTCACTCACACTGGCACAATTAACTGATCCAAGTCCAATTTTCGTGCAATCTTCGCTCCACATGTCAAAATTCCCAACCTAAAAACAATGATGCAAAATCTCAGCCCTACAAACAATGATGCAGAATAATCAAACTACACTTTCTATTCATCCAAATCCCTTTTAACAATTCCCCAAATAGAGTACAAAAAGAACCAAACAAAGGAATACAAAGTCTAGAAACATAAAACCAAATGGTATGATAGATAATAATGTAACCAGACATTTGCACTAAGCACCCACCAATTAGGATTTTTTTTGTACATTGCACCACAAATATTTAATTTTGACATTTTGCACCCCCAAAGACTTTAGTTTTGACAATTTGCGTCCTAAATATTCAATTAGGAGGATGCAAAATGTCAAAAATAAATATTTAAACTGCAATTTGCAAAAACCTTCTAATTGAAGAATGTTTAGTGCCAAAAGTCCTAATATAAATGGATGACAACAAAGAATGCCTCTCGAAAATATATAAAGAATGATGAGCAACAATCAAATACCTATATTCCGTGCTTCTTATGCTCATCGGCGGAGGCCACGGGGACGGTGGCAGGCTCCCCGAAAGAATCATCTAAATGAAACTGCACAAACTCGCTTACCATCTCCTTCCTCTCCCTGTCAATCATCTCCCTCTTCTGCTCATCAACCCTCTCCACTTTCTCGCGGGTCATGGAGGTCACGTCTTCTGCTGCTTTTGCCACGCAATTCAAGGCACTCGAAAGCCACGACGCACCTGTCAGCACGTATTGGTTTCCCATGATGGTCGAGCTTGCGGTGCTCGCCTTCTGCTCGGCGGCGGCTATGGCTGACCTCGTGATTTCCGACACTTGGTACCTCTTGTCGACTTCCTGTATCTTCTCATTCATCAGGGATGCTCCCGAGCTTATCTTATCGCTGAGCCCCAACCGGGAATCGATGGATGACAATGTGGCGGAAGCATTCGACACGATGTGGTGACGCTCGTCGAAGGTTCGGGCTGTGTTGAGAGCATCCTTTCCGAGGACAAAACCCTTGGCAAGCATGCTGCTTACGATATCCTCCGCTTTCTTCACCGCGGAATCCTCCATGGAAGGCTGAATGGCAACAGTTCAAACAATATTTACTTTATCAGCCAGAAATTACAATCAAATGTGAAGTCATAACATTCAGAAAATTTTCGCAGCTGCTAATAGGTCGTAAGAGAACTGTAATTGCCTCACAAGTGCGTCTAGTTTTATCAAATTGTAAAATCAAATTTATCTATATCATGCAACATAAGCCATCAATTGAGAAATAGCTGATCATAAGTTTGATGATGGGATGAACTTAAAACTACTTTAGATCCCATGCCACAAATTTAATTATATTAGAGCGAATATGATGGTTATTGTTGCGGATCACTCGAGGTTCTGGAAGACCGGACTAAATTGAACCGTCTTAACTCGGGAGCGGTCGAGCGCGCAAACAGTCACAGAGAAAGGAAAATCTAACAAGAGAATTTTTTTAACGTGAAAAATCCTTCAGCTGGGTGAAAAACCACGTGGCCGGATATGTGTCGGCCAAACTTCCACTATTTGCTTTTTGATGTACAAGGCTTTCTTGAAGAACTCGAGGGCAACAGACCGCCTCTCGTTACAATTTGAGGGAGAGAGAGAGCTGTGCTTGAAGAGTGGAGGTTTTTTAGTCTTTGACTTTAGCTTGGAGGCGGGAGCGGCTTGTTGTGTTCTGATGTCGGGGGCTTTGAAGCTCAGGAGGTGCGCTTTGCGCGACTTACCCTTTGTGGTTTGTCTCCTATTGTGCTTAGTGGAATCTGGAGTGACAGACTTGACGTCGACTGGTAAGCTTGTCGCTGAGTTGAAGGCAATGGGAGTACTAGGTGTTCTGCATGCCTTGACTGTAGTTGAACGGTCCTTGGCGGGCTCTGGAGTTGGTCTTGTCAACCGCGGGCAGTGCGGGGCACATAAGCTTTGCGAGCTTCAGCGAGCTTGGTCTGTTGGCTCTGGAGAGGTCTGCTGCTGGCTCTATTGCCACACTTGCAGGCGGCTTCAACGATCAAGTCGATCTCCGGCAGACTAGCCAATCTTCGGGTGACCAGACGGGACGCTGGCGGGAGCGATCTAGGGAGTGGAGCAGACCTTCATGCTGATCAGTGTGGATTTGAACAGGATGTCGACCGAGCTCCCGTTGTCGGCTAGTATCCGCCTGACCCTATAGCAGGGGTCGCCAATCTCTGCGCTGATGACGAGGGGATCTTAGTGCGGCGTGCGCACACCTTTTAGGTTTTCGTCCCAGAAGCTGATGGCGGTATCCGCTTGTGGCCTCGGGTCTTCTGGACTCTTCTTATGCTGGGCGACGAAGAGGATTTGGAAGGGTGAGCCGGCGATGGTCCCGACCTCTGCGACTATTTGTTTGCCCTCCTGTGCTCCTTGGCGTAGAGGGGACTGATCTCGTCCTGGCTGGTGCGGTGGGGGGCTGACGCCTGACGGGGTGCTTGATTTTGCAAGTATCTCCCCATATGCCCCTGCCGGATGAGGCGCTCGATCTATTCCTTGAGTCGGGTGTAGCCCTCCGTGCTGTGCTCATTCCTAGGGTGAAACTCACAGTACTGTGTTTGGTCCCCTCGATTCGGGGGCAACGACTTCGGACGTCAGATCATGTCGGAGTCTTGGATGGCTATGAGTACTTGCGCTCGAGCAATATTTAGCGGGGTGAATACTAGGTGTCGGCGAGGGCCTTGGTCTTGGTGATAAGTACTGCGGCGATCGTCGTTCTGATGATGCGCTGGAGGCGCAGGTTCCGACTCTCATCCGTTTGGAAGAACCTTCAAATTGTTGGTGGTGGGCGTCGATGGCCTCGCCGGCCGCAATTTGCGCTTCGACCCGGTGCACGAGGTCGGCGTAGCTGGGGACCATTTCCCTCATCAGAGCAGAGTAGAATCCGCTCGGGCGGAGTCCTCCGAGGAAAACGCCATGAATAAGCTCTTGGTCGACTCCTGGGATTTGTCGTGCCTCGATGGTGAAACAGCGGCAAAAATCCCTGAGCGATTCTCCCTCGCTCTGGCGGATGCCGGAGAGGTGCAAGGGGTCTCTGACAATCTGTCGGTTGGCTATGAGCTGGTCAACGAAGAGGCGAGTGAGCTCCTTGAAGTTGTGAATTGCCCCCTCTTGCAGGGAGTGGAACCATGTGCGTGGCTGCGCCTTCAGAGTTGTGGGAAACACTTGGCACAACAGCTGATCCGACGTGCAAAAGAGGAGCCTGATTGTCTCGAAATGATTCACATGCTCTAGGGGTCCTTTCCCCCATCGAAGGCCTCGAAATGCAGTAGCATGAATCCTGGCGGGACGGGGTGTGCCATGACTTGGGGAGCGAGCAGGGACCCATGGTAAAAGGGGAGTCGTGCGTTCGCGGGGCGGCGCCGTTCCTGGGCGTACCCTTCCTCGATCATGTCTCTGACCTCTTGGCAGGCGGGTCCATGGTTGCCAGGTCGGGTGTTTACCTCCATCGGCCGAGGGTTAGGCTGAGCGCCGACTCGGGGCTCCGGCCTCCGCACGGCCTGCATAAAGCTCACCTCGTCGAAGAGTTCCTCCGCGGGGGAGTCTTCTGGGTGAGTCGCGTCCTGATGAGGGACGAGCCCTGGAGCTATCACCGGATGCGCTCCGCGCACGTTTCCCGAGCGGGGAGGGTTGGACACTTTCATCCTCTATAAGAGGGCGAGCATTTCGGTCTGGCGTTCCTTCATTAGCCGGACTCCTTCTTTTACTGCGTTGGCGGGAATGACAGCGGTGGCCGTTCCATTGGGTAGCGGAGCGTTGCCTGTGGGCGAGTCAGACATACCCGTTTCGGGGCGCTCTTCGGGGGCCACGTCGTTGGTTGTGCGTGCACTCCTTGTCGTTGCAGCTGGTTGGAGAAATGTTGAGCTTTGTCAGAGCTTCTGAGAACGTTTTCCCACAGACGACGCCAAACTGTTGCGGGTCACCCGACTTTTTCCCCGGTCCGGAGAATCGGATCGCCTTAGCTCGGAGTCGAGTCGGGTGCGCAATCAGTTAAAGAAAACTGCAATAATGGACAAGAGACGTTTTTGACGTGGAAAACCCGGAAAGGGTGAAAAACCATGTGGCTGTAACTGTGCTGAGCCAAAATCCACTAGGTTCTTGGAGTGTTATAGAAATTGGTTTGATCTCGTAGGGCGACAGACCGCTACTCCGTTACAAGTACGAAAAAAGAGGAAAAGTGAAGTCCTCGGATCCTCGATGGAAGCGTTCCGGCCTTGAGATGACGTCGAGCTCACGGAACCTTGGTGGGAGCGTTCCGGCTGGAAAATCTTCTAAGTCCACGGAGCTTCAGGAGGTTGCGCTCTTGTTGATGCAGAGCCTAGATGGGAGCGCTCTCGCGTAAGCAGTTGATGTCACTTGAGGTGTGAGGATCCTGTAGCGCAAGGATAAGAGCGGAGCAAATTCCTGGGCGAAAAATAGGCCTAAGTCCACGATCTCACTAGAAAACTTCAGAGCTCTCTCTTGCCTCTGGAGTTGTTTGGCTTGAAATGAAGCCTTGGGGGCTTATTTATAGTTTTCTAGAGGGGCGCGTCAGTAATTGCACCGGGGAGTGATTTGTTCTGACGAATGACATCGCTTCGTTTCGATCACGCGAATCGCCAAAATTAACCAAATGACAGAAGCGCCCTCCCTTCCCCCCGGGCAGTTCGGGCGGCCCGGGCAGGGTGCCCGGAGGCGGCGGCGAAGCCCGGAGGCGGCGACAGAGGCCAGAGGCGGCCGACAGCAAAAGAACCGGTCGGGGCTCGTTGGCAGCGGCGAGGGCCGCAGGCGGTGCGCGGCCCGCCGGCGGCGCGAGGCACCTGTGCAGTGCGCGACTGTGCGGCCTGTTGCCTGCACGGGTGCGCAGCCTGGCGGACGCGCGGGCTGGCTACGCGCGGGCTGGCTACGCGCGGCCGCCCAGGTGGCGGCCGCGTGCGAGCGCGCGTGATGCCTGCGCGGGGCGCAGTCATGCGAGCTTGGGCGCGGGCCCGGCGCGCCCAAGCAGTCTTCTCGGGTGCTCGCGGATCTCGGCGTGCAGCTGGTCTGGTTGGGCTCTTTTGTACTTGGGATGGATCGATTCGAAAATTTCCTGGGGTCCCTATCAAGTGTCATACAAGTACACCTCAATAAGAAAGGCCTACACTTCAATGCGTTCATTCAAAAAGAGAAACTCCATGCCGGCAGTTTCCGGTCGGGATAAGCTGCAACTCAATTGGTGATGAGAAGTGAAGGAACTCCATAAGCGTGCTTGGCCGAGAGTAGTACTGGGATGGGTGACCTCCTGGGAAGTCCCCGTACGACCTAACTTAACTGTCGAGTTTGCTCATCAAAGGGAGGCTGTGGCCACCAACAATCCGTCGGTGGGCTGGAGAGGGGTTGGGGTGCCTGGGTTGCAGCTCAGACGACGCCAGCTGGGTCCCGCCGGGTCTCCCTCGATGGACGTGGTCCCGAGTGGAGCCGGGCCTGGGTCGTTCACAGGCCTACACTTCAATGCATTCATTCAAAAAGAGAAATATTAATATGCAATCAAGCAATAACCCTAATTTAACAATAGAGGTATGGACTGTTCAGAAAATAATCATACATTGGGGAATTCAAGTAGTTGTGTGCATTCAACATAGATTCCGAGCCCTCCACATGAATGGTTGCGTTCTAACATGATATCAGAGCTTAGTCATAGTGCACGACCCTCGTCGTTCTCCCATGTCCCACACGCTTCAGCACCCGATTTACACATATGAGGAATCACATATTTAGTTGTGTACTTTATTAGACATTGGGCCCCTCCACCCAGTGCCAATTACTTTTAGGTAGGATGCTTCGATTTTATCAAGGAATCATAGGCCCATAGCATCTCATTCACATAGAGCCCTTAAAAAGAAATACATGCGTTGGAGAATAAAGACTACGAGTGAGAGGGCGTACTGAGAAACTCGTATAACCCTGTGCATTTAATATATACCATCGGCCCCCTCTACCGATAATAATAAATTGATTTCAATTTGGATGATTATGTTCTAACATACATAGCGCACAAGGCTCCGACCAACGTAGACTTTAGAGGAGGGTTGAAGTGTCGTGCACTATTTTCAATCACTCTACATTAATGAGAGATTATTATTTTTATTTTTTGAACTCATGACTTGTAGGTCAAAATGAAAGTTAAATAACAACTTCTTCTGTCAATAATTAACATCAGAGATCCAAAATTTACCAGAGTAGGTACACAAGCATCAGGTTATGAAATGTGAACTTCATGCGAGGTAAATGTAATGTTTTGTAACATTCAGCAGCAAAGGTTTTTGTAATTTCAATAACAAGAGGGGTGCGATCTGTAATTTTTCAAATTTTGAGGGGGAGGTCCTGGTAAATGCCCTTATAAAACAATTTGTAACCCGAGTACAAATACTTAATGTTTTAAGTATTATCACAAGTCACCTTGAATGAAATTACACATTTTTTAATTTATTCATCTATTTTTTCGTGATTTTTTATTCTGGTCCGCTTCATGCGATCATAACCGCTTGACTGGTGAAAATAAGTACCCCCCAAACGGAGCCTAGGTTTATCACCAATCTAAATGCGGGAGCCTGAAGCAGGAGTCTGCAGCCAGGGCCATTCCCTGAATACATCTTTGATATCATATTCTCTTATCAGAAAATGTCTTAGTCAGAGTTTCATCATTCTGTCATATTACTGACTTTCCCTTTAATACGACAAAAGATAGGGCACAATGTCGACAAAGGATCTGTATAGCCGACCCCACTACAGTGAGATAAAAAGGCTCGAGTGCTATTGTTGAAGTACTGATTTTCCCTCTTAAATGGAATGAAAACATTGCTAATTATAAATTTTTAATTCATAATTATTTTTCATATTATTTTTCAGTTTCTTCTTGGTGCCCCTCTCATGGGACATATTTGTATGAAGCCTAATCTAAAGTTTCATAGCTCAGGATCGCGATCCTACGACCAATATCCTACCGGTTCAAATCTGGATTGCAATTAAATGATCGAGATCCAAATGGATCCAAATCTTCATTATAATTATATCCCGAGCAACTTTCAAGAACAGTACCTTAGATCACTGTGCGCGACTTTCAATCCCGCTATATATTTCCGACATAACAAATAACAAATTAATTTTCGTGCATGATTGATCTAAAATTACATAAACATAAAGTGGGTGTAAAAAACTATCTCATATTATAAGTTGAAGTGCACTTGTGTTTTTTTTCACAGGATACTTCTGAGAAAAACAGAGAGATTGCAGAAATTATTTATGATAAAGATCACAAGCAATGCATAATCAACAACAGCCAAAAAAAACAAGTTATTTTGCTGGGAAAGGAGAGAGGGAGAGGTTGAAAAAGAGGAAATTTGAACTAAAATCTAAGAGAACGAAGGCTGCTTCTATGGAAGTGGTTGTGAGCTGCGAGATTGCTGCGGCGAGCCGGGTCCTCTTCTTCGCCGGCCTCCTTCACTTCTTCGCCGGAGTCGACTCCGAATAGATAGCAGAGTATGGTGGTGATCAGGGAAGCAAAGTTTTCCGGCCAACTCATGGTGGTGGTGGTGGTGGTTGCTTATTTCTCTCTTCTCGGTGGTGTTCTTCATATATTTTATAATAAGCAATTTGGAGTTCCTTCAACAACAAGTCTTGGACACTCGTGCTTGGGTCGCAAGATTCCCTTTTTTATTTTTAGGGTCGTCGGAAAATATCTTGGCCTATCGCCGGCGGTCATCCCAAGACTTTTGTGGGCTCTCCTTGCTTGACTTTTGTGAGGAGGGATAGATATATGAGAAATTTGCTGCCAATGTAAAGCATCTGCCCTTAATATTCACTGCCCCTTGCAACCGTAGAGACTGAGGAAATTTTTTTGGGTGTAAGCTCATGGTGCTTTAGATGCACTAATTCATATTTTTTTACATCTAATTAAATATTTTTATAAAAAAAGATAATAATGTTGGTATTTTTATAAGGGAATTTATATACCTCGGGAATGGCGTCGGCGGCTGTTCAGGATGATGGTGGAGGTCCGACGAGGGTGGCGGCGGTCCGACGAGGGTGGCGGCGGGATCGCGAGGCTTCGGCGAAAGAGAAGGCGCGGCTGGGCGACGGAAAGGCTGAAGGAATGGGAGAAATTTCGGTGCTGCGCTTAGGATTAGAGAAAAAAAGAGGATTGTTTTTTTTTTCAGTTGAGTTGAGCTGCGATTAATCATTTAAAGGCTGCTTTTATAAATTCCCTTTTATAATTATTTTAGGTACCATTTTATTTATATTCTGATTGTTTTTGAAAATAATATGTTCGAAAAATCTTGCATTCCTATCGGATTATCATACATTGTAAAATCATGCATTTTTTTCCATCTTATCATTTTCTGATCAGAAATGAATGATTTTACAATCTGATTATTTTCTGAAATAATCAGAATATGAATAATATTGTATTTAAAATAAGTATAAAAATACATAATTATTTTATAAAAAATATTTATTTAGAAGTCAAAATTGTGAATTAGTGTATATAATGCACCATGAGCATGATGTGTTACCCATTGAATTTTTTTTATTATTATCTCAAATTCTTATGGATGTACAAGAATGACTGATGACTTCGTTATTAAGTTGGGTGATCAAAATATTTCACGTAGTGAGTGTTTTAAATATCTTGGATCAATAGTTCAAAAAGACGGAGGTATTGATAAGGATGTGACACGTAGAATCAAAGCGGGTTGGTTGAAGTGGAAAGGCGCCCCAAAGATCTTATGTGATCGTAAAGTATCACTTAGACTTAAGGATGAGTTTTACCGTACTGCAATTAAATCTACAATGCTCTATGGTTATGAGTGTTGGGCAGTCAATTGTGTACATGTGCAAAAAATGGGAGTTACAGATATGAGAATGCTTAGGTGGATGTGTGGACACACGAGATTGGAAAAAATTAGGAATGAAAGTATCAGGGATAAGACATGAGTGGCATTAATTTCATAGAAGATGCTAGAAGCTCGTCTAAGATGGTTTGGACATGTCCAAAGGAGACCTTTAGAGGCACCTGTTAGGCATTGTGAGAGTCTAGTCACTAGGCATGTTAAACGAGGGAGGGGTAGGCCAATAAAGACTTGGAATGAAACTATAAGGAAAGACATGATGTACTTAGGCATTAGTGAGATTATGACAAAAGATAGGGCACAAAGGATTCATATAGCCGATCCCAGTACAGTGGGATAAAGGCTTGAGTGTTGTTATTGTTGTTGTTGTATCTCAAATTCTTATGCATTGACAAATAAAAATGCAGTGTTGTCTTATAAAAATGCAGAGTTGTCTTAGGCTCTGTTTGGGATGACTTATTTTCACCGGTCAAGCGGTTACGATCGCATGAACCGAATCTTAAATAAGGCTCGATTCATGCGGTCTTAACCGCTTGACCGGTGAAAATAAGTCCCCCCAAACGAAGTCTTAGTCTCACAAAGGCGGTTTTGCAAAAATTTCTTCATCCAATGAGTGCCTTTCTAATCCGCTAAAAATTATTAATAAATCCGATGCTTAGCCTGTCGGGGGAATGATTAAAAATATTTTATTACGATAATTTTTCATATTTATATATTTCTATTCTCTCTTATTTTATTATCAATCATTATGATCCTTTTGGAAAGTAGAGTTAAAGATCTAATATTTTAAGAAGCATTTTCATAACTTTAGATCTAGCATCAATTAAACACAAATATTTTTTGTTGTTGTCGTTGTTAAAAATAGGGTTTAAAAATATCTTATTTCATGTTTAACCAATATTTTTTAAAAAATTAGATTTTTATCTTATTTAACAAAAGAAAAAAAGTTGTTATTGTTTTAATATTTTAAATACAAAAATTTTCATTAATATTTACATTTCATAACTTTAGATTTAATTTCAATTAGGGCTTGGCGTTTCACCGCCTCCGTTCGAAGCAAATGCTGTTGCTGTCGGACGGCGCGCGTAAACGAATAGATTCCGGCGGGATTTGTTTTATTTGCACCCGTTAGACAGAGAAAAGGCCAGGAAAAAGCTAGCCTAAATATTTTTTTTTTATTGTTGCTAGCGTGACAATACATCCTCTATTGTATTTTTCATTAAAAATGATCACGCCGAATATAAAATTCAATAAAATAAGGGAACGAAGGAGCAGTTTTTAAATGAAATAATAAAATAAAGTTAAATTCGCTTGTGAATAATTAGGAACCAAGGAGATGAGCGCACACTTTTTATTTACGTATTTTTTACTGTCCCTTTCTCTCTTTATTTTGTCGGCAAAATTTCTTATTTTTAATTATCCTTTGACATGCCATATTATATAACAAAATTATGATAATTTTTGAAATGATATGCCATGCTAAACTATATTTAAGGTTTAAATTTTATACTACAACAACAGCTAACACTCAAGCCTTTATCCCACTATGAGTCGGCTATATGGATCCTTTGTCGTCATTGTGCTCTATCTTATATTCTTATGTCATAATATAATTGTGCTAACAAAATAAAGAGAATAGTGTATCATTAGGTGAATTTTAGAAGTTGAAATAAAAGTTTTGAAGATTTTAAATGCTTATAATTGTGCTTACAAACATAATAGATGCATATTTGTAAAATAGGAATACATGCAAAGATGTACTCAATACATTCATTCATACAAACATCATTGTATGAATGCTCAAATTTTGCTGCCAATGTTTAAACTTATAAAATTTTAATATTCATTTACTTTTGTTAAACAGCATTGTTTCTAAGATAATATATAAGTTTAGATGAATAATGAATCTAGAAAGCCAGCATCAAAAAGGCGAGAAGTTCCATTGTTAAGGGAGTGAGTTTCAAGATCGAGCCTATTTGTTTTTGCTTTTAACACCGTTAGAAATCATCAATATTTTTTGTATAATTGCTCGAAGTTATGATATATGAACGTTGTGTTATTATATTTACATTTTAAATGGTTTGCTAATAACAAAAAGATTTGTGAATAGCTATTTGCAACATAATTGTATTGTTGACAGCCAATGTTTGCTTATAAGTAATATTTATTGCCCTAATTCATTAATACTACCCTGTACAATCTGGTCATGCTCACTCACACTGGCACAATTAACTGATGCAAATTAAATCCAATTCGGTCTAGTCTCGGACTCAATCAAAATCCAAGTCCAATTTTCGTGCAATCTTCGCTCCACATGTCAAAATTCCCAACCTAAAAACAATGATGCAAAATCTCAGCCCTACAAACAATGATGCAGAATAATCAAACTACACTTTCTATTCATCCAAATCCCTTTTAACAATTCCCCAAATAGAGTACAAAAAGAACCAAACAAAGGAATACAAAGTCTAGAAACATAAAACCAAATGGTATGATACATAATAATGTAACCAGACATTTGCACTAAGCACCCACCAATTAGGATTTTTTTTGTACATTGCACCACAAATATTTAATTTTGACATTTTGCACCCCCAAAGACTTTAGTTTTGACAATTTGCATCCTAAATATTCAATTAGGAGGATGCAAAATGTCAAAAATAAATATTTAAACTGCAATTTGCAAAAACCTTCTAATTGAAGAATGTTTAGTGCCAAAAGTCCTAATATAAATGGATGACAACAAAGAATGCCTCTCGAAAACATATAAAGAATGATGAGCAACAATCAAATACCTATATTCCGTGCTTCTTATGCTCATCGGCGGAGGCCACGGGGACGGTGGCAGGCTCCCCGAAAGAATCATCTAAATGAAACTGCACAAACTCGCTCACCATCTCCTTCCTCTCCCTGTCAATCATCTCCCTCTTCTGCTCATCAACCCTCTCCACTTTCTCGCGGGTCATGGAGGTCACGTCTTCTGCTGCTTTCGCCACGCAATTCAAGGCACTCGAAAGCCACGACGCACCTGTCAGCACGTATTGGTTTCCCATGATGGTCGAGCTTGCGGTGCTCGCCTTCTGCTCGGCGGCGGCTATGGCTGACCTCGTGATTTCCGACACTTGGTACCTCTTGTCGACTTCCTGTATCTTCTCATTCATCAGGGATGCTCCCGAGCTTATCTTATCGCTGAGCCCCAACCGGGAATCGATGGATGACAATGTGGCAGAAGCATTCGACACGATGTGGTGACGCTCGTCGAAGGTTCGGGCTGTGTTGAGAGCATCCTTTCCGAGGACAAAACCCTTGGCAAGCATGCTGCTTACGATATCCTCCGCTTTCTTCACCGCGGAATCCTCCATGGAAGGCTGAATGGCAACAGTTCAAACAATATTTACTTTATCAGCCAGAAATTACAATCAAATGTGAAGTCATAACATTCAGAAAATTCGGAAACTGAGATGATATGAATCCCAAATAATGCCGCAAACAACGTTCTAAAAGGCGCCTTCGCAGCTGCTAATAGGTCGTAAGAGAACTGTAATTGCCTTACAAGTGGGTCTAGTTTTATCAAATTGTAAAATCAAATTTATCTTATCATGCAACATAAGCCATCCATTGTGAAATAGCTGATCATAAGTTTGATGATGGGATGAACTTAAAACTACTTTAGATCGTGCATGCCACAAATTTAATTATATTAGAGAGAATAGGATGGTTATTATTGCGGATCACTCGAGGCTCCGGTAGACCGGACTAAATTGAACTATCTTAGTCCGGGAGCGGTCGAGCGCGTAAACAGTCACAGAGAAAGGGAAAGCTAACAAGATAATTTTTTAACGTGAAAAACCCTTCAACTTGGTGAAAAACCACGTGGCCGGATATGTGCCAGCCAAACTTCCACTATTTGCTTTTTGGTGTACAAGGCTTTCTTGAAGAACTTGAGGGCTACAGGCCGCCTCTCGTTACAATTTGAGGGAGAGAGAGAGTTGTGCTTGAAGGGTGGAGGTTTTTCAGTCTTTGACTTTAGCTTTAGAGGCGGGAGCGGCTTGCTGCGTTCTGATGTCGGGGGTTTTGAAGCTCAGGAGGCGCGCTTTGCGCGCCTTACCCTTTGTGGTTTGTCTCCTATTGTGCTAAGTTGAGGGCAATCTGGAGTGGCAGACTTGACGTCGACTGGTAAGCTTGTCGCTGAGTTGAGGGTAATGGGGGCAATAGGCGTTCTGCATGCCTTGACTAGTTGAACGGTCCTTGGCGGGCTCTGGAGTTGGTCTTGTCAATCGCAGGCAGTGCGGGGAACATAAGCTTTGCGAGCTTCAGCGAGCTTGGTCTGTTGGCTCTGGAGAGGTCTGCGGCTGGCCCTGTTGCCACACTTGCAGGAGGCATCGGCGATCAAGTCGATCTCCGGCAGACTAGCCAATATTCGGGTGACTAGACGGGACGCTGGCGGGAGCGATCTGGGGAGTGCAACAGACCTTCATGCTGATCAGCGTGGATTCGAACAAGATGACGACCGAGCTCCCGCTGTCGACTAGTATCCGCTTGACCCTAAAGCAGGGGTCGTCAATCTCTGCGCTGATGATGAGGGGATCTTGGTGCGGCGTGCGCACACCTTTTAGGTCTTCGTACCCGAAGCTGATGGCGGTATCTGCTTGTCGCCTCGGGTCTTCCAGACTTTTCTTGTGCTGAGCGACGGAGAGGATTTGGAATGGTCAGCTGACGATGGTCCCGACCTCCCCGACTATTGCCTGCCCTCCTGTGCTCCTTGGCGTAGAGGGGACTGATCTCGTCCTGGCTGGTGCGGCAGGGGCTGACGGGGTGCTTGATTTTGCAAGTATCTCCCCAGATGCCCCTGTCGGATGAGACGCTCGATCTATTACTTGAGTCGGGTGCAGTCCTCCGTGCTGTGCCCATTCCCACAGTGAAACTCACAGTACTGTGTTTGGTCCCCTCGATTCGGGGGCAACGGCTTCGGACATCGGAGCATGCCGGAGTCTTGGATGGCTATGAGTACCTGCGCTCGAGCAGTATTTAGCGGGGTGAATTCTCGGTGTCGGCGGGGGCCTTGGTCTTGGCGAGAAGTACTGCGGCGATCGTCGTTCCGACAGTGCGCTGGAGGCGCGGGTTCCGACTCAATCTTCTGCTTGGAAGAACCTTCAAATTGTTGGTGGTGGACTTCGATGGCCTCGTCGGCCGCAATTTGCGCCTCGACCCGGTGCACGAGATCGGTGTAGCTGGGGACCGTTTCCCTCATCAGAGCACAGTAGAATTCGCTCGGGCGGAGTCCTCTGAGGAAAACGTAGTGAATAAGCTCTGGGTCGACTCCTGGGATTTGTTGTGCCTCGATGGTGAAATGGAGAAAGAAATCCCTGAGCGATTCTCCCTCACTCTGGCGGACGACGGAGAGGTGCGAGGGGTCTCTGACAATCCGCCGGTTGGCTATGAGTTGGTCAACGAAGAGGCGGCGGGCAAGCTCCCTGAAGTTGTGAATTGCCCCCTCTTACAGGGAGTGGAACCATGTGCGTGGCTGCCCCTTCAGAGTTGTGGGAAACACTTGGCACAACAGCTGATCCGGCGCGCTAAAGAGGCGCATGATTGTCTCGAAATGATTCACATGCTCTAGGAGGTCCTTTCCCCAATCGAAGGCCTCGAAATGCGGTAGCATGAATCCTTGCGGGACGGGGTGTGCCATGACATGGGGAGCGAGCGGGGACCCATGGAAAAAAGGGCGTCGTGCGTTCGCGGGGCGGCGCCGTTCCTGGGCATACCCTTCCTCGATCATGTCTCTGACCTCATGGCGGGTGAGTCCGGGGTTGCCAGGTCGGGCGTCTACCTCCATCGGCCGAGGGTTAGGCTGAGCGCCGACTCGGGGCTCCGGCCTCCGCACGGCCTACATAGAGTTTGCCTCATCGGAGAGTTCCTCTGCGGGGAGTCTTCTGGGCGAGTCGCGTCCTGATGAGGGACGTGCCCTGGAGCTATCACCGGATGTGCTCCGCACACGTTTCCACGGGGCTTCAAGAGGTTGCGCTCTCGTTGATGCGGAGCCTAGATGGGAGCGCTCTCACGGAGGCGGTTGATGTCACTTGAGGCGTGAGGATCCCGCAACGCAAGGAGAAGAGCAGAGCGAATTTCTGAGCGAAAAATTGGCCTAGGTCCGCGATCTCGCTAGAAAATCTCAGAGCTCTCTCTTGCCACTGGAGTTGCTTGGCTTGAAATGAAGGCTTGAGGCCTTATTTATAGTTTTCTGGAGGAACGCGTAAGTAATTGCACCGGGGAGTGATTTGTGCTGACGAATGACGTCGCTTCGTTTCGATCATGCGAATCACCAAAATTAACCAAATGACAGAAGCACCCTCCCTCCCCCCCCCCCCCTCCCGGGCAGTTCGGGCGGCCCGGGCAAGGTGGGCGTTGGCGGCGGCGGAGGCCGGAGGCCGCGGCGGAGGCCGGAGGCGGCCGCGGAGGCCGGAGGCGGCCGACAACAAAGGGGCGGTCGGGGCTCACTGGCGGCGGCGAGGGCCGCCGACGGTGCGCGGCCTGCCAACGGCGTGCGGCGCGCTGGCGCGGCACCTGTGCAGCACGCGGTCGCGCGGCTTGTTGCCCGCGCGGATGCGCGGCCTGGCGGACGTGCAGGCTGGCTGTGCGCGGCCACCCGGGTGGCGGCCGTGTGCGCGCGCGCATGATGCCTGCGCGGGGCGCGGTCATGCGCGCTTAGGCGCGGGCCCGGCGCGCCCTCCCGGTCTTCGCGGGTGCTCGCGGTTCTCGGCGTGTCGTTGGTCTGGTTGGGCTTTTTTGCACTTGGGATGGATCAGTTCGGAAATTTCATGGGACCCTATCAAGTGTCATACAAGTACACCTCAATAAGAAATGCTTGCACTTCAATGCGTTCAATTAAAAAGAGAAATACTAATATGCAATCAAGCAATAACCCTAATTTAACAATAGAGGTATGGACTATTCAGAAAATAATCATACATTGGGGAATTCACGTAGTTGTGTGGCATTCAACATAGATCCCGAGCCCTCCACATGAATGGTTGCGTTCTAACATGATATCAGAGCTTAGTCATAGTGCACGACCCTAGTCGTTCTCCCGTGTCCCACGTGCTTCAGCACCCGATTTACACATATGAGGAATCACATATTTAGTTGTGTACTTTATTAGACATTGGGCCCCTCCACCCAGTGCCAATTACTTTTAGGTAGGATGCTTCCATTTCACATGGTATCATAGGCCCATAGCATCTCATTCACATAGATCCCTTAAAAAGAAATACATGTGTTGGAGAACGAAGACTACGAGTGAGAGGGCGTACTGAGAAACTCGTATAACCTTGTGCATTTAATATATACCATCGGCCCTTCTACTGATAATAATAAATTGATTTCAGTTTGGATGCTTATGTTCTAACATACATAGCGCACAAGGCTCCGACCAAAGTAGACTCTAGAGGAGGGTTGAAGTGCTGTGCACTATTTTCAATCACTCTACATTGTTGAGAGATTATTGGTTTTATTTTTTGAACTCATGACTTGTAGGTCAAAATGAAAGTTAAATAACAACTTCCTCTGTTAATAATTAACATCAGAGATCCAAAATTTACCAGAGTAGGTACACAAGCATCAGGTGGCAATACATAATTGTCGTCATATGTTACCGTTACTACTTGATCAACAATAGTCGCTCCCTGTATAAGAACCACAAAATTTGATGAAAATGGACAAATAGAAAAATAAATAGCAAAATTTTAAATTTGTAAGGAAAAAAGTAATTTCCTAAAACACGAACAAAATAGGGAAGTAAACTCACTGAAAGAAGCACAGCTGTGTCTGCTCCTTGTGTGTCCTTGAATGTCACATAAGCTACCTGAGATCCCTCAGACTCACTAATGAAAGAGAAGAATGGGATTTATGAGGAACATTATTAAAATAAAAGTTAAATATCGGGGCCTCCCCTAAGACTTTGCATAATTACAGGGGCTGTGTACTTTTTGAAATTACAAAAACCACCCCTCTGAGATTACAATGTTACAAGACACCTCCCAGTTAACATACACCACGAGTAAATGTTTAGTGTACTAAGAATTAGCAATGTGAACTCAGAGGGGATGCTTTTATAATTTCAAAAATTACAGGGAAGACTTTCCCTGTAATAATGATTTATACCATGGGAGGTACCAGTAATTAACTCTTAAAATAAAGACTGCATTCAGAGTGAGAGGGGACCTTTGCATTTCAACATAGATAAGGTCTCCAGAAAATGAGAAGAATTCTCTAATATCTTGCTGAGAGGCTGATAAAGATATATTGCTAACTTTTGCAGTTCTTATCTGAACAGAAAAGAGGTTGATATATAATTAGTGAAGCTTCTCATCAACTGGAAGCCATTTAGAAATTTAAATCGAGTAAATTCAAAGTAATATATAAGAACGATCAAATGAACCACATAACCAATCGAGTATTAAAAATTATAAGTTTACAAAGTTAAAGATGATTAAGCTTGAACAAACAGCAAATAAAAGAAGAAGAAAAACTAGGCTGATAGCAAATTTAACGCATTCAAATAAGGGCAGCCTGGTGCACAAAGGCATCCCAGCACATCGAGGGTCCGGAGAAGCGTTCCACCATAAGGGTGAAATGTAGGCAAACCTTGCCATGAATTTTTGCAAGATGCTGCTTCAAATAAATCAAATGAGTTTTTCTTATCTTCAAAATCACACAAAGGCGCTTTCATTAATGTAAATGGACAAATTGGAGAATAAAGCCATTCTACATTAAACAGTTGAAGCTTTACAATTTGAGATTTACTGCACTCAAGTTCCGAGCTTGTATTAGGTTTATATGTTAATGGCCAAGAACACAGTTGCAATTGAGACATCAACCATGTTTTCATGTCTCCAATTTCTTTGTAACTAATGAGTAGAACAATGCGCTATCCATCAAGGACAAGAAAATATACAGGGGTAAAATAGACAAGGCATATATCCTTTAAAAAAGAAGAATAAGACAAAGATACTGTCGAGGCAAGATGAATGTTACGACTATGGAGAGAAATACTTGTATTAATCGAAAAACAAGGATACAATCACGAGGTATACTTGTGCCCTTCTTCTGGAGGCTGGTTCCTCCAAGAAGCCTTTCACCAAGAGGAGAACCCAAACCCTAATAACATAAAAGATGAGAAGAACTCTCCCATAGGCCATACCACCTCCTTATATAGGGAGGGGGACTCACAACAGTAACATAAAAAACAAGATAAATGAAGTTACACGCACGTGCGTAACAATACACCCCGCTAGAAAAACGACATTGCCCTCAAGGTCGGAGCGCCGTCCTCCAACTAGTAGTGATATGCTCGCGGGTGGCAGACGTAGAAGTGCCCGGAGCGTCGTCCGGAGGAACATCGATGATCGTCAGTGCATCCAAGTCAGCTGCGGTGAGCTCGTGCACGTCCTCCCCGATGAGGCACCGGAGCTCCTTCATAGGACAATCATGAGTAGGCGAGTAGGGTTGTCTGCAATGAAAACACAGGCCTTTGCTCCGTAAGTCATGGTACTCTTGGGTGGACAAACGGTTAGTGGGGATATGACGGTTGTTGTGTGGGCCCATATTGGGTGGACGAGGTAGAGGAGGTGGTGGTGGCGGTTTTTTCGTCGTGGGAGGTAAGTATGGCTGGTAGGGAGGTTTGGAGGGAGGCAGTGAGGAACGAGGGTCCTCGGACAGCGCGAGGAATTCGGCCTCCACCAGTGGGGAGAGGTCCATGGCTTGGTTCACATCGACCGGCAGAAGGGTGCGGAGGCGGGCTCGGATATGGGGTTGCAGACCATGCATGTAGTATGTCAAGTAATGATCGAGGGGAAGTCCTGGGACATGGGTGACCAGCTCAATAAACATATCAACGTACGAGTCAATGGAGCCGGTTTGGCGGACGCCGCAAAGATGCTCGATCATGGAGCCGTAGTAGCGGTGGTTGTACCCCTGAATGAGGGCCTCCGTGAGAGCCGACCAGGTGAGGCCGGGGGAGCATTGACGGAGCCAGCGAACCCAATGGAGGGCAGACCCTTACATGCCGACAATTGATGTGGAGGCCTGCTGTGCCGGAGGAGTCCGGCGAATATCAAAAAACTATTCGGCGCGGGCAATCCACCCAAGTGAGTCAGTCCCGTTGAATGTGGGGATGTTGGGACGTGGGAGCTGTGGAGGAACGGCTGGCAAGGCGGGATCTGCGGGGGCCACTATACTGGGGGATCCCAAGGCGGAAGCAGCAGTAGGAGGACCAGATTGTTGATCGGTCTGCAAGTTGTGGAGCATGGCCATCATCGTTGTGAGCTGCTCGGCCTAAGCCTCGAAACGAGAGTTGAGTGCGAAAAGTGTGTGTTTGATGGCTTCCACGCGTGATTCCATCCGACTCTTTGGCATATGAGGACGATTGCACCGATCTGGAGGTTGACCGGAGAGTGTCGGAGCCGGGAAGGGTGCGCCAGCTACGGACGAGAGATGCGGAAGAGCTGGCGGCGGCCGACTGGAGCTGGGCCTGCGGCGGACTACGAGCAGGGAGCCAGAAGGGTTAGAGCAGGAGGAGTCCGGCAGATCTGGGCCGGACCGACCGCGGACAGGGACGACGAGTGTCGCAGTCGACGGAGGTGTCGAGCGTTGTGCGCGATGCGGGGAAGGGACGCCACAGATGGCAGAGGCTGATCAGGTCGTCGTTGGAGGAACCGAACCGACGCGATGCGGGATCGGGCGACGGAACCAGGCGCGGAATCCAGGAGTGAGCGGGACGAAGTCTAGGGCACTGCCGCGAGAGATGGATCTGGAGAAACCCAGCGGCACAATGCAGGAGGGGCGGCAGGTCAGACAAAAGTTATGACTATGGAGAGAAATACTTGTATTAATCGAAAAACAAGGATACAATCACGAGGTATACTTGTGCCCTTCTTCTGGAGGCTGGTTCCTCCAAGAAGCCTTTCCCCAAGAGGAGAACCCAAACCTTAATAACATAAAAGATGAGAAGAACTCTCTCATACCATCTCCTTATATAGGGAGGGGGGATCACATTAATAACATAAAAAAAACTAGATAAATGAAGTTACGCGCACGTGCGTAACAATGAACATCTCCCTCTATTTAGTTTCACATATTCTCACATGTACCATTTATCTCTTGGTGAATGATAAGAAGAATTAAAATGAGCAAGCAAGAAAAGACGAAGTTTCATTCATTCAAAAACTTAGCTATTACATGTGCTTACATATTGCAGGTTAAAGGTTTTAGTTGGAATAAAATAACATGAGTTTTGGTTGGGTAGCAAAGGGATGCAGAGCACTCAAGTACAAGACAAAGGAGGGACCAAAAGGCAGGTATATTACTTAATACCCCCTCTGAAACCGGACTTCTCACTATCTTCATCAGATTTCAAATTCAGTAAAGTTGTCTTTATTTAGGGGTTTTATCATAGATCGGCTCGTCTCTCCGTTGTTTGTGTGGGGACCAAATAATTGGGTTAGTCCCTAAACAAAATACATATTTGCAATGCTCCCTCTCCAGTTCGAATAAAAGAATTCATTTAATTTTGACTCTTATTCTTGCTTATAGAGTATTCCATAGTTTTTTGTTTCTTGCACAGAACGCAGAATGCAATTAGCAGAAGCTAGATGGGTTTTCGTGGGTTTATTCATGAATATGGATACAATATTAACAACATATTTAATGTATGGTCGAGAGTTAGTTAAATAGATCAAAGACCCAATAAGAACCTATAATGTTCTTTGTGTAATCCTTGACAAATTTTGGACAGTTTTTCATTTGTCCCCATCGGAGTGAGAGAGGGATTGCAAGAGTCTAAATTGAATTTCTTTAGTAGATCTGAGGCATATTATTATTGCGAGAAGAAAATACCCACAGGAAATTGTTTAATTTGTATGCCCAAAAAGAACTTCAACAGACCAAGATCGATCATTTCATACTTCTCATCTTTTATCTAAATTATCAAATTGTAGAGTAAGAATTCCTTGCAACGACCATGTACGTACAAACACAATTAAATGTTGTCTTGTTTTCCATTTAGAATACAAGGATGTTTCATCAGGGCATCTCTTGAATCCTTGATGTATAAGATAATTATCAATATTGGCATTCCATACACAAGAGACTGCCTTCAACTTATGCAGGGCCTTCTTCAATCTATACACCTTATTCTCTTCCTCTTTTTTCAGATTTCTTTGTGGTTGTTCAAAATACATTTCTTCGGAAATTTAACAATTTAGAAAGGTTGACTTTACATCTAGATGATAAACATGATATCTATGTTGAGCAGAATAAGCAAGGACTACTCTAAAGTGTCCATATGAGCTACTGGTGCAAATGTCTCATCAAAATCTCTTCCAGATAGTTGTGAGTATACTTTTGTCACTAAACAATCCTTCTGCTTAAAAATACTCCAATCCTCATTATACTTAATCTTGAAGATCCATTCCAAACCAATAGCTGAATTTCCAGACAGTTTGTTTACAAGTGTCCAAGTGTTATTTTTATTTATTGTTCTCATTTTCTCATTCATTACCAATCTCTATTCGTCAGCCTAGCTTACTTCTTCATAGTTTGAGGGAGTTGAATAGAATAAAGTAATATCACAGTTTTGATACAAATCCTCCGGGATGTGTACTTTTCTTGGTGATGATGAATTAAAACAAGAATCTGGCAAAATGGAATCATCTTGATTTTGTTGGGTATCTTCTATAAAATTGATTTGTATGAGGCTATCTAATTGTTTAACCATCATTCCTAGAATGATATCTGACTTCTTTTCTGATTCTTAGTTCCATGCAGCTTCTTCCTTGAAGATAACATTTCTGGAGATGATTAGCTTTTTTGAGTTTGGTTCAAATAGACGGTAAGCCATTGATTGCTCACTGTATCCTAAGAAGATACATTTTTCAATACTTTTATCAAATTTTTTCTCTTTTCACTTGGAGACATAGGAATAAGCTACACATTCATAAGTGTTCATTTGTGGGTCTTATCTTGAATAGAGCTTCGTAAGGAGTGAAGTTTACTAATGCCTTGGTGTTCTAATGAGGATATGAACTGCTGCATTAGTGTCTTCAACCCAAAACATCTTTGGTAATTTCTATGTAACATAGTTCTTGCCATCTCTAATACAATTATGTTCTCCACTCTACAACCTCATTTTGTTGAAGTGACCATGGAGTAGAGAATTCTCCTCAAACTCCATTTTGTTTACAGAAGGCTTCAAATTGAGAGGAGGTACATTCTCCACCTCTTTCACTTTGGAAGGTTTTAATGCGGATGTTGAACTGTCTTTTAACTTGATACTTGAAATGTTTAAATACTTCATAAGATTAGAATTTGTTAGATAAATAGTATATCCACATGCATTGACTATAGTCATAAACTGGAAGGAAATAATACCTCTTTCCACCACTGAGCTTGTTGATGCCGTCCGCCATAAATCCCACTGCAGACTCTACAGAAAGGTGATTATGAATCACGCAAACCTTCGTGGTTTTTTTCACTTTTCATCCATTTTTCTTTGTGCTTTCGTTCTCTCAAATTATCATACTAGAGTCGATTCCTGACAAGTTCTATCACAAAACATATACAGCGGCTTCTAAAATCGTACTTCGAAGAACCAGAGTCTAACTTCATGTTTTTTTTTCGCTTTTCATCAATTTTTCTTTGTAGTTTCATTCTCTCAAACTATCATACTAACAAGTGCTATCACAAAACTTATACAGCGGATTCCAAAATCGTACTTCGAAGAACCAGAGTCTAGAGTAGTGAAAACAATTGGTGTGCCATACATGTCTGCATAGCTTCAACCTTCCTCTCCACTCATTCTTTATCATCCTCATCCAATTGTTTCATATAAATCTATCCAAACTAAGTAGAATTCCCCACGTTTAAACTAGAATAGATCAAAATCTACACATTTCTGAATAGGTCATCTATGCTAAGAGGCATTAGATGAGAACCAAATGGTGCAAACTGGTGACTAAATCATATGACAAAAGGGAAATCAAAAATCGAAGCCTTCTATCACTCTTTAGATTCATCCATGTTCATTTCAGTTCCTACTTTTCCCTATTCCAATGCCAGCAGAAAGATCCAAATCGGAAACCATTCAAATGCTCAATAACTGTAAAATCTCAACCAAACCGGATCAGCGATCTAATGGAGAGGGACAGAATGCATCTAAATCGTGTTTATCCCGGTTTCTACGAAGAATCGGCTATATTTCCATAGTTTCACAGAAATTTTGAGAAAGAAAACCCTAACAAGATCCACAAATTGGAAAGCATGTAAATAATCATTTGTCCGATGAACTAACCGACATTGCCGGATCCCGCGGAGATAAATCGTGAAGCCAAGTTCAGCGAGCAACACAGTTTCGATTGCGCGATGGAAGCCGGAGAGTGATAGATCTCGGGAAGCAAAAATGGAGAGACGGAGATGAGAAGAAGCGCGTTTTCTTTTTTTCGATTAATTGTTTTTTCTTTTTTATTGGAGCAGCGAAATACCAGGCGTAAAAACTTGTAAAAGAAGGTCAGCTTTGACTATTGACGGATAATATTTTTAAATTATTATATAAAATAGGAGTGACGCGCATGGTGCGCGGGAGACCTCAGTATCCCCGCAACATTATCTCGGTCACGATATTATCTTGGCACGATAGGACTCCCGTGTCTCTCAAAACTTTAAGCATTATATTCAGCTCATCTCTCATTTTTGTTGACAAAACTCACATTGAAAAAACAACGTTGAGATGAGCGAGAAAATTAGGGTTAATAATGTGCGTCATGTGTAAAGTATTTTGTAGATAAACAACTAGAATTTAAATGGCAGTATTCCCTATATATATAATATATATCAGCGGCCAAGATGTCTCTCCCGGTTAATCACAACCGGGTTCCGGACCAAAAAAATTTAGCATTTCCAAACCTTCGGTGAGCGAAAGATGTCGAAGAAACCGGCAGGAGAACTTTGAAGTGATCCACCAAAAGGTTTAGGTTGACTACAGGACCGTCGTCGACAGGCCAGACATTGAGGAAGAGGAAAGGGAACAACTCTCTAACCCTTGGAGAGGGATTTTTTTTACATGCGCAACCCACATGTATGCGGGAAACTGGATGGCAACCCACATGCATGCGGAAAAATGGATGGCGGTCCGATTTGCTTCGTATATCATGCATTTTTATTGCTTTTTTGGCAATCGATCGATCTAAAAATGAACGCCGCGGATATTTCTCGCTCCCATAATAAAAAATGCTACCCGTACATAATTATTGTTCTTAGGAGAGATCGACCTAGTCTTCTCATACAAGCACATTAATTCCAGAATCATCTCTTGCAAAATTCCGAACATCATCTAAAAGATTCTCTTCATAGCAAGAAAAATCTCTCTGGGGATGACAAGGTTGGCGCTCACGGGTTCTCTTTTTCCCAACCTTTTATATTTTTTTTAATTCAAAAAAATCGTGTCCAATAGATTTTTTGGGGGACTAATCCTGTCCACTAAATATGAAATGGATCCCCTCCATTTCATTTGAAATGGAGAGGATCCCGATCCCAAGGTTGGCACACCCATCCACCACATAGTTTATCTCCCAGTACGTGTCACTGTCTCACCGATAACAAAGGCGCCGAAACTCGAAGCCCAGAAAATCACATAAGGAAAAATTTTGGTACGTCAATCTCAAAATGCTCGTGTCGGTGAATTTTTGTCCATCAGATCTGCAATCGGACCACCAACAAAATGCAATATTCGATCGGATTTCCGGCCGGAATTCAATATCCGACCGGATATTATTTTTTTTGGACGGAACTACACATACCTAAAATATATTTAAAAATCACAAAAAGTGGGCTCCACACACAATAAAATAAATTATTTATCTTTTCCATTCTTTTTTGACTTTTTTTTGTGTATAAAATAAATTATTTATTGTGTATGGACCTCACTTTTTGTGATTTTTAGATATGCTTTAGATGTGTATAAAATTATGCTTTTTTATATATATTTTTTTATGTATAGATAAGATTTTAAAATATTTATAAAAAAATAATTAATATTTTAGAATTATTTTAAATAAAAAATAATTATCTTTCCTACATATTCATCTTAAAATTGTCACACAATTCTCTATTTACAATAAATATTAAATAGGCGTATCTTTCCGAAATGAGCAATTAATAAGATTCCAAAAGCAAAATGCCATAAAAAATGGACCGCCTCCGAGTCCGGTCCAGTCACCGGCCCGTGTGTCTGTCGTAAGTCGTAACCGCGGACCGTTTCTCCACCCACCCCGGTTCAAATGTTCAACGGTCAATTTTCAAAGTTGAAGCTGTCACCGGAATATCGCCGGTCTTCGATCTGCCCGCGTACAGAAACAACAACCGCTCCTGCTTCAAATATCTCTCACCCCCTTTCTCCCAACTCAAACATCAACACCGCCTCTCCTCTCTCCTCTACTAACTCTGCTATGGGCCTCATCAGATCGTTCAAGCTCCCTTTCCTCCGGCGACGCATTTCCGCCTTCGCCGGCGGCGATTCCTCAGCCGAACTCTCCATCCCCCATCACTTCCGCTGCCCAATCTCCCTCGATTTGATGAAAGATCCGGTAACCCTCCCCACAGGCATCACCTACGACAGAACAAGTATTGAGACCTGGCTCGACGCCGGCAACCGCACCTGCCCCGTCACCAAACAACCCCTATTCATTCTCGCCGGCAACGCCGACCACCTCATCCCCAACCACACCCTCCGCCGCATGATTCAGGAGTGGTGCGTCGCCCACCGTTCACTTGGCATCGAGCGCATCCCGACCCCAAAAATCCCCATCACCGCCCTTCAGGTCGCCGAGACACTTTCAGAGATCTCCGCCGCTTGCCGGAGAGGCGATTCTCACCTCTGCTCCCAATTGGCGGCTAA
This sequence comes from Platanthera zijinensis, assembly GCA_039513925.1. NCBI lineage: Eukaryota > Viridiplantae > Streptophyta > Magnoliopsida > Asparagales > Orchidaceae > Platanthera > Platanthera zijinensis. Next base: position 14,609,227 of record CM077090.1, read on the forward strand.
GCTCAAGAATTGGGCGGGCGAAAGTGAGAGAAATCGACGGTGCATTTCGTCGAACGACGCTGCTCGGGTGCTTGCCGCAGCATACCGTGACTCGCCCTCCGAACAGATTTTGTCGGCGATCGCCGGAATTCTTCCGCTCGACGAAGAAGCTCGAAGACAGCTAGCTTCTCCAGAATCACTCAGCTCCATCGTGTCGGCCATGGGGAGTGCGAATCTCTGCGCTAGACTTCATGCCGTCATGGTCGTGAGAGAAATCGCAGCCGCAAACACCGAAGAATCTGTCATGATCGGAAGAACAAACGGTTTGCCGGAGGCGCTTCTGAAGCTCATTAAAGAACCAATTTCACCGCAGGCGACCAAGGTCGCGCTCGTCGCCACCTACTACTTGGCCGCCGCTGACGAAATCACAGCTTCCAGATTCGCAGCATTAGGAATGGTTCCCCTGCTGCTGGAGATGCTCGTCGAAACAGAGAGAAGGCTCTGCGAGAAGGCCCTGGCGGCGCTGGACTCAATTCTGGGAACGAAGGCGGGGAGGGAGATGGCCGCCGGCAACGATCTCGCCGTGCCAGTCATTGTGAAGAAGATGCTCCGGGTGTCGGATGCTGCTACCGAGCTGGCCGTGTCGGCGCTGTGGAAGCTCTGCAGGGAAAATGGAAGCAACGGGCTGAGTGGTGGGGAGAAGTGTCTGAAGGAGGCGGTGCAAGTTGGGGCTTTTCAGAAGCTGCTGGTGATGTTGCAGGTGGGCTGCAGTGAGAGCACAAAAGAGAAGGTGACTGAGCTCTTGAAGATGATGAATGGTTTCAGGGGGCAGATGAAATGCATTGAGAGTGTGGATTTTAGAGGGCTGAAGAGGCCTTTTTAGTTTTGGGTTGATTCTATTATGCACATACATAAATTTTTTTTGTAGTCATAGTAAATCAATGAGATTTTTTCTCTTAAGAATTTAGCTTGATATGGCTTCTATTTTTCAAGCATGAGTATATTATGTTAATATATATTTGGATAAATAATGGGTTCAGAGGCTTAATGAGTCGGTTCAGATACACGGATATTCAATACCCATAGTACCTCCTAGGATTTGTCTATTTATACCCACCTAGGGGCAACGGATAGATGATTCCACTTTGATCACCATCCGGATGCTTCGAGCAACATTATCATATTAAACTTTAAAGAGTGGAAGTAAGAAATTGTATCTTCTTGTATTGATTCTGTTATATTGTTGTGTTCAAATCTATATAGATTTGTGAACACAACTATTTTGTTGTGTGAGAACAACTGTATCGTTGTGTGAGAACAACTATATCGTTGTGTGAACACAACTATATCTTTGTGTTCACTCCTCTATATCGTTGTGTTCACCTTCCTATGGAGTTGTGTTCACCTCATGCCGCCTGAATATCAGTGTATTGCACTGCAGGATGTCATCGTAATGATGCTATATGTCGTCATGTTTTCGCGGAATCATTGTGATGTGCGACAACATCTCCTTAGGGTCATTTTGGCTGATAATCTCATAGTTCAGCAGCACTGAACCGTTTCTTGCGGCTAATCTCTGTTGTGCATAGAAGAAAAGAAGAGAAGAAGACAATTTTCAGAGATCTCTTCAGAGGGCTTCGCAAGAAAAGAGAAGGGTGACGTTGTTGCAAAGGCTGTTGGTGAAAACCTGTAGAGATTGGATAGATCTCGTCTGTTGATTGCTGAAATTGATAAGTTTCATCTCTATGTATCAATCTTCTAGTCCTCCATTAATAAAGAATCTTTGACCCGTCCCATGGATGTAGGCACTATTGTCAAACCACGTAATTTTTTGTGTGGTTGTGGTTGTGCTTGTGCTCTCTGACTTGTGCCCTAACCCTGCAGGTTTCATGAAGCCATTTTCGCTGCGACTAATTCTCTACAATTGGTATCAGAGTTAGATTCACATATGAGGGTGTTCTGCAGGTGAAGGCACGGTGATTGATAGATTTTTTTTGTTGTGAATTTGCTGGATAGTATGGCATCGAAAGGTGGAAAAGCACATGTTGGCAAGTATGAGATCGAGAAATTTCATGGGAAGAATGATTTTGGGTATTGGTGTACCCAAATGCGAGACGTTCTGATTTCTCAGAAGCTGCACAAAGCTTTGTTGGGAAAGGCAAGGAAACCAGAGTCTATGACAGGTTAAGAATGTAAAGAAATGGATCTGAGGTGTGCACAACGATTCATCTATTTTTGGAGCAGGATGTCGTGCTCAGAATTACTGAGGAGACAACAGCAGTCAGGATTTGACAAAGGCTCGAGTCACAGTACATAACGAAAACTCTATCCAATAGATTTTGCATGAAGAAGTCATTGTTTATATTGATTATGGATGAAGCGCATCAATCTTAGATCACATTGCAAAGTTCAAACTGGTGGTTTCAAATTTGCGGTATGTCGATGTGAGGATTGTGGATGAAGATCAAGCTCTCACTCTGCTATTCTCTTTGCCAGATTATTATGAGAATTTTGTCCAAACCATGTTATATGGGAAGGATAACATCATCCTGAATGAAACTACAAAAGCTCTTTTCTCTAATGAGATTCAGAAGCTTGCATCAAGAAATAGTGGCAGTGAAAATCAAGCACAAGGGTTGATGGCGAGAGCAAGATCACATGAGAAGGGATCTTCAAGCAAAGACAAGTTAAAGTCAAAGTCCAGAACACCACTTGAGCGTATTTTAGTGCTTCAACTGCAAATGTTGCGGGCATTTCAAGAAGGATTATACATGCCCCATGAAAAATGTTAAAGGTAGGGGCAAGAAAGACATCAAGAAGACAGAAGATGATGAAGTGAGTTATGCTCCAAAGTTCTGAGAAGGGAGATGACTGTTAGCTACTCAGTATCAACAAGAGATGATCACATAGATGATCAATGAGTTCTGTATTCTGGTTGTTTGTATCACATGTGCTCGAAGAGGGAGTGGTTTGCTACCTATCAGGCCATAGATGGAGGTACAGTTTTGATGGACAATATTCATGCATGCAAGGCTGTTGGCATTGGAACGGTCAAGATCAAGATATTTGATGGGGGTGGTAAGGACTTACTAATGTGAGGCACTTACCTGACCTTAAGAAGAACCTATTTTCACTTGGCACCTTAGACTCTAATGGATTTGGCGCATTCGTCATCGCTTGTTGTTGCGGTGGGAGGGGCGGCCTCTGGACTTGTCTCCACCTCGGAGGGTTGAACCGCCCCAGACCCCTGCAGTAATTCTCCCCGCCATGAAATCCTCTCCTTTTCCCCTGAACGGGTCCCCCATGGGATCTCCAGGTCAGCCGGTTGTTTGGCTCCTGATACCCCCCCCAACCTTATTGCTGCCCCTGGAACCCCTGAACTCTGAGCTCTTCTCTCCTTCTAGCTTCTTGTTGTTCTCTGCTCCATCACCTCATCCTCTGTCAACTTAGCCAGCTTTTTGGCGAATGCCGGATTCACCGATTCTCTATCTCCTTCGCCGCGCTCTCCATCAGTTCCTCTAAGGATAGAGGAAGCTCCTTCTTCAACTCTATACTAAAGAATCCTTGTCACAGCCCCAACGTAAAGTCAAGCATCAATGTGTACCCCGGTACCTCTTGGACCAAAAGGAACTCCTCCTGGAACCTGTCTATATAACTTCCCAGCATCTCCTCTGAGCCATGCTTGATCGCGAACAGGAGCTTTGCTCCCTTCTTTCTTTTCTTAGATGTTGAGAACCTCAATAGGAACCCGCGACGCATCTCCTCAAAGTAATAAATCAAACTCTTGGGGAGTTGGTGGATCCAATCCCTAGCTTTCTCCTTTAGGGTGATGGCGAAGAGTCGGTACTTGAAAGCGTCTGACATATGCCTGATGAAAATAACATCCTGAAACCATTGGACGTGTTGCACTGGATCATCCCGGCCTGCGTAGTAGGACATCTCTGGCTCTTGGAACCCCTATGGGATTGGAGATGAGACAATCAACTTGCTGAAAGGGATCCCTCCCCCCACCGGGCGAGTCGACCCATCTATCGCGGTCGGCTCGCCGATCCTTTCAGCACTCACCTGACCGTAGAACAACTCCTTCCCAATGAGACCATTTTCACTGCTTTCTCCAACACCTCCTCTGGTCGCTGATCAGGGGAGTTCTCGCTTAGAGATGGGGCTGTGACCACCAGGACAGAAGGTGCGCAGCAAATACGAGGTGAATGGTATGTAGAACCTCCCTCTTGAAATCTTCCAACATTCCGACTGTGACACCTCTCATCGGTGGTGGAGGGTCGCCTAATCCGATTCTTTCCCCTTTCCCTCCAGCCTTGAGACTTTGTCTGGGATTTTCTTGAGCAGACTACGGTCCACGCTCACCACACCAAAAATGTTGAAACGGTTACATGGTCTCAAAGAGAGTTTGGACCCAAAGGGGGTAGCCTGCACTTACTTATCCTGAGCTGAGCTTCTGTTCAAAGACTTTGAACAACAAAACGGACCCTGAGCTACAACATGTGTAACACCCCTACCCATTACGTGCAACATAGTAGAAGGTCCGGCCGGGACCCCACACCATGTCGTACAAACAGGCGGAGACGTTACTAAGAAATACCAAATACGCATCCTATCACAGAGCATTCTAGCGGAAGTTTAAAGGGTTGCAGGAATGAACTCAAACATCAACACAGAAGTCCACAGCTAAACCAAACATGCCATAATATAAAACCACAAGTACGGCCTTATGGCCTATTACAAGTGTTTCTCTTTATACAAGAAGGTATCTTCCATACATCGGCACGCAGGCCGGTCACACATGAGTTCTTACACAAGGTACAAAATAGCCTTCAAGGGCTAACACTTAGCAGCAGCAGCTTAGGGTCTTCCACCCTCGTCCCTGCTTGGCCCTTCTTGACCTGCACGCAAACGATCCACCAAGAAGTGGAAAACAAAGCAACGGTCAGCATTTGGCTGACCATTTATAACGACCATGTCCCTAGCACGGGATAGCGGAATTCCTTCCCTGCATAGCACTTATATACAATCAAAAGGGTATGCTTTAGCACATCACACTTGTATGCCTGTACAAGTCATCATCCATCACAAACGTCGGCACGACGGCCCGACGTTCCGTGCTCTCAGGGCACATTATCAGTGTACCGAAAAATCAGGATCCCACCACCGTTCAGAGGTCCCAGACATGACGGCAATTTGTGAGCATTCCAATCCTCCATGGCTCAAATAGCCGGAGCGATTCTCATTCTGTGATCCTAACAGAGCCTTAAGCACCCCACAGTTAGACAACCAGAATGCGGGTACAGATCAGCCTTGCCCGTAGCTCACATACGTCAGACGTCAATCAGGACTGACACGGGTACAGCTTCACCTTGCCCGTTCGCCATACAGGCTTTTCCACAGTTGCAGCCCCACCGGCTCAACAAGTAGCATTCACTACTACAAGGGTTGAGATCACACAGCATCAACCCATCCACATACTATCCTGCTGCACCAAGCTGCAGGTGTCCACCAAGAACATCACACGCATCACAATAATACAGAGTCTTGCTCTGATATGCATACAATCATCACCACTCCGGACCAATCATGTTCAGATGGCTTCACACAGCATGCCTACCCGTACTTCTCGCTTCCGGGACTACTCCAATAAGAATCAAGGGATGGAGTTCAACATCCCAAGAGAATTCAACTCTACCTTTGTAGAGGATTCATGCATATGCAAAAAGGAAGAATTTCACAAATCCAAGGAGGAAATCGTTACCCTTGGAGGACATTTTGGAGCCATGACAAGCATTGCTTGGAGCTCTGCCTTCCCGAATATGACCTCCGATCGCGAATCCGAGCTTGGACTAGCTGGATCTCCCTTTCCTTCCTCCTTCTTCTTCTTCCTTCCTTCTTCCTCTTTCCTTCTCTCACTTAAGAAGATAAAGTGAGGAAAAGCTTGTTGGTTTGGGGTCTTAAAGGGGCTAGAAAAACTGAAGACCACCAAATCTGGAAAGAGGGAAACAAACGGCCGAGATCTGCAGAAAAAGTCAATTTCGGCCTTGACACGCCCTGTGACACGCCCGTGTCACAGGCCGTGTCCCTTAAGCGGCCCTTACGCGGCAAAGAACCGCCTCACCACACGGGTTGAACACGCCCGTGACCACCGCCTAACCTGACACGGCCTGAGACACGCCCGTGTCTCTGGCCGTGTCGCCTCTCTCGACGAATCTCGTCGATCGCCGAGATTATACTCGCCGATCGTCGACACGATCTCGCCGATCGTCCAGAAGGACACGCCCTGTGACACGCCCGTGTCACAGGCCGTGTCGCCTCTTCTCGTCGATCGTCAATCACGATGCTCAACGATCGTCGAACGCGCGACCTACAGCAACCCGAGGATGACACGCCCTGGGACACGCCCATGTCTCAGGCCGTGTCACCCCAAAAACACCTGAAACCCAACTTTGAAACTTACTCGAGACCAGCTTGAGTATTTGCTTGACACGCCCTGGGACACGCCCGTGTCCCAGGCCGTGTCACTTGGCCTGAAAACCAAAACTGGGTTTTGGGGTATTACAATCCTCCCCTCCTTGCAGAAAATTTCGTCCCGAAATTTGAATGACTGAAAACTCGATAAAGTTTATATTTCTTGATTCTTACACGGTCTAAAACATAACCACTTACAAAAATAACTCGGGAAATTCTTTCCGCATGGTTTGCTCACACTCCCAAGTAAGCTCTTCTCGGCCACAATTATCCCACCGGACTTTGACCATCCCGATTGTTTTTTTCCTCAATTGCTTCTCGGCGGCATCTTCAATCCGAATGGGCCTAACCTTTGTAGTTAGCCCACTATCGACTGATACTCGATCTGCAACTATCACTTGCGACGGCTCTTTTATTGCTCTCCGCAGCACCGATACAAGAAACACATCATGTAAACTACTTAACTCAGGCGGTAGCAGTAACCGATAAACTGCCTCACCGACGCATTCAATCACCTCAAAAAGTCCTAGATACCTCGGGCTCAACTTTTTCAGACGCCGTATCCTGGACACACCTTTAAAAGGCTTGATTTTTAAATATGCCCAATCACTCACCGCAAACTTTACGTCTCGGTGCTTGGCATTAAAATATTTGGCCTGCCTATCTTGAGCAATTAACAACCTTTCACGAATTGTACGTACCGTTTCACCCATCTCCGCCCAAGATAACGGTGTGCGGCACTTCCTGCCGTACAAAGCTTCAAAAGGGGCCATCTGAATGCTGGCCTGATAACTGTTGTTATAGGCAAATTCAATCATGAACAAATGATCTTCCCAGCGACTTCCAAAATCTAGTGTACACATCCGGAGCATATCTTCCAACGTCCTGTTGGTTCTTTCAGTTTGACCGTCCTTCTGGGGATGAAAGGCTGTACTGAAATGCAACTTTGTGCCCAACAGCTGATGAATTAGCCTCCAATCTCCTGATGTGAAGCGTCCATCTCGATCGCTCACAATGCTACGGGGAATTCCGTGCAATCGTACGATCGAATCTACGTACATTTTAGCCAACTTATCGACTGGATCGTCTCTTCGATTTGGAATAAAATGAGCAACTTTTGTTAATCGATCCACAATCACCCAAACCGCATCATTACCCCGCTGAGATCTCGGCAATCCATGCACGAAGTCCATAGAAATATCATCAAATTTCCACACTGGGATCGGTAATGACTTCAGGAATCCTCCTGGCTTTTGGCATTCTGCTTTCACCAGAGCACATGTATGGCACTTAGCAACATAACGTGCTATATCTTTCTTCATACCCGGCCACCAGAAGTTCTTTTTCAAATCCTTATACATTTTTGAACTTCCAGGATGAATCGAATACCTTGAAAAATGGGCTTCGTACATGATTTCTTCACGAAGATTTCTCTGATAAGGAACACATACTCGATCATCTTTTCTCCAAAGTCCATTGTCAAAAGAAAACCGAGAGCTCTTATCTTCCGCTGCATAACGCTGCAAACTATCATCCAATTCCGTCGCTAGGCGGACCCTATCCATTAGGTCATACTGTACCTCTGTCCAATTCAAACACATGGTCATAGTAGTGTTTTTCTCCACACAAGTAATATCCATCCGTTCTAGCTCGTGGATCAACCGTTCATAATGGTATGACAACCAATTCGCCCTTGCCAGAGTCCTACGACTCAGGGCATCTGCAACTACATTCCCTTTACCTGGGGTGTAATGAATTTGGAAGGTATAATCACCAAGAAATTCCATCCACCTTCTTTGTCGCATATTTAAGTCTTTTTGATCTAAGAGATATTTCAGACTCTTGTGGTCTGTATAGATATCCACCTTTACACCATATAAATAATGACGCCACAACTTAAGTGCAAAGATGACTGTGGCCAATTCCAAATCATGGACTGGATTGTTCTGCTCATGGGCTTTCAATTGGCGCGAACCATATGCTATCACCTTACCACGCTGAAGGAGAACGCAGCCTAAGCCGCTACCCAATGCATCACTGTACACCTCAAAATCATCTATGCCACAAGGTGTTGTCAAAATTAGGGTCGTAGTCAACCGACTCTTTAACGCTTCAAAAGCTCGTGCACACTCGGGCGACCAAACGAACCTTTGTTCTTTCCGCGTTAGGGTAGTGAGAGGCAATGCTATTCTTGAGAAATTTTCCACAAAACGCCTGTAGTAGCCTGCAAGTCCAAGAAAACTCCTGACTTCGGCTACCGACAAAGGAACAGGCCATTCCTGCACAACAACAATCTTGGCAGGATCCACGGCAATGCCTTCTCCACTAACTACATGGCCCAGAAAAGCCACGGATGACAACCAGAAATCACACTTAGCAAACTTGGCATAGAGCTTCTTTTCCCTCAAGGTTTGCAATACCATCTTCAAATGATTTGCATGCTCTTCTCTGGATCGAGAATATACCAGGATATCGTCAATAAAGACGATCACAAAGAGATCCAAATATTGCTTAAACGTTCGGTGCATCAAATCCATAAACACCGAAGGTGCATTAGACAATCCAAAGGGCATCACCGTGAACTCATAATGCCCGTAGCGTGTGCCAAATGCCGTTTTGGGTATGTCACTTTCCCGAACCCTCAGCTGGTAATAACCTGATTTCAAATCCAGCTTAGAATACACCGACGAGCCCACTAGCTGATCAAACAAATCATCGATCCATGGGATCGGATACTTATTCTTCTCTGTCAGCTTGTTCAGTTCTCGATAATCTATGCATAGACGCAAACTGCCGTCCTTCTTTTTCACAAAGAGAACCGGCGCACACCAAGGTGACCGACTTGGCCTTATAAAACCTTGATCTAGCAATTATTGCAACTGAACCTTCAGCTCCGCCATTTCCTTTGGCGCTACACGATAGGGGGCACGAGCCACAGGTTTTGCACCCGCTACCAGTTCTATCGTGAAGTCGATTTCTCTTTGGGGTGGTAACCCTGGAAGGTCTTTTGGAAACACATCCAGGAATTCCGACACAACAGGTACCTCATTCACTCTAGCCTTTGGCTCTACCGCTGCTACTAGCGTGAAGAACAACTCGGCACCCATTCTCACGGCCTTCCGAACTTGCAGAGCGGATATCAACATCTCATTTATCCCCTGCATGCCGCTAAACCGTATTTCTTGGTCGGTGTTCTGCCCCAACACAACTTCCTTAGAATTACAATCAATGCGAGCATGCTGCTCTGACAACCAATCCATACCGAAGATTATGTCGAATTCCGAAATCGGCAGCACAAGTGCTTCCAATCTGAAGTCCCCACTTCCTATTTTTCCTTCTACACACCCAGACTGATCCGCGCACAAAACACATCCGTTAGGTAAGAGTACCTTCAAACTTTCTGTCGTGCCTCGTATCGGCGCGCCAACGCGCAATACGAAATCCTTTGACAGAAACGAATGTGACGCACCAGTATCAAACAGTGCTCGTGCCAGATGATCCCAAATTAGGACGAAATCTAACATAGCAACATCACAATAAACACCAAAAACATAGCAGCACTACACAGAGGGAAAAGAACTAAGAGATCACGCGCACCTGTGACGACGTCGGCCTGCTTAATGGCCTCCTGTTGTCGCAGATTAAAAACTCGAGGCTGCACTTGCGAAGCAGAAGACTCTGACACCGCCTTCCCTTTTTACGCATAGGACGCGTCCGGCTTCTTGTCACCTTTCGGAGGACCAACCCGACAGTCCCGAGCAAGATGTCCCGGCTTGCCACACGTATAGCAAGTGCGGGATTCATAGCCCGACGATGCTTCCGAAGTAACTGATGAAGGAGCTTGCCCAGAACGTCTGGACTTCTTACCCCATTTCTTTCGAAATCCACTTCTCTCCGGACGCGGCGGTTTGAACTCCGGTTTTGCAACAACCAAAGGTCCTTTAGATTGTCCTCGCTTCAAATCTGCTTCCAATGCCCTCGCGGTGTAGACCAGAGCTTGAAATCCCTGATTCACGGAACTCGAGAGTAAATGCCGCAACTCATCCCGCAGTCCCGCATAAAACTGACTGGTCTTGCGCTCTTCCTCAGCAAAGATAGCGCCCGCATAATGCCCCAACCGCGTGAACTCATGCAGATACTCATCCACGCTGCTCCCCTTTTGAGTCAACCGCTGAAACTCCAATTCCAAAGCAATCCGTTACTACAACGGCAAATGCTTACCCAAGAACAACCGAGAGAACTCGTCCATAGAGACTCCCGTCAACTATCTGCCTGTCAAGTGGTGCAGTTCTACCTCATCCCACCACAGCCGAGCTTCTCATTCAAGAAGAAAAGTGGCTAACGTGACTTTCTTTTCCTCCTCAACCCGAAGGGCGGTCAAGATGCGCTTGATCCGAGCAAACCAATCCTCTATTTGAGCTGGGGAACCCGCCCCGGTAAACGTCGGAGGATGAAAGCTCATAAACCGCTTCAGCTGCTGATCTACGGCACGCTGATCAACCGCTATGCCCACCGGTTCTTGACGCACTGCCACAGGCACGGGAGCCTCAGGCCGAGCTTACCCTGTCTGCTGAGCATTCATCACCGCAAGTACCGTTTATGTATAACATCTTTTTCTATATATACCAACAAGTCATTGTTCAACCATTGATCACTCATTTTATTTCGGAGTCGATTCTTCACACAAGTCTTGGCTGAAAATACTCTTTCAACACAACCAGTTGCAACATGTAAGATTAAAGCTAAAGTCAAGAGCAAATATATTAGTGGATAAGTTCTGTCTCTTCCAGTTTCCACCATCTTCTTAGTAAGATCGGAAATTCCATTCAGCATTGAAAACTCTTTTTTCGATCTCATGTCAAAAATATATATGTCAAGCTGGTCATGAAGTATTAAAACCTCCCTTGGGGAAAAATCTTCAGAATAAAACTCTGCCAGATGAATCACTGAGATAGATATTATTTTAGTTCTTAGACATGTCAATTATTTAGTGTTGATAAAAACAATTTTCTAGATTGATTTGGATAACAATCATTAATACATAATTGAATACAAGCTTGGTGAACTTATTGTCTGACTTAAAAGTATTAGAAGTTTACTACATGGATTTCCTTTTTGGTGAAATGCAAGATTTAGAATTGAAGCTTCTTTCTATTAAATTGAGTGAGCATGATTACTAGAAATATTTAGACAACAAAATAAGGTAAGGAGAATCCAAGAAAAAAAATCAAGCTATCAAGTATCAACTGACCAGTGACCATTACCTTGAGTTATTAGCCGGTGGAGGATAAGTTGGAGATTTGCGTGGCTATCGATCCAGATCCAAGTAGGAGACTAGGAGGCAGAGCGATCTGAACAAATCCAAGAAGAAATCAGAACAAATCCACAAGAAGAAAACAAGCTATCAAGAAGACAAGTATCCATGAAGAAATCGATCAAGGGATAGGGGCAGAGCGATCTGAACAAATCAGAATGATAGAAATCAGAGAAGGGCCAGAACTCAGAAGAAGAAGAAGAAGAAGCTGGGTGTGAACTCTGTGAAGAGGAAGAAGAAGAAGAGTACCGCCGGGTCACGGGTGAAGGAGCAGGCGAGCAGCGGTGGGAATGCGGGATAGGGAGCAGCGGCGGGCCGGCGACTAGGTTAGCGGAATGGCGGAAATGAAAATGGTGAAATCCCTATTCCTATTCCCCGATAAATCAGGGGGGCACGTGCCCCCCTGGACCTATACTAGCTACATCCATGCCTATATGTGTCAAACCACACAATTCAGCGACAAGCCACACAACAAACAGTCAAAACAAACACACAAGTGTAACACACCAGTGCATTTCAAACCTATGTGGACATGTTTGAGTTCAATTTTATACACTCACACACGAGCTCGCCACCCCACAAAAGAATTCATCCATGAATTCAGAGGAGGGAACCAAGGAATCGGATACCAAATTGTAACACCCATACCCGTTACGTGCAACATAGTAGAAGGTCCGGCCGGGGCCCCACACCATGTCGTACAAACAGGCGGAGACGTTACTAAGAAATACCAAATACACATCCTATCACAAAGCATTCTAGCGGAAGTTTAAAGGGTTGCAGGAATGAACTCAAACATCAACACAGAAGTCCACAGCTAAACCAAACATGCCATAATATAAAACCACAAGTACGGCCTTATGACCTATTACAAGTGTTTCTCTTTATACAAGAAGGTATCTTCCATACATCGGCACGCAGGCCGGCCACACATGAGTTCTTACACAAGGTACAAAATAGCCTTCAAGGGCTAGCACTTAGCAGCAGCAGCTTAGGGTCTTCCACCCTCGTCCCTGCTTGGCCCTTCTTGACCTGCACGCAAACGATCCACCAAGCAGTGACAAACAAAGCAACGGTCAGCATTTGGCTGACCATTTATAACGACCCTGTCCCTGGCACGGGACAGCGGAATTCCTTCCCTGCATAGCACTTATATACAATCAAAAGGGTATGCTTTAGCACATCACACTTGTACGCCCGTACAAGTCATCATCCATCATAAACGTCGGCACAACGGCCCGACGTTCCGTGCTCTCAGGGCACATTATCGGTGTACCGGAAAACCAGGGTCCCACCACCGTTCAGAGGTCCCAGACATGACGGCAATTTGTGAGCATTCCAATCCTCCATGACTCAAATAGCCGGAGCGATTCTCATTCTGTGATCCAAATAGGGCCTTAAGCACCCCACGGTTAGACAACCAGAATGCGGGTACAGATCATCCTTGCCTGTAGCTCACATACATCAGACGTCGATCAGGACTGACACGGGTACAGCTTCACCTTGCCCGTTCGCCACACAGGCTTTTCCACAGTTGCAGCCCCACCGGCTCAACAAGTAGCATTCACAACTACAAGGGTTGAGATCACACAGCATCAACCCATCAACATACTATCCTGCTGCACCAAGCTGCAGGTGTCCACCAAGAACATCACACGCATCACAATAATACAGAGTCTTACTCTGACATGCATACAATCATCACCACTCCGGACCAATCCTATCCAGATGGCTTCACACAGCATGTCTACCCGTACTTCTCGCTTCCGGGACTACTCCAATAAGAATCAAGGGATGGAGTTCAACATCCCAAGAGAATTCAACTCTACCTTTGTAGAGGATTCATGCATATGCAAAAAGGAAGAATTTCACAAATCCAAGGAGGAAATCGTTACCCTTGGAGGACGTTTTGGAGCCATGGCAAGCACTGCTTGAAGCTCCGCCTTCCCGAATATGGCCTCCGATCGCGAATCCGAGCTTGGACTAGCTGGATCTCCCTTTCCTTCCTCCTTCTTCTTCTTCCTTCCTTCTTCCTCTTTCCTTCTCTCACTTAAGAAGATAAAGTGAGGAAAAGCTTGTTGGTTCGGGGTCTTAAAGGGGATGGAAAAACTGAAGACCACCAGATCTGGAAAGAGGGAAACAAACGGCCGAGATCTGCAGAAAAAGTCAATTTCGGCCTTGACACGCCCTGTGACACGCCCGTGTCACAGGCTGTGTCCCTTAAGCGGCCCTTACGCGGTAAAGAACCGCCTCACCATACGGGTTGAACACGCCCGTGACCATCGCCTAACTTGACACGGCCTGAGACACGCCCGTGTCTCTGGCCGTGTCGCCTCTCTCGACGAATCTCGTCGATCGCCGAGATTATACTCGTCGATCGTCGACACGATCTCGCCGATCGTCGAGAAGGAAACGCCCTGTGACACGCCCGTGTCACAGGCCGTGTCGCCTCTTCTCGTCGATCGTCGATCACGATGCTCAACGATCGTCGAACGCACGACCTGCAGCAACCCGAGGATGACACGCCCTGGGACACGCCCGTGTCTCAGGCCGTGTCACCCCAAAAACACCCGAAACCCAACTTTGAAACTTACTCGAGACCAGCTCGAGTATTTGCTTGACACGCCCTGGGACACGCCCGTGTCCCAGGCCGTGTCACTTGGCCTGAAAACCAAAACTGGGTTTTGGGGTATTACAACATGGAGGTCCCGCAATACAACTGGAAGATTCAAAGGAACTTCCCCTCTAACCAAAGTTGATTCAGGCACCTTGGAAGGCTCTATAAACAAGCTAAAGTAGATCAGATGAGGGAGAAATCCAAAGATCGATCCCCTCAAAGGTGACCTTAAGGGTCTATTTATAGTTTTTCTGACTCGGCCTTCCAATAGCGCAATCCCGCTTTTTGGATATATTAAGCGCAGCCCAGATTGGTCTGTCAACACCCAAACTCCACTATTTAGAGGAGCTTTTAGCAGGCCAACAGGGGCATTCTGAAAAAAATGATACTGGGAGAATGCTCCCTGAGCCTACCACTCGCTTTAGGGTGGCGAGTGCCTTGATAAAGTCAGCACTCGCTGCCACCCCGATGTTGAAAGTGAGTGTGGGCCTGACTACCCTACTCGTCTCGATTCATAGGGTGAATGCGGAACTATAAGTCCCACTCTCCCCCAGGCTAATGACGATTCGACCTTACGCGAGTTGGTGTGTGCCTTCCCCACTCTCCTGAACCGACTCGCTTGAGCCAAGAACTATTCTTTTTATCTTGATCATCTTCTTGGGGACCCACTCGGCGAATACGAGGTAGTACATGCCCGCCACCATGGAGTCCACAGGGGCCCACCTTGGAGTCCACCAAGGGGGTGTTTATCAGGGTCGCAGCCCGTACATCCCAACCCATCCCTAGCTCCACTACCGGGACAATAGGTTGTTGAGGCCCGGGCTCGATCCCTCGATATCCTTGATGAAGAGCTCTCAAGTGAGCACTCATCACCAACTGATCTGCGGATCAGTTGGTGATTAGATCTATGCTGAAATACTCTTATTTAGGAGGTCGGGTGTAACACCCTGAAACTCAAAAGAGGGACGAGTGACGTTTTAAGCCAAGTCTGGGACTTGGAGCAGGTGATACGGGCGTGTCACGGGCGTGACACGGGCGTGCCACAGGCATGACACAGGCGTGTCACGGGCGTGTTCGGCCACGGGTCGTGTGGTCGACGTTTTGGCGATCGGCAATCGTCGAGTTGAGGCACACGGCCTGGGACACGGGCGTGTCCCAGGGCGTGTCACGCTAGGGAGATTTCTGAGTTATGCACACGGGCCATGACACGGGCACAGACATGGGCGTGTAAGGTGTCGTGTCACAGGTTGTGTCCTCCTCGGGAAAATAATGTTGGTAGTTGCACACGGGGCGTGACACGGGTTTTTGACACGGCCGTGTCACATGTGACACGGGCGTGTCGAAGGCCGTGTCGAAGGCCGTGTGCTGGTCAGAGCGTCAGGCAAGATGATGAATGGGCGACACGGCTGTGGACACGGGCGTGTCGCAGGCCGTGTTCGGCCCAGTTTTATTATTTTAGACCCCGATCGTGGCCGTTCGTTTTCTTGATTTGGGATCCGACGGCTCAGGGCTGTTGCTGGTATGTTATATCCGGGGAATAGGGTTTGAAACCCTTATTTTCTTCTAAGACTTCTCTTTCTAAAACCTAGAGAGAAGGGAGAGCAAGGAGGAGGAAGAAGGCCAAGATCCGGTCACCGACGGAGCTTCAGAGCTCCAAATCGCGATCCGAGTCCGGATCCGCGAAGGCGAGGCCGATATGGTGCTTTCCATCCGGCAAGATCGTCATGGCGCCGAGGAGAAATGCTAGGGTAATGATTCTCTTCTTGAGCATGTGAAGCTCTTCTTCTTTTGCATGGGAAAACCCTTCTCCCGCGAGTGTGCGGCGAGATTGCGGTATTCCTTGAGGTAGATATGTAAAGTCCCCCTTGTTAGAGTCCGGAATCGTAGTACGGACATAGACATGTTGTGTGAAGTCTACCCGGACATGTTGGTCTAGATCGGTGATGTTTTGCTATGCATTGTTAGCCGGAGAAGACTCCGAGCATTTTGATTGTTTTCGGGTTGCTATGCGGTAGAATGCATCAGAGAATCTTGGGGATTAACCCCGAGGTGCACCCAGAAATCTGGACGGAAACGCATTTCTGTCATATCAGTGGCCTGGGAGCCAACCGGGTACATAGCGGGGCTATGTACCGTGTTTGAACGATATTTGGGACTAGGGAAGCTTAGCCCGCGTCAAAGGCCAAATTGCAACGGCAGGGTGAGCAACGGCCTGGTGGACCCCTACCCGCTCCATCTGCTTGGTTAAAGCGACCTAAAGTTTTACGTGAGACTTGCCGAGGTTTGGAGATCGAGTCTAGGCTACGGCTGAAAGGACTAAATGCTCACGAGGTTGCCGCCCCAAGAGGGTGGTGGTGGAGTCAAGGACCGGATGGGGTTCGGACTGGCTTCTCCGAGTAAGTGCCCTAAGAGCACGGGGTGTACGGCCGTATGAGCGTGCACTTGTGATGTGATGCTTATTTCGCTATGTTGTTTGTTTTGCTAACAAGTGCTGGGAAGAAGCTTTGCCGCCCCGATTTGGGGGCAGAATCGTTATAATTTGGTCAGCATAGCTGATCGTTGCCTTTGTTTACCACCGTGCGGTGGATTGTTGCTTGCAGGTGCTACGGAGCCGAGCGGTAAATAGCAGGCTAAAGCCCAAGTTGCTGTGCCGGTCCTCGAAGGCCAATTTTTGAGTGTTTTCCTTTTGTACTGATGTGTGACCGGCCTGCGTGCCGAGGTTTGGAAGACACTTTTATTAAGCAAACTCTTGTAAGGCCATTTCTGTTAGTGTATTAAACATTCCTTCTTGGTTTGAGTAGTGGACATTCATGCTTGGCAGTGTTCTTTATTCTTTACAACCATAATAAATGGCTTCCGGTAGATGCTCTGTGTAGGACGTTGTGTTTGGTTGAATGGTTTCAATGAGTAACCAACCGGTCTGTCCGTAGTATATGACGTCGGGCCCCGGCCGGACCTACTGTTATATGCTATGTGACGGATAGGGGTGTTACATCGGGTGTTCAATCACGGGCCTCAACAACCTGCCACACGATGGACTTCATGGTGGAGAGCTGGTTGGGGTGTACGGGCTGCGGCCCTGTTAAATCTCCTTGGTGGACTCCAAGTGGACTCATTGGTGGACTATAGGGTGGCAAGCAGGTGGACTCCTGATCCTGCATTACTACAGTTTTGAAAATACAGTTTAGCATTTCACTTTTGTACTTCCCCTTTTAAAACAGCACCAACACCCCGAACAGAGCCTAAATCACGAAGAGCGTTTCATGTCGATGATAGTTGATCACGATTTCTCGTTTGTCTCATACAAAGGATTTGCATAAAGGAATTGGGTATCAGAGGGAGTAGAGGCTTGCAAAAGGGATAAGCACGGGTTTAATACGCGGAAGCAACCTCGGATGTGTGATGGCCTATATAACAAAATAAGCTTTAACTAGCATTTGCATTTTTAATCGCTCCTCCCAAACAATATAAAAACAACGGTGGTGTTCTGTAAGAACTCCCCCCAAACAGACCCTCAATAAACTCTAATGTTATATACAAATTTTTTTCCTAACTTAAACCAACCAGAAATTATAATGGTTTATTGAAGTTGTTGCGGGTCGCCCGGTCTTTTCCCGGTCCGGACAAATTGGACCGTCTTATCTCGGAATTTGGTCGGACACACAAATAGTCAAAATGAACTGCATCAAATAATAAGAGTCATTTTTTACGTGGAAAACCCGAAATGGGTAAAAAACTATGTGATTGGAATTGTGTCGAGCCAAAATCTACTCTCTTCTTGGAGTTTTACAGAGTTTGATTTTATCTCGGAGGGCGACAGACTGCTACTCTTGTACAAGTGCAAAAAATGAGGAAAACGGTTAAGTCCTTGGAGCCTCGATGGAAACGCTCCGACCATCGAATATTGCTGAGCTCACGGAACTTGGGTGAAAGCGTTCTGACTGGAAAATTCTATAAGAACACGGAACTTCCGGATGAAGCGCTCTCGTTGATGCGGAGCCTTGATGAGAGCGCTCTTGCGGAGTCGGTTGACGTGGGGCGTGCTGGAGCCTAAGCACAAGGAGGAGAGCTGAGAGAATTTCTGAGCGGAGAATCGACCTAAGTTCACGATCTCGCCGGAAAACCTCAGAGCTCTCTCTTGCCTCTCGAGTTGCAGGTCTTCGAATGAAACCCTAAGGGTCAATTTATAGTTTCCAGAAGGGTCATGGTGATAATTGTGTTGGGGGGTGATTTGTGCTGTCGAATGACGTTGCTTCGTTTTGATCACCTGGATCACCATTTTTGCCAAAAATGACGAGAGTGTCACCTTTCCCCCGGGCAGTTCGGGCGGCCCGGGCAAGGTGCCCGGAGGCGGCGACGGCAACCGGAGGTGGCCGGCGGCGAAGGAGGCGGCCGGGGACGGTGCAGGTCGCCGGCGCCCGTGCGCTGGGCGCGGCCGCACAAGGGGCGGTTGCGGCCGCGCGCGGGGAGCGACCACTCGGTGCGCGACCCTGCTGTCGCACGGGCGTGCGGCCCTGCTGCTAAGCCTGTGGAAAAGTATCCGAAGAACTGAGAACCGGACCGAAACCGACCCGAACCGGACGGTTCGGGTCGGTTCCCACATTGATCGGTTCGGTTACGGTTCCTGGAAAAAAAACCGGCGGTTCGGTTCGGTTCTATTCTCGGGTCCCGTGGTCGGGCACCCGAGAACCGACCCGAACCTTATATTTTAATACTCATTTTTTATTAGGCATCGTTGTATGGTCCGTATTAGCCTATCAGGCTTCACAAAATTACGTCATATATTAAGAGCGTTGTTAAACGCAGGCCAGTTATAGCTATACGCAGGCCAATTCACAACACTTAATCCGATTTTCTCCTCTTCTCAAACCGCAGGCCCTAAAAAAAACCCGCAGGCCGTGTTAGGGTTTCGCCTGCAGAGATCACCGCCCGACAAGATTTATTCCTGCTGCTGCCAATTGAATATGTAGATGTCGGTATTCATTTTTCTACGGATATAAAGTTTCCAAGCAAATGCTGCAGATTGCACACCAACGCTTTGGAATGTTTATATTTCGCGCATCCAACTTCTATTCAGCTTACCAACATGTTTCCAGAGGTTTTTATTATGGATTGCACGTATAAAACAAACCGATATAGATTGCCACTGCTTTCTATTGTTGGAATTACTTCTACCAATTTGTCATTATTTTCTGGATTTTCATTTCTATCGAATGAAACACAACCGAGCTATCAGTGGGCGCTTGAATGCTTTAAAGGAACATTGAAGCATGGTTGTTCACCAAGTGTTTTTGTGATTGATCGAGAGATTGCACTTTTGAATTCCATCAAGCTAATTTTTCCACATGCAAAAGTTATATTATGTCAGCTCCACATCAGTAGAAATATTTTAGCTCACTGCAAAAAAATGTTTAAAGAAGGCAAGGAAAGTGACAATTTTTTACGCGTGTGGCAAGACTTGGTAAATTCACCCACAATGCATGATTTTACTTTGAGGTACAACACTATGCTAACGCAATATGCAAATCAATATCCGGATGTTATTCAGTATGTTGTCACGACCTGGATCGAGCCATACAAGGAGTAATTATTAAAAAACAGGAGGAATTTGTAAAGTCTGGATGTTATGCAAATGCTGCAGATTGCACACATATAGTGAGGAATACACGTGGTTTGCCATGTGCACATGAGTTGTTCATCTACATGAATCAGGCTAATGCATTCCCATTATGGATGATCCATAATCATTGGAAAGTCCTGTCATTAGATACATCACTGATGGAGGAAACTGAACCTAAAGAAAAAAATGTGTTGCCATGTGACATACAGGTAGAGATCGATTGTTTAATACAAAAGTATAATAGCTCTTCTGACATTCAAAAGAATGAACTACGTCGAAAATTGAGAGAGCTCTTGGATCCTTCAACAAGCCAAACAATAGAACCTCGGATGCCGTTGCATTTGAAGGGCCGGCCTAAGGGAAGCTCCAATAAATTGAAGGGAGATTTCAAATCTACAAAACAGGACCCATCCCATTTTGAGTATGTGATTAAGAATGAACAAGTTGTAATGCCAAAGAGAAAGCTTGCAAGATCTTGTGGCCCCAACAATAGTAGATTTTTCCCCAGCGCCTTACGATAAGTGGATGAGTATGCCTGACATAGGATTAGTAATATCATCTTGCTATAACATTGGACTTGTACATTTTTCCAGGTTTCAGTCATTCACTTTTTTGCCCCTACATTCTACGCCTCCAGAAAGTCGGAAGTTTATTTATGTTGGTTTTGTGAATGATAACCACTACATAAGATTGGTACTGAGCGAGGGATGTCCTATGCCACCTGTATTCTTCGTATGGATGCGCTATCATGAATCAATTGCTGACGAATGAGATATACAGTCCATAAGCCAAGTAGAGGAAACAAAAGACCTTGATAGTGAACTGATTTCTTTAGCGGATCATTGACATACGGTATGTTTATAATTTTCATAACTATGTTTAAAAAGTTATTTATGGTTTTAAATTGAATAGCTGACTTAAATTTCACTTTCTTGCAGGAGCGGACATGAAGAATGCAAGTTTGGATTATTATGGTTTTAAATTTTGTAATAGCTGACTTAATAATTTTGCGAATGGTTTTATATTTTTGTCGTACTCTAATTTTGTAATAGTTGGCGTAATGTTTTGGTGGATAGTATTTTGCCTATTAGTCCATTCCTTTTTTGATTAGTTTCTATGGAGCCGCACTAAATGTCCTTGCTGGACTTCTTCATGACTTGATTAGTTCCTATGGAGCTGCACTCTGAGTACCGTTATGTAATATATTTGAGCTTGACCTGCGTATAAAAATAATTGGCCTGCGTATAAAACACTTGGCCTGCAAGTGTACAATATTGGCCTGCATTTATAAGCGGTCTGCATGTAGCCAAAACTGGCCTGCATGTAACATTGCTCTATATTAATAAGGGTGATGTTCATAGCAAAATTCTGAATGCATGTTAGCAAACAAACAAAAAAAACCTGGTTCATCTTTTTTTGATATTTTTTTCAATCCTAAATATTACTACTAGCAAACCATCTCTCCCCGCAATCAACATTCTGTGCAATGTCACTGCCACGCTCGTGAGTCCCAAACCACCGTAACGATGTTAAGCTCGACGTGTTTTGTCTGGTGCCGCAATACAAATTGCACGTCATGGAGTTTTTTTACGACCTGCCGGAGAGCACGAAGGTAAAATCGAACTAGGAGTCTAGGATACTACAGAGCCACGTTGCTGGTCCGCTGGTCACGACGGCGAAGCCAAATGTTTCTGGATCTTTACTTCTGCTCGATGTTGGCCGGTCGGAGGTCTTCAACTTGGGATACTTTTTTTCGTGCCGGAACTATGCTGGATGAAGGCGAAATGGGGGGACTTCACTAAGGTTCCGTTTGGGGGGACTTATTTTCACCAGTCAAGCGGTTACGATCGTATGAACCAGACCTTAATTATGGTCTGATTCATGAGGTCGTAACCGCTTGACCAGTGAAAATAAGTTCTCTTAAACGGAGCCTAAATCGGCATGCGACTTTAGTTAGTATGCTGGAAATTAATTTTAGCAAAAAAATGAAATTTGTGAACTAAAATCCAATTTTCTTATTGGTGAGTTTTTCACTCAGGCTCCATTTGGGAGGACTTATTTTCATCGGTTAAGTTGTTACGACTGCATGAACCGGACCGTTTAGATTTTCATGAGGTATGAAAATAAGTCCTCCAAACAGAGCCTCAGTTTCTTTAGTTGTTTAAATCTTTTTTTTGCAAGCACCGTCCGTGCATCTTTTTTGAAATCCGATGATCTCCGCTAAGATGACGAGGACAATGGAACTTGGGTGAATTTGAAGGAGATTTGCGGGCGAGATTGATGGATACGTTCCTCGTGCTGCAACCCATACCGGCGATGTGGAAGTCAAGGAAGAAGATGGTGGCGATTGCATTGTGGATTAATGGTATTTTACAATTTTCTAGTGGTTTGCTAGTAATCAAATGGTTTTCAAATAGTCATTTTTGGACATCATGATTTGCTAGAAGCAGAAATGTGTTTGCTAATAACAACACTCATTAAAAATTAACTGTATGGTCCCTTTTCAAGTTTTAGGGTAAAATATAAGTCTATGAATTTTGTTGTTGTTTTAGATGAATTATTTTTGCTCCTTTCTCAAAGTGAGAAATGCTAATTGAATTGTTCATGCCTTTTGATTGCATTTTTTGCTTACTTCTATTAATGACAGTGACTCAATGAATTCTGTTCCAAATGATTTTAGGGCTAACCATTTTGATTGTATTTTGTTTTTTTTTCTTTTCAATGAGTTCTGCTCCAAAATACTTTTGTTAATGACAGAAGTAATTGCTTTGTAAGTGACTGCATTTTGATGAATTTTTAGCTCATTTCATGTATAACATGTATGACTATGAGTTATGTTCCTTTTACTGATAATTGTGATCCTAACAATTGTTATAAACCGACAGCCTCTCAGAGTCTCAGTCATACGGAAAATTTTATGATACTACCGTGATTCATAGAGTTATGTGAATCATGGGTATTTTAAGCAGTTTTATTGATGTAATACTACAGTAATGTTATTTTCATAATATAATCGTAATGTTATTACAATCATAATGTTATTTTTATATCAAGGCGATAATATTTTACGGATTGAATTACAGCCGAAATATTATTACTGTAATTACAGAAGTAAAACTGCTTAAAATGTCCATGAGACACATAGTTCTATAAATCACGATGACACCATAAAATTTTTCCAATCATACAGCCTTGCAGCATGCACCATGCTTGCATTTTTTTTTAAGAACAAGGTTGCGTATTATGACTATTACATGAATAATTGAATAAGAATTGTATCTATTTCAATAATGATATAAAATATAAATCATGATTTTATTGACGTCCTAATGTAATATTTTGATTCCGACTTTGCAAGCGTTCCTCTCAGATTTTTCATTTTTTGTTTATCTATTAGGCCTTCCAAGGCAATTTGTTGTTCATGAAAGAGAATTTAAAGAACCGAGAATCGAACCGGAATCAAACCGATATTTCCGGTTCGGTTCCGATTCTACATTTTAGATCCGTGGATCGGTTCCAGTTCGAAAAATTTGGAACCGAATCTTTACGGATCGGTTCTTGTTTTTTAGTCGAACAGAACTGTTGGGGACGAGACCCATTTTATAACATTAGGTGTGCACATAACTATACACCCATGATCTCCGTCTCAAAAGAAGTGAGATCATGGGATTGACCGCGCGCGCGATCACCGCGCCCGATCCCCCGTGCACCGATCCAATCGTGCGTAGTCGGCAAGCCGCCACGAACCCCACCTCGCCGGCGGCGGGCGGCCGACCTCCTCCCCGGACGCCGCCCGCCCGCCCCCTCTCGTCGCGCCAGCCCCGGCCGCGACCAAGAGAGCGGCCGCCTGGGCTGCGCCTCCCTAGGCTGTCGGCCACCCGGGCCGCGCCTACCTCGGCCGTCGGTCGGGGCCGAGGGAGCGGCCGCCCCCTCCCTCGGCCGACGGCGCGGCCAAGGGAGCGGTTGCCCGAGCCACTCCTCCTCGGCCGCCGTCGGCAGTATTCCCCTCACTGGCGAACTCGGCGGCGAATTCGCCGGCCGACTGTGGAGTCCCGCTCTTGTCGTCCGATCGGTTGGAAATGTCCTCAGTCGTCTGATTTGTGTGTAACCACCAACTAACCACCGGGTTTGTGGGGGAATTTAATTAATAATTTTATGATTTACTTAAATGGTCTCAAAATATCGATATTAATATCTAATATGCACATTTAAACTATAATGAAAATAATCATGATGGTGGTTATGGTGTGCGGATAGCCGCTTAACCACCATAACCACCACCTGGAGCCTATGAATGGATCTTCAGACCTTCTCATTTCTCATCATTTTCCTCGAAGTCTTCTTCTTCCTCAGGTTGAAGCTCTGCCGAATTCCTCCTACGAGCCGCACCCGAGCCGCACCCGAGCTACAAGCGAGTCAAGTCAAAGCCACCCGACGAAGCCAAATCTCTCAAGTTCAAAGTGGCCCCCGCAACTGCGAGTTCAGCCGCTCCGCTCCCACGTTCAGAATCAGCAAGTCGCTAACTGAATACCACCATCACGAAGCGCAATTGGTAACAACTCCCGATGCGACGGTCTGTCGTCCGCCGTGTGTCAAGTGTTCTCTCACCCTAAAGCTGTAACGAGAGGTTGTCTGTCACCCTCGACTTCACAAACAAGCTGTAACAACCAGAAAATAGTGGACTTTGACCGGCACAGATCCGGTCACGTGATTTTTTACCCAGTTGAGGGGGTTTTTCACGTTAAAACTGTGTGTGTACAATCGTCCTACTTTATTGACTGTGTGCGCGTTCAACCGTTCCGAGAGCTAAGACGGTCCAGGTTATTCTGGTCCGACCGGGACGTCGAGTTAGACCACAACAAGAACCGAACAGATCCGAGTTGCACCCCTACCTGCTGTCGCGCGGCCCTGCTGTCGTGTCGTAGGCCGCGTGCGGCCGCGCGGATTGGCCGTGTGCGGCTGCGAGGGATGCGGCCGTGCGGGCTGGCCGCGCGCATTCCGTGCGGGCGCGCATGCCTGTGCGGAGGCCGCGCTGGCTGCGGCGCGGGCCGCGCGTGCCGGTGCGGAGGCCGGCGCGGCCCTGTCGTGCGTGTGCTCGGATTCGGCCTCCCTCTTGGATGTTTTTGGGATTTCCTGCTTCTTGTGCGGCTGGCTTGGCCGAATTTTTTCCTCCACCCAAGTCCTTGTCCGAAAATATTTCTGATTTAACTTAGAAAACTTGGAGGACCCATCAAAAATTAATTTATATAAGCTCGTGATAAGCATGTGAAATTGTTTAGTATTTGTTTCTTTGATGTATAAATTATTCAAAAACTTTAATATTTAATACTTTAATGTAATTATTTATTTGAAAATTTTGAAATATGCAACTTATACTACAATAATTTATGTATGCAAGTGATAGTTCACAGGGAATCTCTATGTCTCGAACGACAGTACTTACGCACGACAGTACAAGAGTATATATATAACGCAGTTTAATATCAATTAACACAAATTAGTTTATGTGATGGTTGACATCTCTACTTGTCATAGTGTGGGCTTTTGATTCAAATCTCGACATTGACAATTTGTAGTGAGGCTAAAAATTCGGTCATATGATTTTTTTTAATAAATTTAAGGATAAAATCATAATTTCACATTATATGATTATAATGCAATGAAATGCAATGAAATGTTTTATTAGAGATGAAGGAATCCATTGGATCGGACGGTCTGGAATTGATGGACGACCGTGTTACACAATAAGTTGATATTTTTGTATATTATAAAGATATATAATAGCAGTTATGTATGTGTTTTTGCCCGTGCCAAACTACTATAGGGCAATGGAACGAGCTCTTCGTGTTTTTTTAATCTTGCAAATAATTAACTTAAAAGAAGAGAGATAAAATTAGTTTAATGAATGGTACAAAATAATATTAATTTATATATTTTTACCATTATTTTAAGATTTCATATATATGTTTTGAGAAAAAAATACAAAATTATTTTACGGACAAAATATAATTGTAATATCAAACAAAATTACAGTTTTAATTTACACTACAAACCAATTTTACAGTCATAATTGACATTACTATTTAAAGCGTTATACTTGCCTAAATAGTAATACCACGTTACTCAATATTCAAATAAAAAATTTATTAGAAAAATATAATTAAAACGAATTAAACATTTAAACCTACAATTTTAATTTGTTATTGGTGAAGGGATATTGGCTGAATGCACGAGCTAATTATGTAGATGGTACACCACACAAATAATCATGAATCTCTTTTATTTATCTATACTTAATTATTTATTGGGACAATAATATCTATAATCAGAAATCATGGCAAAATATTGTAGCACATTTATTTTCCTTTTTATTTATATGTATATTTAATACATTTTTCTTCTAGTGGTGAATTTCTATTTTTAGCTTTTCTTATTACCTAATATCTAGGCTATGTCCTCGCCTTGTCCGTCTTTTAAGAATGGAGTTGTTATTTCTAGTGTGTGCAATCTCGTATTTGTTGAATGGACTCATTCATGCAGGGCGCGAGTAGCAGGCGTCTAACTTCACCAGGCACCTACCCAAGCTGGCGAGTGAGGGGCGAGTTGAGCCGGCGAGCTCTCACTCGTCCCTCTATCAGGGGACGAGTGACGAGTGTTGGCTTCACCGGCCACTCGCCGCATGGGCGAGATGTCACATCACGCTCGGCTCGCCCGTCCAAGGGGGATTTTTTATTTTCTTGTGACATCTTGTTTTTGGTTTGTCATTGGCCATTCCAAACAGCAGAGTTTCGTTGTTGGAAGACCAATTTAGGTTGTGTTTGGTAAAACCATGAGCCGGGATTTTGCTATCCGCAGATCACTATCAAAAAATTATAAATAGACCCCCAGGGGTACCTTTGGAGAGCACCTCATCTAGGCTTCCTTCTCCATTGGTTAGTTTTGGATGGCACGAGTTTCAGCTCACTATTCACCGTAGTTTTCGGGTGGGTAGTCGGGAGCTTTCCTAGCCCTCCGAAGGTTCCTAGTCCTGCATTGGATTGAGAGAAGAAGAAATCTAAGATCTTCCGGGTGTATGGCTGGACGTCAATGCTGTGGCTCGGGGTCTGTTTGAGGTTCTGATGGGAAGGTCACCGAACTCTAAATTCTCAAAACTTGTGCACTTGTACGGGAGAAGCAGAGGCAAGCTACGCCTTCTGTTCAAACTCCTCGTTGAGTCGTGGTTTCCGGGTTTTAACATTTTTGGTGTGATAAGCATGGATCGTAGTTTGCCTAGGAAATCATGTACGAATACCATGGCTGGAGATTTGGGGCAAGGAATTGACCCAGAGGGCTCGCCGCCTGCGAGTGGCTTCG
The DNA here is from genome assembly GCA_039513925.1 of Platanthera zijinensis. Lineage (NCBI taxonomy): Eukaryota > Viridiplantae > Streptophyta > Magnoliopsida > Asparagales > Orchidaceae > Platanthera > Platanthera zijinensis. Next base: position 14,636,584 of record CM077090.1, read on the forward strand.
TGACCCAAAAGCAATTTAAAGATTTCACGAAGGTCATCATGGAGACCCTACATTCCGGCCTCAGGATGCGAGTCAGCGAGTACTCGACTCACATTGTCCCAGTACTCGCCTAGGCGGCATTATGTGAGGAGGCGTCGGGTAGGCGAGCTGAGAAGCATATAGTGAAGGGGGGGGGGGGGGGGGGGGGGCGAGAGGTCGCTTCAAGGGTGCTAGTTGTTCCATATCTCGCTGGTGGTTCCCCAGTCGGGCGAGCTGGTCCTGTGAGATCCAGCAGCTCGCCAAGAAGGTTCAGGGAGCCCCTTTTGCGAGCTCATCCTCTCGGCCCCGGTGCCAGAAGGCTTCAGGGAATCAGTCATGTCTTTCTATACATGCAAGGATGATCCAGTTTAACATGTGCAATAGTTCGAGAATGCGGTCTCCATCAGGCAGATACAGATGTCTTCAAGTACAAGCTATTCGCCATCACATTCAAGGACAAGGTAATGGACTGGTTCCACCAGCTTCCCCCAGGAACCATATATAGCTTTGAGTACTTGTGTCGCGGCTTATTGTTGCGCTTCTCAACGTTAAAGAAAAGGAAGAAGGGAGTCAAAGCCATCTTCTTGAAAAAGCATGGGGTGCAAGAGACACTGGCAGATTAACCTGATCGCTTACAGGAGGAAATTCTACTAATCCAGGAGGTCTCAGGGCACATCCTGCAGATGACCAACACTTTGGGGTTGCAACAGGGAATGTTCAGGATGGAACTGACCAGGGACTCCCCGCGGTCTTGTGAAGATTTGATAGATCGAGCTGTAAATGAGATCGAGTGTGAGGTAACCAATCCCGACTTCGTCTCAGGATTGACCCAGATCAGATAAAGTGGAGCGAAACTGCATGGAGGTTTGCAAGAGGAAGGGAGAGAAGGGAAGAGCCAAAGAGATAGGAGCTCCGGGAGCAGGGGTGGGGGATTCAACCGTCAACTCAACGACTAGTCTGGAGGCTGACGAGAGGATCGATCCAAGTTCAGGGAAGAGGGGCCCAAGGCAGGGGGAATTATTGGGCAGGGCGGAGATGGCTAAACCCTCCGGGTTGGAGACCAAGCCCGAGGTCACTGCCACCCCTCCGAGAAAGAGGTAGATGTAGAGGAAGAAGAAACCAACCCAAAAGAGGAGGAAGAGGGGGATAGCGTTTCTCTTTTACGAATTCCACCAGGAGGAGGGCCAGACGACGATCACCTGCCCAGAGTTCTTGGAGTTTCGAGGAGTGGCAAGGGCCGAATAGATACAGCTGTTACGGATCAAAGAAGCAGGAGTCAGGGTGGAGGAAGGAGTTGAGGTGGAGGATCAGTGCGAAGAACGGGCCGACGTGGATATCTGACACTACTAGAAAAATGACTTTTAGCCACGGGGGAAAACCGTGGCTAATAATGAAGTATTAGCCACGATTTCTATTTCATGGCTAATAAGCTAGTATTAGTCACGGATGACTAAACCGTGGCAAATAACCCGACTTTTTGTCACGCTTGTCTGTTTCGTGACTAATAATCTAGTATTAGCCACGGAAGCCTAATCCGTGACAAAAAGTCGTGTTTTTTTAGTCTCACACCGCCAACTAAAAGAATAATTTGGGGTTTATATTGCTCATTCTCAATTAATGTTTGAAATAAAATCGACTCGTCGGCGGCGGCGGCAGCAGTGGCGGCGGCGGCGGCCAGGCGGCGGCGTGCGACCGAATCTTTTTTATATTACAGACCCTTTAGCCACGGCAATTGAACCGTGGCAAATAAGGAGCTTTTAGCCACGACAATTGAACCGTGGCTAATAACTTATTTATCATGGATTCAGCGTGGCTAATACTATTAACCACGCTCGTATTGCCCACTCCCATTTGTCTGTCGTGGCTAAAAGTTATTAGCCACAATTTTAGACTTTTAGCCACGGCAATCTGTCGTGGCTAAAAGTCTGTTTTCTAGTATTGTGAGGAGGGATCGGGCTGATTCACAGATGGGGGTTGAAATTGAGGCCAGCCGAAAGGGGAGCCTCCAAACTATTTTTTGTCGGAGCGTCGCTTCGACCTCCATGACCCACCTCGGCGGAAAAGATCACTTTTTCATAAAAGGACATGACGGAATACGAAGACCCGTTCTATGGCGCCTTAGTGATCCAGACGGCCATTAAAAACTTTATGGTCTCAAAGATATTGGTTGATAACGAGAGTTCAATGAATGTTATCTTTAAGAAATTCTTCGACGAGATGAAGGTTGAGGTAAGGATGATGTTGGTCTCGTATGGACCCTTGTTTGTGTTGAAGCCAAAAATGACTTCTGTGGAGTTCGTGGTCCCAAAAGAGGGGTGACCGCGCACCTACTACACTCAAGTGAACAATCTAGGCTCTAGACTAGGAACGTAAGGAACAGGCCCAAGGTCTCAGCGTGAAGGTCCCACCACACACCCGGAAGACTAACGAACTCTTCCCCTCCCAAGCCAAATGCTGAGCTAATTAGGCACCTTTGGAGGGCCCTCATGGCCGACCAGAACCTCTAGGGAGGATCCCAAAATCCACTCCCTCTTTACTAAAGGTGACACCTCGGGTCTATGCACAACGCCCTTCAACTGCCCTACTAATAACATAACCTCGCCTGACAGTTCTATTTTTCCATAGCCTTATTTGGGCCGCCACCAACATAGCATAAACTTGTTAGGGCTAGCAAAAACATCGCAGGCATTCCACATTACAGGAATATACATTCCATACCTCAGCACGCAGGCCGGCAACATAAATAAAATAGACCTTCAAGGGCCGACACAAACTTGGGCTTAAGCCCGCTGCTTTCCGCTAAATAAAGAATTCACAATTTCCTCAGAGTCTTCTCCGGGAACCCCAGAACATCACCGATCCGGCTCATACGTCCGGAAGAGCTTCACACAGTATGCTTAAACCCGTACTCACACTTCCGTATGCTAATGCAGTTAATAGTGGGAACGTACATGTCAACCCGTCGGAGAGCTCCCTTCCTCCACCCATTGGTGGAGAGGGGCTTCCATGCAAATATGTAAATCGAGGGCTTCACCTACCAGAGTAGAAACATCGTTACCCTTGACGCGTGCTTGGCGACGGGGTCGGGAGAGGAGCTCCGGGTCGATCTTGCTAGGAGTGATGAATCCTCACTTCCTCTTTTTCTGGTGACCGAGCCCTTGTTGGAAGAGGAAGCAAATCTTCCTCTGTTGCTCCATTTCTTCATGGTGACCGATCCCCTTGCCGGCAGTGGGAGAAATGAGACCTCCATTTCCGACTTGGTGTATGACTCAAGCTCCGGTCGGCGCCGGGAGAGAGGCTCCCGGCCGACTTAGCTCCGGACGGCTGAACTTGCCCCCATGAGGCCGATCCCGGCTCCAAATGTTCAAACTCAGCCCTACATGACCGATCCATGCTCCAAATGGTCGGATCTGACCAAAGGCGGCGGCGATGGGTGATGTGGAGGCCGAACCTTGCTCTTTGCTTGGCCGACGATGGGAGAGAGGAGGATGCTGAGCCTTGCTCCACGCTTGGCCGGCGACGGGAGAGGAAGAGGAGGTCGAGCCTTGCTCCATGCTTGGCCGGCGACGGGAGAGGAGGAGGAGGCCAAGCCTTTGCTCCTTGCTGCGTGCGAGAGGGAGACCGAGAGGGAGAGAGGGAGGTCGGGCTGCTCCAGGCCGAGAGGGAGAGAGGCGGGGCGGGCGGGGCGGCCGAGGTTGCGTTGCTCCAGGCCGAGAGGGAGAGAGGCGGGGCGGCCGGGGTTGCGTTCTCTTCTCCTTCTCCTCTTTCTTTATTCTTCCTTACCCTCTATACCTGCCTGCTTCCCCTACCTCTCTTCTTTTTCTTTTTTTCGTTTTTTCAGCTCTTTATCCTGCTGCCTCTCCTTTACCTGAGCCCTGCCCTTCCTGATCCTTTTCCCCTCTTTATTTATATAATATTATCTCTCTCTCTCTCTCTCTCTCTCTCTCTCTCTATTACATTATAATATAATATAATATATATTATAATGTTAAATACATATATATGTATATTAAAAGTTTACACACATAAAACCTCTGCACGCACGCACGAGCACCCGCACGTCTTCGAACGGAGCTGCATTATATTGTCGCTCATAGCATGTCCCGAGCCCGCCACCTGGGGAGGATCCCGCTCGGCCGGATACGTGGTTGTACAGTTTGGATTTTCTAGAGAGAGGAAGGAAGTAGAGGGTCGAGTCGGACTCCCTGTGACGTTGGAGGGAACTTCAAGGAACTGTCAATTTGTCACTGTGAACGCCTCTAGAAGTTACAACGCCATCTTCAGGTGCCCCCTCATCAACACCTTCCGTTGTGTCCACTCGTCTTACTACCAATGCCTCAATTCAACATCGGAGGTGTCCGGATCCGGATCCTTGAAGATCCCAAAGTGGCAAGACAGTGGTACGTCACAGCCGTCAATACCATATCCTTTTAGGAGGGAGCAGGGGAGATGGAGAAGAGGATGGAGGAGTTGTCCATGCAGGAGGCTGCAGAAGGAGCGGAGGAGAAGGAGGTCCATACCCAGGTCAGGGTGGCGGAGGAAGTGATGGAGAAGCAGGCCGAGCTGATGGAGGTAAAGGAGGTGGAGGAAAAACAAGATCTCGCCCAAGGAGAGAGGGCGAGGGGGGGGGGGGAGTGGGAGGAGCAATCCTGGCTGGAGGTTGTGGAAGAGGTGGTGGAGATGGAAGTCCTTACCCAGAAAGGGAGGATTGAGAAGGGAAGGGTCAGCAGAGGTCTAAGCCCAGAAGACCAGGGGAAGATACTGGAGTGCATCCAGAAGAGCATGAACATCTTCACATGGAGCGCGGCGTACATGTTGGGAATTGATTCGGACGTGACGTGCTATCATCTCAACCTCGACCCAAGAGTTCCTCCCATCCACCAGAAGAGGACCATCGCCAACAAGCAGGAGGAGCGCATCCGAAAGGAGGTGGAGAAGCTCCTAAAAGCAAGATTTATATCAGAGATCAAGTATCCATGTTGACTCTCTAATGTGGTCATGGTAAAGAAAGAGTGAGAAAAATGGAGAATGTGGTGACCCTTAATGAATGACGATGGTAGCGGTCGTAAACGCATGTGTTAAACCATCATTCGTTAAGGGTCATCTAACAAACATCATTCTTTTGAACATAAAATTGGATGAAATTCAATTTTATATCTTTCGTTAAGGGTCATCTCACCTTAATGAATGACAATTTAATTCTTATATTCATGACCGTCGTCACCGTCAAACGGAGTCTGGCTCCGTTTGGAGGGACTTATTTTCATCGGTCAAGCGGTTAGGATCGTATGAACCAGATTATAATTAAGATCCGATTCATACGATCGTTACTGCTTGACCGGTGAAAATAAGTCCTCCCAAACGGAACCTAAATGAAAAGAATCACAATCCCACATTATAACTAGTGCTAGAAATAGACCGCGCACATTGAGTCACACGCAATAAATACACTTGCCTGCGGCCCCAACCTGACCCCATAGCCCGAAGTCCCCTAGCCACAAGCTTTAGAGTCAATTTTATATTATTCGAATTTAAAACTTTATTTAGGATATTATGAATTTTTTATTCTCACTGTATCTATGTGACTATGTCTATATTTGAAAATATATATATATATATTTTTAACCTATTTATGTTATAAAAATTTCAATCTCATTAATTTATATATTTTTAAATTTTAAAATATGAACTCTCCTATGTACAATAAAAAATGTTCTCTTATTATCACTCACAAACCGTCATACGCAACAAAAAATAGGCACCGTGCAGAGTATGATATTAGGGGGTTTGCGAGCGGTGAGAGCACTGTCACATTGAGGCAATGTCATGACCGAATTACTGTAGTGTGAGGCATTGGGGACCGTCCCGTGTATTATCGTGATTCGAGTACTGTCACGTTTGATCGTAGGGACGGAACTCCGTACCTATCACTCGTTATATTAAAAGCAAAAAATACTCGTTGGTTAAACAATTATCTTTTAAATTTTACCTTTATTTTTTACAAAAAAAATTAATCTGATTAATTGATGAGTTTTTCTATTTTAATTTGTCATGTTATATAGACAAAAACTTTTACCTACAATAAGAAATATGTTCTCACAACTGCTCGCAAACCCCCGTGCGTAAGAAAAAAATGAGCGGCGAGCGAAATATAAAGTTTGGGGTTTGCGAGCGGTGGGAGCGCCGTCACGCCGGGATAATGTCGAGGGGCGTAAGAGATTCGCTAGTGAGGACTTGCAGAATGCCTCACACGTAAGAGACTTTTTGGAGTGGTCGGCGATGTGTCTTCTTTTCTGGAGCATTGTGGACTTAAACGAATTCTCAGGCTACTCGGCGGGAGAAGGTGCCTTGTAGGAGGATTTTGGCAAAACTCTAACTTGAGGAAGAAGAAAGCTGAGAGGAGAAAGTTAGAAATGAGAGAAGTCTGTGGGCATTTTTATAGGCCTTAGGTGATGGTTATAGTAGTTATGCGGTAATCCGCACACTTTAACCACCCAAATTATTAGGTGTAGACCATATTTAGTATAGTTTAAATGCGCATTATTTTCATAATAATTTTATACGCACATAGTTATTAATTAAATGGATTTGCCCCCCCCCCCCCCCCCCCCCCCCCCCCCGCCACTAATAACAGTGGTCATGTTGGTGGTTACTCACGTAACAGGCGTCGGCGATCGCGATGAAACGATCGGACAGTGGAAGAGGGTTACCACCAATGGTTCACGGGCTACAAGCCACGGGAAGCAGGCGGACGCCGGTGGAGGAAGAAGATCCGTGGCCGGCAGAGCGGCTGACCATAGTTGAACAAGGTGGAACCAGGGCGACGAGCCACCGACAGCAGGCGGACGCCGAGGAGGAAGAAGATCCGTGGCCGGCGGAGCGGCTGACCATAGTTGAACAAGGTGGAACTAGGGCGACGAGCCACCGGCAACAGGCGGACGCCGGGGGAGGAAGACCATAGTTGAACAAGGTGGGTGGCCTACCTTAGTGTCGACCGCGACGCAAGGGGGGGGGGGGGGGGGGGGCTTCGACCGACCATACCCCGCGGCGCAGGCCGCTCCACGTGACGGTCAGTTTGCAGCTGCGGGGAACAACCGTGGGGGGTGGCCCCAACGCTTGGCAGCGGGGGTGGGGGCAACCGCAGGGGAAGGCCAGCAATGTCACCGGATGCTGGCTCGCGGGGCTCGACTATGACCGATCGAGAGACTTGTCGAGATCCCCCCAGACCCGGGAGGGGTCGACCGTCGGGGTGCGGCAGCGGCCGGTCGCGAGCGGTTTGCGCGTGTGCTGGGATTTCGTGCGGCGGATCGGCTATGCCGATTGTGCGCACGAAGATTACCCCATAATCTCCCACTAAATTAGTGGAGTTGACGGGGGTCTGACTAACCGCAAACCGAATTTTCTACAAATGATACAAGATCCCAATACATCCTCACTGTGAAATGGACCAAACACCCGAAATGGACCAAACGAGAGGTGTCAACTATAGTGATCTATTAACTTATCCTCACACTAATTTTATTAAAGTTAAAATGAATATAATATATAATAATTACCTTAATTTTTAATGACGTAAAAAGCCATCAATTTTAGTAAAAATCAATTCTTATAAAATAGAATATAATAATTTATATATTGAATTATTTATAATATAATAATTTATATAATGAATTATTTATAATTTCGTATATACTGGTCATAATGAGATCTCTGATCTTCAATAATTTATAAATTATCATTTTAGTTATACATTTATCACGTTTAAAAATACCAATACTAATACAAATCTGAGCAAAGGCAGTATAATAAAATGCAGGACATAGTTGTAATTACGTAATTAATTGAAGCCCAATTTAGTATATAAAATCACCTTGTGAGAGCCATTCTGATATTGCCTAGGTTTTTCTTCTTCTTCTTCTTCGAAACTCCATCGCTAGGGTTTCAACTCCAGAGCCGAGATCTTCCCCTTCTTCAATCCATGGAGGCCGTCGTCCACTTTCAATCCGCACAGTTCCTCTCCAGAACGACCGATTTCGTCTATCGCTCCAGCGTTTTCGCGGCCCATTCCTCTCTCGACGGCAAGTCTCGCCCTTCCGATGGATTCATGAAGGTATGATTCTTAATTTATGCAAAATTGGTTTGATTTGAGCTTTCATAATCTTATACACCATGGATTTGTTGCAGCGTTGCTGGTCAATCAAGGGAAAGGAGAATATGACGATTCTCAGAAAGGGCAAATTGATGCAAACGATTAGGGCTTCGGTGGATTCTTCATCTGGGCCATCAGATTCTTCTTCTTCTTCTTCTCAACTAGCTCCGCTGCAGTTCGAGTCTCCGGCCGGTCAATTTTTATCGCAGATCCTCCTCAGCCATCCCCATCTTGTTCCGGCGGCAGTTGATCAGCAGCTCGAGCAGCTTCTCGCCGACCTCGAATCCGAGAAGAAACAGGACGAATTGAACTCCACTGGCACCGAGCTGGTCCTGTACAGGTAAAAGGATGGAACTTTATTGCCTGATTTTGCTTAAACTTCATGATTTTTACCCCAAATTGTTAGGAGGATTGCTGAGGTGAAGCTGGTGGAGAGGAAGAAGGCTTTGGAAGAAATCTTATATGCTTTTGTGGTTCAGAAATTTGTGGATGCTGATGTCTCCTTAGTTCCGTCGATTCCTCAGTCGGCAGTTGATCCCAACAAGGTCGGCCATTGGCCATCCTGGGAAGAAAAGTTCCAAAAACTGCATTCTTCTGAGGCCTATGAGATGATCAGGAATCACTTGTCGGTCGTGCTGGGGAATCGGGTGGACGACACGAGCTCCGTCGCCTCCATCAGCAAGTTCCGAGTCGGGCAAGTCTACGCAGCCTCCGTTCTCTACGGCTACTTCCTCAGGAGAGTCGACCGCCGTTTCCAGCTCGATAAGTCCATGAAAACTCTTCCTTGGGTATCAGAAGACGATTCCCAATCGCCCACCGGTATGTCTATGGAGCCGGCGTCGGCCGGCTCTTCTCCGGCGAGAATTTTGCATCCGGAGATGTCTTCCTCGACGACCTCCGCAAGCTTCGGTCAGGGGGGATTTGCGGATAGGATCAAGCCGTGCCGGCTGAGGACCTACGTTATGTCCCTGGATTCAGAGATTTTGCAGAAATTTGCGTCGTTGAGATCGAAGGAAGCGTTTAGCATAATCGAGAAACACAGGGAGGCGTTGTTTGGGCGGCCGGACGTTGCCGTTACGCCTCAGGGAACGGTTGATTCAGCCAAAGACGACCTCATTAAACTCAGTTTTTCCGGCCTGAAGAGGCTGATATTGGAGGCTGTAACGTTCGGATCCTTTCTGTGGGATGTGGAGAGCTATGTGGATTCAAGGTACCATTTTGTGATCTCTTTAAACAGCTTTCCATGAAGGAGTTCATCTTTTTCAAGCTCAAGTCATCTGGATTCGAAACTTATCAGGTGTATTAGTATTGTCATGCTGCAAGATGATTTTTTTGGGTGAAATGTGATCTCTTTTCTACTTTTTCAAGTTCTGTTTACATTTTTTAGAATGTCTCTAATAAATATATTTGATCAAAAGGAAATGTTTTCATGCATAGTTGTTTAATCATCCCTAAATCATTGAATGTGTTGTTGATTTTGATGCTGCAAGATGATTTTTGTGGGTGAAATACGATTATAAAGGAGACCATTAGAGGCACATGTTAGGCGTTGTGAGAGTCTAATTACTAGGCATGTTAAACGAGGGAGGGGTAAGCCAATTAAAACTTGGAATGAAACTATAAGAAAAGACTGTTGGGGTTGTGGAACACTTCCGGTCCTCTTGTTTCTCACACCGGGTTAGCCCACGTGAGCTTAGAGAAATCGAAGTGTGATCCCCCTCCGACATATCTGGCGCCGACGACAGCGGGGGTCCGGGGGCAGCCGCCCCCGACCCAAAATTTTTGGGAGATGTTTTTCTCCAGTCGTCGAACTGGGTTCGACGTTCGTCGAACCCAGCTCGACGATCGTCGAACTAGGGTCGACGTCGATCGTCGAACTAGGTTCGACGTCGAACGTCGAACCTGTTAGGGATATGCCCCAGTAGCCAATCATATAATGATATGTTATTAGTTTATGTAATTGATGATTTTGATCATTTGTTCCTAGTTTTATTGTTGACATACCATTCGGGTTGATGACCTGAATAGTAGAGCTATGTGTCCCATTTGTGAAATGGCGACGATAAAACTAAAACAAGTTCATGGTCTTGAGGATCAACAAGGAGCATTGATTGTCGGATAAGACCAGTCTGCAAGTTAAATGATGATTAAGTTCTACTAATCATAGGTAAGGAGTTGCCGCCTTAATTGCAGATGTTTATGTTATTGGAACATAGTACAGAACATGACCGCGATGGAATAAATACATGTATTGTGTTATGTGTCACTATTTATTTCATTAGTTTGATTCTATGTTTGAGACGCCCGATTTCAACTCACAAGGATAGGTTCACTAAATTTCGTCCAACGTTGATTCCCGTCAAGGGCTGCCATACAGACGATATTTATGTTCTCTTGAGTTGTGTGGAGAAGATCGTTCGTCAAGAAAACCATGTCTCTCATTAGATCGTCTCGTGAGCGATGATATCTGTTGAGGCCTCCTTGATGGTGTTGGGTCGTTTGCTAGCAACTTTGTGCGACCAACACTATATCAAGAAATGTATGAACGGCAAGGGTGACACGCTTCAAGCTTGCGTTATACAAGGATATCATATGACATAAGAATCGAACGAGACACTCTATGTGTTCGTATGTAGGATTGATATGCTAAGGTAGCAATGTAGCATGATATTTATGTAAATCGAGGATCGTAACGCATTGCTATGGTGCCGCTTACGACCATTGGAAGTGAATAGAGATTCACGTTTCATGTTTGATATAACATGAATCCTCAAAGGGTCACACAAATAGGAATTAGGCCACAGTTAAACCAATCCAATTTTGATCATCAATATGATTGATGAACGCAATAATTGAACGAGGAAAAGGGATCTTGCGACGCTGAATTAATTCGTAATTGCGCAATGAGATTTGAAAGGCAAAGCAAGATGCGAATCGTGATTCCATTGAATAGGAGATTTGATGGAAGTTTCAAATACGAAACATTCGTCGTTTGAAATCCATAATTGCAACTCGCAGCTCATAGGGGCGTTTTTCATGATGCGATCATTTAAGCGATTCGATGAACAGTCAAAAGGTTTGATGATTTATCGATTGAGGTGATTTTGATAAGTGATCAAAATTAAGGGGATTTTGAGAGGGGTTATTGTTATACATATATATATATAAAATCAGATTTTATAATATATATAAACATATAATATATATATCCTAATAATTTTTTTTAGCACTCTCCCTCCCCCGGTTTAACACAAAAAAAAATCGCCCCCCCCCCCCCCCCGAGCGAACAAAAAGGCGAACGAGGTTTTCGGCAACCCTAGGGGTTCTCTCGCGAAATCCGATCGGCGCCCCTCTCTCTCTCCCTCGATCGACTTCGCCGGAGGCCTTTCCCCTTCCCTCTCCCTAGTGGGCTGTCGGCGACCGAGAGAAGGAGAAGACCTCGCTCCAGTCGGTCTTCTATCTTGCCGAGCCTAGGTCGGCCGCCCCCTCTTCCTCCTTTCGTGCGAAGTTTTTCTCCACCGGATTTGGTGAAACCCGCAGTGGATGTTGACGTGCTCGTCAAAGGCTTTTCGATTGGATTGGCTCCTCTTTTCCCCTTGCTAGCACAAGTGAAACAAGAGGTGGTTGAACTCCTTGGTGGACTCGAGGCTAAGTTTATCAGAAATCGCATTTCAAGGATTGCTCTACAACCGCAAGGATTAACTCTCCGCTTCACCTTCTAGGTTGACCTGGAAGAGGTACATTTCTCCCTTTCTTGTTTGTTGAAAAACCAAATGCCAAATCACTAGTTCCTAATTGTTTCTTAATGGATGTAATCATTAAACTGTTAATTATTCATTTTCGTGTGGTGATTTGCGAGAAATCACTCGCATTAAGAAAATACTAACAGAACCCAGCTCGACGTTCGACGCGTCAAACCCAGCTCGACGTTCGACGCGTCGAACCCAGCTCGACGTTCGGGCCGAGTTCGACGATCGTCGAACGCCGTTCGGCGTTCGACGATCCTGTCATGCTGAAGCCTATTTAAGGCGTATTCCGGTTGTTTTTAGGGATACGGTCGATACGGTTTTGACGACGGCTGACGGCTGGTTTTTCCTTTAGAGGCGCATACGAGGTATCTTCGTTGGAGGCAATCCAGAAGGGGTTCTTCATTTGTTTCTTGTCCAGAAGGGGGAGTTAAGGTAGGATCGGTTTAGATTCTTGTAACCTTTGTAATCTGTTATTTCTTTTGGTGATTACAAGAACTGAGAAGGGAAGGGGAGAGAGGACGTAGCCCTGTTTTTGGGTGAATCTCTGTATATCTGTGTGTTTGTGTGCTTGCTCTGTTTACATTTGTCTTGTACTTTTATTCGAATTTCTGCTTCTCGGCGCTCCGGTTTTCCTACATTTAGTATCAGAGCCAGGTTCTTGGATTCTTGGCTATGGGTTCAGGAGGAGTGCGGATCGAGATAGAGAAGTTTGATGGAAGTCGTTTTGATCTGTGGAAGATGAAGATGGAAGACCTACTGGTTGATCGTGACTTGTGGGGTGCAATAGTGGATACTCCTCCAACAGAGAAGTCTGATGAGGAGGCTGTTGCAGCCTGGACAAAAGCTGATCGGAAAGCAAAGGGTCTCATCAGGTTGTTTCTTGCAGACTCTATTTTGACAAATGTCATGGAGGAAACTTCCGGCCAAGGCCTATGACGGAAGTTAGAATCTCTCTACCAGAGCAAGTATCTGGTTAATAAATTGTTGCTGAGGAAGAAGTGGTACAATCTGAAGATGCAGGAGGGTGGTTCTTTCTTAGAACACATGTCAAGTTTCAACACTGTCGTGGGTCAGTTGATCTCAATTGGTGAGAAAATCTCGGATGAAGATAGAGCTATTACACTACTCTGCTCATTGCCGGACTCTTGGGACAATGTTATTGTTGTCATAGGGGGTAATGGAGATAAGGCTCTCTCCAGTGAGTCAGTATGTGCTACTCTATTATCTGAGGAGACCAGAAGAGGAAGTTCAGAGAAGACTAGCAAAGGTGCATTGAGTGTATCCAGATCTCGCCCTCAACGGAGGGACAACAAGCAAGGTGGTTAGGGGTGTGCATGAAAAACCGAAAACCGACAAAACCGTCCCGAACCGCCCAAACCGAATCGATTTTACACCGAACCAAATGACTCGGTTCGATTTTGGTTTTCCTCTCTGAAAAACCGAACCGCACCGACTAATAATACATGTAAAAATATTACCAATAATGATTTTTTAACTATTTTTATTAACTAAATAATGTACATAAATTATATCAACTTAATAATTTTTATATCATTTGAGCCAAAATAATTTTTTGTAATGCATATTTTATGCAACAAGAATAATTTGTTTAACAGATTTTATTTATATATTTTTATATTTATTACTCGATTTCGCAATAAAAATATTCAATCATAATTTTTTTATGTAATATGAGCTATTAGTTGTAATATATCATATGTAAATAAAGCTTGATGATATTTATTTTTAATTATCATATCTTTTTTAAAATTTGCTTGAGATATTTAAGTACACAATTATTTTAAATAGTATAACTGAAAAACCGAAAACCGAACCGAGTAAACCGACCAAAAAACCGAACCGAACCGATAAACGTCGGTTCGGTTTCGGTTTTGGTCCAAACCGACCCAAACCGAACCGCTTGCACCCCTAAAGGTGGTTCTCGAGATAAGTCTCGGGGTAGGTCCAAGTGCAGAGAAAAAGAAAAAGAAAGGAAGCCTATTCATTGCTGGAAGTGTAATGAGGTTTGACACGTGAAGTCTCAATGTCCAAACAAGGCCGTTCCGAAAAAGGAGGCAGGGTCAACTTCGGGTGCAAAGAAGGTGACCGACGGCGGTGACATGTACATCGCAGCTGCATGTGCTGCTCAGAGAGATGCTGATGTGTGGTATGTCGACACAGGAGCATCATATCACATGACCCCTCATAGAGACTGGTTCTGTGAGTATGAGAGGTTTGATGGTGGTTACGTCATGCTTGGCGATGATACTGCTGTGCAGATTGTTGGGCGTGGCAAGGTGATGCTGAAGATGGCCGACGGGACCATGAAGACCCTTCCTGGGGTGATGCACATTCCAGGGATGAGCAGGAATCTGATCTCGGTGGGATCTATGGCGGATGCGGGGGTGTCTTTCAGTTGTGACATGCACTCGTGCAGGATGACCCGAGGGGCGATGGTGATCACCAAAGGCGTGAGGCATGGGACACTGTACAAGTTACTTGCTGATACAGTGGTGCCTAGCGGGGCCTTCATCTCTGAAGGCCAAGAGGAGGACCAGGAGGAGCAGCCCAGGCTGTGGCACCAACGGCTTGGACACATCAGTGAGAAGGGGATGTCGGCTATGACATCTGGCCAGATGGTGGTGGGTGTGCCCGTGTGCACCTCGAGCTTTGGGTTCTGTGAGCATTGCCTACTTGGCAAGCAGAACCGGGTTAGTTTTCAGGGAGCAGGGAAGAGGGCCACCGGTTTACTGGACTTGATTCATAGCGATGTATTTGGGCCGACTCCAGTCCCATCCCTTAGTGGGGCTAGGTATTATGTATCTTTCATTGATGATTACTCTCGGTATTCTTGGCTTTATTTTCTCAAGTCCAAGACAGAGGTTCTCGATAGGTTCAAGGATTTTAAGAACCTGGTGGAGAACCAGTTGGAGAGGAAGGTGAAGGTTCTCCGTTCTGATAACGGAGGGGAGTATTAGTCGGAAGCCTTCGAGCGATACTGTACTGAGCAGGGGATTGCACGGCAGAAGACCGCGCCATATACTCCAGAGCAGAATGGAGTGTCGGAAAGGCTCAATCGGACATTGATGGAGAAAGCCAGGTGCATGCTCAGTTGGGCTGGTTTAGGGACGGAGTTCTGGGCTGAAGCGGCGGCTACAGCTAACCATTTGAAGAACAGGACCCCTACATCTGCAGTGAAGGGGTGTACCCCCTTTGAGGCCGTTTTCCAGGAGAAGCCAAATTTGGCTTATGCTCGTGTTTTTGGATGTGATGGATACGTTCACATTCCAAAGGAGAAGATGGGGAAGCTGGATATAAAGTCCGAGCGGTGCATCTTTGTGGGCTATAAAGATGGCATCAAAGGATATAAGCTTTGGAACCCGGTGACGAGGACGGTGACGCATAGCAAGGATGTGGTCTTTCATGAAGTCCGTCCTCAAATCACTACACAAGCGGAAGAAGGAAAAGCTGCAGAAAAGGTGGTAGTAGAAAGCAACATGGAGGAAGTTCCTCTGGAGGATGCTCAGATTACTACTGTGGCTGTTTCGGATTCGGATTCCGAATCTGATGGTTTGGAGGAGGTGAGCTTTGATGATGAATCAGAAGAGGAAGTTGCTGATGCTCCACTTCTGAGGCGCTCAACGAGGGAAAGGAGGGCACCAATCCGGTACTCCCTTGGTGCGGTTGGAGCACAATATTGCCTGAACATGCTTGGAGAAGATCTCATTTCAGTCAGAGATGCGAGGTCGAGGGCTGATGCGAATCAGTGGGAGCTTGCTATGGTTGATGAGATGGAATCTCTGCGGAAGAATCAGACTTGGAGTCTGTGCAAGCTTCCAAAAGGGAGGAAGGCCATTGGGAGTAAATGGGTCTTCAAGCAGAAGGTTAAGGCGGGTGGCACCGTGGAGAAGTACAAGGCAAGGTTGGTTGCCAAGGGCTTCTCACAGGTGGAAGGTGTGGACTACGACGAGATTTTCTCGCCGGTGGCCAAGCTCACTTCTATCAGGATGGTTCTCTCCATTGCGACTGTGCATGATCTCGAGATTGAACAAATGGACGTGAAGACGGCGTTTCTTCACGGGGATCTCGAGGAGGAGATTTATATGCGGCAACCTGAAGGATTCGAGGCCAAGGGCAAGGAGGATCTGGTGTGCAGGTTGAAGAAGTCCCTTTATGGACTTAAGCAATCTCCGAGGATGTGGTACCAGAAGTTCGACACCTACATGCTGGAGTTGGGTTTTGAAAGGTCGAATTCGGACCACTGTATCTACATCCAAAGGAAGGGAGAGCACTTCACTTTCTTGACACTCTACGTAGATGACATGTTGCTCGTAGGGAATAGTGTCAAAATGATCCAACAGGTGAAGAAGTTACTCTCGGTCAAGTTCGAAATGAAGGATTTGGGTCCGGCAAGTGTGATCTTGGGGATGCAGATTACCAGGGACCGGAGCAAGACGAAGCTTTGGCTGGGGCAGCAAAGGTACGTCGAAGAGGTGTTGAAGAAGTTCAACATGGCTGACTGCAAGCCTGTTGGTGCCCCTATGCCCGTGGGGAATAAGCTATCTGCGAAGATGTGTCCCAAGACACATGAGGAGATGAAGGACATGGTGAAGGTCCCATATGCAAGTGCAGTGTGGAGCCTCATGTACGCCATGGTTTGTACTCGCTCTGACATCGCACAAGCAGTGGGAGTACTGAGCCGTTATATGGCCAAACCGGGGATGGAGCATTGGAATGCTGTGAAGCGTGTGTTCAGGTATCTTCGGGGCACTTCAGATTATTCTATCTGTTTTGAAGGTGCTGTAAATGGAAAAGTCCTGGACGTGGTCGGACACGTGGACTCTGACTGGGGAGGTGATCTGGATAGCAGGAGGTCCACCAGTGGTTATGTGTTTACATTGTTTGGTGGCGCTATCAGTTGGATGAGTCGGCGGCAAGGAGTGGTGGCACTCTCGTCGACGGAAGCGGAGTATATGGCTCTTACTCATGCCGGTAAGGAGGCCATATGGCTGAGGAGGTTGTGCGGGGAGCTCGGTTTTGAGCGAGGTCCTGTGAAGTTGTGGTGTGACAGCCAAGGGGCTATTCAGTTAGCCAAGAACCCGGCTTTCCATGCTAGGACCAAACACATTGATATCCAATTTCACTTCATCAGGGAAAAGGTAGAGAAGCAGGTTGTTCAACTGGAGAAGGTACCAAGGAGAACTGCTCTGATTTCCTGACCAAGGCTGTGCCTGTTGCTAAGTTTGATTGGTGTGCAACAGCAGTGGGGTTGAAGAGGAAGATTGCAGGAGTTGCTCTCATCTGCGGAAGCTGTCCAACAAGTGGGAGAATGTTGGGGTTGTGGAACACTTCCGGTCCTCTTGTTTCTCACACCGGGTTAGCCCACGTGAGCTTAGAGGAATCGAAGTGTGATCCCCCTCCGACATATCTGGCGCCGACGACAACGGGGGTCCGGGGGCAGCCAGCCCCGGCCCAAAATTTTTGGGAGATGTTTTTCTCCAGTCGTCGAACTGGGTTCGACGTTCGTCGAACCCAGCTCGACGTTCGACGCGTCGAACCCAGCTCGACGTTCGACGTTCGGGCCGAGTTCGACGATCGTTCGGCGTTCGACGATCCTGTCATGCTGAAGCCTATTTAAGGCGTATTCCGGTTGTTTTTAGGGATACGGTCGATACGGTTTTGACGACGGCTGACGGCTGGTTTTCCCTTTAGAGGCGCATACGAGGTATCTTCGTTGGAGGCGATGCAGAAGGGGTTCTTCATTTGTTTCTTGTCCAGAAGGAGGAGTTAAGGTAGGATCGGTTTAGATCCTTGTAACCTTTGTAATCTGTTATTTCTTTTGGTGATTACAAGAACTGAGAAGGGAAGGAGAGAGAGGACGTAGCCCTGTTTTTGGGTGAATCTATGTATATCTGTGTGTTTGTGTGCTTGCTCTGTTTACATTTGTCTTGTACTTTTATTCGAATTTCTGCTTCTCGGCGCTCCGATTTTCCTACAAAGACATGTACTTAAGCATTAATGAGATTATGACAAAAGATAGGGAACAATGGGGACAAAAGATCCATATAGCCGACCCCATTATAGTGGAATAAAGGCTTGAGTGTTGTTGTTGGTGCTGGTAAAATACGGTCTATTCTTTTCATTTTTTCAAGTTCTGTTTACACTTTTTAGAAAGTCTTAAATAAATGTATTTAATCAAGAGGAAATGTTTTCATGCATTGTTGCTTAATCATCCTTGAATCATTGAATGTGTTATTGATTTTGACATGAGATTTTTCTATATTGCTTGACATTTTAATGATGGTCACTGTAAAATCTGTGATTCAGTGCGGCCTTTTAAGAGGAAGGAATTAGGTTTGGGTGTCCAATCCCAATATTTGTGTTAGTTTGATATTTTTGAAGGATGGAATTGGATCAATTAACTTTGAGAGGAAGGAATAGGGTCAATTCCAATTTTTTGTGTTTGTTTGGTACTTTTTTTTTTGGACTTAGGCTTCGTTTGGGGGGACTTATTTTCACCGGTCAAGCGGTTACGACCGCTTGAATCGGACCATAATTAAGGTCCGATTCATGCGGTCGTAACCGCTTGACTGGAGAAAATAAGTCCTCCCAAACGGAGCCTTAATTGGCTTTCACCCCAAATCCATAGGTTTTGGCCCTTTATAATTTACGCTATCCTCAAAACCGATGTAATTTGGTCGGTTTTGCAACCGTAGCTAAGGGAAAAAAACGAGGAGCTCCGTTGTAGCAAACGGAAAAGACGAGCTGCGGCTTTTGCGATCCCGAGCGACGGAGTATTCCGTCAAATAAAGGGGATGGATCTCCGCTCCAGCTCCGTTGAAGTTCCAAACGTCTCTTCTACTCCAGCGATTCTGCGCGACAAAGCGTTTCTTCTACTCCAACATTGAGGTTCCAAACGATCCCATGCGACGGAGCTCCGCTAAACCTTCCTCCAAACGAAGGGGATGGATCTTTGCAAGATGGAGCTCGGACAGGAGCTCTGCAGCAAAAACAACGAAGAAGACGGACATCAGCAAAAACAAAAACAAGAATTTTCATCACCCATTTTTACAGCCCACAAATTTTTTGTTTGCCGACAAAATCAATTCCTTCCATCTAAAATCCTTCAAACTTAAGGCATTGATTTTGATATAGATTTCTCTAGGATTTGAGATTGTCAAGAGAAAAGCTTGACTTTAATGACATGTTTAATTCCTTAATATTTTGTTCCCTATATTCATTTACTTTTTAATGTGGTCACTGTAAAATCTGTGATTCTGTGCACTCTAAAGGATAGGGTTCCATACACTCTCAAAAATTGAGAGAGAGAAAAAGTAGAGCAAGAGGAGGACTCTATATATGGCCTAACCTAGATCATAAAAATAAGCAAAGAAAGCCAGACCGGCATGTATCTGTCCCGGTAGAAGTGTCGGAGACCTGACAGAGATATTATCCCAAAACAATTCTGTGTTTTCATCGGGATCGGGATCATGATTCCCAAGGCAACAGTCTCTATTTGTCTCGGGACTCTTATCGGGGACTCGATAGCACCTGAACATGCATTTCTTCACGCCACATCACATTCTTTGTCGATCATGTATCATTTGGCAGATGCTCTACACATCGATGAAATAAATATCATATCAAAATTGGAGAAAAAATTGTTGGGCTGAAAATAAAATTCAGAGCCATAAATATCATATCAAAATTGAAGAAAAAAATTGTTGGGCTGAAAATAAAATTCAGAGCCATAAATATCATTCGCATGTTTTTAGAGCAAATGGAGTTGTAGTAAAAACTACATAATTAAGGCTCTATTTGTTTGGGCGTTTTGATACTCCGTTTTGGGCAAACGCCGCTGGAAGGAGGGTAAACAAATGAACTTCCGACGGCGTTTGCTCCGTTTTCACCCGCCCGCCTTAAGAAACGCCCCAAAAAGCTCCGTTTGGAGCAGCCACCTCCCCCCTCCGATTCGAACACTCCGTTTCCACCCGCCGGATCGATCCGCCACCGCCAAACCAAATGAAGCCTAAGTTATTCTCATGAGAATAATTTTGAAAATAAATTATAAAAATAATAGGTGAATATTGGACAACATATTATTTAATAAAAATGTGATGAAAAAATATGACAATATTAATTTGTAATGCAACAAAATATTTTCTTATATTGTTTTACCGGCCATGTGTAAAATATTTTTTGTTTGAAAAAACATGGACTCCATTTGGCACAGTGATGGCAAACACAGGGTTTAAATTGTAATTTGTTAGCTTCCATCTAAGGAAGTTCATACATTTTTATGTTCACAGATGATGTTTGTTAAGTGATCCTACAACCGCCACCACCGTGCCAAACGAGGCCTTAGGTTTTATTTGGGGGAACTTATTTTCACCGGTCGAGCTGGTACGACCGCATGAACCGGACCTTTTTCGCGCATTTCAGTGGCCTCAATTTCCCATTATAACCCAACCCAAATATTACTCGTATTTTTGACGGTCTTTACTAGCACTGCACATCAGAATGACCTCAGGTAACCTGAAATATAAATAGTCAATGAATCAAACTATCACCAGTTTTAGCGCAATTATCTCTGGTTAAATTTTTTTTGATGATAATCATGTTTCTTAAATAAAACTATTAAATAAATCTAAGCCGTTCAATTTTAATCGCAATGATCTAATGCAAAACATGATTTTTTTTACGCAAGTTAATATATACTAGTGATCGAGCACATCATTTCTCATGCGGAGTGTGCGACGGGAATAATACTTGATTGTCGCTCGGGCAGCCAAATACCGTCGCAACATAATCTTTTTTTTGTGCGCATCATTTCTCATGCAGAATGTCCGGGATCTAACGGTCAGAATACTTTTAGCTAATGCATACAATCCATTTCAAGAATAGAAAAAAATAACTTTTATGTGTCAAGTCTTCTATTTTTTTTACCTATTACATGTTTATTTTAATTAAATATATACTTACTTTTTTTATATCATATTATATATGTGAATATATGATGCTATTTATTTCAATATCATTTATTTTATTATAATTTGTTTTATGTCATATGACAATCCATAATTCCATATTAGTTTTATTGTGTAATGCTAGGCTTCCTTAAAAACTATAATCTATTTATTTTATATTAGTCTTTTTTGTATTATTTTAATCGCAACCCCCTCTCATAAAGTAAATAAATACACCATGCACGACCCTTGCACAAGAGAACAGGGCTCCGCCCCTACGACCAATCGTTGCATAAAAGTGGATGCATGTCCTTTGGTGTCGGAGGGCGTACACGCACGATGATTATAGTTAGAACCCTACGTGTAAATGATGTCCCGCAAAAAAAACTTCATTTTGAGCTTCATTTTTCAGCAAAGTCATCATCATCAAAGAAATTGAGCTTCTTTGCAAGTGATGTTCCTACATGGTGTATGTTATAGGTCTAGCCTGTAATGTTCTCAGAGGTGACGATAAAAGCAGTGATTCAGGGGGAGCAGAACTCAACCCACGAAGAATGAGTGAAGGATGAAGAAAGAAAGTATTGCTCAAACCTAACCCTAGAAATGAGAGAAGAAAATAATTAAAGAGAGGACCGGAACATTCATAATTTCATTTCAGTATTTCCTACATGACCCAAGAGGCCTATTTATAAACTTAGAAAGACATGCACGCTAAATCATTACATAAAAGATAACACTAACATATTAAGACTCAAAAAACTAGACTGGGCTCATACACCTCGAAACAGCGTACATAAAGACTCGTAATGAAGTATGCAAAGCATAACTGGCGACCAGTAGATGAGACTCAGAATAGTGTAATAAAGATATTTTTATTTTATTTCATTTTATTGTTATTGCTGTGGGGCCCACAAATGCAACAATGATATTGGTACAAAGTTACTAACTATGACAAATTACTAACTAATAAAATTTTGTTTGGTGCCCCATATTTGTTTAGGCAGCAATTCTGATTCATCTCATCCTAAAGCGAAAATGTTTGAATTACCTCTGTTTCTGAGCTCCGGCATGGACGAAAAGACCAAAAACTCCATTTTGAACTTCATTTCTCAGCAGAGGCCCGCACGCGAATGAGTTGAATAACGGATCCTCGGCCCATCTGAGAACATCTCTCCAGAGATTGAGAAAGACACGACGAAATCCAGGTCAAGAATCAAATACTCGCACACATACTTAAAAAGCAGACTCGAGTTCATGCCCCATGCCAGCTCCAAATTTTCACAAATAAAAAAAGAGAGCAGAAAATAATCTAAAATTAAAAGAAAACTGGGATTTCAAACTAGTCCTCCGATAATTAGTTAATTACATAACAGGTGCAAGAATCATAGCATACACCAAAAATTCAAGAGTTAAAAGCATAAATTAATTCAAAGACAAAAAAAATACTAATAAGAGAGAGGCCTACCCTGAGCCAGCAGCTATACAAAAGGCATGAAACCCTTCTCCCCGTAACCAGTCTAAAACTAAAACTGCGCCAAACCTGCAATGAAATTATTCACATTGTTATTCCACAGTTTACAGTCATTTCTGTACTAGTTTTATTTCATGGTTCAGATAAACAAAAAATGATAAAAAGAAATATCAGTCTGAAGAATATTATAGATTGTATTAAAATTTCTGAAATTTTCATAGATTGTGTGGAGATATGTTATTAATTTTTATACACTTTAGAAATCATCATTGTTGATGCGCGAAATGCGGTTCCAACCAGTTAACGGGTGTTCGATCTCACAGGCTAAGGATGAAGGAAGAAGGGTTGCGGGGATAGAGAGGAAGCTTGCTTGAGCGGAGGAGAAGCTTGCTCAGGTACTGTCGAGCAGACAGCTACTTGAGTGGTTAGCTTTGCAGGTTGATGCCGAGGGAGGAGAGAAGAAGAGAGGAGGCCGCTAGCAGCGGCAACAGCAGACTTCGCCCGCCGCGGCTTGAATGCCACTCTTGCGACGGGCTTTCCCTTTTATTCAAGAAGAGTTACAATTTGCTATTGCACCATTACACATAAGAGCAGTAGAGGGTACAATGGGGGAAGCTGGCGGCTGAGGAAGGAGATGCCAGAAACTTAGCAAAAGGAGCTGCAGAGGACTGGAGAACTGAGGCTGAAGATGCTGCTGAAGCTGCCTGCCGATGGCAGAAAAAACTAAGTCCCCAGCCCCTGACGACCTGGGAGACCTGGAAATCGGAGGCTGCGGAGGCTGCGCAAGCTGCTGAGAGTAGAAAAAGCCAAGTCCACAGCCCTTGACGACCTGGGCGGACTGGAGACTTGGAGGCCGCAGACCTTGCCTGATCAACCTTGACGGACTGAGAAAACCGAGTCCGCAGCCTTTGATCAAGGTGGCAGTTCTCCTCTTGCGCCCCCTGAATGAGAGGTCTTGGGGGGTATTTATAGGCCCGGGGAGAATCTTTGAAGCGGGGCCCCGTGACGTCATCTTTGACGACCTCGGCGACCTGAGCAAGCTGAGGAACAGGCAGACGGACCCTGAGCAGGCAACTCTGGGCTGACTGGGGGGACTCCAGGAGGAGTCCTCCCTTGCCGGAGCGGAGGCCGCCCCCTAGCGGGCGGCCTGGGCGGACTCATGGGGGAGTCCGCCCGGCAGGCGAGGCCGCCCCCTAGCGGGCAGCCTGGGCGGACTCTGGGGAGTCCGCTCGGCCCGGGGAGGCCTCCCCCTAGCGGGCGGCCTGGGCGGACTCGGGGGAGTCCGCCCCCTAGCGGGCGGCCTGGGCGGATTCCAGGGGGAATCCGCCCGGCCCGGGGAGGCCGCCCCCCTAGCGGGCGGCCTGGGCGGACTCGGGGGAGTCCGCCCGGCCCGGCGAGGCCGCCCCCTAGCGGGCGGCCTGGGCGGATTCCAGGGGGAATCCGCCCGGCCCGGGGAGGCCGCCCCTAGCGGGCGGCCTGGGCGGACTCGGGGGAGTCCGCCCGGCCCGGCGAGGCCGCCCCCTAGCGGGCGGCCTGGGCAGATTCCAGGGGGAATCCGCCCGGCCCGGGGAGGCCGCCCCCTAGCGGGCGGCCTGGGCGGACTCGGGGGAGTCCGCCCGGCCCGGCGAGGCCGCCCCCTAGCGGGCGGCCTGGGCGGATTCCAGGGGGAATCCGCCCGGCCCGGGGAGGCCGCCCCCTAGCGGGCGGCCTGGGCGGACTCGGGGGAGTCCGCCCGGCCCGGCGAGGCCGCCCCCTAGCGGGCGGCCTGGGCGGATTCCAGGGGGAATCCGCCCGGCCCGGGGAGGCCGCCCCCTAGCGGGCGGCCTGGGCGGCCTGGGCAGACTCGGGGGAGTCCGCCCGGCCCGGCGAGGCCGCCCCCTAGCGGGCGGCCTGGGCGGATTCCAGGGGGAATCCGCCCGGGCATCGGAGGCCGCCCCTGGCGGGCGGCCCACGGAGGCCAGCGGAGGCCGCCCCTGGCGGGCGGCTGGCGGAGCATCCAACCTTGGGCGATTTTGGACCCGGCAGTCCGCCTTGCGCGGACTTGGTGGACCTCAGGGATAGCCTGCTCCTTGCGGAAAGGAACCTGTAAGAGAGAAAACCAGAAACAATAGGCACGTTGGAGAGGATTGCCGATTTTGGGGTTAACAATCATCAGTTAATAGGCATCCAAATGGGGGCACAAACAGTTAGACAGCAGGTTCAGGGAGTAGAACAACTGGCTACAGCCTAGTGATATTGGGGGAGAAACCGGTCTCCGGAAAGATCGAGAGAATTGCTGAGGATGACAATAAATTGCAGTGAGTGTCAAAAAAATGTTAAGAGTCGAGAAAGATCCTAGATGGGAATAGTCTACAACCTTCTAACATATAGAGGGAAAATATTTTGAGGCCTATAAGAGAACAGCTCTCCCTCATTTGCAATCAATGGCTCAAGTTGTAACTTGTTGAATCAACAAAATTCCTAACTCCAAATGTTCGGACCTAGGTGTAGCCTAATGTTACCGATCCTGTGATCGAACGTCACAATTCGGATGGCTAGAGCTAGAGAGAGATGTCTACAAGTGCACCCCAGGTGCTCCAGCATGGAGGTCCAACCACGTATCCAAAAGTTATGGAAAACTTCCCCTCCACAACCAAAAGTCTGAGCGGGGTACGAGGTAGGCACAACCTTGGCGAGCATAGGGTGGGGAGGGTCAACTCCTTCCAAAGTGTCATTCCTGATACCCTTGATGTCGAGTACTCTTCTGGTGACGTCTTCGAATAGCCACAAGGCTACAGAGATGAATGGTCTGCGAATAGGCATCTTCTCACACATTTCTGATCTTTACGAATTGCGGGTTAAACATAACTGATCCTGAAATACTAGTGTGGAGTTCAAAAGAGTTCTTTAGTGCCCCCTCCCATTCTCTGTATTCCGCTGATGATTTATGGGCAAGAATCATAGAGCTGAACGGGTATGAAGCGCGCGAGTTTTTTTTTTGTTAAGTGGTATTAGGCCAATTGTTAAATGGGGGGGGGGGGGGGGGGGGGGGTTGACCAATAAAGACTTGGAATGAAACTATAAGGAAAGACATGATGTACTTAGGCATTAGTGAGATTATGACTAAAGATAGAGTACAATGGAGACAAAGGATCCATATAGCCGACCCCACTACAGTGGGATAAAGGCTTTTAGGCCAATTAATGAGCAGAGTAAAGCAGAAATGATAATGTTTCAAAATGGCCATCTGCTATGCTAGCAACAGCAAAGTTTATTAAAGATGATATTTTTGACAATAAATCAAAACAGAAACAGTAAGCAAATAGCAGCAGAAAGCAGAATAAAAATCTGAGGGTTTTTTGACAGTAAGAAAATGGCCGAAATATATTCATGGTCATATTGTATGGTAAATAAACATTAAGGGTCTATTAAGTTGGATGAAATTGGGGCCTCGGAATAAAAAATAGTACCTCAATTAAAATTCCAAGGATTCAATTCCATCCAAATGAACAGGCCCTTAATCTTTGTAGCCTATTCAAAAGATCAAAAACAGAGGCGTAGGAGCCAATAGCAATATTATTAAAAAAATCATCTCAAGGACTGAAAAAATATAAGTAAATATTGGAGGGAATCCCTTCCCGGTTGATGCAACCTATGTCGTATCATTATTGGAGAATTTTATTTACTCGCGCACAATTAATTCCACTTCTTTTTGCATTTGGATGTACTTGTGCTGGTTGATTAGTTTGATCAACCCATAAGACTAAATAAATATGAAGTCATCCCCTGCTTGCACCTATTTCACATCGTTCCGTGATGATTAAAAGTCCTTATGCTTAAAATTTGCCCTAATGCCTAAACTGTTTAACATTCACCGTCTATTGTCATGAGCATAATTTGTCGAAAAGCCGGGTTTTGAAATCCGAATTGTCTTATTAAGCATGTTAAAGAATTGTTTTTGTATTTTTCATATTTGTGTCATAGCCTGTTTCTCTTGTCGAGTATGGTTGCCTTGTTTAATTCAAAATTGCTATCAAGTAACCTAAAAAGGAGTTCTAGACACTGGATAAAATCACAAAGTGAACCGATTCATTAAGCTGGGTCAATCCGAGGAGTTTGGGCTTGGAGAGCTCAAGCAACTATCAAGGTTGGTCAACTCATTCAGTTTGTGATCTCATTGTTGGATGATACTTATGTTATGGACTTCCCTCATTGATCTAGTGACTACCGGAGGAGTAATGGCGGCGAGGCGGAACCGCTACGATCGGAGAGGCGGAGTCGGGTTGCGGCTAGGGCACACACAGGTTTCTTCCCGTGGGTTTAGAGAGAGGAATAGAAGACAGAAAATAAGAGAGAGAGAGAGAGATTTCTTGGTTCTAATGCATACCCACCAAGACCAACCGGCTCACTATTTAAGTTCACAACACGCCCCCGCATTTGGGCTTACGACAATGGGCACAATATTTTAAAAATAACACAACAAAATAACATAACATAATTATGAAAATACGAAGACAACTGGAGTCGTCACGCCACATAACATCGCCACCCCCGTCCGAAGACAGCTTATCCTCAAACTGGATTGAAGGGTATTATCGTGTCTTCTACACTTGCCACGTCATCATTGGGAGGATCATCTATTTCGAGCCAAAATAAGTGTTTGCATCGATGTCTTGGCGTGAGATGTGCATCACAATTGTAGCACAAGCCTTTCTCGTGACGCTAAGTCATCTCGGGGCGGGTCAAACGGCGGCGGACCGTAGGCCACGGTGGATCCTCCCGGATTGGAGCCTTGCCCGTCACGCTGGTTAGAGAATAAGCTATTGGATAGTCCCGACGTCCCAAGGGCGGACGATCTAATAACAGCCGTCGTTCGCAAGCCCTGGCAAGACTCATAGCTTTGTTAAGATCACGCAACGGTAGAAATTCGACGTCCCAACGTAAGTGCTCATAAAGACCGGCGGTGAAGAGTGGGACTTGCTGCTCCGATAAGACCGTTGCCCGAAAGAATCTGGAATTGTCTAAGTAGGTGTCAATTGGGCCGACCTGTTTGAGATTCACCAAATCGCCGAGTGGGTTTCACTATAGAGCGGAACCAAACCTTAGGGTGCAGGTCGCACTGAATTTCGCGCACGAAGGATTGGGGTGTTCGCGCAGAAGTTGAGTGAACCACAATTGTGATGGGCAAAGTAAGTGGAAGGAGGCAATGCTGACGCGTTCATCTGGCGTGCGCTGGTCGGCGAAAAAAATATCACAATGAGTAAGCCAAGGAAGAGGATCTTTGCGGTCCTCGTAGATGGGACAATCTATCCGGATAGTTCATGTGTAGGCGAGGTAGTCCGCGCTTGTGGGTGTGGCAGAGTCCACGCGACTTGTCGAAGGGTGATATGTCGTGTGCAAGGGCGGAGGAGAAGGCACCTATTGTAAGGT
Source organism: Platanthera zijinensis (assembly GCA_039513925.1). Classification (NCBI taxonomy): domain Eukaryota; kingdom Viridiplantae; phylum Streptophyta; class Magnoliopsida; order Asparagales; family Orchidaceae; genus Platanthera; species Platanthera zijinensis. The sequence goes on from CM077090.1 coordinate 14,664,346, forward strand.
ATCCAACTGTGCGTTGAGGGCGTCCATTTTTGCATTCTGAGTCGCGAACATGGTTTGGAAGTGTCATGATCTCAGCGAGAGGAGCATCCGCCATCTGGGTTAGGGTTGGACAGAAGGCCGGCGGAAGAGAGGAGGCGCGGGACTGTGGCTGTGGGGCTGAGAAACTGGGCGGCAGCCGCCAAATTGTCCGGAGAGAGGTCCGTGGGGCGGTGGGAGTTTTGTCGCGAGGCTGGGGGCACGTTTTGGTGCGCCCGAACTGCTCGAAGCGAGCACGGCGGTTGTGCGAAGCCGACTGGAAGCGTTCGAGAGGTTAGCGTTGGGGTCGACTGGAAGCGTCGAAAAGTTGCGCAAAGCCCACTGGAAGCATCGAAGAGGTTGTGCGGGGCCGATTGGACTGGAGGCATCGGCGGTTGTCAGAGAGGTTAGCGTCGGCGGTTGTCAGAGAGGTTTGCGTCGGCGGTTTTGCGGAGCTGATTGCACAGGGTTGGGCGAGCGGAGGAAGCGTCGGAGAGGTCGACGTTGGGCTCTAATTCCAGACTGTTATGGACCTCCCTCCTTGATCTCGTGATCGGCGGAGGAGCAATGGCGGCGAGGCAAAACCGCTATGATCGGAGAGGCGGAGTCGGATTGCGGCTAGGGCACACACAGGTTTCTTCCCGTGGGTTTAGAGAGAGAGGAATAGAAGACAGAAAATAAGAGAGAAAGATTTCTTGGTTCTAATTTCTGCATATCCACCAAGCCCAACCGGCTCACTATTTAAGTTCACAACACGCACCCCCCCCCCCATTTGGGCTTACAAAAACGGGCAGAATATTTTAAAAATAACACAACAAAATAACATAACGTAATTATGAAAATATGAAGATAACTGACATCGTCACGCCACATAACAGCTTACCATTACTCTTTTGCGGCAGTAAGCTTTCTATCCCACAAGTGTTGTTAGCAGAATGTGTAATCTTTTACTTACATAACAGAGCTTTCTTGGTTTCAGACCAATAATCCAAGAGTTTTTCTTGGGAAGATTTTTCACATAAAAAATTATATGCCCGTGCTTGAGATTTATATCTATAATTGTGTTTGTTTGGGCTGGATATTACAGTCCTCATAATTTCTCATCTGCCGAAGGATCAAAAATTTAATAAATTTCTATGGCTGCTTGTCATGATCCAAAGGTTGTTATGTTCTCGTGACAAGACGCTTAATGTTCGAGAAAAACACTAGTTCTGTCGCTGACATGTATGACCATTTCAAATAGCAAAAATAAACAAACATCCAAAAGCGTGTTATATGTGACCCCTAGGCAAAATGGAAGGTTAGAAAATGGTCATGAAATTGAGATGGGATCCATTGTGGCATATATAGAGTACTCTTGATGCTCTGCATTTGCATCTATCCAATAAGGGAAGCCTCTTATATATGATTTCAGCCAGTTCTTCAAGTCGAGGACTTGAGCGATCAAAGAAAAGTTCTGAAAGAAATCTACACTGCAACTAAGACATCAATTCAATACACACAGCATATTAAGAGTTGGTCGGTTGTTCTTTCCGTTGTTATTAAAAGGTGCAAGAAATGCAGTCGATCAGGTGAGGTCGAGAGGTAGGAAACTCGTCTTAGGTGAGAAGCGATGTAGCTCTACACAACATGTAAATTGTTTTTTAACACACTGATGTTTGTCAGTTGTCACGACAGAATTTGCAAGAGTTAGAAGCAACATTGAAAACGATTTGAGGTGCCAAAGATGAAAGGGAATAGCTGAGAGGGAAACAGAACATATAATATTAGTAAAATTGGATTAGAAAAGCAAAGCCAAACATATGAAATTTGAAGCCGTATTGAACCAGAAATAGGAAAAAAGTCATTGAGTCTTCTGAGAGAAAATTTGGTCAAAAGTTTAAGGGGTTATAAATTGAATGTTAGCTGCATATGTATTGAATTAATATATTCCAACTCATAGAATATCAAATATTACTCTCATCACACAGATTTAAGAAGATGGAATCATCCAATTATCCAAATACATCGAACAGGCGCCATTTTTTGTGGTTTCTGCATCATATGTTCAGCAGCTCGTTAGTTTCGCAGTTTGAAATTTATAATAGAAACTTGATTGTCATTTTACATCTGAGGAAGAAGTAAACTTCATTGAGCTTAATTTGTTTCGTTTAACCAGGCCCAACAAGACTCATGATGGTTAGTGGTCAAACGCTTTGCTCTGTGTATGCCGGTTTTGCTATTACTATTACTATAATTACTATGATGATACTACATAAAAGGAAGCCCTCTATTTACCATAACATTTGGGCTTCCCATTTTAACGTTATTTATAACCACTTTTTACCCCCACATCAAAGAGATTTTTGGGTTAAGGTGGTGGGGGTGGGGGTGGGGGTGGTGGGGGTAGAGATGGCATACATAAATGTGCAAATTTTTTTAGTAATGATTTAGAACATCATTCATCTAACCCCCAAGTTTGGCATATGATTTACAACATTGGGATCATAAATTAATTTTGTTTCTCCGAGTTATTAGTAGGCCACATGATTATTAGTGATCAAGCAGAAAAATAGTATGTCCATGATCTTGATTATACAGTCATTTATAGAATAATCATAAATAAAAGTGCGTGAACTGTAAAAAAGGGGGCACCAAAATAACATAGACATAAATTTTGTCAAAATATTTGTGCATAATAAGTTGAAAGTGATAATCACATAATAATGAAAGAGGCCCTTTACACATACATATATTTAAGGGGAGCCTAAAAGATGCTAATAACCTGATTGGGTACCACAGGATAAAAAATGACTTGAAAGTATTAATCTATATTAATTACAACTCTCCCCCTCAAGTCAGACAGAAGAAATAAGTCATCCCGAGTTTAAGGATGTCATCAGTAAACATATCACATCTCAAGCTTTTGACCTCAACATGCTTAGTCCTGTGATATTGAACTGAGTTTTGAGCTTTACTAATAGTTGTCTTGTTGTCACAATATAAAGAGGGGGGAATTCTCTTGAAGTCCCAGAGCTTGAACATAGTAAGCAGTCATAGACCTTTACAGAGACATTGAGACATTGACCGATACTCAGCTTCAACACTAGATCTGGCCACCACATTCTGCTTCTTGCAACGCCATATCACCAAATTTTCACCAACAAAAGTGCAGTACCCCGTTGTGGATTTCCTGTCGTCACAGCTTCCAGCCCAATCAGCATTAGTGAAAACTTCGATCTTTAAGTGGTTGTTCTTGGAGAATATGAGGTAATAGCTAAGGGTCTTCTTTAAGTACCATAGTACACGATATGCGGCTCCTAATGTCTGATCATGGGAGCATGCATATATCTACCCAAGATACATACATCATATGTAATTTCTGGACGTGTGTGAGATAGGTGTAAGAGTCTCCCAACCAATCTCTGATAGCTCGAGGCATCTGTTCGGTCATCAACACTGTCTTCATCAATCCTATAATTCTCCTCCATAGGAGTTAGAGCCGTCACATAAAACGGAAAACTGTAAACTGAACAGGAATCAAACCGGAACCTCAAAAAACTGGACTAAACTGTTTGCAAATTATTCAGGTTCCGGTTTGAATATTGGAACCGTAAACAATAATGGTCCAGGTGCGGTTCTTTCATTTTATTATCCGGACTAAAACCGGAACCAGAATCGTAACATATATGTCTCAAGCGGTTTCAGAAATTTTTATACCTGATCTGGATCGGACCGAAGTAGAACCGAAACACAGTCTGCTTATTATTATTATTTATAATATAATATTTATTAATAATATTATTATTATCTATCATATTAATAAAATATATTTATTATCTATATGACTATACCTATATCTGTCGTTTGATTGTAGCGTCGTCCAATTGTAGCTATACTCAGTGATGGACCATGACAGCATAAAAAATGGTATTTGATAATTGTTATTTAATTTTGTTGATAATTATATTATCTACTTTATGCATGTTTATGTTTGATATTCCTCAACTATTTAGGTAAAGTGACTGTTTTTGTTGAGGATTGAGTATTATAATGTTACTTGTTGTCCATCATTAAAATGATCATGTTATGTTAATTATATTTTTGGATCAGGTTTATTGTAATCATACAATGTTACACATTCATTTTTTACTCAGTGCACCAAATCAGATACTACTGCTCAACCATTTTAATTTCAATCTCTCTTTCAAATATACATTTTTAAAGTGATAAAAGTCATTGTAAACGTATCTAATAACTAAAATTATAACTCAAATTATAGAGTTATAAAATGATTAAAACTATAAAACATAGAACTGATTGGAACCAGACCTAACCACATGAAATCGAACTGAACCGTTCGTGAACAGTTTGGTTTTGTTCGAACCGAAACCCTTGAGACAACGGTTTTAAAAATTATGCTGGAACCGTAACAAGAACCGGAACTGATCAAATCAAATAAGGTTTACAATCTAATTTGAAAAACCGTGATCTTAGCGGTTCGATTCAAGGTCTTGGTAGAAACGAAACCGAACTGGAACCGTGACAGCTCTAATAGGAGTGTTACCTGGAACACAACTGAGTATCTCAGTCTCTTTTAATAAATCCAAAACATATTTACGTTGAGAGATGAATATACCTTGATTTGATCTGGTCATTTAAATTTCCAGAAAATATCGTAATCTCCCTAAGTGCTTTACTTTGAACACAACGAACAAGAGAGCCTTAAGATTTGCAATTTTCTTTATAGTGTCGTCGGTGATCACAATGTCATCCACATAAACAATAAGTACCACAATGTTTTGCTCACATCTTCAGATAAACATGGTGTGATCATACTGTCCCTGTTTGTATCCAAACTTGAGTATGACCTTAAGAAACATGCAAAACCAAGCCCTGCGAGACTGTTTTAGGTCGTACAACGATTTTCCTAAGTGACAAACAACCTTTCTTGTCCCTTTTTCACAAATCTAGTAAGGAATGTCATGTACACTTCTTCATCAAGTTCACCGTAAAAGAAGACATTTTTTACATTCAGTTGGTGAAGATCCCAGCCTAAGCAAGCAGCACAAAACAGAAGAACACGAACAGAGCCCATCTTTGCTACCAAAGCAAAGGTCTCCTTGTAATCCACTCAATGAGTTTGTGTCCTCGAGCCACTAGGCGAGCCTTGTAATGCTTAACCTTACCATCCTGATTTTCCTTAACAAAGAAAACGCACCTTGAACCAATGGCCTTCAGAAGGGTAGAGACATCTCATGTGTGATTCTTGTCCAAGGCAGACATTTCCTGCTTCATCGCCCGTATTCATATAGGAATATTCAAAACTTCCTGCAACGTCTTTCGAATAGTAATCAAGGACAATGAATAGATAAAGCCCTGATAAGCATGGGTAAGGTCATGATAAGCATGGGTAAGGTCATGATAAGCAACATGGTTGGAGATAGGGTGTTGTGTACATATAGATATATCTTTCAACAACACTAGGGGAATATGTAGATCACTAGAATCTGAGTCCAAAGTAAGCACGGGTGGTGGTGGAACGACGACAACCTGTTTAACTATTTAACGATGATGGTATACAAGAGGAAGAGGAGAAATTAGAGACAGACGAAGAGGAAATTGAGAAGACGTAGGAAACATAGGAGGCATAGGAGCAAATAAAGGCACAACGGTAAGCCTGAGTGTTGAAGTCGAGGAAATCCCTATTCCAAAATTCGGATCTAAGCAGTTTAAGGTTACAGGTTCAGTGGTCGGGCTCGACGCCTAACAGGCTAGGATGCAGAAACAGACAAACAGCAAAAAGAACCTCAGGTGTTGCGGCAGAGAGGTCCCACCATGTACCCGGATGCTTAGAAGAAGCTTTTCCTCCACCACAAAAGATGGTCGAGAAGGGTACATGGTAGATTCTAGCTGGCGACAAAGTCAAGGTGGCGACTTGGAAGGATAGTCGCTAGCTCGCGACCTGTCTCTCTAAAGAAAGATCCAAAGGCTCAACTCGAAGTCTAGGAAATGAGGAGGTCAAGATCTTTTGCGAGATTCTGAAGTCTCTATCCTCATACCTCAGGGGTCCTATTTATAGGAAAATCCAAAGGGAGGGGAGGTCTTATTTATAGCCCCACCCCTGACGACTAAGTGACTTCTTAGAGGAGCTCGCTCGGCTGGGCGAGTAACTGCCTAGTCGCCTACCTAGCGAGTATGCAAGTGGAGCTCGCAATATTCGCCTGGACCTTCTGCTGTCTTATGCGTTGACTCTGACTTTTGTGTTGACTTTGACTCTTACTGGCCTGGCTCGGGAAGGATCCACCCTCGACGAATATGGGTTGTATACAATCTCCGCTCTTTTCGAGTGACGTAGGAGCTCGGAAATAAACATCCAACACTTATTCGGCGAGCTGCTTTGGCGAGTATCTGAGTTACTCGCGACCAATGGATGCCTGTTGAACTCAATAAATAGGGGGGTGGCTGATCTTTGAGCCACACCTTTTGAACTCGCACGTGATGTCGAAGTCTGTCGAGGAAGTCTGCCAAGCTAGCATTGCTGCGTTGTCTGGATTCCTCGAGCCAAGGCCAAAAAGGCCCGAGAGGGCGAAGTCGCTGCTGACCTTCCTCCGCTCAAAAAGAAAAAGTTGAAGAAGAAGAAGAAATCGCTTCCTCGAAAACTGACAACCCGCCTCTGGGTAGCGAGGATGTCGCATCCCCGGCCGACAATTCCGACATTTCATCCCACACCAAGAATCTACTCGACGATCTCGAGTTGAGCGACATTCTCGAGCAATCTACTCCTGAAGCTTCTCGCCTCCCTACGTCGTCTTCTCCCCATGCCTCGGACCTCGCCGCGTCCCAGGAACAGCTGCAAACGGATCTCGCTAACTCGTAAGGTTGATATCTTGCCGATGACTTTATGAGTTGATGAACAATCATTCTTTTTGTTGACTCTTGCTCCCTATGCGCAGCCCTCTGCCGACTACCTTTGGCAAGCATCTGGATGTCGCTCCCCTGCGATCAGCTCCACTGGTCGCCCTCGAAGCTCGGCAACAGCCTCGATTCGGGCACACTGTTCGAATCAACGTCAGTCTCAAGAAGGGGCTAGAAAAACAAACTCCGAGGCGAGGAAAAAGGATCTCCCAGCAACGAAGACCTCGCAACCTGGGGCGAGCAAAGCCCCTCACTATGCGACCACCTCGTCGCTACTGACGGCGAGCACTCTTCTGCCGCCACCTCCTCCTTCGACCAGTCCGTCACGACCGAGGGCGAGCACCTTTTTACCTCCACCGCCTCCTTTGTCGCCGAATAACGAAGCTCGCCCCGAAATCTGCCCGGAAGCTACGACCCCTCTGAACCCTCCTGAGAGCTCATCGCGAGATCGGGACAGAAGGCACCCGAGCTATTTCTCGCAGAGGACCGGAGGTCGCGAACCTGGAGGTCATGGACAGGGGCAGGCCGTCGAGCGCCCGGGAGGCTCGTCATCGGGCCAGCGAGAACCATATCACCGCAGCCCGTCCCATCGTTGATCTCGATCCTCTCGGCAAGGTAGCTCACTTGTTGTTGAATTGATCTGACGGCTGATACTGGCTCTTAACTGATTCGGCGACTTCTTTTCTTGACTGGTCGCCCTGCAACCCGTGGAGCGGCTTTAATCGATGCCCTTGGGCTTCCTGCTCACGAGTACTGCCAAGCTGCTTCCCGTGGAGGCGAAGTTCAACCAACTCTCCATCTGCGAGCCTCATCGTCGAATCTCGACACTGGAGGTGAGGATGGAGAAGATGGAAGAGCTGCAGGACCGGCTTACGGCTTACAAGGCCCGCTTTCACATGATCAATGAGCTGGAGCGACGACTATCGATGACCGATCATCGCCTACAACTTCATCACGAGGAGTTGGCTGGCATGCGGGCGAGCATGGGAACGGCGGGGCGACTGGTGAGGATGGAGGACCAGCTGCATCGGGGCGACGATGCGATGGCGGTGGTGAGTGAGCACTACCAGCGAGCGCGCGAGATAGGCTGGGTCGGGCAACATCCACATCTTCCCGAGCAGCGGCCTCCCAGCACTTAGGATTTTTTCTTTCTTTTCTATTTTTCCTCGCCTTTGGCGACATTGTAATGAACTATCTGTAATATTCTTTTATATAATGGCGAGTTTGTATCTCGTAATTGATCTGGCGATTTACTTTTGTGTTGATGCTTTTTTGGTATTGATACTTGTCTTCATCCTGCGATTACTTGAGTTGTCTGTGCAGGTTTAGGCGAGCTGGCGATCTTCTGAATGACTTTGCGCGAGACAGGATTCGTAGCTAAGGTTGATCTGTCGGTTAGTGCGCGACTTCGGCTGATACTCGCGCGAGGTTGATATCCCCCCCCCCCCAGGCCTCTACCTATAAATAGAAGAGGTAGGTGGGCCTTTAGTACGCTTTGCAATTTCTGAACCCTTCTCGCGAGTATTTCGATCTTGCTAGCGCTTCCCTTCTCGCTGACCTTTACTCGCTCTTTTTTCCTTGATCTTCTATTGCTCGCTACTCGCCGAAGAAAATGGTTAGCGACGATGTCAATGCTCGCCGGATTTTGTCAGCAAACGCTACGTCGAAAGCTCCAAACGAAAACGTATTTGGAGTTCACGATTTCCGTTTTGTTATGACAAGGAGAACGGAACGAAAATTGCGAACTTCCTTCTCCGGATTTAGAATTGAATCATTTTTTAAGAAAATTCTTTTTTAAACAAAATAGTAATTTTGTGCTTTACAAAATTTAGTTGCTTCATTTCTTAAATTTGTGCAACGCCCACTCAAATTTCAATTTTTCATTGCATACATTTAGGGTTTCCTAGAAATAGCCTACAGACGCGCAAACCCTACGCGCCGTCCTGCATCACATAATCAGATGATTCATCCTGCATAGTCAGATTCATTGACTCCTTGTCTCCCTTCTCTTTTTCTTTCTTTAGCGTCTTTCAGTTGCGTTTGACGTGACCTTTCTTTTTGTCGTTCCAACATATAACTACACCTCTTGATTGACTTCTCTTGGACTTAGATTGTGACTTTCATTTAGTGACACCTCTTTTTAAAGATCTTTCACATTATCCAACATTAAGAGCACCATCAGAACCGTTGCCAATTGAGTTGTTCCATCTCCTTGTGTCCTCACTCAAAAGAACACAGACTACACCCTCAAATCTTAAGGAATTGGATCCAAATGAGTTGTTGACTGTCATGACAGGACTATCTCAACTATCAGGTAGACTTGACAAAATTAACACAACTACTGTTGAAACCGAAACTCGGTCTCAAGAAGAGTTCGGACCCAAGAAGTGTAGCTTGCACTTACTTCTCCCGAACCAGCACACCTGACCAGACACTTAGGAACTAGAAACTGACTCTGGGCTGCAGCGTGGAGATCCCACCACACACCCGGAAGGCCTTAAGAGTGTTTCCTCTCCCAAGCCAAACGCTGAGTTGGACACCTTGGAGGGCACTCGAGGCCAACCAGAAACGACCTGAGGAAGAGGAATCCAAAAGAACTCGATCCCCTCCAAAGATGCCCACAGGGTCTATATATAGTTTTCGGACTTGGCCTACAAATAGCGCAATCCCGCCTTTTGGGAATGTTATACGCAACCCAAATGGTCTGCCAACAGCCAAACTCCGGTGTTTGGAAAGGTTATTAGCAAGCCAGCAGGGGCATTCTAGTAAATCCACTATTGGGCGAGTGGTTCCTGCTGCCACCAGTCGCCTGGGGCGGCGAGTGCCCGAAAGAGGCCAGCACTCGCCGTCTCGACCAGGATCGAGGGCAAGAATTTTTACCCCACTCGCCTTTCTCTTAGTTTGGTCCTGAGGCGAGTGTAAGCCTAGGTTTCCTACTCCCCCTCCCCCATACCACTGACGACTTGATTTTCCGCGAGCTGAGGCCTTCCGTTCCCACTCGCCCATCTGACTTGCCTAATCCTAAAGCTACCTTATTTGATTAGGTCTTCCCCTGACGGACCCACTCGGTGAACACAGGGATGTACAACTAGCATCTCATTCTCAAATATCAGTCCAACTGATTCCAACTGATCTGTGATAGCATTGAAGTCATTTTAATGCTCAATCATGGATTTTTCTTCAGTCCTCTGCATATTTAACAAGCGTCTCATAAGAAATACTTTGTTGGATGTTGAAGGCTTCTCATGCATCCGCATCAGGTCTGCCATAACAACTATTGTAGTCATCTACTCATCTCCTTAGATATGTTGAAGGCTACGGATGACGACAATGTGAGTCTAATCGCTCCAAGAGCTTTGCGATCCAACACCTGTCATTTCTTATCGTCCATTTCTTTCAGCTTTTCTTTCTTCCCAGCGTTTCAGCCAAGGGGCAAATAGAGATCCCTCTGGTACAAATAATCTTCCATCTGCATTTTCCAAATTCCAAAAATTTTCTCATCGAACTTGTCAATTTTCACTTTCCCCTCTTTTATAGCTACTCCCACTCAAGATGAGTATCCGCAAATTTTTTCACTAATCTTGCAGCAGATTATTTCAAGAAAATGTCCATAGTGGATATGGAGCAAACCAATGGTCGTCACTTACCGCACTAGACCACGAACCCGAATAAATCAACCTCTCGTCCTGAACCTAGCACTGATACCACTTTGATAGGATCACGGGTAAATTGAAGGAATATCAAATGCAACGTCAAACATAATTTCACATATCTGTTTGTATTAACAAGCTTGAGAAACCCTCATGGGGAATAAAACCAAAGCATAATTTGTCACCACAATAATACAGTGTGACAATAAAAAGAGAACTATGTGCTCCGCTTGACGCTCTACCAGACAATACTATGAAGCACCCATACATACATTCATCACAGCGACTAACAAGCTTTGCTTAGCTACTACTTGACTAATACCTCAAAACTCTCATAAAATACAAAGAAAGTAAAAAAAAATAGATTTAGGGTTTGAGAGGGTGTGAAACCTCGGCTACGGATTGTAGCCGAAAACATGTCGGGACGACAAGGTTAGATCACTCCCTTCTTTACTCTGTCATACTGAGAGATGCACGCTCTTCCTTCCTCTGTAGGACTGAGAGTTGCCCAACTAGAGCTCTCACTCTAGTCCTTTTGTGGCTAGCCTAAGCCGTTGCAACAGAAAGCACAGTCTCCTTCAACGATCATCCTCCATGATCTTGGTTGCCGAAGTCGAGCTCCTCCTCGAACGCATAAATCGCAAGCTCCAGAGCCTCTTGCCCCCTTCCTCTCTTCTGTTGCTATTGGGAACCGAATGATATCTACAGAACTACGGCCCCTGCTCCTTGGGGTACATGGGAAGGAAGCCCTAAAACGGTTCAATTGAACCGGTCCAGATCACAACCACAACCATACATGATATTGGCGGAGCAAGAAACTAAAGTCAGTCTGAAATCACAAAGATAAAAGTCTCTGGAATCAAAGCTAAGGGATTAGTAACACACAAGAATCAGTTGTTCATCATATAACAAAATTAAGGATTGAAAAAAATAACATAATCAATGAATCAGTCTCTTGTTGCCCATTCAACAGAAGCTCGTTAGACTCTTTCGGAAGGTGTAGGAGCTAGGGGGCGAGGAGAATAACAATCAAGCACACTTATATGAAGTATCTAAGGGAAATATCTCGATCCTGAACTCTGAAGAGGAGTTGAACCATTCACCTCCCAGTTAAGAGTGAGTGGTGCAAAAAGTAACGCATTGCGCACACAGTTTCCAGTCTAACATAATCAGCAAATTGTGATCTCTTCTTAGAGGAGAAGACAGTGTCTCAGAGAAAAAGAAAAAAGGGTCAAAATTAAAATGTGAAGCGATCTACTAGGTCATTTCATGGGTGATTTAAATTTTCCAAAGACATTTCAATAAATTAAACATCATGGAAAAGAGAGGATAGCTTCATAATTTAAAACAGACATGAATAGTCATGTCATTGGGAGCGTAATAGCAATAGTCACACCTACCAAGGGCACTTGTTGATAAATATTTTTTGGGCGCATTAGATAATATTAGAAAAGCCCATGTATAAAGGCCCATAAAGGCCCAAGTATTCTCTCTTCTTTAGTCCCACATCTTGTATAGGATTTTTCCTCTCTTCTCATCTCCTATATAATTGTATTCTCTCCTTGTATTTACACATATAAGCAATACATACAAGTTTTGGCTTCTCTCAACATGGTATCAGAGCCAGGTTCCATCCTCTAACCGTCCTGTGCACTTGTTAACCGCATCTACCCGCCGCCTTCCAGCGGTCTCCTGTGGTCTGCCTTCTTGCGGTTTCCTTCTCGCGGTCTCAGCGGACAATCCGCTAACTGTCTTCTATCCGCCGCTCCTCGCTAACCGTCCGCGGCCTCAGCGGACAGTCCGCTGCCTCTCTCCGTGGATCCAGGTTCTCTCCTCTTCCCCCCCCCCCCTTTTATAGTTTTTCTCTCCTCTATCCCGTGGACCCCACCTCTCGCGCGTCTCGCACGGTCTCCTGTTCAATCCGCGCGGCTTTTCTCCTATCCGCTCGAGTTCGTCAACTCGCGGCTTCTCTCTCTCCTATCCGCTCGAGTTTGTTAACTCGCGGTCTCTTTTTTCTCTCCCGCTCGAGTTCGTTAAACTCGCGGTTTCTCTCTCCTTTCCGCTCGAGTTTGTTAACTCGCGGTCTCGTTTCTTGTTCGCCGCCTTCTCGCGGCCTCCAGACCGTGCGGTCTGCTTCTTACCCGCTCTGGTCGTGGCCTGTCTGGCCGCTGGTGTTCGCATCGTGACCGTGCGGGTTCTTTCTCCCGGCCTTTTTCTGCTCGCTGCTTCGTCGCTGCGGCTTGATCCTAGTCGCCGCGGTCTCCTCCCGTCTCTGCGGCCTGTCTCTCTAGCGGACCCCTGCCTGTTCGCTGCGGCCTCCTTCCAAGTCGGTGCGGCTTGTCTTCCAAGACTATGGGCTCCTCTGTTGACTCCACCGGCCAGGCGGCTAGTCCGCCCACAGACCGCCCGACTTGTCCTACCGACCTGCGTGATGAATTACGCATCACAACCATCTCTCTCTCCGGGAAGAAAAATTTTCTCCCGTGGGCGCATTCTGTGCGTTGGGTTCTCCAGGCCAAGGGTCTCCTGTCTTACCTCACCCAGGCTCCTCCGGCCCCCCCTACGGACGATTGGCTCCGCAACGATGGTCGTGTGCAGACTTGGCTCCTCAACTCCTTGGATGGTGAGCCGTATCAGATGGCCATGTATCACGAGACGGCCAAGTCTATATGGGATGAGCTGCACTCACTCTATTCCGGCAAGGACAGCCTTCAACACCTCTACGACATCCTCACCGATCTCGTTGCTCTCGACGCCGGTGGCGCCCCGGACATGACGTCGTTTGTCGCTCGGGCTAAGACTTTGGCCGAGGCCTGGATACTACACCAGCCTTCTACCAGTGATCATGCTGCCCAGCGCGCTCAGAAGGAGGCGGTTTGCATTGCTATTATGATGGCCCGTCTTCCGCCTCACCTTCAGACTATCCGGACTCAGGTTCTGGCATCTCCCACCGTTCCATCCCTTTCTGAGATCTGTTCCATGCTCCTCCGCGTGACGCCTCCTCCAGATGCTCCTGAGCCGACTTCCTCGGCCCTTCTTCAGCAGGCCCCTCCGCCCCTGCTTCCCTTGCCTCCCGCTGCTCGTGGTGGCCGCTCCGGCTCTCGGGGCCGCGGACGTGGTGGCAGGGGGCGGCCGAAGTGTTCCTACTGCGGCAAGGACGGACACCTTGAAGCGACCTGTTACCGCAAGAATGGATATCCTCCTCGACCAACGGCTTCGGTGGCCGCAGATGCCTCCTCTCCTGCCTCTCCGGACCTTGAAGCTGTCCGCCTCCAGCTCCAGCACCTCCAGGGACTGCTCAACCCGCCTCCTGCTTCCCTGGCCTCCACCTTCGTCTCCCAAGCAGGTACGGCTTGTCTCTCCACCGGTCCGTCCTGGATCATGGACTCCGGTGCCACTCATCACATTACGTCCCAGCAGCCTGCCACATACTCGGACTCTCCTCATCCGCGGTCTATCACCGTGGCTAACGGGGCCCTTGTTCCCGTCTCCGGATCGACGGACATCTCTCTCAGCCCGTCGTTTCCTCTCCGCTCGGCTCTTCATGTTCCGAGTTCCCCCTTCAATTTACTTTTTGTTGGTCGCCTTACTGCTGATCTGGATTGCTCTGTCATATTCACTTCCTCTTCTTTTGTCATACAGGATTGCAGGACGCGGACTACCATTGGTAAAGGCGGATTACGGAACGGGCTCTACCTTCTCGACACACCTCCTACCATCCTCTCCCCCGTCTCCTCCGTCTCCTCCACCGAGTGGCATCGCCGTCTTGGCCACGCTCCTCTACCTGTTCTCCAGCGGGCTCTCCCTGATATCTCTCTCCATCCGTTTCAGTGTGAGTCTTGTATCCTCGACAAGCAGCCGCGTTCATCTTATCCTGCTCATTGTACCCGGAGCTCTACTCCGTTTGATTTATTACATTCTGATGTATGGGGCCCATATAAAACTACTAGTATTTCTGGTTTCCGATATTTTATTACTTTCATTGATGATTATTCTCGCATGACGTGGTTGTACTTACTTCGTGATCGCTCCGAGCTTCCTCGCATTTTTCGAGCCTTTGTCGCTGAAACTCGTACCCAATTTCACACAACTATCAAAACTGTGCGCACTGATAATGCTCGTGAGTACACTGGCCACGACTTCGCTACTATCTGCTCTGAGTTCGGGATTATCCACCAAACCTCTTGTGCCTACACGCCTCAACAAAACGGCGTTGCCGAACGTAAAAACCGCCACTTACTTGATGTGACTCGCTCCCTCATGCTTCAAATGCATGTGCCCAAGCATTACTGGAACTTTGCGGTCTCCACGGCTTATTTTCTCACTGCAGTCCGCCTCAACCATGGTTACTCCGCGCCCGGCAGATCAGGTACAGACATCCACCGCTCATCCTCTGGCTCACTACGTCTCTCTACATCGCCTATCTCCCCATCTTCACGCTTTTGCTACTTCCCTTTCCTCGGTTTCTATTCCTAATTCTGTGCAGGAGGCGCTCGAACATCCTGGCTGGCGGGCTGCCATGGAGGAGGAAATGGCTGCTCTCTGGACTAACCAGACCTGGACTCTCGTCCCTCTTCCTCCCGGTCAGAAACCCGTTGGGTGTAAATGAGTCTTTGTTATTAAACATGCTGCTGATGGCACTATTGACCGCCTAAAGGCCCGCCTTGTGGCTCGTGGCTTCACCCAGCAGCAGGGGCTCGACTACGAAGAGACTTTTTCCCCGGTGGCCAAACTCAATACAGTCCGGGTTCTCCTCTCTGTTGCGGTACATCGCCAGTGGCCCCTACTCCAAAGGGATGTCAAAAATGCGTTTCTGAACGGCGATCTCCAGGAAACTGTGTATATGCAACAACCTCCCGGGTTTGAGACCACGGGGGAGTCTCAAGTCTGCCATCTTCGAAAGACCCTTTATGGTCTCAAACAGTCCCCCCGGGCATGGTTTGACAAGTTCAGTAAGGCCCTCCGGGAGATTGGTTTTACTCGAAGCTCAGCCGACTTCTCGCTCTTCACTCGTCACCGATCTACCGGGACCGTCCTTCTGCTAGTCTATGTGGACGACATCATTATTACTGGGAACGACTCGAACGGAATACTGGCAGTCAAACGTCATCTGAGCACCGTTTTTCAAACAAAAGATCTGGGGCCCCTTCGGTACTTCTTGGGCCTAGAAGTCGCCAGACGGCCAGATGGTTTGATCCTTTCTCAGCGAAAGTACTGTACTGACCTTCTTCATGATGCGGGTTACTCAGGCTGTAAGCCAATTGACACCCCAATGGATGTCAATCACAAGTTATGCGCGCAGGCCTCTGACTCAGATATCCTACTGGAAAATCCAGAATATTACCATCGCCTAGTTGGAAAATTGATATACCTCACAGTAACCAGACCAGATATCTCCTTCGCTGTTGGTATCGTCAGTCGATATATGCATTCCCCCAGAAGCTCTCATCTTCAGGCGGTTGAACGTATTCTCAGATACCTCAAAACGGCTCCTGGACAAGGACTGGTGTACAAAGTCTCTTCTTCCACTCCTACTCTGGTAGCATACTCTGATGCTGACTATGCTGGGTCCCTCGATGATCGAAGGTCCACCAGTGGCTTCTGCACGTACTTTGGAGGACATCTGATTACCTGGCGAAGCAAGAAACAAGCGGTCGTTGCTCGATCATCAGCTGAGGCAGAATATCGGGCAATGGCATCAGTGGTGTCGGAACTAACGTGGCTTGAAAGCCTTCTCACCGATCTGGGTGTAAAGCTTCCTTCACCGGCTCTCCTCCTCTGTGACAGTCAAGCTGCTATACACATTGCCAAGAACCCAGTCTTTCACGAGAGAACTAAACATATTGAAGTCGACTGTCATTTTATCCGGGAAAAGGTTCAGCTAAAGAAGATCGACCTCAGACATGTTCCTGGTACTGAACAAGTTGCGGATGTCCTCACAAAGGCCTTGTCAAGTACCCTCTTCTATCAATGCCTGTCCAAGCTTGGTGCATACGATTTGTACGCTCCAGCTTGCGGGGGAGTATTAGAAAAGCCCATGTATAAAGGCCCATAAAGGCCCAAGTATTCTCTCTTCTTTAGTCCCACATCTTGTATAGGATTTTCCTCTCTTCTCATCTCCTATATAATTGTATTCTCTCCTTGTATTTACACATATAAGCAATACATACAAGTTTTGGCTTCTCTCAACAGATAACTTATTAGCCATAAGTAAATAGACCCATATTCAAAAGGAAACCATGCGCATGGAATAATTACCAAAAATTATTCAACCATGACTATATTCATCGAGGCACATATTTGGTATATCGTCAGCAATTATGAAAACTCCCTGCCCTGCCAAATTAGGGAAAAGGTATCACCGTCTTGCATAATACCCCCAAGGTACTACATTTTAAACATGTAACCTTCGTGCAGAGATTAGATCTTCATTCACACTCCCATTCCACTAAATAATCGATCCAAGGTACTTAAACATATTGCACTAAAGTAACTCTCACTATCTAATGAAATAGATTGACATTTGCTAATATCAACTTACAAAAGTTACATATCATATAATCGGTCTTTGTTCTATTAATTTGAAGTCCTCCATTTTCTAAACAAAACATATATTGTTCTAAAGTTTTAACTTGAAAATATCCCTTTGATTAGAACTATGCTGTCAACAAAAGACATCTCATTCTGGATATATTTTGTAAACATTTCTATTATTATTGCAAAAAACAATGACTAAATCTTTATCCTCGATGTAAACTTATTTTGATTGAAAATTTTGTTACCAATCCACTACTCCATTTAGTACTAGTTGATGCAACATCTTACATAACTCTGAACACGCATTTAACATAGATCTTTCTTTCTTAGAGCATCAAATCATATAGTGCCCATTAATATACATTTTCAATATTCAATAAAAATAATAAGGGAACCCTTTTTTATATATATTTTCAATTAGTTGTCGTAAAAATTTCTTAGCAAATAATCAAATTGATTCTATGAAATTAATGCAATGTCTCTATGTATTTGGTCCATAGCATCTCTCATAGCTTCAATGTCTGATTTACAAGTTTGATTCATCTATAATTAATAAAATCATTAATATCCTCTTTGTTTTTAAATATTGGCAGTAAAATCTTAATTTTCCAATCACTTGAAATATTCTTGGACTGTAATATTCAATTGAAATGATGTGTTAATGAATCCACTGAATTTTATCTGTATTTCAATATCCAAAACCACTAAATATGTTATCAATATCATGTACAATCCATGTATTAAATTACAAGATACTAGCAAAATTCTTAACATAAAAAGTTCACAAACTTTTCCAAACAAAACAGGCAAGCTATCAAGAAAACTTGATAATCAGAAGAACTGAACTTCTAACTCCATTCCCTACCACCCTCGGGGGGTTCGGGGGGTTCTTATCGTCACTACATGGTAAAGATTTCAAGTAGACGTAGCTTAATAAAATAGATGCACTGGGCCAATAATGAAACATACAAGAAACATCAACAGTATAAAAATGGAAATCATGGCAAACATATATATTTATAAATACATGCAAAATATAAGTAATTTAATATATAGAAAAAAGAATAAACAGAAGGGAAAAAAGGATGCCATACCATGTACTACAGATCAAAAATTAGATTTCTTTCCAGTAATGATGCGAGAAATCTGAAGACCCCGACTGAATGCTTCATTGAAGAGTATCCTGGTCTGCATGGCTTGGAATCCAGGTAACCACGCCAGCAATGCAACCGGGATCATGACGATGATTCCAAACATCATATCATACAGACGGGACACGGCTACAACAGTATCCCAGACCACAGTGGTCTTTATCAGAGGCTTCACCACTTGTGCTATCAAAATCAAGCCCCAGCCAGTTGGAATCAACGCCAAAAGGCTCGTGAAAATATCAACAAGAGTAAAGCTTGTGAACTTGAGTAAGATAACAATCATTAATATAGTGAGAGTAATTATTAGAGCTTGGACGGTCCTGTAATAGATATGTTCCTTGGCGGCATATCTGTCACGAGCATAGCCCACTACCAAAAAAACTCCGAAGGCAACCAATACATAGATCCATGAGAGAAAATACACAACAATGCTTCGGCTGTTGTTAGCGATATTGAGCTGATAGGTGATGCCATACTGGAAAAAGAAGAAGCGAAGATCAAGTACTACCTCCAGTAGTTTCCCCCAAAGACCAGTTGTGCGCAAATGATCTTGTTCTTCCTCCCACCACTTCTCCCAACTCTGCTCAGACTTCGCAAATATACCACCCCGGTACCATATCCAATTCATGAAATCATCAAAGTCATCGACAGTCTTCAACCAATCAAAGCCGGAAGGATTGAAAGCAAATGGGGCCATTATCCATGAGACAACAAGAAACCAAGTTGCGATAGTCATCACTATGTAAACAATAGTGTGTTTCCCGATGGCACTATAAGAGGCATAAACGGTTAGTATGACTCCGATCTCAATGGCCTTGATAAAATGACTCCGTGCGTAGAGCCTGTAGTTCTCACAAAAGCTCTTGTGCTGCACAACAAACCCACGACCAGTTGCCCGATATTTCGCACCACCGTGAAGAATCGTCCGCCCAAAATAGTGTGTCTTAGTTCCCATGGAGAAGGTATAGAAAACAGAAGCAAGCTCAATCTGCATGGTTAAGAAATCCCAGATGGCTCCAAGGAATCCATGCTCGAGAGCGTTTTCTACGACCATTGGCAAAGCTGTGAAGATACCAAGCTGTATAAGGAACTGCTGATTGAGAACCGTTCCGAGAGCAGTGTTGCTTGTGGAGTCAGCATTGTTCTTTATAGCAGCCTCGAGCCCACTAAGAGCCAGATAAAGCCGGCCCCATACAAAGGCGTATACTGTCAGCACGGTTAACATTGTGTTGAAGTAAAATCCAACGGTTGTGTAGTAAAATGAAAGCATTCTGAAGAAGTCCAACCTATGACCAAGTCTATACACATCCCTGCTCAGGGCCTGCTCTCCATTTCCGCTGGATACTTTGGCTTCAAACATCGAAATTTGATTCAGGCCAACATCTCGTCCCTTGCCGACCTGGATATACTCGTGATGTGTCACATTACCACCACGGAGCGTGCAGTTAAATCCGGCGAATATATCCTCGCTGATATTGATGACCCGGGAAGCCTTGCTGATACCACCACGGCTCAAAAACCATAGACGGTCGAAAACATCCGGATGCCCATAATGCATCCGCACCTTCAGAGGGTTCGCAAGGACCCGCTGCCCGAGGGTGACAAAACTTGTTTCCTGTGCAGACATGAACCAAGCGAGTGAGGAGACGGAGCCGGTGAAAACGTGCTCCCGAACACCCAAAAGTGTCGGTTTTCTTGAACCATACGTATGCGTATATTCTTCCAACAGATTCCGCATCTTGAGGGCCTCTTCGAAGTAGTTGTCTTGGTTCATGTCTATAGTCTGCACTGCATCGCCTCTAGTGAAGATGAGGGCGTGATTCTGGTTCTCTGGTTTTCCCTCACCAAGCTTCAATGGCCCAGGCAACCGCACCCGGTATATCTCCACCTCCTTCTGTAGCTGCTGATCATACTTGACAAGAACAGAATAATACCCCACTTCCTCCCTGCCATTGCGAACTTCATCAACATAGGCCACCCTCAGTGCTTCATTGTTCTTCATTAGATACAAAATTTCTTCAGCATGAGGGTCTTTCTTCGCCTTCTGCTGTCCATATATCTGGCAGGCAACAACATAAGTATACTTCATCAGTGCCGTCCCATACTCGTGCCCCTTGAACAAGAAACTCAAACTACTGCTCGCCCTGCTCAGATTCCGCGCTGACAGAGATCTAGTAGAATCACCAATACCATCAACACCATTCTCCCTAAAAGAACCGAATAAATCAAGCTCTCGTGATCCTTCCCTCATGTCAATCTCAGAAGCAGAGTCCAGAAAAGCAAGCATCTTCAGAGCTTTGTAGTAGTACATCATCCCTCTAACCGTGCGGGTGAGAGTCTGGCCCCTATTGGATGCCCAGAAACGGAGATCCCTCAGATTCTCGCCCCATATGTCGGGCGTGTCGACCATCGTTTCTCTCCGCATCCGTTCCAAGAAGTTCGACCACTCGTCGTCATAAATTTTTTGCAGATAAAACAAGATAGAAATGCCGTCCTCGTTCTCCGTGCGGAGCTGCTCCTTGCTGAACAAAACATCCTCATTGTAATAAGGGGTCAGAACACTGAAGGCCAGCATCTTCTCAACTTGGGGCGCCCGGGGAATGTTCATGAACAACGAGTTGCTGAAGAAGGCAATTCGCCGGCGAGCCTCGAGATTTTTTGGCACGTCGTTCATGGAGTCCCTCGATGTGAGAATAGTATGCAGCCGCCTCGCCTGCTTATAGAAATTTATGTTCTCCGCACTCGGCGGCTCTATGGCATTCTCGAAAAGAAGACCAGATGCAGTTGGCCTCATGGGCATCAGCCCCGCTTGCTTCAGCTGCTCCACGTTCCTCTTAATGGTGGGAAAGTCGCGAATGGCAACATCGTACAGAGTCTGCAGTGTGTTCACCATCTTGTTCAGATCTTTCTTGGGCTTGAGAAACTGTTCGAGAAGGGTGATCAGCTTCGCATGAAGAACCGGCAACACCGCCATTTTATACTCCGAAGTAAGCTTCTCGACCCTGATGGCGTCGTCGAACCCAAAGAACAGCTGAGAAACAATTCTGTGCTCCTCGGATCCTTCCCTGATAATCTCAAGGAGAAAGTGTTTGATGCTATCGTATGCCTCCACGACAGCGCAGCGTCTGTACTCGTTCTTACTTATCTTCTTCCAATGTCCCCGGTCGGATGCAACCAGCTCCTTCGCCTGACTGAGAGCCAAAAGAAGTTCGTTGCACAGCAAAAGGCACGGCCAACGAATCACACGGATGTTCCAAGAGTTCCCCGGTAGCTCCATAAGCTCCAGCTCACGGTCGCTGATGATATCCTCCTCCCTAAAAGTAGCGATGATCTCGTTCCATATCAAGGCGAACCTAGTTGCTTGAACATTGCTCGATTCGAGCTTCTTGTAGGGGCGCCCCAGCCCGTATCTGAGCTTGAGCCGTAAGACGGCATCGTTGAACTTGCTCTTTAGGGTTCCCCTGTCCTCAAAGAGCTGCTCCTCAGGCATCAGATTGAACTGCATAGCGCTCGCGAAGAACTGGAACCTCAGTCTCAGCTGCTGCACGTTCCGGATCTCACCGATGTGGGAGAACAGCCCCACTAGCGCTCCAACAAATGAGGAAAAAATGGAGTACCAGATCGAAATGTCCATGAGATAGATGAGGACAACAGGGAGCCACAGAAGAAAAATGGCAAATCTGTTTGTCTTGCTAAATATCTCATGCCATGAATACTCTACCACATCGAGTTTGTAGATGGCTTTGGTCGGAGACACCATCGGCTTGATCTGAAGGAAGTAACTGAAGATGAACTTTACGGCGAGAAGAAGAACCCAGAAGGTGGCGTATTTGACGTTGTCGACAAGGCCTTCCCGGAGCCCGCGACCTACAAAAGTGCGGGTTTGGAACCACCATGTCACCCCATAAAGGATCCTCCAATTGGTCTTCTCTAGGAAATTCCGGATCCAGGGGAGGATGAAGAGGACAATGGCGATGGCCTCGGGAAGAACAAACACTCCGGCGGCCTCCAGGTAGTTGACGAGCCTCCGGTTGGCCACCGGCGACCATCTCCGGTCATGGTTTCGCTGATCCCAAGCCCTGGCGTACAGAATGCTGAAAATGACAGTCCATGAGACAGCCACTATGCTCTTGAGGACCATCCTCACACCCAGCCACATGGTTTCCCGGCGAACTAGGCTGTACTGTGTTCCGGCGTCGAGAATGGACTGGATAAGACGGAGGAAAGCCCAGGTGATGAACAGGGACAAGGCCCGTACTTGGACGTCGCGACTCTGGAGATTCTGCCATGGATAGGTTTTTCCCTCCCAGGCGACGATGATGGCGGCCTGGAGATAGAGGATGAGCATCACCCAGAGGCGGTCGAAGCTGCGGAAGAGGTTCCAGAACGAACGCTGCTCGACGAAACCGGTTTTCCTGACGCGGTTGCGATTGGGAGGAGTGGCGAAGAAGTTCTTGGAGAGGTCGAGCGGCCATCGGAGTCGATCGAAGCAGTGGCGAGACCAAAAATACTCATTGATATCGTCGTAGTTGCGCCAGGCGGAGTGGGGGGCGGTGCCATTGCGGCTGGACTCAACCTCCGCCTGGATGGTGGTGTAGAGGGGCTTGACGACGCGGGTGAGAAATGCCTCTTCTCCGGTGATGGCGGGAATGGCGGGGCGGCCGGTTTCGTCGTCGATGTAGTCTTCGAGGATGCGGTTGAGATCCATAGCCATGTGATGGAAGATGTATGTAAGGCACTCGGGGATGAACCGGAGGTTAGCGGCCTCGCCCCAAATGAGGAGGTAGAGGGCGGTGTAGAGCAATTCCCGGCGGGAGGAGTTAGATGCACCGGCGGCGGCGGAGCGGTGGCTGTCGGATATCCAGACGTTAGGTTTCCGGCCGAGGTAAGAGCACCATGCGGTATAATTGCGGAGAACTTTGCGGCGGAGGCGGCGGGCGACGTTGGGATCGAGGGCGTCGATGTTATCAGGCGGCGGCTGGATGCGCATCTGCGCGTTGGCGAGGAGGAGGACGAGGTGCTCCCGCTGGTTCCTGACGTTGTCGCGCTGGAAGCCGAAGAAGAAGCCGAGCCAGTCGAGAAGGTCGTAGCCCTCTTGCCACCGTACGAACGGCGGCTTGGGGAGGTCGCCGACGGTGAGGAGGGCCGCCATGGCGGCGCGCACCTCCGGGAACCGCAGCGCCGGATGCTCCGCTAGCAGATTGTGGATAGGGATTATGTTGTACACCTCCTCCCCTTCCGCCAAGCCTTGGCCTCCATGGACAGTCCCCCTCCCCTCATCACCGCCGGCCATCGCCGGCCGAGCCGTGCGCTGCCGGAGGCTCATCGGGAATCAGATCTGGAGTAATCAAAAAACGGGGGGCGATTGAGCCCTTGTTAGGGTTTGCGTTTTGTCATTTTTTTTCGCTTATCGATTTGATAACGACGAGGGGAAACCAGTTCGGCGCTTGCTTTGAGATTTAAGAACCAGCGAGGACGGACTCTAGAGTCTATAGACTTTCGAATTTGACAAATTAAACACGTTAACATAATCTAATAAACTAATAATATTAATTAATAATATATATAATTAAATTAAAATGACGAAAGAATGTAAAAGGAGAGCTTCGGCGTCTCTCCTTCAAAAAGCCCAATTCCATTGCCGAAATGAACTCTAATTATCGCAAGATTACAAATTTCACTAAAAACAAGTTTGGCGATATAATATTTCCCAAAAAAATAGGGGTTTTATGGGCTTTTTGACACTTTGCACTCTTAAAATAGAGGGATTTGATCACTTGCACTCCCTAAATATCATTTTTTACTCCAGGTTCCAAGCAGTGCCCAAAATACTCAATTTTGACGCATTACATCTTCAATTATTAGTATTATTTGGACTTAAAATGGAGTATTTTGGGTATTATCTGGACCGAAATACTTTCAAAATTGTCCTTGAATTACAAAGAGTCTAAAATCCAAATTTTGAGGTGCAGAATTTTAATTTTACAGATTTGAAGCGCAAATTGTCAAACATCTCTACTTTGAGGGTGCAAAGTGCCAAAGATCCGTTCTTTATTAGAATTTGCACTCCCCAATTACCATTTTTACCTCGAGGTTCCAAGCAACATCCAAAATACTCATTTTGATGTTTTACATTCTGAATTATTAGTGTTGTTTGGACTTAAAATGAAGCATTTTGGGTACTATCTAGACCTAAATACTCTTGAAATTTTGTCCTAGAATTACAAAGTGTCAAAAATCCAAATTTTGAGGTGCAGAACTTTAATTTTAAAGATTTGAGCAGCAAAGTGTTAAATCTCCCTGTTTATTTTGAGGGCAAAGTCGCAAAGACCCGTTCTTTATTGGAATTTTCGTATTAATTACCTTTCCTTAACGGCTAATCTTCTTCCATTAATAAAAATCTTTGCTGCAGCAGCTTAATGGCGAAGGGCCGCGTAAATGTATGAACTGAACCATCGACGTCGCCATCGAGTTTGACGATATTTTTAATTCGAGATTAAGAAAATCAAGAAGAATGATCGGATTTGATTAATACCTGATATGATCTGAACCGTTGAGATCGAGGAGGAGGAAATTATTTAGTCCTTCGACGGGGAGACGGCGAACCACCGGACACGGCGAAGCAGTTGGATCGTCGCCGTCAAGCTGGCCAAGATGGGCAGAGCTATAAACCCTAGTTTTAAAGCGTTTTGCAAAAGAAGGGGAAAAATCGAAATAAAATTTCGAAATATTCGGAGCGGTGATAAAGAACAGCACATGTACGAACAGAATACCTAGAAGGAAGAAGAAGGAACTGCCGAAATTGGGGATAATTGAGGACGCCGATCCAGAATACCCGGCGAGCCGGCGGCTGTGAAACCCTAGGGAAATGGGGGAGACGAAATGGAAGCAGAGTGCAGAGAGGTCAACAAGGAGAGCGGTTGGATGAGTTAGTTCGTTGGAGGATAGACAATTGGACGACTCAGATCATCTGATGAGTGATGATGAGACCTGTTAGTGACCTGAATTTAGTGGGCCCAAACATGCCCGAGTGAAATTAGGATCTTTTCATTTGGAGAAATTTTCTGGTAGGTAAAAGTCACGTGCGTGAGAAGATCTGGCCGTCCGATCCGCAAAAATGCAATCGTATGTGAAATAAGGCTTCTGGTGGGGTTTTCTCTGAAATTTCTGAGTCAAACCGGAAGAACTCGGACCGAGGACGCGTGGGAAGAGCCGACCCGACCAGACAAGTCGCGCGCGACGCGCCGCACTCCCCCAAAGCCCGGAAGCTCCAAGCAGAAAGCAAAACCCGCGTGCACGCACGGGAAGCACCCTCGCGCGCGCCCCGACCAGCCTCCGATCGCCGCCGCTGCCTGGGCCGCCCGAACTGTCAGGGGGGACTTTCGTAATTTTGCTAAATTTGATGATTCAGGTGATCAAAATGGAGCGGCGTCATTCGTCAGCATCAACTTCGCTTCGGCGCAAATACTGATATATCTCTCCAGAAAACTATAAATAAGTTTCGACCTTCCTTTGAAGACAAGCAACTTCAGAGGCTAGAAAAAGCTTTGAGATTTTCTGACGATATCGTGGACTTAGGTCGATTCTCCGCCCAATAATTCATTTTGCTTCTCTTCTAGCGCAAAGACTTCTGCATGATTCAAGGCTCTGTGTACTTAGAGATTTTTCCATGTCGGAATGCTTCCATCGAGGTTTCGTGGACTTAGTCAATTACCCATGTCAGAGCACTTCCATCGAGACTCTGTGGACTTAGCTAATGTTCATCTCTATTGTACCTTACATTTACGGAGAGGTGGTGTATCACTCTCCGAGAGATTATTTCATACACCTGTAAACTCCAAAGAAATAGTGGATTTTGGCTCGGCACAGATCCAGTCACGTGGTTTTTCACTCTTCTCAGGTTTTCCATGTCAAAAAAAAACTGTTGTCATTTGCTACTGTTTTCTTCGACTGTTTGCGCACCCAGTCCGACTCCGAACTAAGGGTCCAATTCTCCGGACCAGGGAAAAACCGGGTAACCCGCAACAGCTTCGTTTGACGCGGCTTATTTGGTCCGATGAGTTTGATCAAAACGTCTTTATCATAAAATGTATGTTTGACTAGACAATGATTATGACCGCTAAGTCCGCTACTAAGAAAATAAATTAATTTTGAGCATTAAATGCTTGGATTTGCCCTCATCACAGTCTGTGTAATTGTTACCTGTTGTGAATACTTCGATATGGTTTAACAGATTAATGTGATCCATCCGACTCGCATTAAGGCTTAGTTTGACGGGGCGGTGGGACTTCTGCGGAAATCACCGCACCGCCCGATCGCAGTCGTGTTTCCCGCCGTGCGGTTGATTTCCGCGGAAATCCTGCGGCGGGGCGGAGCCCCGCCGTCCGCCCCGCCGCCCGACCGCGCCAATTCCAACTCTTGAGCGGAGGCGACCGCGCCAATTTCAACCCAACAAGATACGCATGACCGACGCGTATCCGCCTCGCCAAACGAAGCCTAAGTCTGGTTTACCGTTGTTGACCTATGTCAGCAATATCAGGTATGTATGACCTCTTCTTGATATGATTGAGCCTTTAAGAGTACTGTGCATGGTACGGTGTTATATTCTCAGCACAAACAGTGTTAACGAGCAAGGTCTGAGATGTAATTAATGCCAAAGGAACTTTGCTTTAGGGGTACCCTTCAATGAACATTTTTGGTTTGGCCCCTGAACCACAAAAGGATTACAAAGCTATCTCTTTTAGGGGAAGTTATTGTGTCACTTTGAGAGAGAGAAGAACCAGGACCACTCCTATGATTCTATCATGACACATGATCAACATGAATTCTCTGGCAAAAATGTATTGCACTTTACCCTAATTTGACAGTCCCATTTAAGCTCGGAGACGTCCTCGGACGCAAAATGCCTCCTTTTTCTGCATTATGGTGTTATTCTAAAATTTTCGGCCCAGACGCAAAATGTGCATTGCATACGATAGTCGGCATGAATTGATCATCTGCCCCAGAACACAATTTTTCCCAATTCAATTTTATAATCACGTGCACGGACACCAACTATTCCTCGGTTTGCTGCTAAATTTGGTTGTGAATCCGACTGTTGAAACCGGATCTCGGTCCCAAGAGGAGTTCGGACTCAAAGGGGATAACCTGCACTTATTTCTCCCAAGGAAGAGCACTAGACCGTTGACTTGGGAATAAGGAACAGACCCTGAGCTGCAACGCGGAGGTCTCACCGCACACTCAAAAGATCGAAGAGAGTTTCCCCTCCATAACCAATGCTGAGCTGAGCACCTTGGAGGGCACTGAGAGTCAACCAAAACTATCCAGAGGAGGAAGAAGTTAAAGAAAAGGATCCCCTCCAAAGGTGTCTTTGAGGCCTATTTATAATTTTCAAGTCTAGTCGCAAATAGCATAATTCAGCCTTTTGGTTTTACTATAAGCAGCCCAAATTTGCATGCCAACAATGAAACTCTGCTGTTTGGAGGGGATATTAACAGACTCAAAATAGAACGTCTTAGAGAAAAACTTCTGGGCGAGTCGGCCACTCGCCAGAGAAGGTGAGTGCTTGATGAGGTCAGCACTCACCACTCACCTTGGCCCGGGGGGAGTGCGGGCCACGCCGCCTCACTCGCCCGCCACCTGCCCCGGGCCCGAGGCGAGTGTACGCAAAGATACCCCACTCGCCCCCTGACTGTTCTAGGAAATCGCCATGCGCGAGCCAGGGACTCCACCCGCCCTTTCGGCTCGCCTGGATCTGAGTGTCCCCTTCTGGCCTTGATCCCAACTGAGGGCTCCACTCGCCGAATACGGGGTTGCGCACCGACCCTAACCAATGAATATCAGGATCCACTCTATTTTTAACGAAATGAATACCATCCATTTTAGAGTCCAGATGTGTTGCAGAATGATCCGATGAGTTCAGTTATCCCATTCTTTTTGTTTTTTATAAAAAAGTCTAAACTCATATATATATATATATATATATATTGCAGGTATGTTCTTATCCATGGATCTCCAAATGAATAATAATAATTATTATTATTAAAGGTAGAAATTATTGGTGCCTGTACATGCACGGATCAAAACACTCACGTGCACGTGCATGCATGTGATTTGGCATTTTAAAGTATTAAATATTTATTGTGCATTCCTTTTACAATGTGTATTTATAATTCAGAGTTATTGTGCATTATTTATTTATATTTTTAATTATTTGTAATTGTGTACTGTGTATTTTAAACTATTTACGGCTTGAACTAGGAGATAAATTCACCGTTTGTGTACGAAATTCACGGTTTGTGTACGGGTTCCAGCTCTGTTTGGCAAGAAGTTAATTGCACCGGTGAGTTTGAATAAAAACAACACTATAAAACGCATGTTTGACATAGATAACAGTTAATAGGCTCCGTTTGGCACTGTGGTGGCGGTCTAACCTACACCAAAAAAAGAAAACTAGTTTTAAATATAACAATGAACGAAGTTTCATAGATGAGCTCGGGCGTTAAGGAGCAACGGATCATAACCACCGCATTCACAACTGCTATCGCCGTGCCAAACAGGGCCTAACGTTCTGTTTGGAAGAGTTGTTGATGAAAAAGTTGATGATCGAATTGAGCTGATTGAATAAAATGCTTTGAGAAGCAATGATGAAAAATCAAAATACTATTTGGAGAGTATGCGCATAAATGCTTAGTTTTTTTCAAAAAAAAAACAGTTTGGTTCAAATTCCAAATACAGAAATACATGTCAACTGTGGAAGTCTGCAGAGCTCATGGTTCATGGAGAAAAGCTCGAGGTTAACGAACATAAGCAGAATATATATTAGTGGAAATGATCAATGGAAGAACAAAATGACATTCAAATCCATTGAAATCAGAGGTTCAAACATAACAAATTCATTAAAATCAGAGTGTTGATGATCTGGAAATGGCATAAAATGCCATTAAAATCATATACCGAACGAAATGCCCGAATGTTGTGATCGAATTCTATCAAATTCGCATCTTAACAAAACCATCAACAGATCCGGTAGAAATAGGTAAGCTAATAATGTGAAAAGGAGAGCAGAAAAGCACAACAAAAACTTAGAAAACAAAACAAAAATTACAATCCAATCTTTCTCACCAAGGGCAACTTGAAGGTTTTTGCAGATCGGAATAGAGCTTTTTCATCCGTGAAAGTTGTCCCAAACAGACCCTAAGAGACAAAATGAGATGAAGGTGAGCGTCTCAAAAATGGGGACTGGGCCTCTGTTCGGGACGACCACAATATTTGAGCGATGACAGTGTGAAATTCTGTCTGTGAAATCAGTAGGCATCTATTTACCCGCATTTGAAACTTCAGTGATCGAATAGTAATGAATACCCGCTACAAACTTGGAATTCCTATCTTCAGCAAACACCACTAAAATCTAACTCTAAACCCTCACGAATATGCTTAAATCATCATCTCAATAAAACTGGCTTCACATAATTGATGGAACAGACGAAAAACTATTTAAACCAACATCATTTTTCATGAAATCGAATAATCATGGCACCCGCTGTAAAACTTGCGGGGGAACTCTCAAACAAACAGTGTATAAGATGACTGAGTTCCCGAGAACTCGGAAATTTTCATAGTCAAAAGCATTGTAGATGCAACATTATTTACAAAATACTTTTAAAACGATGATATCATAAATATGTAACAGATCTTACCCTACCACGGTCGCCGAGCCCCTGCATTACCGAGAGCATTCAGCCTATCGAGCAGAGCATTGAGGTCGACCGGCTGGCCGGTTTCTCCAATTTCACGCACGACGTCGATCACCTGCTCCCTCGGATAACCCATGCTTACGGCCTTATCAATAATCTCTCCATAAGGGTGATTGTTCGGAACCTGGAAGCTCTGAGGATGAGAAGATCTGAGATATGTGGCGTAGTCCTGCATGGTTGGTTGCATGGGATAGGCGTAGCCGCTGCTGAACGAAACTTGGCCGGCCGGAGGCGGCGTTTGCCGCTGCATGGTGTGCTGAGAAGGGTGGTGAGAAATGCCGCCGCCTGAAACTCCGTATCCGCTCGGCAGTAGAACTGCGGTGTATGACGCTGGCGGCGCCATGCTGCTGCTGCCGCTTTGGTATGCTTCAGGTTGGACTGTGTTCGTGGGTTGATTTGGCGAATAATGAGCGTATACGGGCGGATTTGACGGTCTTGGGGTTTGAGCTTGAAGAGAAGGTTGTTGAGGTTGCATGGGCTGAGACCATTGGGCGCGAAACTGAGGGAGCAGCGCTTGGATGGGAAGATCGTGCATTTGCGCTCTCGGTTGGGCATAATGGAGCTCGGGCTGGAGGTTCTGGCTCTGATGTTCGAGGGGTTGAGGTTGGCGAGGGGCATAGTACGGATTTTGCGGATTCAGAACGAAACGATCTAGTGGGGGCTGTTGTGTGTGTGGTTCTTTGTATGACTGGTTTTGATCTGGAGCACGGGGAATTTGGTGCGGGAGGGCTAGAGCTAATTGCTGGTTTGGCGCGTCAGTTTGATCGTTGTGAGGTTTGGTTTCGGCATTTGCTGATGCGAGGCCCTCGTTGTTTTTCTGGGAGTGGCTTGTTGGATTAGTTGAATCTTTCTGCGAGAGCTGGAGTTTAGTCAGCTCCTTCTGGGTCTCTGAGAGTTCTTGTTTGTCCCTAATTATTTGCACTGCTCTGTGGACCTGATAGAAACAAACAAACAAAAATCAGAAACTGGTATTTATTTAGATTCATTTTTTGCGTTAATTCAAGGACACCCACACATCATGTAGGATAATAGAGCCAATCATATCATATTTCTACGCAAAACTTAATTTTCTAAACTCATACACACGATAGTTGAACATTAAAATAGAATGCCTAGATTTACAAAGTAGAGATATTAGTAAAGTAGTGGCCCTTCAGCAAGAAGTATCGTATTCCTCTCTTTGCCGGGCTTACTCAGTGGAAAAGCTCTTGCTAACTGTAGAAAGAAGAATGGAAATAGAGAGTGCAATCTTATTCTTCCACATAGTATAGGACTTGCATCAAGACACCCAACACCCATAGGCGGTGTGGGACTAAACTCACCAATATTAAACTATTGCATAATACTAACTCTAACACTAACCAAATGATTTGGAGAGTCCTAATACTTCTCCCAGGAGATTTAAGGTCACAAAAATTAGTGAAGTGCAACTCAAGCCCAGCAGATTTGGATTCAGTTCAAACCCAAGTTAGTGCTAACGTTACGTTCTCAGTAGGAGGATTAAAAACAGAAGGAAAATTTAAGTAATTACGATTCAGTCTGAATTAAATACAAATGGTTTTGTATGTCAGATTTTGATAGCTGTGAGGTCAGGTAGATATTAGGTTGCTTAAGCGACACAATAGGGTATCCTTAATTCCAAAGTACTCTTCAAAAAAAATCAGGATTGATATTAATTCTTTTAAGTAGGAAAAGACCGTTAGTCAATTTGTGTTTATTATTAAGAACAAGGCAGCCTATTCCCTGTTATAGTCTATAGCATATATAAGGAACCACTATGAAGTATTTATCTGATACTAACTAAACCAGCACAGAATCTCTTGTGAATAATATTCGCTGAAGATGCCAGCACTACACGCTTTTCGGGTGTTCCCCTAGTGCAATGTCTGTGGTAACAATATGTTCAATAGCAGTATGGTATGCTTTCTTTATCGGACCTACTTTAAATGTGCCTTTCTTTTATATGCGCCTAATTTGTTTTAATAAAGATGTAAGTTGATGCTTCGATCTAGCATCAGAAGGGCGAAAACTAAAAGAAATTATGAAGTAAATTAATAAAGCATTAAAAATTCAAAAATTTCTCAGATAATAGTGTTGAAATAGGAAATGGGCGGTCAGGATGGTGCAGACCGCACAGACCGCTGA
Source organism: Platanthera zijinensis (assembly GCA_039513925.1). Lineage (NCBI taxonomy): Eukaryota > Viridiplantae > Streptophyta > Magnoliopsida > Asparagales > Orchidaceae > Platanthera > Platanthera zijinensis. The sequence continues at coordinate 14,696,497 of CM077090.1, forward strand.
GACCGCGTGGATAGGATTGGCGAATAGCCAGGTTCTTGGCTATAGATGTTCTCGCGGTCTGACTTAGCAGGTTCCCTGGAATGGTAACCGCGTGGTTTAGCAAACCACGAACTACGCGGTCTGGTATGGGAGACCGCGGAGACCGCGGAGACCGGCAAACCGCCGCTTGGTGCAGTTAAGGTTCAGGTCGTGTGTCTGTCTAGTTATCTACTTAAGTACATGCAGACTGAGGATGTTGTCCGCATTACTGTGCGGAGTGGTGGACTTAACCGCGCGCGGTCTGGCGTGTCAGTCCACATGATGGGCGGACTGGTGCTGCTAGTTGCCACGTCACTGGCGGTTACATTATCCCCCTGGGCGGTGACGGTATCCGCCTGTTCGCCTATAAATATGGGTGATGACCTCTTCATAAATAACAGAAACTGTAAGAACTGAAACACTGGTTAAACTCAGGGGTTAAGATTTTCTAACCGCGTGGCTAAGTGAAGTGACCAGATTTATTGTTGTGTTTGCAAATTGTGCGGCTAGCACTTGGCAGCCAGGTGACTGGTTCTAAAGGCAGTGCGGATAACTGATAGCAGTCGGCGGCGGTTAGCAACAGGTCGCGGATAGGCGACTAGACAATTTTCTTCCTTGGCAGTTTCTCAGCTTGGATAACACAATTCGGCTTTGGCGGACTGAGTTGCAGTTTGGATAAAGTTGTTCGCTGAACTCGCGGTTAGGCGACCACGCGGTCAGGCAATAAGGCAGTCCGTGCGGTTTGGCGGTTAGCCTTGGCGGATAGGCGGTTTGGGCGGTTATAGAGTTTTGTCCGCCGGTTTTACTCTTGTTGTTTTTTGTGATCTCCATTGGGTACACTACGAAATCATGTCTTGCAATGTATATTTCACACTGTAAAGAAGATTAATAATTCAATTGTGGCTCTTGTTTTTCTATTTGCTTCTGATTTATTTGGCTTGGTTGGTTAAGTGTTCCAGCGACCTTCCCGAATTCACAAAATTTTTACAAATAGAACTCCATTTAAGTACTTCTTCCCATAATCACCTTTCTTATCCAAAATATTAGAATCTAAGGATCCAACCAAAACCAATTGATTGTGGGTATAGGGCCCCAAAATCTACACAAAGTGCACAGAATTACATGAGTTTCCTAATGTGAGAAATATTCTAAATACATCTAGCTCCCTGTGTCTACTTCTTTCCATAACCATCTTTTTTATCCAAACTATTAGAATCTAAGGATCCAACCTAAACCAATTGATTGTGGGTGGAGGGCCCCAAAATCTATACCAAGGGCACAAAATTACATGAGCTTCCTAATGTGAGAAATATTCTAAATACATCTAGCTCATGTTTAGGTTCTTTAGGCTCTAATATGTAAAATTATTTTTTAATCAGTTGGTGGTGAGGTAGGAAATTGGGCCTACCCAGCTTTTACGTCATTATTTGGTTGCCTTGGGCTTTCTCAATCCAAAAGCTACTTTAAAAGTTTAAATACTGATAGTTACTCCCACACTTATAAACCAAGTACGTGTCCCTTCCATAAACAATGTCGACATAATATCCAGTCACACATTGGCCATTAGATTGGAGAGGCGATAACTAGACTTACCATGCTAGAATTTAAGCATTCAATCTAAAACATATTAGTTATAGATGGGGGGTTGCATGAATCTATATTAAGTGCACAATATTGAGTGAGTTTTGGATGTGCAAATATTCCCAACACCAAGTCTTAAGCACTTTCTCATCGATAGCTTTACAAAATAAATTATTGCATTGATAATAAAAACAAAAGTCCTAAAAATGTAGGCATTATTATGAGCTAATCAATCAACTTAGTAATTATCAATGCCACCATCGTCCTACTCTTTTCCAAGTAATTTTGTGACAACTTTCTAATTCATACCCTCCAACCATCGTCCTACTCTTTTTCAAGTAATTTTGCGACAACTTTCTAATTCATACCCTCCATTCATTGTCGTTGATTGTTATATAAATGCTAAACCTATTTTACGGACAATTCATAACACATCTATCCATGTTACCCTTGCCTTATAAAATTTTAATTCGAATACTACACAAATTTATTTAATCATCTCATTAGGGGTAAGTTTGTTTTGACAGTGAAAGTTGGAGTGGTGGAAATGTAAGCATTGGCAATGAAGCGGTGGAGATGGAGGGGGTTGACTGGGGTCTCAAAAAATGACAAAAGAATTTTGGAGCAGCAGCGGTGGGAATTGGAGGGTTACCAAACAATTTTTTGTTAGCGTTGGCGCATACCACCTAATGGAAATGGAGCAAAAACACCCAAACAAACAGCCTAGAAACATCTTCAATATTTTTCCTACATGCCCAAACTACAAAATCTATTTTTCATGAGGCTTAGGCTTCATTTGGTTTAGCGTTTTCAGGCGGCGTTTGGAGCAAATGCCACCAGACGGAGGGTAACCAAACGAAACTCCGTCTCCGTTTGCTCCGTTTCCACCCGCAGCAAGGAGGAAACGCCCCCCCCCCCCCCCAGCGCTCCGTTTCTGGAACCGCTTGCCCCTCCCGCCACCGCTAAACCAAATGAAGCCTTAGTTTGGCGCAGTGGTGGCGGTCGTGAACGCGGGTGGATATCAGCCGTCGTTCGTGAATATGCCCAACCACACTTAAGGTACTTCATCCAGTAAGAATCTGTGATGCATTCCAAAATTAGGATTTGATTTTAAAAGGTAAAATCTGAGAACAAAATTAAATGAAATGACGCTAGCTGAAGTTTTACGAGTGTTTGCAATCAATAACCGTCCAAGATTTCACCATCGCACAAAAAATGTCCAACATTCGCTCGCGTACAACGATTTGATTAAATGCTCCATAGGTTTTAGCAAGGAAAAATAACATGCACAATGTTTGAAATTAACGGCAAACAAGAGTAAGGTTAACTTAAGCAAGCATATCTGATTTTACTGGTCAAGTAGCACTAAACATAAACATTAAACTAGTAGTAAAGAGTCTTGAGTTTGGAGAGAGTTATACCTAGCAACAAAGGAATCGGGTTGTGTCCAGGCTGAGAACAGACGAGAATCCGGATCATGCGGAGGAGCCGAGGCTGATCAGCCACCGGAAAGGCTCGCCGGAGACTGTAGTCCTCACGGCAGGGCTCGTCGAAGTCGCCGGGAGGGAAATCAGAAGGACTGGCAGGTCAGGGTGGGATGTCGTCGTTGTTCGGTGTTGCGGCCGCTTGAATCTGTCAGAAATGTCCGGAGAAACGACAGCGGAGATCGTCGGGATAGGGGAAAGCGGCGGCGAGTGAGCTGTGTGGGGGATGAAGGTTTCGACTGGGCTATCGCGCCGGGTGGGGAAACAACGAGGTATGTACTCGACTTGTCATTTCTTTTTCCCGGGCTGCCAATCAAAGAGGAATGGGTGAGATATAAAAAGAGTGATTTTTTTAACTTAATAACTGTTACCATTAATAAGGCAGGAGTTACAAAGAAGCTGACTGAATATTTAAAGGGGGGTTTCATTTAGGTTGGCCGGCTGGAAGTTTTAGGTGGACAATTAAATGTTGGAATTTCAAAGGTTGGAAAATCAAAAGTCTAAAATACTAGACTTCATCCTCTTTTTAATTAATTTCAGAATTTACTTAATATTTTAATTAATTTGCTTGCTTAATTTAACGCTACTCATAATTTGACGGACCTATTCATTCATGATCTTATTGGTCGGTCACTCCAATAAGTCAAACGACAATGCGCAATTAACAAGCGCGATACAATATGAGTGAAACTAAAACATAAAATGCGCGAACTCATGCGCTACAAAGTACTAGAAATAAAGTAAAACAAAGATGCAAACAAGGGTTGCATTACTCTGTCATGCCAAAAATACATTCTATGACAATGGCGTTTTTCTCCAAACTCACTCGAGAAAAAACGCCGCGCCAACCGGAGCCTAAGGCTTCGTTTGGCACGGTGGAGGCGGTCATAAACGCATGGGTTAAAACGTCATTCGTTAAAGATCACCTAACAAACATCATCTGTTTGAACATAAAAATGGATGAAGTTCCTTAAGTGGGCGTTAACAAATGACAATTTAACCCCAGTGTTCATGACTGCCACCACCGTGCCAAACAGAACCTAAGTAATTTTGAATAGATGTTACCCCTTCGAATATAATAATTTCTAAACCATCATCTCAGATTTTACACACTATCATTTAAGAGTCACTTCTACCATAGTTATTTGATTATCACTGGGTTTACTACAGCACATTTACATACACAGCATGGATGGTTTAATTACAAATATATAACTTACCTTTTAAATAACCAAGATAATCTTTATTTCATAGTGTATTCAAAAGTAAATATTTAACCGTTCAATATTAATACTAGAAGTTGAATCCTAATTTAAAATTAGGCTTCTATATTAAAGACTCAAGATACTAAAATATATGACACCCAAATATTAGTCTAGTAATAACGAAATCAAGAATGTATAGTAATAAGGAAATCAAGAATGTATGTTGAAAAATAAAATCAATAATAATTTAAAAAATGTTGGCTGCATATTGAATAAAAACTTATAAAAATTATAAGAGGGTTATTATTAATTTTTAAGTAATAACAGATCGACTTGAAATCATATGAGCAAGTACATTGGAAATTTCAATAGCAAGAGAAATTTTGTAAAGATGGAGAATCTCTTGAAATGGCAAAAGAATGGCCAAACATAGATCATAAATGCAGTCAAACGGAAGTTACGGAAGGAATAAGTAAGAGTGTGTCCCCGATAACGACGCTAACATGTACAATGTAAATGTTGTCGAGAGAAAAAGGATTGATACTATTGCAATACAAGGAGACCTCTATATATAGAGGTGTTACAATTAATACAATTAATAAAACATAAATAGAAAATATATAATCTAACACTCCCCCTCAAGTTGGGCAAGTGATGTTGATCATGCCCAACTTGTCCACAATCTTGCTAAATGTGTTCCCACTTAATCCTTCCGTGAGAATATCTGCTAGCTGCCTGTTGGAGGGCACGAAGGGAGTACACACAATCCCTCGCTCAATATTCTCCTTGATGAAGTGTCGATCCACCTCGATGTGTTTCGTTCGGTCATGTTGCACGGGATTGTGAGCGATACTGATGGCCGACTTGTTGTCACAGTACAGAAGGATGGGTCCTTCTTCTTCGAAACCAAGATCACGCATTAAGGCACGAAGCCATAAGCCTTCACAGACCCCTTGAGCCATAGCTCTGAACTCGGCCTCAGCACTAGAGCGTGCCACAACTTGCTGCTTCTTGCTCCTCCAAGTAACAAGATTGCCTCCAACAAGAGAACAATATCCCGAAGTTGAACGTCTATCATCAACAGATCCTGCCCAATCAGCATCAGTGTAGACTTCAACCTTTAGGCCGGTGTTTGGGGCAAACAGAATACCCCTTCCTGGTGAAGACTTGAGATACCGTAAAATTCTGTGAGCAGCATCCACGTGTCGGGTCTTGGGAGCATGCATGTACTGGCTCACAACACTCACAGCATAGGAAATGTCTGGGCGAGTATGGGACAGGTATATCAACCTCCCTACTAATCTTTGGAACCCTGAGACATCTTCGATGTCCACACCATCATCCCGCGATAGACGGTGATTTGCTTCAATTGGAGTGTCGGCCGGTCTGCATCCACTCATTCCCATCTTCTCAAGGAGATCTAACGTATACTTTTGTTGAGAGATGAAGATCCCCCGCTTAGATCTGGCAACTTCTATTCCCAAGAAATATCTGAGTTTTCCCAGATCCTTGACCTCAAACTCTCCAGCTAGCTTTTGTTTCAAGCTCTGAATTTCTTCCATATCATTACCAGTTATGACAATATCATCAACATACACAATGAGAGCAGTAAGTTTTCCAAATCTACGTTTAATGAATAATGTGTGGTCCGCATTGCTCTGATAGTACCCAAATGACATCATGGCCTTGTGGAACCGGCCAAACCAAGCTCTTGGGGACTGCTTCAACCCATAGAGAGCCTTCAATAGTCTGCACACTTTTCCAATAGAACCAACAGGCGCAAGACCCGGGGAATCGACATATAGACCTCCTCCTCCAAGTCACCGTGGAGGAAGGCATTCTTCACATCCAGCTGAAATAGGTCCCAATGTTTGCAAGCAGCAACGGAAAGTAAGACCCTGATAGTATTCATTTTGGCCACCGGGGAGAACGTCTCCTGATAATCAATGCCGTGGGTTTGAGTATAACCTCTTGCAACCAATCTCGCCTTACATCTTTCAATAATTCCTTGTGGGTTCTGTTTCACCGAGAACACCCATTTGCACCCAACAAGTTTCTTGCCATTGGGAAGAGGAACCAAGTCCCATGTATGATTTTTTTCCAGAGCCTTCATTTCCTCCATCATCGCCTCACGCCACACAGGGATTGCCAGAGCCTGTTGCCAAGATGCAGGAATAGAGGCAGTGGAGAGGGAAGACACAAAGGACTTGTAGGGGGTAGAAAGCGCAGCATAAGATACAAAATTCGATAAGGGATGGTGAGTACAAGACCTGGTACCTTTTCGAAGAGCAATCGGAAGATCTGAAGGCCCTGAGTCAGGATCCACTGACTGTTCCGGTAGCAGAGTGGGGTCTTGTGAGCTTGGCCGCATGACACGCCGGGTATATACCTGCAGGATTGGGGGTGGTGAAGGTATGGAGGAAGATGAAAGTAGAGGAGAGGGGCTCTCCTCCACTGGTATTTGAGGACTCACTTCCACAGGTAGAGTCTCCCCCTGAAGTGAGGGATATGGAGGAGGAACGGGGAGAGAAACACCCGAAGACGGGGAATCACCAGGAGACGGAGAGTCAGTGAGAGGATAGTAGGACTCGGATTCACGGAAAGTGACATCCATACTAACAAATACTTTCTTGGTAGGAGGATGAAAACACTTGTACCCTTTTTGTGTAGGAGAGTAACCGATAAAGACACACCTGAGAGCACGAGGATCCAGTTTAGAGGGGCGGGGTTGGTGGATGTGAACAAAGCAAACACAACCAAACACTTTAGGAGGAAGCTGAGTAGGGCGCACCCGGAGGGTATGAAGAGGGGTGGAATGCCCAAGGACACGCGTTGGCATTCGATTGATAAGGTATGCCGCAGTCATGACAGCATCTCCCCAATAAAATTTTGGAAGATGCATGGTGGACAACAGACAGCGAGCGACCTCCAGGAGGTGGCGATTCTTCCGCTCAGCCACCCCATTTTGGGCTGGAGAGTAAGCACACGTAGTCTGGTGAAGGATGCCGTGATCAGCAAGATAGGTTTCAAATTGCGAATCAATGTATTCGCGCCCATTGTCACTCCGAAGAACTTTTATTTTAGATTGAAATTGACAAGAAACCATGCTATGAAAGCGCCGAAAAACAGAGAATACATCACTTTTACAATGTAGTAAGTACAGCCAGGTAGTACGAGAGAAACAATCAATAAAGGTAACAAACCATGCACACCCAGAAATAGAAGGAACACGACAAGGACCCCATATATCACTATGAATAACAGCAAATGGAATAGAACTAGGTAGCGAAGCATGCTTAAATGAAGTACGATGATGTTTGTTTAGACTACAGACATCACAGACAAAAGTGTCAAAAACAGCATTAGACATAGCAGGAAATAGTAATTTCATAATAGAGATAGGAGGGTGGCCCAGGCGACAATGCCAGGGGTACAGCGGATGGGTAGTGCTGGAATGAAGAGCCATGGTGGGAGAAGCAGTGCCAGGATCAAGAACATAGAGACCGTCCACCATACTACCAGAGCCAATCACCTTCCCCGTCGTCAGGTCCTGAAAGACACAAGAGGAGGGAAGAAATGTCACAGAGCAATGCATGGAGTTAGTTAAATGACTAATTGAAAGAAGGTTACGAGTAAAGGTGGGTACATGAAGAACCGAGGACAGGGTGAGAGAGGAGTATGGAATGGTACCCTTGCCAGCAATAGGGGCAAGAGAACCATCGGCAATACTCACCTTATCACGCCCAGACAGAGGGGTATAGGAAACAAAACCTGTGGATGACCCGGTCATATGATCCGTAGCCCCAGAGTCAATGACCCATTGAGTAGAGGACGAAGAAACAGCTGAGTGGGCACCTGGCAGTCCTGTATGAGCGTAAGAGGACGATGGCTCAGTAGACATTCCCTGCATCATGCGTCGGAGAGCCAACATTTCATCCGCAGTAAAGCCACCCGGGGTAGCAGCAGCATCAGTACCAAAGTATCCAGAAGAGGTGTCTGTAGGAGCATCAACAAGATGGGCTGCACGGGGCAGAGCAGCATTGCGACCTGAGAAGCGTCCAGAACCACGGCCTCCACGAGGTGGAGCACCCCCTCTTGGAGTAGGAAATCCATGTAGCTTGAAGCAGGTGTCCCGAGTATGGCGACCCTTGCCACAATAGTCACACAGAAGATGATCCTTATCTGAACCCTTCAACTTGAAGTCCCGGGATGGCCTAGTACCAAGAAGAGAGGGGGTGGTAGCAGCCAAAGCAGAGCCCTCCGGCACAGAGTCAGGGAGAAGTGTCTGTCGACGATCAAACTCTTGTTGAACAATGCTGTAGACCTCAGGAAGAGAAGGTATCTGTGATCGGCCAAGGATCTGAACGCTGATCTGGTCAAAGTCACGATGTAATCCATGAAGGAATTCAAATATGCGATTACGGTCATCCCGGGCTCGAACCATTGCCTCATCGATGGGGCTTACAAAGACAAGAGAATCAAAATGATCATACTCTTGATAAAGTTGCGTGAACTCCAAATAGTACACAGAAGGAGAACGGTCACCCTGCCAAAGTAAGCTGATCTTACGGAGCAACTGGAAGATCTGGGCAGTATTGCCCCGACGAGAGTAAGTAGCCTCAGCACGACGCCAAATGTCAGTGGCATTATCGAGGAAGAGATAGTTGCGGGCAATGGACTCCTGCATAGAGTTGATAAGCCAAGACATAACCAAGGAATTCTCGGACTCCCACTGCTGCCATTCGGGGGAATTCCTCTCCGGTTCCTTTATTTGGCCCGTGACATAGCCATAGAGGCGCCGACTTTTGAGAGCAAGGATGATAGACCGTGACCACGAGAGGTAATTGCCGTCATCAAGACAGATGGTAGTGATTTGAGAGGTAGTATGTTCGGTGGTTCCACGATAGGTAATAGCCGGAGTAGAGACACCGGAAGGAGCCGGAGTGGCTCCGGTGGAGAGTGAGGGAGAATCAGCGCCATTAGTCTCCATACCTAAGGAATAGAAATCCAGAGGGAGAGGAAAAAAAATCCGGAGGAGAAATCCGGAGAGGGAAGCAGCCCAAGGATTAGGGCATCAAGAGATGGACGGAAAAAAGGAGAGGATTCATCCACAAAGAAGCCATTACGAGAAGAAAACGGCGTCGGAAGAAGCAGAAACTCACTGCAGGATCATTCCGGCGCCAGAAGAAGAAAAAAGAAGACCGGTCGGGAACGAGAGGGGCGCGACGGAGACGCGGCTTGCGGAGCGACGGGCGACGGAGGAGCGAGAGGGGTGCGACGGGCGACGGAGGAGCGGCAGCGGCTTGCGGAGCGGGCGCGGGAGGCGCGACTGGCGACGGATCGAGGCGAGGACGACTTGCGACGGAAGAGCGGCGAGCGGCTGCGGGAGCGAATTAGGGCACGGGTCGCTCTGATACCATGTTGTCGAGAGAAAAAGGATTGATACTATTGCAATACAAGGAGACCTCTATATATAGAGGTATTACAATTAATACAATTAATAAAACATAAATAGAAAATATATAATCTAACAGTAAATAAAATTTTCCTTATATGTATAAGATAAGCTTTCTATAAACATATCTAAGTAGAGACAAATAGCATATCAAAAGCCTCATAACCTTCAATACAGCACACTAAAAAACATCAAAAAAAACATTGCAAGTATGTTAAAAATGTGATAAGAGACTCCATTTCACGGCTCGCCTTTTTTTGGCCCGCACGTGACAACTTTGGTGCTATCCCCAGGAAGATTCTAGAAAAATCTAGAGTCTTGAAGACCTTTATACATAAGAACAGGCATGAAGAAGATGGATTATCATGATAGTTTTCTGGAATAAGACGGAGGATTCATGAATCTTGTAAATACAAGAAATATATAGAATAATCTAGAATAGTAGGGATTCTAGATCCTTTCATATTTTGGAGGAAAAATTCTTTGGGAACAATAAAAGGGGAAGGGCCCCCGCATTTGTAAGCATCCAAATTTTGGACAAACAATAGAGTTCTTTGGAGTTCTCTTTACATGCCAGCTTTCTCTTGAGTTGTTTCTCACACTTCTCTTTATCACCAATAAGATCTCGCAAGAGGCTCATTTAGCTAGGTTGCGTGGAGTGACGAGAGGAGATAAGGTTGCACGAGAGCTTGTGAAGCGACAAGTTTGTGACATCCTACTCCTCTAAAATACTAAGTCATTAATATTTATGAATATTTAAAAAATTACATGATGGATGATGTACATCAAAATGTAAAAAACTTAAAATTTCCAGAACACACATCAAAAGAACTGCAAGAAAAGACATTATATCTAAATTAATAAACTTTACCAAATTAACAGAAAGCACAACTTTGAAAATAGAAATGTCAATGCATAAATTAATGAACTTTGCAAAATAAATAGATAGCACAGCAAGAAAAGGGTTCACAAAATAGACATTTTAACAGAAAAATGTGCCAAAGTTTGTTTTTATCTGTAATTGGTCTACCAGAATGTAAAAAAATTAATCACCTAGCTAATAGCAACATGTAATGAATCAATCTAATGTGGCATGAACTCTACTAATTCGTAGAGGTAACGAACTATTCATAGTAACAATTGCAAAGACATAACTACGAACTTAAATATATTTTGAAAGCGGGTAAGAAACAATCCATAATATGATTATACTTACTTCATGAACATGCTTCTCAAGAGAAGCAAGTTTCAAATCTTCTTCGCTCTGTTCACGAATCATGTCTGAACGAAATTCGCCTATCGACCGTTCGAGCTTGAAGCAATACAGCTCCAACTGAGTCAGCCTTCCACTTATCCCCTCAAGATTCCTGGTAAGGTTGTCAGCATATTTTTTCATGCACTTATCGACAGCAGATACCACATCTTCTCTCGAAAATTCCTCCTGTTGTCCATAGATATTTGCTAAAGGCCTGCCCACTCTGTTCTCGTGTAGATCCTGCTAGCCAATAATGACAATACCCATTGAATAAAATTATGCATATGAAGAAGAAGAACAACAGAGTACATATGTCAATGATAAAATTATGAACTATGGGGTTTTTGGTACTGGTGTGTGTGTGTGTGTTGGGGGGGTGGGGTTGACACTTTGCACCCCAAATTTAAAAAATTGGCACTTTGCGCCCCAAGTACCGATTCCTGGCACTTTGCACCCCAATTACCAATTTCTGGCGCTTTGCACTCCCCCAATGCAAAAAATTAAAGGGTATATAGGTTCGGCAGCACCAATAATCAGGGGTGCAAAGTGTCAAAAGTAGCATTTTCGGTGCCGCCCCGACCTAAATACCCTTGAAATTTCACCCTGGGGTGCAAAGTGTCAGAAACTAACACCCTATCAACAGATCGAGCACAAAGTAACTCTACAAAGAAGAATAGAGTAATAATTTAGTGTTTCTCCTGGGAAATCAACTTTGAGGCCTATTTTTTTAGGCATAAAAAAAACTAAAATCCATCTAAAAATTGACTTCCAGCGAACAATGAAGAACTTGAAACACTGTTACTAATAACTAATCGAGACTTCGAAACAAAGCTAAGGGCCAAAATTAATCAAGATTAATTGAAAAAAAGGGTGTTGGATTGAGTTTGATTACCTTGGCCGTGGGATCCGAGAGCCTCCCGTTAGCCGACTGATCCTGGTGGGGCGTATAATCGTCGTAAGAGCACAGCACATCGTCGGAGCCAAAATCAAACGATCTCGCCGCCGATGCTGATAACGCCGCAGAACCGCTGGAAGCCATCGAGAGATCGATATCGGGGACGACGATAAATTGGGGTCTAGGGTTCGAAATCAACGTAGTCGGAAGAGAGAACCAGCGACGCAGAGACCAGGCAATTTGTATGCCGATAAAGCGACTTTGATGTCTATCTTTAAAGGTCAGTCACGGTTAAACTGTATCTGCAGCATCACTTGGTTATCCTGTCCCGGAGGAGAATACCAGTCCCGATTTGCCACGTGGAGACTTGTCCGGCAAGTTAGCTCCATTAATTGTGGTGAGGAGGTACACTTGAAACGAGGAAAACTGCGACCTTTTTGGCTGTCAGGTTGGTTTGGTCGCAATTGTCGGTGAAGGTAAGTTTAATCTAGAAATTTATCTAAGAATTGAGAATCTCCGCTGCTGACACGTGTCACTATTGCGTGAGCCCAAAAAATAAAATTATTTTTTGGTGAGTGTTATCCGCACTACAGTTTTGGTTATCCGCACTTTTTTTCCCCAATTTTTCGCGCCTTTTAGAAATACGTCTTGTACATGCATTTTTACGAAAAGTGTTCAACACCAAAGTTGTAGATCTCATCGAGATCTACAACTTCGTGTTAAACACTTTTCCTGAAAATGCATGTACAAGACGTATTTCTAAAAGGCGCGAAATCTGGGTGTATTTCCAAAGTACGTCTTGTACATGCATTTTCAGGAAAAGTGTTCAACACGAAAGTTGTAGATCTCGATGAGATCTACAACTTTGATGTTGAACACTTTTCCTGAAAATGCATGTACAAGACGTATTTCCAAAAGGCGCGAAAAATTAGGAAAAAATTTTTTGCGAATAACCAAAACTGCAGTGCGGATAACAATCACCTATTTTTTTTGTCGTTTCTTTACCTTAACACGTGATTCTTCTTTTTGGGTATTTGCTTCTTCTGTAAACACTGCTGCATGTTTCTTCTCCAAACAATCAGTCATCATTCGCTTTGAAATATGTGCGGGCATCAAACATGGACCGTTGAATGCTCGTACTTTACGGTAAAATGCAGCGAGTGCACTTTACCTCTCCCGACTCCCACCGTTTTGTTCAACTACAAATAGTGTTAGATACTTAATATGATATGTCCGCAAGTCTCGAGACCGACTCAGAGTGTCTTAATGAGTTTCGTGTCATCCTAGGACTTGGCTCTACGCTCAAGGTATTTTAGCATAGTTCATCAAGTTTGGAATGACTATTTATAATACCTCCAGCATAAAATGTTGCTCTTGAGTGACACGAAACTCAATAGGTCATTCTGAGTCGGTCTCGACACGCTCGGACATATAACCTTCAAGAAATTGCTTTTGATTTCTGTGGAGATCAAAAATGATTACGTTGGATATCCAAGAAGCAATGAAGGCGAGGAGATTATTCTTATTCATATCGCAGGAGCGTGAGGTTGATCTCCGCAGAAATTGCTTTTGATTTCTGTGGAGATCAAAAATGATCTCCGTGCAATCACTTTTGGTCTTCATGGAGATCACAAATAATCTCTGTGGAGATCACTTTTGATCTTCACGAAGATCATCCTTGACATTGATTTCACCGATAAAAAACTCCCAAGCGAATAATAAAACCTAGCAAGAATAGAAGGTGAACTTTCCAATTACTTTTGCCGACACAGGTTTTCGAAAACGCGTAACCGCTGGTTAGAAAGATTGCCAAAGATGGTGTTGGTGATTTGTTTCAGTAGTCGAATGATGTTCGAATATTATGTGGGGGGCACATACGGAGGGACGCGTGCATGCTCGGATATTCCCCCCCCCCCCCCCCCCCCACAGGAATGCTATAAGCAGCTTGAATCCATCTATTTGCACCCCAAAAAAACCCCAAATCTCTCCTTTCACTCAATATAATCCCACCCCAAACTTGCCTGTAGTTTTCGGGTAAAGGCAGCCCCTCTCGGCAGCTGTAGAGATAAGCTTTGATGAAGCTATCGTTGCAAACCGATGCGTAGCAGCAGCCACGGGCGCCCGTGACAGCGCCGGAGAGGGTGCAGCAGGTTCTACAATCAACTACTGACTACAAGCATAGGCGGCACATATGCAGAATGGCGTTGATGGATACATAGAGGCTTCCAGATAACACCCCTTCAACAGCCATGGTCAGTATGCTGCTGTGGGAGCTCTCAAAAAAGCCTAATAAATAAAGGTTTGCTCTCTGTTGCTGCCAAATAAGCTGGCAATGGCTATGGCCACACACTTACAAACGACTCCGGCCAGTGTCCGGGACCGATAATATCTCGTGAGTACGGGGCCCAACACAATGCAGTGCACTACGATTGGTGCCGGCCGCCAGCTCACTCAGACCGAAAAAAACACCTCATGGCTATGGAGGTGCTACCATTGATTAATTTCTAGAACAGCACAAACAAAAACCCTCCTTGTTAGTGCAGGCATTGAGGATTGAAACAACAACAAAACAAAGAGTATATGAAGTATGATTTTTCAAAATAAATGTAACCATACTATCAACAACACTCAAGCCTTTATCCCACTATAGTGGGTCGGCCATATGAATCCTTTGTCGCCATTGTGCCCTATCTTGTGTCATAATCTCACAAATGCCTAAGTACATCATGTCTTTCCTTATAGTTTCATTCCAAGTCTTTATTGGTCTACTCCTCCCTCGTTTAACATGCCTAGTGACTAGACTCTCACAACGTGATAGGAACTACTAGGAAAAAGGAGAAACTAGAGAGGAAAAGTAGAGAGAAAGCTAGGGTTTGAGAGAAGAAGGGGGAATACCTTAGGGTTATTTTGCATGCCCCAAATGATGACATTCCCGGGTATAAATACCCGGGCCAAGGAGGGAGCCGGCCGGCCCCTCCACATAGGGTTGAACCGGTTGGTTCAGCCCTTGGCCGGCCGGTTCTACATAGGGCATAATAACGCCCCGAGAAGCGGGCTGCGGTTGGGGGCGTAACATTCCCCTCCCCATCAAGACCCAGCTTGTCCTCAAGATGGAAATCTGGGTACAGCTCCATGAAGTCCAACAGATCAACCGAAGAATTATGTGCTTCTGATAAGTGTTTCCACTTGACCAACAGCTCGGCCCGAAACTCGGTGCCCCGCTGCTTCCACCTGAGTAAGAGAACTGTCTCTGGCATCGGCCGAGTTCGCCGGCCACGGTAGCTTCCGGCAAGAAAAGATTCGGTTGGGCACTGTCACCAACCTTCTTCTTAAGCAAGGAAACATGAAATGTCGGATGGATGCGTGAGCCCGCGGGGAGCTCCAACGTATAAGCGACGGGCCCCACCCTTTTGAGAATACGAAAGGGGTCATAATATCGAGGAGCAAGCTTCTGATTTGTGCGGCGAGCCACTAAGAGCTGTCTGTAAGGTTGGAGCTTAAGGAAAACTTCATCGTCCACGGCAAATTCCCTCTCCTTGCGGTGCTTGTCCGCCTGGGCCTTCATGCGATTTTGGGCAATGTGAAGATTCACCCGCAATGTCACTAAGGTGTGGTCGCGGTCACGGAGGACCCGATCAACTGCTGGTAGAGCCGTGCTGCCCGGCTCATAACTGTTGAGAGAAGGTGGTGGATGGCCGTAGACCGCCTCAAATGGCGTCATCTTGCTGGCGGAGTGATAAGCAGTGTTGTAACAATACTCGGCCCAATGTAGCCAACTGGTCCAAGTCCGAGGCTCGTCCATGATGAAACACCCGAGGTATGTTTCCACGCTGCGATTAAGAACTTCTGTTTGGCCGTCAGTCTGGGGGTGATTCGCAGTGCTGAAACTCAAGCAAGTCCCTTGAAGCCTGAAAAGCTCCCGCCAGAATTGGCTCACAAAAGTGGGATCACGATCAGAAATGATGGCGCGTGGGAGACCGTGCAAGCGGACGACCTCCTGGGTAAAGAGTTCGGCGACCGACTCCGCCGTATAAGGGTGACTGAGAGCAAGGAAGTGACCATACTTGGAGAGCTTGTCGACCACCACCAAGATGACCGACTTGCCCTGAGACTTGGGCAATCCGTCAATAAAATCCATCGATATAGTATCCCAGATGTGCCGCGGAATCGCAAGTGGGTGAAGCAATCCTGCCGGTGTGGTGGTCTTGTACTTCTGGCGCTGACATGTCTCACACTGTCGGACAAACTGCTGCACATCCCGTCGCATCCCCGACCAAAAAACATTTGCTCTCGCCCGTTGGAGAGTACGGAGCACTCCTGCATGACCCCCCACTGGAGAGGAATGGAACTCGTGGAGCATAACTGTCTTCCATGCGGAACCTGGAGGTATGACTACTCGGCCGTGGTAATGTAGTCGCCCACTTTGGAGACGATAACCTGGCGGCACGGTCTCCCCACGCTGAAGGGCCTCCACGAGGGCCCGTAGAGAGGGAGTCCGCAAAACCTCCTCGTGTATGTCATCGAACGAGTCGAAGACGGGAGCCGAGATCTGAGTGAGCGCACCATCAGGTAGGCGTGACAAAGCGTCCGCCACCACATTCTCCTTGCCCTGGCGGTAAACGATCTCATAATCGTAGCCCAAAAGTTTAGTGACCCACTTTTGCTGAAAAGGAGAGGAGACGTGCTGATCCAACAAATGTTTCAGACTCTGATGATCCGTACGAATCTTGAAGTGCCGCCCCAAAAGATATGGCCGCCAAAGGCCCGCTGCCTGAACCACTGCTAACGATTCTTTTTCATATGTGGACAGTCCCAACGTCTTAGGCGCCGAAGCCTTACTATAAAAAGCCAGTGACCGACCCTCCTGCATCAAAACTGCACCTAGCCCCACACCTAAGGCGTCCGTCTCCACCACGAACTCTTTTGTGAAATCCGGAAGGGCTAACACAGGGGTGTTCGTCACCGCCTGTTTGAGCGCCTGAAAAGCCGCCTCGGCATCATCGTGCCACGAGAAGGCGTCCTTCTGCAGCAGCTGGGTCAGCGGCCGAGCAATCTTCCCATAATCCCGCACAAACCGTCGGTAGTAGCCGGTGAGGCCCAAGAATCCCCGAAGAGCCCGAACAGTCTGGGGTCGCGGCCAAGAAACCATGCTTTGAATCTTCCGAGGGTCAGCTCTGACCCCTTCAGCTGACACTAAATGACCCAAGTACTCGACCTCCTTTAGCCCAAAAGAACACTTGGAGCGCTTAGCATAGAGCTGGTGCTTGCGTAGAAGAGAGAAGACTTGCTCAACATGGCACAAGTGATCTTCCCAATTAGCACTGTATATCAAGATGTCATCAAAGAAAATCAGCACAAAAAGGCGAAGTAGCGAGCGAAAGATCTCGTTCATATTGGCTTGGAAGGTGGACGACCCGCCAGTCAGCCCGTTGGCCATCACCAGAAACTCGTAGTGGTTGTCGTGGGTTCTGAAAGCCGTCTTATGGACGTCCTCTTCCCGCATAAGGATCTGGTAGTAGCCCGACCACAGGTCAAGCTTGGTAAATAGAGTCGCTCCATGTAGCTCATCCAAGAGCTCTTCCACCAAGGGAATAGGAAACTTGTCCTTCAAGGTAATGTCATTCAAAGCCCGGTAGTCAACACAAAATCGCCACGAGCCGTCCTTTTTTTGACAAGAATAATCGGTGCCGAAAAGGAGCTCGTGCTGGGTCGGATGATCCCGGCGTCGAGCATCTCCCGAACGCTGCGTTCGATCTCTGCCTTCTGCATGTGTGGATACCGATAAGGCCGGATATTGGTAGGCTCTACTCCGGCCTTGAGGACGATCTGGTGATCCCGAAACCGCGATGGCGGTAGTGTACGTGGCTCCTGAAAGACGTACGCATACTGCTCGACTAAAGACTGCAACTGTATCGATACCTCAGACGACCCAGCCTCGTCGGACCGCACCACCAAAAGGACTGCCATCAAACTCCCGTCCTCTCCTAGCCGCTGCATGCTCCGAAGAGAAACTTCCTTTACAGGCGAGGCTGTGAGACCTTTCAAACAGAACTTTCGACCCTGCTGCAGAAACTTCATCGTCATGAGCTCCCAATCAAAAGTGACCCGCTTCAGCTGTCGTAGCCACTGAACTTCGAGCACCATGTTTGATCCCCGTATAGGTAGAAGGTATACAACTGTGCTCCCAACGTATCCCTGAATCCGCAACTCCACTCCCTTCATGACCCCTTCGCA